>ML662445.1:16048645-16187472 GCA_007570785.1 Antilocapra americana
CTAATTCCAAAACCTGGCAAAGATGCCACAAAAAAAGAAAACTACAGGCCAATATCACTGATGAACTTAGATGCAAAAATCCTCAACAAAATTCTAGCAAATAGAATCCAACAACACATCAAAAAGATCATACATCATGATCAAGTAGGCTTTATCCCAGGGATGCAAGGATTCTTCAATATTCGTAAATCGATCAATGTAATACACCACATTAACAAATTAAAAAATAAAAATCACATGATTATCTCAATAGATGCAGAGAAAGCCTTTGACAAAATTCAACATCCATTTATGATAAAAACCCTCCAAAAAGCAGGAATAGAAGGAACATACCTCAACATAATAAAAGCTATATATGACAAACCCACAGCAAACATTATCCTCAATGGTGAAAAACTGGAAGCATTCCCCCTGAAATCAGGGACAAGACAAGGGTGCCCACTCTCACCACTACTATTCAACATAGTTTTGGAAGTTTTGGCCACAGCAATCAGAGCAGATAAAGAAATCAAAGGAATACAGATTGGAAAAGAAGAAGTAAAACTCTCTCTGTTTGCTGATGACATGATCCTCTATATTGAAAACCCTAAAGACTCTACGAGAAAATTACTAGAGCTAATCAGTGAATATAGCAAAGTTTCAGGATACAAAATCAACACACAGAAATCCCTGGCATTCCTATACACTAACAGTGAGAAATCAGAAAGAGAAATTAAGGAAACAATCCCATTCACCATCAAAACAAAAAGAATAAAATACTTAGGAGTATTTCTACCTAAAGAATCAAAAGACTTGTATATAGAAAACTATAGAACACTGATGAAAGAAATCAAGGAGGACACAAACAGATGGAGAAATGTACCGTGCTCATGGATTGGAAGAATCAATATAGTGAAAATGAGTATACTACCTAAAGCAATCTATAGATTCAATGCAATTCCTATCAAGCTACCAGAGGTCTTCTTCAAAGAATTAGAACAAATAATTTCTCAATTTGTATGGAAATACAAAAAACCTCGTATAGCCAAAGCAATCTTGAGAAAGAAGAATGGAACTGGCGGAATCAACCTACCTGACTTTAGGCTATACTACAAATCCACAGTCATTAAGACAGTATGGTCATTGTTATATAACCTACATATAATAAAGAAATTATATATAATTTTATATATAGATTCTGGATATATGCTTTTCATCCAGAGAAGTTTGGAAGACCTAATAAAGTTGTTTTAACTTCTGGGGAACAGGATTATGTATCAAAATCTAGGTCGGCTTATTGCCACTAGCCTCTAAATGTAAGGTCTCCACTGAGGAACTGGAAGAGCACATTCACCTAATCATCAACATCACTATCATTTTTCTGCTTTGTGTAATTAATTATTTTTCCTAAACATGTATTCCCTTGGCTCATCTAAGCAAAATGTAACTTATGTAATATCTATAAGGCTTGATTTCATGCCGACCAGAGTCTGTTTATATCTTTTGGTCCTTTTAACTAATGGTGTCCATTTTCTCACAATATTTAAATGTCTAAAGGCAAAGGAGAAAAGGAAAGATATGCCCATTTGAATGTAGAGTTCCAAAGAATAGCAAGGAGAGAAAAGAAAGCCTTCTTCAGTGATCAATGCAAAGAACTAGAGGATCTCCTCAATAAAATTAGAGATACCAAGGGAACATTTCTTTCAAAGATGGGCACAATAAAGGACAGAAATGGTATGTATCACACAGAAATAGAAGATATTTAAGAAGAGGTGGCAAGAATACACAGAAGAACTATACAAAAAAGATCTTTATGACCCAGATAACCATGATGGCGTGATCACTCACCTAGAGCCACATATTCTGGAATGTGAAGTCAAGTGGCCTTAGGAAGCATCACTACTAACAAAGCTAGTGGAAGTGATGGAATTCCAGTTGAGCTATTTCAAATCCTTAAAGATGATGCTGTGAAAGTGTTGCACTCAATATGCCAGCACATTTGGAAAATTCAGCAGTGGCCACACTACTGGAAAAGGTAGGTTTCATTACAATCCCAAAGAAGGGAGATGCCAAAGAATGTTCAAACTACCACACAATTGCACTCATCTCACATGCTAGCAAATTAATGCTCAAAATTCTCCAAGCAAGGCTTAAACAGTACGTGAACCATGAATTTCCAGATGTTCAAGCTGGATTTAGAAAAGGCAGGGGAACTAGAGATTAAATGGCCAACATTTATTGCATCAATGAAAAATCAAGAAAGTTCCAGAAAATGTCTACTGCTTTACTGACTACATCAAAATCTTTGACTGTATAGATAACAACAAACTGTGGAAAACTTTTCAAGAGGTGGGAATACCAGACCACCTTACCTGCCTCCTGAGAAATCTGTATGCAAATCAAGAAGCAACAATTAGAACTGGGCATAGAACAATAGACTGGTTCCAAATAGAAAAGGAGTATGTCAAGGCTATATATTATCACCCTGCTTATTAAACTTATATGCAGAATACATCATGAGAAATGCCATGTTGACAAGGCACAAGCTATAATCAAGATTGCTGGGGGAAATATCAATAACCTCAGTTACACAGATAACACCACCTTAATGACAGAATGTGAAGAAGAACTAAAGAACGTCTTGATGAAAGTAAAAGAGGAGAGTGAAAAAGTTGGCTTATAATTCAACATTCAGAAAACTAAGATCATGACATCTGGTCCCATCACTTCATGGCAAATAAATGGGGGAAAAAATTGAAACAGTGAGAGACTTTATTTTCTTGGGCTCTAAAATCACTGCAGATGGTGACTGCTGCCATGAAATTAAAAGATGTGTGCTCCTTGGAAGAAAAGCTATGACCATCCTGCACAGCATATTAATAAGCAGAGACATTACTTTGCCAACAAAGGTCCTTGTAGTCAAAACTATAGTCTTTCCAGTAGTCATGTATGGATATTAGTGTTGGACTATTAAGAAAGCTGAGCACTGAAGAATTGATGCTTTTGAACTGTGGTTTTGAAATAGACTGTTAAGAATCCCTTGGACTGCAAGGAGATCACACTAGTCAATCCTAAAGGAAATTAGTCCTGAATATTCATTGGAGGGACTGATGCTGAAGCTAAATTCCGATACTTTGGCCACCTGCTGGAAAGAAATGACTCATTGGAAAAGACCCTGATGCTGGGAAAGATTGAAGTCAGGAGAAGGGGATGACAGAGGATGAAATGGTTTTTGGAATCACTGACTCCATGGACATGTGCTTGAGCCAGCTCTGGGCATTGGTAAAAGAAAGCCAGGGAAGCCTGGCATGCTGCAGTCTATGGGTTCCAAGGAGTTGGACATGACTGAGCAACTGAACTGAACTGAACTGAAATAATATAGACAATGAGAAATAATGTTGAAGAGTTACATGTACTCCAGTGTTCATCGCAGCACTGTTTACAATAGCCAGGACATGGAATCCACCTAGATGTCCATCGTCAGATGAATGGATAAGAAAGCTGTGGTACATATACACAATGGAATATTACTCAACTATTAAAAATAATGCATTTGAATCAGTTCTAATAATGTGGATGAAACTGGAGCCTATTATATAGAGTGAAATAAGTCAGAAAGGAAAACACCAATACAGTATATTAGTGCATATATATGGAATTTAGAAAGATGGTAATGATGACCCTGTATGCAAGATAGCAAAAGAGACATAGATGTAAAGAATAGACTTTTGGACTCTGTGGGAGAAGGTGAGGATGGGATGATTTGAGAGAATAGCACTGAAACATGTATATTGTCATATGTGAAATAGATCACCAGTCCAGGTTCGATGCATGAGACAGGGTGCTCAGGGCTGGTGCACTGGGATGACCCTGAGGGATGGGATGGGGGACGAAGTGGGAGGAGGTTTCAGGATGGGGAGCAGATGTACACCCATGGCAGCTTCATGTGAATGTATGGCAAAAACCGCCACAATATTGTAAAGTAATTAGCCTCCAATTAAAATAAATAAAAAACAACAAAAAATAAACAATATATGATAGTGGCCAATGAAACTGTTACTTAGCGGCTGTTAAGTATGGAATTTAAGAGTATTTTTGGCTCTCCCTCACCTCATTTAGCTGCTCCATTCCTGTAATAGCACTGCATTTTTCTTTAAGAAGCAGAATACCCATGATTTATATTGATATCTGTACAATGAGAATTTAAGTCAGTGTTTTACCCTGTCTGCAATATTTGCATCTTATATGTTATGTTTCAGTTTCAGTAAAAATTTTCCAGACTGTTAAAGGAACATCAGAAAACTGTGAAGGCATAGATAGATATCATGTGTGTGGAGGGGAGGGATGTGGAGGGTAATGAAAGGGCTTCCGGTGGCCCTAAAATTGCACAGCAGAAAGGACTACTTGGCTGCCAATGAGAGTCTAGCTGGCACTGTGAAGGGGGACAGCAGACAGATAAAGTGGCTCTTACTTGATGCACTTGTACCTAAGCCTCCAAATGGCACCCACAGCATCCTTTCCATACAGCAGGCTCCCTTGACATTAGAGGAAATATCACCGATACCAGCTCGCCATATGGACTTCTCCAGGCGGCGCATCTGCTGTGTGCTCTGGCGGCACATGGCGGAGACAAGAAAGGTTTAACATTTTTTATTAGTGTATGCCATAGACAGTTGAACTCCATTATAATGTCTGCAGGAAGAATCTGATCCATTCCATTATCACAGTGACAAAGAGAAAGGATGGCTTGTGATTTCAGAAAGGTCACAGTGAACCAGTGTTCAGCTGTAAGCACTCAAGGTATGATGATAATAATGGGAGAAAGGGTTTAAAAGATAAAATTTGCAGTCAGACAAAAATTAACATTTAAAAAGAGACTCTTATCTGTGAGATATTCCTATTCCTCTCTATTTCTGTCTCCTAGAAATTGCTGGTTGTTAGTATATTTATATATAAATATGTTCTTTCTCCTTCAAGAATTCCTATCTGCTGTCTGATAGAAAGAAATGCCTGTTGCTATGGGAGGGACTGTGATGTCACATGCAGAAGACAATTATTTCATTGTGTTATTAAACAAAAGAAAGAAATGAATTGAGAATGGAAAAGCTGATAGTTTATCTGCATTTCAGGATATAGGTGGCTAATTATTAGTTCTGTTGGCAGTCTCTGAAAAAACATTACTCACTAGGGAATTTGTGGTATACAAACATGTTTGAGGTGTGGCATGTAACTCTACTAGAATCCACATTTTATGGCAACATGTTTAAAATAATGACAAAAATTAACTAGACATTTTAGAACATCATCTGCAGAACTGATAACAAGAATCAGGCAACTGGCTGCCTCCTCCTCCTGAAAGCTTCTCTAATTCTCTAACTAACGAAAACCTCTCTGATACTTGTTTACCTGATAGCCATCCAGTTCTTTACTTGATATCACTTCCTTATGCAGGAGACTAGAATGAGAAAGACTACAGATCTCTTCAAAACAATCAGAAATACCAAGAAGATACTTCATGCAAAGATGGGCTCCATAAAGGACAGAAATGGTATGGATCACACAGAAATAGAAGATATTTAAGAAGAGGTGGCAAGAATACACAGAAGAACTATACAAAAAACATCCTCGTGAACCAGTTAATTATGATGGTGTGATCACTCACCTAGAGCCAGATATCCTGGAATGTGAAGTCAAGTGGGCCTTGAGAAGCATCACTACAAACAAAGTTAGTGGAGGTGATGGAATTCCAGTTGAGCTATTTCAAATCCTGAAAGATCATGCTGTGAAAGTGCTGCACTCAATATGCCAGCAAATTTGGAAAACTCAGCAATGGCCACAGGACTGGAAAAGGTCAGTTTTCATTCCAATCCCACAGCCAAAGAATGCTCAAACTACCACACAATTGCACTCATCTCACATGCTAGTAAAGTGATGCTCAAAATTCTCCAAGCCAGGCTCCAGCAATACATGAACCGTGAACTTCCAGATGATCAAGCTGGTTTTAGGAAAGGCAGAGGATCTAATTGCCAACATCCACTGGATCATCAAAAAAGCAAGAGAGTACCAGAAAAACATCTATTTCTGCTTTATTGACTATGCCAAAGCCTTTGACTGTGTGGATCACAATAAAATGTGGAAAATTCTTAAAGAGATAGGCATATCGGACCACCTGATCTGCCTCTTGAGAAACCTGTATGCAGGTCAGAAAGCAAAAGTTAGAACTGGACATGGACCAACAGATTGGTTCCAAATAGGAAAAAGAGTATGTTAAGGTTGTATATTGTCACCTTGCTTATTTAATTTATATGCAGAGTACATTATGAGAAATGCTGGGCTGGATGAAGCACAAGCTGGAATCAGATTGCCAGGAGAAATATCAGTAACCTCATATATGCAGATGACACCATCCTTATGGCAGAAAGTGAAGAGGAGCTAAAGAGTCTCTTGATGAAAGTGAAAGAGGAGAGTGAAAATGTTGACTGAAAGCTCAGCATTCATAAAACTAAGATCATGGAATCTGGTCCCATCACTTCATGGGAAATAGATGGGGAAATAGTGGCTGACTTTATTTTTGGGGGCTCCAAAGTCACTGCAAATGGTGATTGCAGCTTTGAAATTCAAAGATGCTTACTCCTTGGAAGGAAAGTGTGACCAACCTAGACAGTATATTAAAAACAGAGATATTACTTCACTGACAAAGGTCTGTCTAGTCAAGGCTATGGTTTTTCCAGTAGTCATGTATGGATGTGAGAGTTGGTCTATGAAGAAAGCTGAGCACCGAAGAACTGATGCTGTTGAACTGTGGTGTTGGAGAAGACTCTTGAGAGTCCTTTGGACTGCAAGGAGATCCAATCAGTCCATGCTAAAGAAGATCAGTCCTGCATGTTTATTAAAGGTCTGATGTTGAAGCTGAAACTCCAATACTTTGGCCACCTGATATGAAGAGCTGACTCATTGGAAAAGACCCTGATGCTGGGTAAGATTGAAGTCAGAAGGAGAAGGGGATGACAGAGGATGAAATGGTTTTTGGAATCACTGACTCCATGGACATATGCTTGAGCCAGCTCTGGGCATTGGTAAAAGAAAGCCAGGGAAGCCTGGCATGCTGCAGTCTATGGGTTCCAAGGAGTTGGACATGACTGAGCAACTGAACTGAACTGAACTGATGCAGGAGATGCGGTTCAATCTCTGATCTGGGAAGATCCCTGGAGAAGCGAATGGCTAGCAACTGCAATATTCTTGCCTGAGAATCCTATGGATAGAGGAGCCTGGTGGGCTACAGGCCATGGGGTGTCACAAAGAGTTGGACATATTTTAGCGACTAGACAACAACAACATTATGCCAAAAAACGGGACAACATTATATAAATTCAATAATTATAACAACTTTCCTTCATTACATCTATTATAGGAAATAAGTATTTAGAATTACCAAGACCATTTTTTTTTTCCATCTTCCTTTACTCTGCCTCCTCAATCCCTGGCTTTTGTTGTTGCTGCTTCTGTTTTTCATGATGTTAACTTAGTATTCAGTGAATTCTATCTAAAATGAATCTAGTGTTAGGTATTCCAGACTCTGAAGATTTACTATGACACATTTACCTCTATATATACTGCAGTTTCTTCCCAATTAAAATCAACAAATACATGTTAGCAATCTGTCTGCTGCAATCAAATTAATTCTTACGTTGAAGATTCAACCCTAAATCTAACTCAGGTTTTGGCCCTAATGTTACCATCCTGCTTGATCAGGACTAAGTTTATTCTAGTTCACCTCATGATGAAGACTAGCATGCTGGACATGGAGACTCCATGTTTTCCCTTTTTCTCCATGCACCTAATAAATTCTGAATCTTACATTTCTTCCCATTCACTTCTATAGTCAGATGACTTCCCAAATGATCTAATGCTACTTTTACTAAAACTATTGCACAATTTCAAGATATTTTTTTAACACTTACTCCTCTGGGCCACTATGACAATATTTGATATTGTGTACATTTCTCCTTTTTCAGTATTTTTCCCCCCAATCTCTTTGATTTTTGCATGCCAGTCTCTCCTTTTACCTTTCTAACAGTCTTTTTCATGTATTCTCTTAGAATTAGTTTATTCTATTCATACTCAGAATGTACACACAAGTTTAATTCTTTCCTTGGCCTTTTCATCTTCTCACTCTAGACATTTTTACCTAGGAAATGAAATTTATTGGTTGAATATCCATAAGTTTCCACTACTATGTATTTGCTTAAATATGAAAATACTCAAACCAATGTCTCAAGCTCAGATCTCTTAACTGACTTCATATTAACTGTCATTACTCAAATGTCCCATCAGTGGTTTCTATGCAATTTAACTCTAATACAAATTAATTAATTGAAAATGAATTGACCCTCCACATATGCAAAACTTGCTTGCCTTAAAAATTTCCTGTTTTAGTCCATGGTCAAATTATGCAAAGACTATCAACAATCAATTATTTTCAGTACCTGTGGATTATGCTTCAGAAATATTTCTGAAATTCTTCCCTCCTTCCTTGATTCTCATAGCAATAGAGTAATTTATACTCTCAACATCATCATGATGCTTGGTTTTCTAACTGAAATTCTTATCTCTAGACTCTCCTCCTCTCACCATCAACAACTCTTCAGACAACTGTGAGTTTCTCCTTTCTCAAACACAGAAGCAGTCATTTTATCCATTCTTCACAAATCACCTGAAGCTTGACCAAACTGAGCAATTTAGCAATATGTGTTAAAGGTCTTAAAATTTGTTTTAGCAATTATACTTTTAGAAGTATTCCATTAGGAAATAATAAATAAGTTAACAATTATGTACAGAGGAAAATGTAAGCCAAATTATCATTAAATATATCAAAAATTACTCTCAAATAATGCTGCTAAATAATGTGTGAAAAGCTCCATATAATGCAATATAATAGAAAGCACTATAACATTTTTAACAATTATGTTTTTTCCACAAATAAAATTGCAAATGTATCTTTAATCTAAAAAGATGATTATAGCAAATTCATCTCTGGCCAAGATGGAGAAACAGGGAGCATACTTACCCTCTTACTTGAAACAACTAAAAATTTAGACAAGGGATATGAAATTATGATTCTTAAAATATTGAATATCAAAAGACAGTGATCCAGGGGAAATAGGAAGCAAATGAAGTGAGCTCTACAACTGCCCCAGCTTGCAGCCTGTATAAATTCTCCAAGCTTAGAACTAAATAAGTAAATCACATTGGAGCCTTGAAGTCTTATTAAGGTGATGATATAAAGTTGTGGGGAAACCAAGAGAGGAGGACTTTACAGCAGAGAGTACTACAGAGAAGAAGAAAAATTTGGAGTTCTGTAGAGGAAAAGGTCAGATTTCATTCCAATCCCAAAGAAAGGCAGTGCCAAAGAATGCTCAAACTACGGCACCATTGCACTCCTCTCACACGCTAGTAAAGCGATGCTCAAAATTCTCCAAGCCAGGTTTCAGAAATACATGAACCTTGAACTTTCAGATATTCAAGCTGGTTTTAGAAAAGGCAGAGGAACCAGAGATTGAAAGATCAACATCCTCCGGATCATTGAAAAAGAAAGAGAGTTCCAGAAAAACCTCTATTTCTGCTTTATTGACTATGCCAAAGACTTTGACTGGGTGGATCACAATAAACTGGAAAATTCTGAAAGAGATAGGAATACCAGACAACCTGACCTGTCTCTTGAGAAACCTGTATGCAGGTCAGGAAGCAACAGTTAGAACTGGACACGGAACAACAGACTGATTCCAAATAGGAAAAGGAGTATGTCAAAGCTGTATATTTTCACCTTGCTTATTTAACTTATATGTAGAGCACATCATGAGAAATGCTGGGCTGGATGAAGCACAAGCTGGAATCAAGATTGCTGGGAAAAATATCAATAACTTCAGATATCCAGATGACACCACCCTTATGGCAGAAAATGAAGAGGAACTAAAAGCCTCCTGATGAAAGTGAAAGAGGAGAGTGAAAAAATTGACTTAAAACTCAACATTCAGAAAGCTAAGATCATGGCTTCTGGTCCCATCACTTCATGGCAAATAGATGGAGAAAGAGTGGAAACAGTGTCAGACTTTGTTTTTTTTTGGACTCGGCAATCACTGCAGATGGTGATTTCAGCAATGAAATTAGAAGACACTGACTCCTTGGAAAGAAAGTTATGACCAACCTAGATGGCATATTGAAAAGCCGAGACATTACTTTGCCAACAAAGGTCCGTCTAGTCAAGGCTATGATTTTTCCAGTGGTCATGTATGAATGTGAGAGTTGGACAGTGAAGAAAGCTGAGCACTGAAGAATTGATGGTTTTGAACTGTGGTGCTGGAGAAGATTCTTGAGAGTCCCTTGGACTGAAAGGAGATCCATCCAGTCCCTCCTAAAGGAGATTAGTCCTGGGTGTTCATTGGAAGGACTGATGTTGAAGCTGAAACTCCAATACTTTGGCCACCTTATGCGAAAAGCTGACTCTTTGGAAAAGACCCTGATGCTGGGAAGGATTGAGTAAGGAGAAGGGGACGGCAGAGGATGAGATGGCTGGATGGCATTGCCAACTCCATGAACATGGGTTTGGGTAGACTCCATGAGTTGGTGATGGACAGGGAGGACTGGTGTGCTGCAGTTAATGGGATCACAAAGAGTCGGACATGACTGAGTGACTGAACTGCACGGAGAGGACCCTTATCCTGTTTCATATGAGTACTGAGCACATCTTACGTATAAAGGAAGTACTGGAGACTGAGAAAAGAGATATACAAAAATGATTTAGCAAACAATACTCAGAAATTTCAAAGGACTGGAAATAGTTCTTATCACAACTAGCCAAATACAAAAACCTAATAATCCATGGGAAAATATTGGTGTAAGAGAAAGTATTGGGATCGATAATGGAGAGAAAATAAGATCTAGAAACTTAAAAGTGAAGCTTAAAGAAGCAATTGAGTTGTTTAAAACCAGTAATAAAGAAGCTTCCTTGGTGACTCAGTCAGTAAAGAGTCTGGCTGCAATGCCAGAAACTTGTCTTCAGTTCCTGGGTTGGGAAGATCCCCTGGAGAAGAAAACTGTTACCCACTCCAGTGCTATTGCCTGGAGAATTCTATGTACAGAGGAGCCTGATGGGCTACAGTCCGTGGGGTCACACAGGGTGGGACATGACTGAGTGACTAACATTTTCACTTTCAGTGATAAAGAGAAAATATTAAAAGCAGCCAGAGAAATGTATCATTACATACAAAAGAATAAAGAAAACAAAGACAGCAAACTTCTCTTTGGAAGCAACTGGAGTCCAAAAAACAGGAAAGCAACACTTCAAGAATACTGAGTGAAAACCTGTTAGCTTAGAATTCTATACTAATGAAATATTTTCCAAAAATGATAGAGAGGCAATTTCAGACATACAAATGTTAGAGAATTCATCATCAGCAGACCTGCACTTCAAAAATTGTTAAAGAAATTCCCTCCCTCAAACAGAGAAATTAGTACTAGGAAGAAATCTGGATATACCAAAAATGATAGAGTACTGTGACTGATTCATGTTCATGTATGGCAGAAATCAACACAATATTATAAAGCAGTTATCTTCCAAAAAAATTGACTATCTAAAACAAAATTTAAAAATGCATTGTGTAAGCTATAATTTAAGTAGATATAAAATGTTTAACAATAAGAACCCAAAGACTGGAAAAGGAGAAATTGATATATACTGTTGACTATCTGAAACAAAATTTAAAAATGTGTTGTGTAAGCTATAATTTAAGTAGATATAAAACGTTTAACAATAAGAACCCAAAGACTGGAAAAGGAGAAATTAATATATACTGGTTTAAGTTTGTTTAATTATATATTTAAAGAGGTAAGAGGTCAAATTGCCAATATCCATTGGATCACAAAAAAAGCAAGGGAATCCCAAGATACATATACTTCTGCTTCATTGACTACACTAAAATTTTTCACCATATAGATCACAACAAACTGGAAAATTCTTAGAGATGGAAATACCAGACCAGATAACCTGTTTTCAGAGAAACTTGTACGTAGGGTAAGTAGCCACAGTTAGAACTGAACATGAAAAAAATTGGCTGGTTCAAAATTGGGAAAGGAGCATGTCAAGGCTGTATATTGTGATACTGCTTATTTAACTTATATGCAGAATACATCATGCAAAATGCCTAGCTGGATGAAGCACAAGCTGGAATCAAGACTGCTGGGAGAAATATCAGTAACCTCAGAAATGTTACTCCTTTATGGCAGAAAGTAAAGAGGAACTGAAGAGCCTCTTGGTGAAAGTGAAAGATGAGAATGAAAAAAACTGGCTTAAAACTCAGCATTCAAATAATGAAGATCAGCCACTCAGTCTCATCACTTTATGGAAAATAGATGGAAGAAAAGTGGATACAGTAACAGACTTTATTTGCTTGAGCTCCAAAATCTGCATCAATGGTGACTTCAGCCATGAAATTAAAAGATACTTATTCCTTGGAAGAAAAGCTATGACCAATCTAGACAGCATATTAAAAAGCAGAAGCATCACTTTCCTGACAAAAGTCCATCTAGTCAAAGCTATGGTTTTTCCAGTAGTCATGCATGGATGTGAGATTTGGACCATAAGGAATGCTGAGCACCAAAGAATTGATGCTTTCGAACTGGGTGATGGAGAAGATTCTTGGGAATCCCTTAGATAGTGAAGAGATCAAACCAATCACCCTAAAGAAAATCAAACTTGAACATTTATTGGAAGAACTGATGCTGAAGCTGAAACTCCAATACTTTGGCCACCTGGTAGAAGCAGCCAACTCATTGGAAATGACCCTGATCCTGGGAAAGATTGAGGGCGAAGGGTGACAGGGATGACAGAGGATGAGATTGTTAGATGGCATCAATGACTAAATGGACATGAGTTTGAGTAATTTTTGGGAAATAGTGAAAGACAAGGAAAGCTGGCATGTTGCAGTCTATGGGATTACAAAGAGCTGAACATGACTTAGCAACAACAACAACGTTACTTGAGGAAAATAAATTGTGATGAGTTAAAAATATACACTATAAACCCTAGACAACTACAAAAATTTACAGTGTGTGAGTTAGCAAAGGATATAGCATAGAATTCTGAAATTTCTTATTCCAAAAGAAGGCAGAAAAAAGAAGCAAAGAAGAAATAGCCTGCAACAAATGCTGTGGTAAGAGTACTGTTTTATAAGCAACTATATCCGTAATAGGGTTTCCCTGGTGGTAAAGTAACTGACTGCAATGCAGGAGATGTGGGTTTGATTCCTGGGTGAGGAAGATCTGCTAGAAAAGGAAATTACAATTTCCAGAAATATTGCCTTGGAAATCTCAAGATCAGAGGAGCCTGGTGGGCTATAGTCCATGGGGTTGCAAAAGAGTCAGACACAACTTAGCAACTAAACAACAACAACAATATCAGTAATAACATTAAGTATAAATGGCTTAAACATCTAAGTTAAATGGCTCAGATTATGATGACAAATTATAGATTCAATTCCCCACTACCTAGAATAGAAATAGATGTATCATGATAGAAATAACTAAAGGGAATCTGGAGAAGCTATATTAATATTTTATATTTTATTTGCACTTTATAAATATATAGTCTATAAAACATGTTTATTTTTAATAAAAATAAAAGGCTTGCTTCATTGATGTTATGCTCTGCTGGTCTAGAGGTCCTAGTACTAAAGGGAAGAATGCTTGTATCAGTTCACATAGCAAAGCTTCTATTGAACTGAAAGCTGTGACTATTGGCTGGTTGTTTTGGGCTCCTCATGCTTCTAAATCAATAGGCAAAGAAATGTGTTGCTATATTGGCTGGAGCACTTGATCATGATAAATGGAGAAAATTTGGTTGCCACTACAAAATACAGGTAAGGAAATGTGTGTCTGGAATATAGAGGATTCCTTAGAGCGTCTTTTGATGCTATGATTATCTTAGTATTAAAGGCATTGGACAACTATGATAACTAAGTTAAGGCACGGCTTCTAATGACTCAGATCCTTCAGGGATAAAGGTTTAAGATATGTATCAGTAACAAGTTGACAAGAAGTGGACTATGATGGTTAGATTTATGTATAAACTTGGCTAAGCTTTAGTACTCAGCTAATCAATAAAATACTAAACTAGGTATACTGTGATGTTATTCTTAAGGTATGATTCACATTTATAATCTTGAAAAAGATTAACTTAGAAAACCTGGATGAGCTGTATGTGCAGAAATGAAGTTCCTCTAAAGAAGAAATTCCATCTGTGACATACAGCTTCAGCTCAGGCTCTAGAGTTCAAACCTACCCTTTCTAATGATCTATAATATAGATTTTGAACTTGCCTATCCAGGCTCATATTTGCATAATACACATTTTTGTAATGAATATTTTAAAATATATATATCCTACTGGTTATATCCTAGATCCTATATCCTATATATCATATATCCTATATCTTTCTGCTCCTCTAGTTGAATCCTATCATTGACTGATAACGATAGGTACTAAAATTTTAGTGTTGATTTTTCTCTGGATGATTAGATTTTCAGTAGAGTTTTGTTTTGTTTTTTTGCTCATTTTGAATAAACATTGCAAAATAAATATGTTTCTTTTCAAAATGAAGAAATGAATATTATGCTTTGTTTTCTGAAATTTCCTATGTCAGTGTCCTCTATTTTTTTTTTAACTTTGTGTGTGATGAGTGCTACTGTGGCTCTTTTCACTGTGCATTGCAATTATTTGTGCCTGTTTTTTTCTCTTCTACTATTTTGTTTGCTGTCTTGCAATGCTATGTCTAACATAAATATGAATGAGTAGATAATATTTTATTGAATTGAAATTTTGCTAACAAATTTAGTATACATGGTCCACATTCTGAGACCTGAGCTATTATCAGAAGATGGCCATGCTTATCTTGGAGCCAGAGATATCATTCATTTCCAGAGTACTATTTTTGTTTATGGATTCTTAGTGTGCATGAGGTGGTATCTGGTCTGTGTCATGCATGTTCCTTAAAGAGAAAATATTTGCCCCAAAGCAGACAAGGGGCTAGGAAAAGTCTTGAGAAATTAAGTAAGAGAGAGATAAATAAGGTAAGTCAGGTTTAATTTTTTTTTTCTTCATAGCCTTCTGTTCTGTTTAGTTGCTTAATCATGTCCAACTCTGCACCCTCGTGGACTGCAGCACACCAGGCTTCCCTGTCTTTCACCATCTCCCTGACTTTGCTCAAACTCATTTCCATTGTGTTGATGATGTCATCCAATCATCTCATCCTCTATCACCCCTGTCTCCTCCTGCCTTCAACCTTTCCTAGCATCAGGGTCTTTTCCAATGAGTTGGCTCCTAGCATCAGGTTGCCAAGGTATTAGAGCTTCGGCTTCAGCATCAGTCCTTCTAATGAATATTCAGGGTTGATTTCCTTCCAGACTGATCTGATCTTGCTGTCCAAGGATCTCTCAAGGGACTTTTCCTACTCTACTATACAGGGATGATCCATCAAGGCAAATGTCCCATCTTGCTTCTGGAGTTGCTGTATGTCAGTACTTAAAACATTAGGATATTTATTATTTACTCCAACAGACAGGATTAAGGGCAACAATTAGATCAAATGTTGTAAATAACCAGTTTAATTATTATAGTGTGAGATGGGGGAACTTGACCTCATAGTAACACCTTGATGCTTAGTATAACTCAAAGCATAGCCCTTGCCTACTCATGACTAACCTTTCCAAAAGAAATGTTGTTTGTATAGTAGTTTGTAAGGCTGATTTGAAAAACTTAACATTGAGATCCACACTTATGTAGACATATACACACACTTGCATATATGTCACATGGCATTTTCCAATATAAGCTATTGGATATGATGGTCCATCCTTTTTTGGTTTTAGTCAGTTGATCTTTATAGCCACATAAGCTCCTCCTTTCAGCCTAAATATATTTGGAAAAAATTAAGAATGGGAATTAGCCTAAGTACAGTTAATTAACATTAGAATCATCTGGTGATTTTGAAAACTTAGCATTATCTGGGTCCCACATCTAAATATGAGATGTAGACATGAGCATATGCCATTCAAACTATAAACTGTATCTCCTGTTTTTTGGTCCTGGTGCTAACTTAGGGTAGTTCTCAGCTTCCCCTCTCTAAATCAAAGCCCTGAATTATGTTGCATTTCAAGGAAGAATTTGTTTTCACATAGGTAAATTGGATGCTCAGAGTTTTAAACAACAACAACAACAAAAAAAAAACATAAAAATAAGAAGAAGAAGATAAAATAACATGGGACTTTTCCAGTGATTTTTCAATGGGAAAAATATCAGGCAACCAAGGTTTTAGAGCATGAATCTTAGATAGACCATACACCAAAATATGGCTACATTACTTTTAAGAAAAATATTATTATTAAAGGAAGAGAGTTAATAATGTTGGTTAAGAAAAAATAGATAAGCATGGATATTCATGGCATGGGAAGTAAGTATATTTGAAGCATGTGAACACAGGTAACATTAAAAAAAGGAACAGAGTCTTCTCCAGCACCGCAGTTCGGGAGCATCGGTTCTTCAGTCAGCCTTCTTTTTGGTCCGGCCCTCGCATCTGTACCTGACTAGAGGACGTCTTTACCCTGTGGTAAAGCCACGCGCCTTCCTCCCAATAGAAGAGATTGCCTACTCTTTCCTTCTGGTCCAAGAAATGCACTCAGTGCTCATTCACTTCAGTCGTGCCCGACTCTTTGTGACCCCATGGACCTTAGCCCACCAGACTCCTCTGTCCAAGGGATTCTCCAGGCAAGAATACTGGAGTGGGGTGCCATGCCCTGCTCCAGGGGATCTTCCTGACCCAGGAATTGAACCAGCATCTCCTGCATTTGCAGGTGGATTCTTTACCCACTGAGCCACCTGGGAAACCCATGAAATCCACTACCAACTGGAAATAAAGCTGTTCCAAGACTTTTGGGTAGGGAATTATAAAAATCCTCCATACAGGAAGGAATTACTCATGCAGTGTTTAGGCAAAACAGTAGCTTCATTTATAAAGGTAATTAATTTTTCCAATCTATTCCAAAAGGATTTGCTAGCAAGGGGTACAACAGAAGAAATAATTAAGGCAGAATGTTTCTAATTTTCATATTTGAGGAGAGAAATGGAAGGAGTCAGCTTGCTTATGAAATTAGAACTTTAAAAAATGTGACACATCTTATTAAAACACTCATTTTAAGAAAAAAAAATAAAAAAAGGAACAGACATTGGATTTATTAAGCCAATCCTATTGGACCACACTAGATCCTAACTTTTGTATTTGTCCTCTTCCCAGCACCAAGACTTATAATCTGACATGAAGCAGACTGTACTCAAACCCTTTTACAATCTCTAAAGCCTATCTTGATGGTAGTATCCTGCTTTTTGTTGACAAATTTCCCCTAATTCTGAGTGCCTGCTTGTATTTGTCTCCCCACTTATGTGATTTTCTCACTTTCTCTTCTCAATATAAAGCTTTTGTTGTGCCTGTCCCCCTTAGCCCAGTAGTTTTTAAATCTATGTGGTGAAACATGCTGTTATGATCTTCTCTGTTTATATCTTAAAATGTCATCAGGTTTAGTTTTGTTTTCCCCCCATCCATGACTCTTATTTTACCCTGTGGTACACGCTACGGGGCTTCCTCAATGACTCAGTGGGTAAGGAATCTTCCTGCAGTGCAGGAGACATAGGAGACATGGGTTTCATCCCTTGAGCAGGAAGATCCCGTGGAGGAAGAAAATGGAAACCTACTCCAGTATTCTTGCCTGAAAATTCCCATTGACAGAGGAGCCTGGTGGGCTACAGTCTAAAGGTTTGCAAAGGGTTGAACACAACTGAGCAACTGAACACACATCCTATGTACAACATGAAGAAGCTGTGGCCCCTCCTCTTTACTGACCCAGCTAAGTCAGATACCAGATAAACTCTAGATTTTAATCCTGAGAGGCAAGCGGAATCAGCTTTTGAAATGAATCCACTTTTGAAGTGACTCGTTTGCCTAGGTTAGGAGGTTGACCAACCAGGATGGTGAAATCGCTCAGCATCAAATCAAATAGGAGTAACACAAAGCATCATGTCTGTGCTTAGATTTTTGTTTTTTTAAAGTAAATTCCATATCTCTCCCCAAAAGTTTTTGACTTCAAGAATGAAAATAAAATAAGTATATTTGTCTCAATCCAAATACAGACACCAGAAAGACAAACTGGGACTATACAATGAAGTAGCTTGCAGGATAATACTGAAAATGTAATCATGCATAAATCATGCACAAAGTAGAAACCACAAATTCTGTATTTGGCAAGCCTTTGATTCCTTTGCATAATTCTTTCATTTTCATCTTGCTGCTTCCATTCTCTTCTCATAGAAATAGCTACATAAAACAAAGGCATAAACTGTGTGCAATTAAAATGGGGAAATAGCTGAAAGGAATGTATTGATAATTATGTTAAAATCTATACCGTAAGGATTCTTGCATTGTTAGGCATCTAATTTGTCATCTGTTGACATCAGCATCTCAGTTCTCCCCAACATCTGAAGCTTTCTTTTAGGCAACTTCTTTGAGAGTGAGCAAACTTATGTACCATTGAGTTGACAAAAGTATAATTATATCTTATAGAAAGAGATCATTGAGAAGTCTCTGTCAGTTATATGGACATCCATGAAGATGCAACAATCGGTGAGAGGTAGAGCTGGGGGAGACAGCTTCCTGCAACTAAAGCAAGTGCTAGAATTGTGCTCTCAGGAATGAGGTTGGCAGTGGTTGACTGAAACAAGAAGGAAAACATTTAGAGTCATTTCTTGTGTGTGGAGCCCTGTTTTACCTTTATAACCTTGAATGAAGGGAGTTTACATGGGGAAAGAGAATTCACTGTCTTTACATATAGGGAAGGTGCTAGCTGTTTACATCAGGATAGGACAATTATTGTAGCCTCCCATATCTTTTCCCTTAATTATCATTGCCTGGTTCATCAGATCAGATATGCACGATCTCTTCTTTCTGTCACAATCTATTAGAAAAGTAAAGTTCTTAAGCTCATTCCCACTGGGGCTTAAATGTTGCGTTATAACTTAAAATCTTGCTCTGATGTTAAAAATACTAAGGTGAGAAGCAGTATGGTATAGTGTTAATGAGAACTTTGTAGTTCTTCCTGAATGTAAATCAGTGATGGTTCTTGTTAAATAATCTCTCTCTCTTTTTTTTTTTTTTGTATCTCAATTTCCCCATTTGTAAAGTGGTAATAAGAATATTACTAATTTACATGATTGCTGTCCAGATTAAATTAGACAATGTATAAAAATAAAATGACTGCCACTGATTGCCATTTATTGAAATTTTATTGTCAAAAAGAATAAAGAATAGAAAAAAGAAAAAAATAAGAAAATAAGGGAAGTGGTAAGATCTAGTAAGTTAAAGTATGTGATAATGTAGGAAACAATTCTGGGGCTCTTACTAAAGGCCAGAAGATACTGTGTTCAATGCTTTTAAATCTCAGTATTATTCTTTGAAGTAGGTAATAATATCTCCATTTAAAAGATGCAAAAGCTGGGAACTAGCTTATCAAAAATTACACTTCTAGTAAATGACAGAATTTGAATGAGGCAATGGAAGCTGAATTATTAATCTTTATATTGTTTTATTTAAAAATAATTTTAAGTTGTTCTTGAATAATAAATAGAATCAAAATAAAGCAAATAAAAATTGAGTCATTTCTTTGTATTGCTTATGTTGTGCTTTCCCTCCCCTCCCTCTAGTGGGATGTAATGGGAAAAATGTTTGGATGGACAATTGGATACTCTGTTTTTATCACTAATGCATCTCATCTGGGGATCTGTGTGTAACATGTAAAAGTGCTTTGAAAACATGTTAAGTAAGACATTATATAGACGAAAAGACATAGCAAAACAAATGTCACAGGGACTGCTGGGATTTGCTATGCTGAAGGTATCCAATCCTACTTACCATGCACGAGTCTGCTGCCTGAATTTTACATTTCAAAAACTTAAGAATATTCAACTAAGATTTATATTTCAGTTTTTTCAAATATTGCATTCATTAAAAGAATACACTCTTTCCTCTCGCCATTAACTAGCTTCCGTCCTCACTGTATTTCCTAGTCAATGAGACTTTCTTTTGTGTTCACACCCAGCTCTATTGTCACATTTTCTCCAGGACTATATCACCCGAAACAGCATGAGAACCAAAAGAGAGAAAAAATCCAGTCAAAGGAGTCCTGTGAATAATTGCTGCTAAGTTCATTACAGTGGCAATGGAGAGAAATAGAGCATTTATAATTTGGTTGAGAAGGAACTTAAACATCAAAACGGACGGCTGTGGTACAGAACAGTGTCAAAGAGACACAGTTCGCTCTGCTCTGGAGTGACTTGTGCATCCATAACAAGCCCTTATTTATTAACAGAACTGCAGGGAGCATGGCCAGTGCAGAACACAGCGATTCAGTCAAGGTTTGGGCCCATGGGGAGAAATTTGGGTGGTGAATTAAGAACTAGATACAATTTTCTAAAACCCATCACCTTCTGTTTCCCTCCCAGTGTTACATCCCACCCTTCACAGTAACTTCACAATCCAAAGTTGACCACCAGCTAGTTTCAAATCCTTGCAGGAGCATCTACATCTTGCATTTGTTGTTCAAGCTGCATTGTGTCATATACTGTCATTAAAGACAGCAGGGTCCGCTCAATTAATTCATGGGAGGTGGGCCTCTTCTCTTCTGTATTAACTCTCATATAGTAAGTAACAGTATATATGTGTTAGTATAGGGTTAGGATTTATTAACCCTATTTTAGAAACAAGAATGCTGAGGTTCAAATAAGAAGTGACCGACTTGAAATAACTAAAAAATCAGGCTTCAAAACAACATCTAACTAACTCCAAAATGCAAGCCTTTTATTAATCTCATGTTTTCTTGATATAAATGTGCTCTGCAGACAAGAAACAACAATGTTTCCTTTTTCCAAACATTTTATGAAATGTGAAAAATTAATTCTATTCTGTCAGATGTAGCTCAGTTTTTGGAATTCAGCATCGACATAAGCAAAAAATAAATAAAAAGGAGAAAAAAAAAGAAACAAATCAAAACACAATGACCTATTTTACATCTTTCACATCTTTTAAACAGTTTGACCTTTTATATATATCAAATTACCATTTTTTTTTCTTCTGGTCATTTTCACAGTAACACCTTTCTGCTGAATCACAATATTTATTTCCAAAGACACAAGTTCAGTGAATATCTATCTATTCCACATAAAAGCTTGGGTTAATATGGTTAACATAGCAAGCACTTTGCTCTTTCTTACTGATGTTCCTTCACTTTCTGCTGGCATGCTTCACTTTTTTTTTCTCTGAATTTCCTGAAATGCTGCTTCAAATCACTCCTATGACTTTAAAAATGATGCATCTTTTTGAAACTGCAATTGTTCAGCTAATTCTTCCTGTAAATCAGGAACAGGTTTGAGACAAAGATGGTTTCATCAAATGGGGTTGCCTGCTTCTCCTCTTTCCCTTTCCAGGAGTCTTGTGCAATGAAGATGCAAGCTGAAGCTTTGAGAAGACATCTCCATTGGCAAAGGATCATGCAGGGTTTAGATACAGAGCATAGCGCAATTAAGTGCCTCCCTTCACTGTACCAACATTTAAAACAAAGAATGGAATTATCATCATCCATAAAAATTGAACATCTAAGGGAAGTACTTTTACAAAAAGCACAGAACTTTTGAAGTTTTGTAACACTTTTATAGGAAAAAATTATTTTAATACTGAAATAATTTCTCTATAATCAAATGGAATATTTTTTAAAGTATGTTTATGCTAGGAGTTTTAATGTGCTAGCAAAATAGTTTCTTTTTCTTGGCTTATCTCAGTAAAACAAGGCAAATCCTGCCTAGCAAAATGCCTCCAAATGCAAAGTGACAAGGTCTGAGGAGCTTTCAGAAAACCAAGAAATCTAACCACTGCTGAGGGCATTTTAATATATTTAATTAAAAAAATTACTTAAGTTTTCCTTTCTTACTCTGATTCTCTACTAGAATGAGCTCAAAGAGTATTCTGGTGGTCATTTTTTCTCAATCCATATTACCACTCAAAGAATCTTTACTAATAAATCAGTATCTCAATAAATATTTATAAACCCTTCTTCTGTGCAAACCTCTTAGCAGGATATTAGAGGGAATACATAAACATAAAAATATTTGCCTTCTAAAATTATGTGGATCAACAAGGTATCAGCAGGCACCTCCTTATGGCTCTGTGGTAAAGAATCCATCTGCCATTGCCGGAGATGAAGGTTTGATTCCTGGGTCAGGATGATCCCCTGGAGAAGGAAATGGCAATCCACTTCAGTATTATGGTCTGGAAAATTCTTACCATGGACAAAGGAGTCCGGCAGCCTACAGGTCATGTGGTCACAGAGTCAGATATGACTTAGCAACTAAAATACGACAACAAATAAGTATAATAATATTTGCCTTCCTTAATTATATGGATCAGTAGGTATACCTAATACTGTTTTAAAAAACTAGAGCAATAATCAGTGTCTAGAAATTGGTCCAGAGAAGGCGTGATGTGGGAGTGCAGCCCAGGATGGATATAGATTGCCTGTCTCCCAAACTGGAACCTACAGTGAAGAAACCGGCTGAGTGTGGAACAAGTATCATTTTCAGTGGTCTCATTTGGATTGCACACATAAGATAATGTTTGCAATGACATGTTTTCAGAACCACTGTGTTTCAGTTCTCATAGATAAGGGGATGGAATGGTTTGCCCAAGTTCACAAGCAGGATTAGAGACCAGGTTTGGACAAATTTAGCATTTCCTTTTGTTCTCTTTGCCAGTAGTACTCAAAGAAGGGGGACTTAGGATGATACCCAGCAAGGAGAATCCTAAAAGCCTAAGTTTCAAAATCAATCATCCTTCAACCTCGAATTTTAACTCCAAAGTAGAACTGCTATGGACAACTGAAGATGAAGTGGGGAGCACACTCATTGTACCAGGCATGGGAAAGGACAGTGGAGACTGTCTAGTGAAATTCTTGACGTGGGCTCACTACTACTTTTTTTTTTATTATAGAGCTAAAACATATTTATCTGTTTTAATGGAATTGATTGTCCAGGTAAATAGAAGAAGAATAGCTTGCGGGTTTGAAAAGTATTTGTTTTCTCAGAACCCAAGAAAGTGATGAAAAGAAAGTGTTTAGAGGAGACAAGGGCTTCCAAGGTGGCACTAGTGGTAAAGAGTGTGCCTGCCAATGCAGGAGACAAGAGACAAGGTTCAGTCCCTGGGTCTGGAAGAGCCCCTGGAGGAGAGCAACCCACTCCAATATTCTTTCCTGGAGAATCCCATGGACAGAGGAACCTGGCAGGCTACAGTCTGTAGGGTCTCAAAGAGTCAGACACGACTGAAGTGACTTAGCACATATGCAGGTAGTGGAGACTGAGGCTGTGGTGAGACTGTGGTTTGTTTACACGACATGGATTAGATGAACGCATAGTCTGGGGTAGGCACTTGGTGCGTATGAGTAAATGAGACAGTAAGGTCTTTACACAGACTCTGCTCAAAGGTGCATTAGAGTTAATAATATGAATATGAAAAGAGAAACACCTGGACTCCATAAGGAAATGAAAGAGCTATTCCAAAAATGAACTCAATTGGGAAAACAAGGAAACATTCTTTTTGGGAAAAAAAAAAATAGGTCTTTAATTTGAAACCTGAAATAAGATGAGTAGAGGAGCTGGAAAAGCAAAAAATGTTCCGAGCAGAGAGAACCAGAGAGATAAATGTCTAGACAACAAAGACACGTGGTTCATTGGAGGACTAGGAAGCCCTTTAGTATGTCACAAGGCAGTCTGAGGTGAGTGGTACTAAGCCATGAGGTTGGACAGACAAAGATGTGGCATTATACAAAGCCAGCTTATATATAAGAGTTTCTGTAAGGTTTTGCCTGCATGTGTTTGTTTTCTGGGTTTTTTGTTTGTTGTGTTTTTGTTTGTTTGTTTGTTTTTGTCCTTAGACTTTGGAAACCACTGACATGTTTTAGAAAGATTTTGGAGAGATTCCCCTGGTTACAGAAAGGAGAATAAGACTATGTAGTTGGAAGGTAAGGCAGCCAAATAAAATCTTTGTAAAATTCAGGCCTTGGTGATGATACTGGAGATGCACTGGTACTGAACTGGGTGGTGGTCTTTGAGATGGCACAAAATGAAAAGATTTTCAGCAGTTGGGATTGACAGGACTTGGTAACAAATTAGATGTGAGTGTTGAGAGATGAAAAGTGATAAGTAGTGTGGTGATTTCTGGTGAAAGTGAGTGGATAAAAGGCTGCAATTAAGGAACCAGAAGTAATGGTTCTACTACTAAGGAACAGAAGTAGGAGCAGGTCACAGAGGATGATAACTTTGATTTGACCCCCAAACTGCCTTCAGCAGGCCAACTCCCCTAGACTTTTATCCAGTAATTATTGGCAGAACTCAAGATCCAAACATGAATGAATTGCTTCTGGCACTTTCCAGAAGAGCTGATGATTACTGAACCTCATGTCATAGAGAGTAGCATGAAGGCTAGCTTTCATAAAATATTAAATTGTCAATTGAGTATAAAACAGTGAGTAAATAACAACTTAAGGCTTATGAGTAATGATAAATTCTCTGCTCCCTCCTTCATCAAAACAAAGAAAAAAGCAAATAAAAATAGTAGAAAATCTCATTTTTCCATCTGTAGCAATTGTGCTTAGAAAGGAGAATAAATAGGTAGATTTGCTATGCTTTCTTGTGTATTTTTTCCTTCCTTATTGTTTTTAAAATCATGGGAATTGTTTCAAATTTTGACCTTTATGGACTGCTAGCCATGCTTCCCAATGTTGAGCAAGATTCATAAAGATTCAATTTCCCATCATACATCAAGTTATCTTACTATAACATAGTTGTATCCTTTCTGAAGGGGGCAAAAAATAAATGCCATTCCTGAGTATTATCAAAGGGCAAGAGGACAGGTGGGACCAAGGACGTTGGAGCCACCTCAAAAGGCCTCATGAGGAAATCAATCCCTCTAGAACCTTTGATATGTAGTCTCTCTCTCTTTCATATTTGTGATTTTTATAAGAAGTCTTGGGAATTAGCTGGTAAGTGGACACATGGTCTCTCAGTTGGAGAAAAAGTTGGGCATAGACATGAGAAATGAGGATATGCTCTGTGGTCTCCACACAGATCAGGGGCCGTAATTTTGCCCTGATTAGAACCATTATTCCAGGTCCTTTCTTGCCAAAACCAAAGTGTGACTATGACAGAGAAACAGGTCAGAAGCCAAGGTTTGATTATCTCTATGGCCACATCCCTTAAACATGCACAATTTTATTTGTTGTTTAATTAATTTATTTTAATTGGAGGATAATTACTTTACAACATTGTGATGGTTTTTGCATATATCAACATGAATCAGCCACAGGTATACATGTGTCATCCCCATCCTGAACCCTCTCCCAATAGGTTGTCCCAGAGCATCAGCTTTGGATGCCCTGCTTCATGCATGGAACTCACACTGATCATCTGTTTTACATATTGTAATGTGTATGTTTCAGTGCTATTCTCTCAAATCATTCCCACCCTCACCTTCTTCCACTGAGTCGAAAAGTCTGTTTGTTACACTTGAAACATGTACAATTTTAACTCAGTGATATGCAATCCCACTTCCTTCCCCTCAAGCTTAGTGGTGTCCAAGGTTTGTGTCTGGGAAACCATGGAGAGGAGTCTCTATTTACTAGCATCAATCTCTCTGCTACTTATACCAATTAGATGGTTAAAGGTTAGCTTTTGTATTTGACCTTTCATCTACCCTCCAAAGCTATGTGGCTTAATTTTATTTTTCACATATTGCCCAGAAAGGGAATTGCTATCTCTACCAACTGGCTATCTGTCACTTAAACACAAGGGGGATTTAAGCATACAAATAAAATGTGATTGTGGGAGTACAGCATGCATCAGCCAGAGGTAGGAGCTGCTCATGGATGACTGGTGATGCCAATCTCTGTTCTTCGGAATGCTGTCATCAAAGGGAAACTGGAGAATGCACTTGATAGGAAAGAACCAACTCCAGTCAAGACTGTCTTCTGAAAAACTAAGGACTGTCCCCTAATGTACTTCCCATTAGGAAGTACGCCACAAGCCAGCAAAAGGAGAAGAGTAGAGAAGTCAATTGTTGCTGACCTTTGGGTCAGGTCAGTTCAGTTGCTCAGTCGTGTCTGACTCTTTGTGACCCCATGGACTGCAGCATACCAGGCCCCCCTGTCCGTCACCAGTTCCCGGAGTTTACTCAAACTCATGTCCATTGAGTCAGTAATGCCATCCAACCATCTCATCCTCTTTCATCCCCTTCTCCTCTCACCTTCAGTCTTTCCAATTAAGGGTCTTTTCCAATTATTCAGTTCTTCCCATCAGGTGGCTGATGTATTGGAGTTTCAGCTTCAGCATCAGTCCTTCCAATGAACAACCAGGACTGATTTCCTTTAGGATGGACTGGTTGGAACTCCTTGCAGTTCAAAGGACTCTCAAGAGTCTTCTCCAACACCACAGTTCAAAAGCATCAATTCTTCAGTGCTCAGCTTTCTTTATAGTCCAACTCTCACATCCATGCATGATTACTGGAAAATCATGCATAGCCTTGACTAGACAGACCTTTGTTGGCAAAGTAATGTCTCTGCTTTTTAATATGCTGTCTAGGTTGGTCATAACTTTTCTTCCAAGGAGTAAGCATCTTTTAATTTCATGGATGCTGTCACCATCTGCAGTGATTTTGGAGCCTCCCCAAATAAAGTGTCTCACTGTTTCCACTGTTTCCCTGTCTATTTGCATGAAGTGATGGGGCTGGATTCCATGATCTTCGTTTCCTGAATGTTGAGCTTTAAGACAATTTTTTCAATCTCCTCTTTCACTTTCATCAAGAGACTCTTTAGTTCTTCTTCTTCTTCATTAGTTCTTCAGGTAAATTATAGTTTTGCCTTATTAGCATCAAAAAGAGCTAGGAGTGAATACAGGTGATTGAGGTGATATATATCATCCCTTCTTTTTCTCATGCTCAGACCTTATCCTGGACCTATGCTGTTGTCTCTTTGCTGAGAATGAGGTCATTTTTGTTGGTGACTGACCTTCCCCAACTGGAACCAAGGATAGGAAGTTCAATCACTCTAGCATTCAAAAGAGTAGGCCATAAAGTTTGTGTCTAAGCTTTTGTACAAGTGTAGTGTGTGAAATATTTGATTGAAACCTATGGATAGCAATAGAAGCTTTAGAAAAGCAGCCCCTTGCATTGATTGATCCACATCATGACTAAGATATTGAATTGTACTCAAACTGTCTCACAGCACAGATGTATCATGCTTGTCCCAAACCTAGGCACAGCTCACAGGCTATTTCCCACGTGATATACATAGGGAGATAATATAGAAAACAAGTAACATTTATCACTCTAATACAAGTAGAAGTAAAAACAATGAACCAAATACACAAAAATTAAATCAAAATCTGCCTAACACTACAACTTTGTTTTCTGTATTTGTGTGATTAAATTACTTCATATACATTGTACAGTTAGCTTTTCACAGTAGCTGGATTCATGTTTAAAATAATGGCAGTATTTAAGGACAAAAAATACACACTGATTATCACATTCCCCTTCATAAAGGTTACTTACTGAGTGGAGTAGCACGTGGACCCATAGACCCATTTTATGTGGCAAAACTTAATTATTCTACTTCCTCAAAGATACTGCTAGTATTTAAAGCATATTATTTTAGAATAAAGGTTTCACTTTGCCTAAGCATTAAGACTTAAAAAAAACATTTAACTTTGACATTTCATTTATAGGCATTTTAATTATCTGGATGGTTTCCTTTAAATGCTAGATGTAGGCAGAGAAAATTTGTACTTATATAGAAGAAAGTGCTTCTAGGACTCCCTAATTTTCATGTGTTATGAATTTTAATGCCTTATGCAGGTCAGCTTTTCATAGCCATGAAGAGGGAATACATTGACCTTAAACCATTGTACAGTTGTAACAGTATTTTTAGTCTTTGTTTGTTATGGGCAGACAGGAAATATATTTTGTTTATGTTTTCTTTTTCAAAAGTTCTTACAACAGAAGTGAGAGAGCCCCAGGCATCTAAGAAAGGTCTCTTTTTTTTTCTATTTCCTTTTCACTTAAAAAAAGAAAAAGAAAAAAAAAAAAACAGAAAAAAAACATTTTTTTAGACAATAAGGTGGCAAAAAAAACCAGACTCTATATGCATGGCCTGAAATCAGTGAGGCACTGACTTGAAGGGGAAGGTGGCAGCAGCCCCTCCCTGCAGATAGGATCACCCATCTCCTACAGTGCGGGACAGATAAAATTGGCCATCGGAGCCCTCCCTTCTTCCACTGTCTGTCCCCCATCCCTGGCAAGACCCTTTCACTCAGGTATCCAGAGTTCCAATAGCAACTCAGTGCTCTGGCATTTTACTGGCCGCCCTCCATCTCTCACTGCATCAATCCTAGCTATGTATTTCTTGAATCTTCTATCATATCAAAACTTGCTCAACATCTCTACTATCTTCATCCAGGGTCTTGATCAGCAATGTAATCAACAAATTTAGAACAAGTCATTAGGAATAGATACTGCCTCAACTACTCTGTGGATTATTGCATATAAATACACTGAGTGTGTAGGTAGATCAGTAGATGATAAAGAAGATGCCAAAACATCATCTGTCATTGTTTCCAGACAATATATGCCCCTCAAGTTTTAGCTACCTGGAGGCACAATATTTAGGCTATAATAAATGAATCACCAATGGTGTATTTTGCAGCTCTTAGCACGTAAATGTGGGGTAACATCTGTGCAGATAAATATTCTTAAAAGCATGGCTACAGCATGTTGATGTTAAGGCAGTTTGATTACTTAGACAATGAAAACCACACTTGTGATTTTGCAAAACTTAAATAATGAGGAACTCTTCTTTTTTTTTTTTTTCTTGGTATTGATAACCAATATGTTTTCTTTTCTAAACTCCCAGAGTACATATATCCTTGGCCATCAGTTTAATTCCTGATGAATGGCTGAGATTTACTGCTCTCTGCTAGTTTGTGCATGGAAATACTGTCTCTTCCACATGATCACTGGAATAGCATCTTTTGACTTCCTCACAAGTGTCAAGCACAGGCTTAGCAAGTGACAAAACATTAGTATGACTCATTATAAATACTCTTGAAGTTTTGTGTTTTTAAGTTCCTGAATGTTAGATAGACGATTGCCAACAGCCTAACATGGTCCTGTAATAGCACATTTGCGTGATCCCTGGGAATCAATTTAAGAAAACTCTCCTACAGCTTAAAATAAAATGGTGTCAGTTTCTTTTATAATGTAGTTAAGCCATAACCTTCAAACTTAAATGAAATGGAATATTTTCAAGGTCAGCAAAGTCTAGGAAGGCTCTGTCCCCTACTTCCTGAACTCCCTCCCTGGACCTGGAATGGCCATCTGTTGCTCTGGCAGATTTACAGTTCATTCACACTGTGAATGATAGGAGGAGGAAGTGAGCAGAGCTAATCAGAGCTAAGTAGTTAACGAGCAGAGGGCTAACGAGCTGGTGAGTTAACGAGCTAAGCAGAGAGCTAATGAGCTGCTGTTTCCCACTACATGCAGCAAATATATCTTTCAGGTGATTGTTTACCTTTAGCATTCTTAGCAGATGTCCACAATGATAGAGCTAAGCTTTGACCGCTCCCTGAACATCTCAATCTAAAAAGAATTCAGTGATATCTTCAGTCTTAGGTGTATGTGCCACTGTTGTGGCCTTGAAGTGAAGTAACTTAATTTTGTTAACTTAGGCCAGTGGCCACTCCAACAGGTTATTTTTTCATAAATATTGTAGCTATTTACATAAAAATAGTAAAGATTACCTACTGGGCACCTATTTTGTACAAATTAACAGATAAGGTACTAATGATGTGGGAAAAAAACAAAATTTAAAAACTAGTGTCAATCCCTCAAGAGCTGGTAACATAATGGGGAGGAAATCAGTAGGATAGTTAAAGGAATAGAGAAAATGAGTATTAGGAGTCAGTAATGATTGTCACTAGGAATTCAGAGAGTGAGGATACCACTGTGTGGGTCTCCATGGTCAGGGAGTTTGTGCTTTATTCATCTCAAGTGTTGGCCTTGAGACTGAGGTCATGGTTTAAATGATGTATTCTAGATACAGGTGGCCTGAGTCAAAATTAACCAGTTATGCCACACTTACTCCAAGTCCAAGGGTGCCTCAATTGGATGTGAAGTACTCCTTGCTCCCTACAGCTGAGTCCAGTGTGCAGAATTACTGGAAGATCTGGAGCTCACAGGAACCCATGGGACAGCTGACCAACTTAGGTAGGGTTGGTTCATCCTACTATGAGTAGGAAAAGACATCAAATTTCCCTAGAAAATCAGTTAATCTAACCATTACCCTACATGTAACTCTGCTCTGTAAGTTTCTCCTCTATTCTTGAGATCAGTGGACTATCTCAAATATAAAATAACAAGAGTCAGCAACTAATGCAAATTGGCAATGCATAAAAAAAATCAGGAGATGCTATTTGACTATGTAATTAAGGAATAATAAGCTATTACTTTTAGATGTAACAGCTATTGATTATTGAAAAAGACACCTAAATAGTTTTACATTTTCTCATCTTTTTTAATCATTCATTTAAAAAGCAGAGTGTTAATTGAGCTTATCCTGTACCAGTGATTGTTCCTGGCACCAAAAATAGAATAATGACCATGGAAGCTGCTTCCCTCAAGGAGCTAACCTTAACTGGGAGTGGCAGGAAACAACAAACCCTACAAAGGAACAGAGAAAACTATTTATTTTAGTAAGCATTAGGCCAAAAAATAAAGCATAATGAGAGGAAAGAAGATGAAATGGGGTAGAGGGCAAGTTTTCATAGAAAGATGAATCAGAGAAGATCTCACTAAGGGGGTGACACTTGAGCAAAGGCCTGAGTAGGGGAAAAAATGAAGATTTCAAACAATCTCAGTGAAAATGATTCCAGGTAAAGCTATCCAGTGGAAAATTTTAGACAGGGTAAAGACATAGGTTTGAACTGTTTACTGACAACAAGAAGACCAGGATAAGTGAGCCTTAGCAAGTGAGGGATAGAGAACGTGTGAGCAAAATTCACATGGAAGGACACTATACATCAAAGAAAGGAGAGTGCACTCCACTCAAGATGTGATGGCCAGTTATTGAACAATTTTTAAATAGAGGAGTGTCATTCAACAATTTTCATTTTAGAACATTTATTTCAGGTTATCTGTGTATAAAATGGGTTAAAACCTAAGGGTTTCTAAGATGAAAAGAGTAGATCAGGGAAGAGTAGATCTCTTGGATGGCGATATGGGGGAATGAGTTCTTTAAAGGTTTGTTAAGATGTGTTAACTGATAAGAAAAAGTGCTGAATATTGTATGAGCTACTGGGGTGAAGATGCCAAGTGAAGGAGTCAAGAGAAGGTGAGGGTCAGAAAGAACTTTGCTCAAAATCAGATTCTGGATCAGTTGAGTTGTAAATGACAAAGTCTAAGTATAAACATAGGGATGCAAGGCTAGCAAGTGGTAGTAGGAAGTGAAGAAGTAGTTGATAGGAATGTATCCAAGACAGATATTGAATTGTCAAGGATGATGGCAAAGACAAGGAGATAGATTGACTGATTACAAGGTGAAAGAGAGTGCTAAACTGTAAGATCTGTAGAAGAAACTAATAAGACAGAATTGTAAACTGTGATAGTCTATACTTCAAAAAGAGTTGTTAATTGTGATAACTGAGAAAAGAAATGAAAGGCAAATGAGAAAAGGAATGATACATCCATCTGAATGCAGAGTTCCAAAAAATAGCAAGGAGAGATAAGAAAGCCTCTTTAAGTGATCAACACAAAGAAATAGAGGAAAACTATAAAATGGGAAAGATTTGAGGTCTCCTCAAGAAACTTAAATATACCAAGGGAATATTTCATGCAAAGACAGGCACAATAAAAGACAGAAAGGGTATGAAAATAACAGACACAGAAGATTTAAGAAGACGTGGCAATAATATACAGAAGAATTATGCAAAACCCATCTTAATGATCCAGATAACCATGATGGTGTGATTACCCATCACTCATCTAGAGCCAGACATCATGGAATGCAAAGTCAAGTGGGCCTCAGGAAGCATCACTACTAACAAATCTAGTGGAGGTTATGGAATTCCACCTGAGCTATTTCAAAGCCTAAAAGGTGATGCTATGATAGTGCTGCACTCGATATGCCAGCAAATTTTGAAAACTAAGTAGTGGCCATGGGACTGGAAAAGGTCAGTTTTCATTCCAATCCCAAAGAAACAAAATGCCAAAGAAGTTCAAACTATTGCACAATTGCACTCATCTCACATACTAGCAAAGTAATGCTCAAAATTCTCCAAGTGAGGCTTCAAAAGTATATGAACAGAGAGATTCCAGATGTTCAAGCTGGATTTAGAAAAGTCAGAGGGGGGCAACGGGAGGGGGGGCAGCTGCAGCTGGGCCCGCCGGGTGAGGGCCTGGGGGGGGCCAGCCTGCCAGGTTTGAAGGGGCCGGTAGCGGAGACACCAAGTGTGGATGGGCGAGGAGGGGGCCGCTGCCCTGGACGTGGGATTAGAGGAGTCGCCCTCCCTGGCCTAGCAGTGAAGTTTATACCATCGAAGCAAGTTGGAGGTGATGGACGCTTGGTCTACTCCCATGACCACATCTGCCCTCGGGGCTAATTACAGCCCTTACGTTTATATCTTCCTGTTTTCGGAAAGATTACACTTTTACTCCGATTATAGACAGTAATGACTACACTGAAGATGTTTCACTGTTTGAAGCAGAAGAGGAGACAACTAACAGACTGAAAAAATCCAAAGTCAGGCACCCAGTGGCATCATTTTTCCATTTATTCTTTCGAGTCAGTGCAATTATAGCCTATCTTCTCTGTGAATTGTTCAGCAGCAGCTTTATTGCCTGTATGGTGACAATTATCTTGTTGTTGTCATGTGACTTTTGGGCAGTCAAGAATGTTGCAGGTAGACTAATGGTTGGCCTGCGCTGGTGGAATCATATTGATGAAGATGGAAAAAGCCATTGGGTGTTTGAGTCCCGGAAGGCCCCCCCTTCAAGAGGATAAAACCGTCTTTGAGGCTGAATCAAGGATCTTCTGGTTGGGACTCATTGCTCGTCCTCTGCTATGGGTGGTCTTTGCCTTCAGTGCCCTCTTCTCTTTCAGAGTGAAGTGGTTGGTGGTGGTTATCATGGGTGTGGTGCTGCAAGGGGCCAACCTGTATGGCTATATCAGGTGCAAAGTGGGCAGCAGGAAGAACCTAACCAGCATGGCCACCTTGTACTTTGGGAGGCAGTTTTTAAGACAAACCACTGGCGATACTCAGACCTCCTCAGGAGAGTGAGAGCCAGCGTGCTTTTTTCACGGGAAACAACCCAGGGGGGTCTTGATTCTGAACCTTCAGAACTCAGAAGCTATTGCAAAGAGGAATGTGGGGTTTGTTTTTCCATTTAAAAATTTAAGAAAAGGGAAAAGTAGTTTTCGTATTAAGTTTTTGTCTTCTTTCTAGCACTTGGGCCTTGAAGGTGTGGTGTGGCTAGAAACATTGTCAGCATTTGGTTTATGGTGTACATAGGTGTCTGTCCATAGTCGTGTGAGATCCCTGTGTCTTAAGTTAAAGTGTTTGTGTTCATGTCCATGTAAATGGAGACCTTTGCATCTTGGTCCATAGAACACAGAAGGATGTTCTTAGTCGATCTCAAAACTCTCTGTGTTTACATACTGTTTCTTTAGATTATTTTAGAAGAAGTTTTTGCTTCCATGGTAAGAGTGAGCACTTTGGCTAATGTATACATTAGAAATAATGGTTAATTTTACACTTAATATATACTTCATGGTGAAACTTCTTATCCTAAGCATTCACAGGCAGGTTAAAACCACACTTTGGCTGTTGGTGTTAACTAGTTTCTAAAATTTGGTTTATTGATGAGCATTATACTCAAGACCCAGTTAACATAACAGGAACATTCATAGTGTATTTTCATGGGATTCCTAGGGATTGCTGCTCTTCTATTTATTTTGGAGGGAGAATAGCCAGATTTTACTTTGAAATTCCTAGAAGCTCTTCAGTGGTCCTTGGCCTAATGAAGTCTTTCTCCACTAAAAGAGTATTATTCTTATGTCATAGTGAGAATAATTATTTCAATACTTGGCATTGTAAATGCCTAAAAGACGTTTTATTTTATGAATCTTTTTTTTTTTTGTCTTGCTGAAATGGGGATATTGTAAATCATGCATTTGTATTAATGGTATTTCTTAAAACAACATATGTAACAATCTGCAAAATACTGTAGGCATCTGTGAATTCTGTCATAGGTACTGTAAACTTTGTTTTAATCAATGGATTATTTTGTGACTGTATTTATATATTGTTAAAAATTTTTTGAAGATGTTTTGTTTAATTGAATGAGTGTCTTTATTGGAGTGAGAGCTTTGAAGGTGCATAACTTTATATTTGTATAAAACTCTACTCTTTACAAAAAAAAGAAAAAATAGAAAAGTCAGATGAACCAGAGATCAAATACCAACATTCGTTGAAGATAGAAAAAGCAAGAGGACTCCAGAAAAGCATCTACTTCTGCTTGATTGGCTGTGCTAAAGCCTTTGACTATGTGGATCACAACAACTGTGGACAACTCTTAAAGAGACAGGAATACCAGACCACCTTATCTTCCTCCTCTGAAACCTATATGTAAGTCAAGAGGCAACAGTTAAAAATGGGCATGGGACAACAGACTGGTTCCAAATTGGGAAAGGAATATGTCAAGGCTGTATATTGTCACCCTGCTTATTTAACCTATATGCAGACTACATCATATGAAATGCCAGGCTGGACAAAGCCTAAGCTGGGATCAAGATTGCTGGGAGAAGTATCAATAACCTCAGTTATGCAGATAACATCAACCTTATGGCCCAAAATGAGGAAGAACTAAAGAGCCTCTTGATGAAGGTGAAAGGGGAGAGTGAAAAAGTTGGCTTAAAACTCAAAAACACGAATAAACAAATGGGACCTAATTAAAATTAAAAGCTTTTGCACAACAAAGGAAACTATAAGCAAGGTGAAAAGACAGCCTTCAGAATGGGAGAAAATAATAGCCAATGAAGCAACAGACAAACAATTAATCTCAAAAAAATACAAACAACTCCTGCAGCTACATTCTAGAAAAATAAACAACCCAATTAAAAAGTGGGCCAAAGAACTTAACAGACATTTCTTCAAAGAAGATATAAAAATGGCTAACAAACACATGAAAAGATGCTCAACATCACTCATTATCAGAGAAATGCAAATCAAAACCACAATGAGGTACCACTTTATACCAGTCAGAATGGCTGCCATCCAAAAGTCTACAAGCAATAAATGCTGGAGAGGATGTGGAGAAAAGGGAACCCTCTTACACTGTTGGTGGGAATGCAAACTAGTACAGCCACTATGGAAAACAGTGTGGAGGTTCCTTAAAAAGCCGCAAAGAGACCTGCCATATGACCCAGCAATCCCACTGCTGGGCATATACACCGAGGAAACCAGAATTGAAAGAGCCACGTGTACCCCAATGTTCATCGCTGCATTGTTTACAATAGCCAAGACATGGAAGCAACCTAGATGCCCATCAACTGACGAATGGATAAGAAAGCTGTGGTACATATACACAATGGAATGTTACTCAGCATTAAAAAAAAATTCATTTGAAGCAATTCTACTCAGATGGACGAAACTGGAGCCCATTATCCAGAGTGAAGTAAGCCAGAAGCAAAAACAACAATACAGTATATTAACGCATATATATGGAATTTAGAAAGACGGTAACGAGAACCCAACATGCGAGACAACAAAAGGAACGCAGATGTATAGAATAGACTCGTGGACTTTGCGGATGAGGGTAAGGGTGGGATGATATGGGAGAAGGGCATTGAAGCATGTTAATTGTCATGTGTCTAATCAATCGCCAGCCCAGGATTGATGCTCGGGCCTGGTGCAGCGAGATTTCCCGGGGGGGAGGGAGGAGGGAGGGGGGTTCCGGAGGGGAAGCATATGTAAACCCATGGTGATATCATGACAATGTATGACAAAAACAATTAAAAAAAAAAACTCAACATTCAAAACGCAAAGATAACGGCATCTGGTCCCATCACCTCATAGCAAATAAATGGGGAAAAAATAAACATAGAGACAGACTTTATTTTCTTGAGCTCCAAAATCACTGCAGATGGTGACTGTAGCCATGAAATTAAAAGATGCTTGCTCCTTGGAAGAAAAAATATGACCAATCTAGACAGCATATTAAAAAGCAGAGACATTACTTTGCTAAAAAAGGTCCATCTAGTCAAAGCTATTGTTTCCAGCAGTCATGTATGGATGTGAGAGTTGGATCATAAAAAAGGCTGAACACCAAAGAATTGATACTTTTGAACTGTGGTGTTTTAGAAGACTCCTGAGAGTCCTTTGGACTGCAAGGAGATCCAGTCAGTCAATCCTAAAGGAAATTAGTCATGAATATTCATTGGAAGGACTGATGCTGAAGCTGAACCTCCAATACTTTGGCCAACTGATGGAAAGAGCAGACTCATTGGAAAAGGCCCTGGACTCTGGGAAAGATTGAAGGCAGGAGGAGAAGTATACAACCAGGGGTGAAACAGTTGAATGGCATCACCAATTGGGTGGACATGAGTTTGAGCAAGCTCTTGAAATGCTAAAAGGCAGAGATGCCTAGTGTGTTGCAGTCCATCAGATCTCAAAGAGTCCAGCATGACTGAGTGACAGAACAACAAATTTTTCAAAGGAATTCAGAATTGTGACACTAGTGTAGAAAACAAAAATGATATGAATCTGTCAATGAGGAGAAAGAAAGACACCAGATTATGTGAAGTGTAAGAAAGAAAGAAAGAAAGCATAAAACCACTACTTCAGATTCCAACAGTGTTAGCAATAGTCTCAGAATGCAGTCAAATGTACTCAGGTCAAAAAAAGTATGAAGTGTACACTATAGGAAATTTTGTCAGAGATACTAATGACCCTGAGTACTATTTATTAAGCACTCTGTGCTGTGTTGTTCTTAGTTGCTCAGTCGTGTCTAACTCTTTTCAACCCCATGGATTGCAGCCCTCCAGGCTCCTCTGTTCTTGGGGATTCTCTGGGCAACAATACTAGAGTGGGTTGCCATGCCATCCTCCGGGGGATCTTCTCAACCCAGGGACTGAACTCAGGTCTCCCACGTTGCTGGTGGATTCTTTACTGACTGAGCCACTAGGGAAGCCTTAAGCACTCTACAAGGAGAGCTTGTATAATTTTATTTTGTTGTTGTTCCAAATGTTTTATATTTATTCACAATTTGAATTCTCACAGCAAATGTATTAATATGTATGTTTATTTTTTTCTTTCTCATAGATATGGAAATTGAGGCTCAGAGAAGTTAAGTAAACTGCAACCAGGCAAAATCCAATACCAGGCAGTATGAACTGTCCAAAGAATATATTAGAGTGTACATTAGATCTGATGGGTCAGAAAGAAATAGAACTTAGAGAAAAGTGTTACAATAAAGAATTCAAAAGATCAAAGAGAGTATATGGGAGTCTGTGTGATGATGGAGGTCCTGGAGTCATACACAATCAAAGAGATAGCAGAAGAGGGAAAATTTGTGATCTAAACCCTTATGGAGGTTACGAGAAGCCATAGGCTATGGATGTCTTAGCTGTGTCTGGGTAGTCTTACTAGTGGCAGTAAAAGGTACTTAGATATTCTTTCTAACTTGAAGCTAGATCACCATTCTATTTCATTTTGCTATTATTCCTGTTTGCCCCCCTCTACCCCCTGCTGCAGAGCATAGCTCCTATATATTATTCTGTGTATTAATAAAGCAGTGTTTCCTCATCTTCTTCTCTACAGAGTAAAATTCAAGCTATTTAAAATGGCATTAATATTCTTCCCTTGACTAGGTCCAGTCAACATGTTTTTGATACTCTCATGATTTTTTGAGGACTGGTCAAGTCAAATGAATTGTAGTAGTTCCTATGCTGCTTTTTTTTTTCTTGAAGTATACTCCATTGAGACACCCTTCCGATATTTCTACAATCAAGAACATTTTCATTCTTCCCAACTCTGCTCAAAGATGGTTTTTACTGGCAATGAATGAGCAACCCTCACTTCCTCTGAATTCTGCACAGTGGTAAGTCTATGTGTTTCCTCTCACTCTTTACATTCCTTCTTCTGTGCTTTAAGCTTTTTTAAGATAGAGATTGTACCTGCTTCACTATCATTACTTTGGAAAGCTTAGCTTGGCACCTTCCAAGTAGTTATTTATTAACAAAAATAAAATAGTAAAATGACTGGTCAAGGAAGTCATTGTAAAGGAAGAAGGAATTAGAGTGAAGTAGAAAAATGAGGCATGCTTTGGGTGAGTGGGAGAGAGAGGAAAGCACACTTATTGGGGAAAGAAATAGAAACTCAGATCTGTGAAAGTGGAGGGTGCCTGCAGAATGGCCAGGGAGAGTTTTGCTAGAAAGACAAAAATAGTTCTGGATCAGATTGTGTGTGATTTTTTAATGCTACACTGAAGAAGATTGAATCTTCATTCTCTTATATTTCCCACCTTATTATATTTCAAACTAGACTCATGAAACATTATACTGAAGTTAAATGAAACTGAGCACCTTCAAGGAGGCAAACAGTTGTCATTCAAGATGGTACCAAAGAAAATGGATTGCATAAAAAACTTGTATGATGATTCTATAGGGCTCAAAATAGCCCACAGCCAGTTAGTGCACATGACAGTGTTGTAGATGAAAACCCTGAATGCACTCTGCCATCCAAAGGGCAGCTAGACCACGACTTGGACATGGAGTTAACATGTAGGCGTACATTAGCTAGAATGTGAGACTGACTGCCATTGACTTAATGTCCACCTCCCCCCACCCCAAATTCATATGTTAAATCCTAATGTCCAACGTGCTGATAAGTGGCAGTGGAGCCTTTGAGAAGCAATTATATCAAGTTGATAAATCCTTCATGAATAGGATTCATACCCAAATAAAAGAGACTCCAGAGAGTTCCCTTGCCACTTCTATCAAGTGCTTCTTCCTACAGCAAGAGTGTCTACAAACTGGGAAGTCTGTCTTCACCAGATATTGAATGGGCTAGCACCTTGATCTTAGACTTGTCTGACTATTAGAAATAAGTGTTTATTAAGTTTATGGTATTTTTGTTACAGTAACCTGACCAGACTAAGTAAGACACAAAGTTATCCACAAAGGATAAAGGCCAACCATTTAAATTATGATATTCTGGGAAACCAGTAAATATCTATTTAACTTGTTCTGTATGAATTCATTAATTCCAAAATTACTTACTGGGTAATTTCTATGTATCAGTCACTGTTATAGGCATTAAGGATCTAGAGGTTAAAAATGAGAGAGACTGAGAAACAGAAAGAAAGAATCAGAAAGAAGTAAGTCTTTCTGATCATGGAGACTATTTTCTGGATAAATGGATCTGAGCTTGTAGGTCCCAAGCTGGGTCTAGGAAGTCACGTTACTTCTACATCCTAACTCCTGCTGAGAATGCCTCTCTCATTCTGGTAGTCATTTTCTAGTTAAGAAGATGAACTGAAATAAACGTTGAAGGACCCTGGTTTTCATAAAGGAAGGGCAGCACAGCATAGTGGTTTCACACAAGGATTCCAGCAGTAGCTACATTTCATTTTCATTCCTTACTAATTGTCAGATGCACAGCATTCCCAATTCATAGGCAAACTGTATGAGTATGTCACTCACGTGGGAACACTAGAAGTGGCAACCATTCTTACCCCATTTTAGTTGCAATAATTAATAACAATAAAAACCAACCAGAGTATAATAGGGTTAGCTTGAAGTACTGGATAAGAAAAAAGATGGAGCAGATGTATAAGGAAGGAAACAGAAAGAAGGATGGGAGCTTCCATACTCACACAATCTCAATTTCCTGACTGGACAAGTGTTATTGTTGTTCAGTTACTTAGTCATGTCCAACTCTTTGTGACCCAATGGACTGCAGCAGGCCAGGCTTCCCTGTTCTTCACTATCTCCTGGTGTTTGTTCAGTCCAGTGAATCAATGATGCCATCCAGCCATCTCTATCATCCATTTCTCCTTCAACCTTTCCCAGAATCACGGTCTTTTCCAATGAGTCAGCTCTTTGCATCAGATGCCCAAAGTATTGGAGCTTCAACTTCAGCATTAGTACTTCCAATGAATATTCAGGGTTGACTTCCTTTAGGATTGACTGGCCTGAACTCCTTGCAGTCCAAGGGACTCTCAAGAGTCTTCTCTAGCACAATTCAAATGCAACAGTTCTTCAGCACTCAGCCTTCTGTATGATCCAACTCTCACATTCATACATGACTACATGAAAAGCCATAATTTTGACTATATGAACCTTTTGCAGCAAAGTAATATCTCTCAAGTGAAGGTGTATAAACCCTGTGTAATGATATTGCATTTATTCACAGAAATGTGGAAAAAGACTGAGTCTCCCAAGAGAGATGTAACCTGGATATTGATTTGCACATAATCAATTAAACCAACAGAGTTTCAATTTTCCTATCATAAAATGAAGACAATATTAATTTTTTTTCCCACAGGAGTATCTTGTGCATCAATAAAGTCATGAGTGTAAGAGTACCCAATACCTCAGTGATTGAATTTATAATTCGTTCATCCAAGTCTATTTGGGATTGAATTAAAATAAATATCTAAGGAGCATTAGATCCTAACATGAAGTATTGTGGTGGTTAGCTTTACATGTCAAATTAGCTAGATCGTAGTGCTCAGAATAATTAATCAAACATTATGCTGGGTGTTTCAGTGAAAGGCTTTCTCACATCAGATTACTCTTAATAATGGGAATGGGCCCCATCCAATCAGGTGAAGCCTTAATAGAGTGAAAAGGGATCCTCTTCAGAGCAAGAAGGACTTCTGCTGATACACTGCCTTGGGGCGCAAACTGCAGCTTTTCCTGAGTCTTCATCTTGATGATCTCATCAGGCCCGGGCATGGGACCCACCATGCTTCCACATGAAGTGAGCCAATGTCTTAACTTTTAAAAATTCTTTATAAGTATTTGTATCTATTCATAGTTTCTCTGGAGAACCCTGACTTAAACAAAGCTGCACATTTTTCTACCAGGATTGAGCTTTGAGTGCTGCAGTCAGAGAAACTGACAACACCCAGCAGCCTTTCCAAGTGGGATACATTAGTACCATGTGTGGTTCTGGGAGGCAGCAATGTGGCCACAGACTGACCAAAGCTCAGACAGGTACTAACTAGTACTGAGATATGAAATGGTTCCTGCTTACAATAAGGGTTCCCTGAAGAGGTATTGGTGGATAGCATCCTGTAAGATCCCACTGTAAGAGCAAAACTATATACTATTGGAAATACACAACTGTTTTTTAAATTATTACTGAGTGAAGCATTTTTCCATCTCACAGTCAAATTTAGCTTTTCTTAATTAATTAAAGCTTACAGTTACGAAAACTGTTTCGAATGTATATTTAACATTGAAATACTTTAGTTGGGTGGATCTCACTGACACTTTAAAACTATTGTATTGCTATTTAAAAGAAAAGTCTACAGTAATTGTTATGGACTGAATGTTTATGTCCCCCTAAGATAAATGTGATGAACCCCAGGCATGCAATGCGATGGTATTTGAAAATGAATCTTTCGGAAGTAATTAGGGTTAAATGAAGCCATGAGGATAGAGTCCTAATGAGATTAGTGACCTTATAATGCCAGAGTCCTTTGTCTCCCTGCCATGTGAGAACAGAGTAAGAAGGTCGTTTCCTGTAAGTCAGGGAGAGGGCTTTTGTCAGAACCCAACCATGCTGGTCCCCTGTTCTTGGACTTCCAGATTCTAAAATATATGTTGTTTAAGCCCTGAGTGTGTGGCATTTCGTTATGGCACCCTGAGGTGACTAACATAAGTATTTTGTCATTGAAAATAGCATTTTAAATTAGAGCAACAAAAAATTCTTATACAATAACTCTTGTATCCATTTATATTATAGTAGAGTATTAGTCTATATGTATGGATATTTTAACTTAGCTGCTCTTCATAGAAGTGCCTGCATTTGAAGTCATTGTTTATATGCAAGCACTGGGTAAATCAAATCAGCTCATGGCTTACAATTGCACCGAGCTCTTTTTAAACAGAATTTTTTTGAACATGTAGGACCCAAAAGATATATGTTAACCTACAAACTTAATTTATATCTTAACCTGTTACATTTTATGATCACAAAATGATATGACTATTTTTTTAAAAGTATATATGCTCTGGATGGCATCACAGTAAAATGAGCATAAATAGTATATGTTAGTTCCACTTACATGAATGCTTTAAATTGTGACTATTATTATCATTAGGTGTATTAATAGGGAGTTTTGTGGAAATTCTAACGGAGTCTGTTTGCAATTGATGGCCCTCAAATTAAGGCTCTTCTTTCAAGCAAGTTTAAGTGTCTTTCTACTCTTAAAAGAGGGCCTGCAGACATAATACCTGTCAAAACTCTTTTCAAAATATGTATAATTAGAAGCTCCCCTTTGATGGCAGAGGCATATAATCAGAAAATGTAGCAACTCACTTCCTAAAGGTTTTAGGTAAGGAAGTCTCCATGAACCAACCCAACTGGAAACTTCTCCCTGAGAAGTTACTACTACCATGCCCAGTCAAGATTTGGATGCCAATGGCACACTACAATTAGGTGTGGGGTGGCTTCTCATTAAATTTGGCTAAAAGTCAGACTGCTTGTTCTATCTTTAACATTCAATCAAGGTCATCAGTTCTATTATTCCATATTTGCATAACAGATAAAATACCCATCAGTAATAAATCTCAGAATGTGAAACAGAGTTGCACAGGGAACATTCTCTCTTGGAGATACTGTATCTTAGTGTTAAAGGGCTACAGATTGGTGTTTGTGAAGGATTCTAGGAAGAAAATTGTTTGATGCAGAATTTAGGCATCAAAGCAAAGAGCTCGAACAGTATTTGTTTGTGTGGGAGTGTAAGTGAATGTGTGTGTGTATATGAAAGAGAGAGGACAATGGAGTGTTTTTTATTTATTTATTTATTCTAATTTTCTGTTTCTGGATAGGAAGACAACAGCAAATCAGGAATAGTGAATCAATAGTTATCTCATCTATTATGTCTTCCAAGAAGTCTTCCAAGGCTTTCAAATTTTTCTGTTGATGCATACCTTATATTTTTCTCCAACTGACCCCATGATTTTGACAACTGCAAACAATCAGTAAGACTCTTGACTATAAATTGTCATGTTTTCCTGAATTTACTATGAAGCTACCCAGTATAGGAGGGCAGTTAGAAATGCAAAATAGATTTTTTTGAGAGAGTAGTTTCTATTTCAACCTACCTTATTCAAACAAATGTGGAACTTTTTTCTATTATACCTCTTTTAACTGTTAAATATTATCAGTTTCTAGTTTAAAATACTTAATGATGAGTACCCTTTGAACTCTGTATGTTGAATGCAACAGGAGCCACATAAATGGATAAGTGAAAAAAAAATGTGGCCCCAACAGAGGTAGAAAAGGATATATATATACACATACATATATACATATGTATGTATATATGTATATATATATATATACACATACATATACATATATACATTCACACACATATACATATATAAAATGATTAGGAAACAGAATAAAGTACAATTTACCCTTGACTTATGCTGCAAGAGGTTGATAATTGTATAATGAAGACGATACAAGTAAGGGAGAAGGAAGGAATAGATTCAGTATAGGGATGCTACAGGTTCAGTGTGATTTCATTCATTCCAAAATTGATTGTTGTAGCAAATAATAGTTCCTTGCGTCTTTATGGTGTTTTAGCATTTTAATTTTTTCCCTTTATTTAAATGTATTTTTAATTGGAGAATAATTGCTACACAATGTTGTGTTGGTTTCTGCCACATATCAACATGAATCAGCCATAGGAATAGGTATGGCCCCTCACTCTTGAATCTCCTTCCCACTTCCCACCCCTCCCACCACTCTAGGTTATCACAGAGCACCTGATTTGAGCTCCCTGACTCATACAGCAAATTCCCAGTAGCTATCTAATTTAACATTTGATAAGGTACATGTTTCAATACAACTCTCTCCTTTCATCCCACTGTCTCCTCCCTGCTCTGTATCCACAAGTCTGTTCTCTATGCCTGCATCTCCATTGCTGCCCTGCAGTTATGTTCATCTGCACCATCTCTCTAGACTCCATATATATTCCTTAATATGTGATATTTGATTTTTCTTTTCTGACATATTTCAGTCTGCATAACAGATTCTAGTTTCATCTACCTTATTAGAACTGAATCAAATGTGTTTTCTTATGGCTAATATTCTATTATGTATACATACCACTAGTTCTTAATTCATTCATCTGTTGATGGACATCTATGTTACTTCCATGTCCTAGGTATTGTAAATAGTACTGCAATGTACAATGTGATACATGTATCTTTTTCAGTTGTGGTTTCTTCAGAGTATATATCCGTAGTGGGACTGCTGGGTCATATGGTAGTTTTATTCCTAGTTTTGTAAGGAATCTCCATACTGTTCTCCATAGTGGCTGAATCAATTACATTTCCACCAACAGTGAAAGAGTTCCCTTCTCTCCACACCCTCTCTAGCACTTATTGTTTGCAGATTTTTTGATAATGGCCATTCTGACTGGTGTGAAATGACACCTCATTATAGTTTTGATTTGCATTTCTCTAATAATGAGTGATGTTGAGCATCTTTTCATGTTTGTATTAGCCACATCTATCTGTTTTCTTTGGCGAAATGTCTATTTAGATCTTCTGCCCATTTTTTGATTGGGTTGCTGTTTTGGTATTGAGCTGAATGAGCAGCTTTTTGGAGATTAATCCTTTGTCAGCTGTTTCATTTCTGATTCTTTTCTCCCATTCTGAGACTTGCTTTTTCATCTCGATGGTCCAGCAGTTAGGATTTAGTGACTTTTAAAAGCTTTCTTACACATCATTCTACTTGATTCTTTTAACTAAACTGTAATGTGGGTACAACAGTTTCCATATTTTGTTTCTTTCTTTATTTCTTTGATCAATGAAGACATTGATTCTCTGATTACAGTTTGGTAATCTCTATCAGATATATGAGCAACTAAAAATAGAATTGGAATAAAATTCCTTTGTCTTGATAAAACAGGTCCTGATTATTCTTGCTATTGTTCTTTGTAATCCAACTGGAAGTAACCAACCCAGTCTGACTGGCTCACATTTTTCCATCAGTGGGAAGAGGTTAGCTTTAGTGGTTTATATCTAGATATGGAATTTTCTTTATGAGATTATTTTCTGGATTAAATAATTCTGCAACTTTAGAAATCTGTTTTTTTTTTTTTTTGAGAATCACACACCATTTGATTATTCAAAACTATGGAACCATTCATTCAGTTCAGTTGCTCAGTTGTGTCTGACACTTTGAGATCCCATGGACTGTAATACTCCAGGCTTCACTGTCCATCACCAACTCCTGGAGCTTGCTCAAACTCATGTCCATTGAGTAGGTGATGCCATCCAATCATCTTATCCTTTGTCATCTTTTTCTCCTCCTGCCTTCAATGTTTCCCAGCATCAGGGTCTTTTCCAATGAGTCAGTTCTTCACACCAGCTGGCCAACATATTGGAGTTTCAGCTTCAACATCAGTACTTCCAATGACTATTCAGGATTGATTTCCTTGAAGACTGACTGATTTGATCTCCTTTCCATCCAAGGGACTCTCAAGAGTCTTCTCCAACACTGCAATTCAAAAGCATCAATTCTTTGGCCCTCAGCTTTCTTCATAGTCCAACACTCACATCCATATATGGCTACTGAAAAAGCCATGGCTTTGACTACACAGACCTTTGTTGGAAAAGTAATGTCTCTGCTTTTTGATATGCTGTCTAGATTGGCCATAGTTTTTCTTCCAGGGAACAAGTGTCCTTTAATTTCATGGCTGCAGTCATCATCTGCAGTGATTTTGAAGCCTCCAAAATTAAAGTCTCTCACTGTTTCCATTGTTTCCCCATTTGCCATGAAATGATGGGACCAGATGCCATGATCTTAGTTGTTTGAATGTTGAGTTTTAAGCCAGTTTTTTCTCTCTCCTCTTTCACCTTCAGCAAGAGTCTCTTTAGTTCCTCTTTACTTTCTGCCATAATCGTGGTGTCATCTGCACAACTGAGGTTATTGATATTTCTCCTGGTAATCTTGATTCCAGCTTGTATTTCATCCAGCCTGGCATTTCACATGATGCACTCTGCATATAACTTAAATAAGCAGGGTGACAATACACATTCTTGATGTATTCCTTTCCTAATTTAGAACGAGTCTATTGATCCATATCTGGTTCTAACTGTTCTAAATGTTGCTTCTTGATCTGCATACAGATTTCTCAGGTGGCAGGTAAGGTGGTCTGGTATTCCCATCTTTTTAAGAATTTTCCACAGTTTGTTGTGATCTACACAGTCAAAGGCTTTAGTACAGTCAATGAAACAAAGTAGATGTTTTTCTGGAATTATCATGCTTTTTGGAAGATCCAATGGATATTGGCCATTTGATCTCTGGTTCCTCTACCTTTTCTAAAGCCACCTTGAACATCTGGAAGTTCATGGTTCATGTACTGTTGAAGCCTGGCTTGGAACATTTTGAGCATTACTTTGCTAGTGTGTGAGGTGAGTGCAATTGTGCAGTAGTTTGAACATTCTTTGGCATTGCCCTTCCTTGGGATTGGGATGAGAACTGACATTTTCCAGTCTATGACCTCTTCCAGTCCATTGATTAAAGGGAATGAAAAAAAAAAACATTAAGGAGTACAATGAAGGTAATATTAATTACATGAAGAACATGAATGTGTATGTATGTATTCCAGGCAAGAATCCAGGAGTGGATTGCTATGGCCTCCTCCAGAGGATCTTCCCCACCATGGATCCAACGCAAACCCAGAGACTGGATCCACATCTCTTATGTTCTTTACCACTAGTGCCACCTGGGAAGCCCATATATATATGGGAAGCTTATATATATATATATATATATATATATAAACACACATTTTGTGCATAGAGTTCTCAGTGGTAAAGAATCTGCCTGCCAAAGAAATCAAGGGTTTGATCCCTGGGTCAGGAAGATCACCTGGAGAAGGAACCTGCTACAGCATTCTTGCCTGGAGAAGCCCATGAACAAAGAAGGCTGGTGGGCTATGATCCATAAGGTCACAAACAGTCAACCACTACTTAGTGATTGAGCACACATGTATCCATTTTATCTATCTATCTATATATATAGTCTATTAATTTTAGAAAGCTGATATTTATTTTTTCTCCCTCTGTATATGTTGCCTTTCTCCCAGTTCCCAATTGAACACATTATGTTTAAAGATTTCTGAGTTGTTGCTGAAGTTTTCTCCTGACATGAAGGATGCAGTTGGCAGCAGTTGCTGGAACACCTGTTCAGCACACATCCAGGTTTTAAGAGTCACTCTCCTGGGAAGTGATTTCAGACTGTGATTCTCAGTGGGAGGTTTCCTGCTGAGAACGCTTCAAAAAATTTCTGACTTTCAATTGCAAGGCACTTGTTCCTTGATGATGTTGTTATTGTTTTCTGTTTTAGTAACATCTTCCTCCATTAGTGTTTCATAAAGGCAAACAAGGATTCATAACCAGACACCTGTACCTTCAACTCAATCTAACTGAGGCAGCTTCAAGTCATTCCCAAGATGTTAAAACTGCTTAGGAATAAAACACAAAAGATGTATGGGCATTTTCATTCTGCTCTACCATTTTAAGGGAAAAGTATTCTTATTCTCAAGAGATAACCATTTAAATAATACTCAGAAGTTAGTTTGCATTTCACATGTTTTTCTGAAAGCAGTCGCCTCCTTTCTTGGCCTCAGTTGAACTGTGTTCATCTCTTGTCGGGAGAGTACCCAGAATCTGTCCTGCATATGGAATATGTATCCTTCACATGCCATTCTCCTTGTTCTCTCATTCTGAGACTATGCTTGTGGATCCTTCTTAGTCAAATAGCTTGTTCCCTATATTTTAAAATCTCTTATGAAAATATTGTGAAAAGTAAATTCTCGTCTCCCTGGATGATGACAATAATGATGATGTTTCTAATACTTCAGTAGTATGTAATGGGCACTCAAGTGAACAATTTACAAATATTACCACACTTAATTTATGACAACTTAATGAAATGTATGTTATTGGGATCATATTATTGGTGGGGAAACTGAAAGTTAGAGAGAATCAGTTATCATTACCTATGATCACCTAGCCAATAAATGGCAGAAACAGGCACTCAAAGTCAAATCTCTCTTGGCCTGTGTTCTTCATATTTGCATCATTTCAGACAGGAAAGCCTGCTCCACCAGGAAAGATTTTTGAATGATCACCAAGTGAGTCAGGACAATTGAGGCTCCACTTGTCATAGTCACTCAAGGATGAAGACTGACAGAGGCTCCTTACATGTGTGAGTTTTTCATGGCCAAGGCAGGAAGACAGAGCCAGCAAGATACACACTACCTCTGAAAGTTGCTGCCTAGATGTGCCTCATTTTACTACATTTTATTGGCTGAATCAAGTCCCATAACTACACTTATCTTCAGGAGCATGCAGACTTGTAATCTGACATAGGCCTGGAGATAGAGGAGAGTTAGAATATTTGTTTAAAAACCCTTATAATATCCACCATGCTTTAACTGTTTTATCAAAATAGTACTTGTTTCTGAAACTCTCAGAAGACTTGCCTAAAGGTTCTCTTTCTTATTCAGTAAGTTCCTGATGTTTATTCCATTTAGGAAATCTTTTCAGACTAAATAGAAAAGTGGAGATTGGATTTAAATTTCTATGTTAGTTGGTGTTGGGCCCTAACCTTTAATATATACAGCAGTAACAATTTCCTCATTTGAATAATGGTCACCCTAGGACATTGCTTACCTGGAAGATGAGACTAAAAATTCATCTAAGAAATATAAAAATTGTTAATGTGAGGCCTGACACACAATAGGCACAATGGTAAATGTAAAAATATATCTCTACTTCCAATCTTCTTTTTCCTTTCTATGTTATATATTGAACAGAATTAAAGAATGATAACTTTTCTGGAATTCTGATTTGATGACTTCTATGTGAACAGTTTATCTTCTCTGGCCTTCAATTTCTAAAGGCCCTTCTTGCTCTAATATTTTTTATATATTTAAGAAAATTTGCAGAATATTAAGAAAGAAAATTCGCTACGAGAAAGAGCTAAAATGTGATCTTTGTTGACATCCTTTCAACTGCAGTGATTCTCTATAGAAGTGAAAACATGACATTATAAAGCGCAATATAATCTGGCTCTTCTATTTACTGACTTGTCACCTCTTCTTGGACAAGCCATTGAGCCTCACTAACGGCATAGTTTTCCCATCCTATGAGGCATGAAGTAGAAAAAAGTTTCAGTACCAGTTGTAAAAAGTCAATTAACTGTCTTCAATTTCTGGGAAATAAAGTGTGAAATTAATGCTTGGGCATGAGGTTGAGCAACCAAATACTCACATACACTAGAGGAGACACTTTCTCTCACATATGCCTTCATCCAGAATCTTCTTAGTTCATGTTTGAATAAAGGTTTCTGTGTCATCCATGTTTAGATTAGAAAAGAGGGTGAAACACAGTATGAGCATGATAAAAATGACACTGCATGTAGAAAGATGTCACCACATGCTTACTGTTTACACAGCCTACTTATTTAAAAGTCTGACTCATTCTAACTGCATTTGGTAGCTTTGCAAGTGGTTATTATTAGAAAGTCATTCTACAATAGACAATTCAGGACTCCTTGTGGTTGAACATTTCAATTACTAGGTCTAAAACTCTAAAAATGGAATATTCTGCATTTGTTAAAAAATCAATGAATTAACCAATGACTTAATTATTGTTTCCAGAGCACCCAGTAAGAGCTGAATACTGAGTTAATAACATAGAAGACTGTCTCATTGAAATCATAAAGAGGATACATAGAAAAACCAACTAATAATGCATTTTTCAAATGACAAAAATCTTTTAAGTAATGGTATACTTTCAAGTGACAGGAAAATTAATATTTCCAACAATATAAGCTATACCATTCAGAGAAATAGGGGAGCACTTGGTCTTTTGATCACCAAAAGGAGTTAATGACCTGTGAACTAGGAAAGAAATGTGAGAGATTGTCCTAAGAAAGATGTCAATAACCATAATAGCTTCAATTAGTTCTCCCTACTGCAGCATTGGGATTTTGCTTTAGTTCAGCTAAGTCAAATGTATTTTTAGAAAATTACTTGTACTAAATCATTTAAAGGGGTGAGTGAAATAAAAGTAATATAAGACTCTACAAAGCAGTCATCAATGACAAAGATATCTGGCTTTAGGTTCCAGGAATGTCTGATAGAAACCCCTGCAAGCTCTGTCATTCAAGAATCAGGCCTGTATACTACAAATCCACAGTCATCAAGACAGTATGGTACTGGCAAAAGACAGAAATATAGATCAATGGAACAGAATAGAAAGCCCAGAGATAAATCCATGCATCTATGGACAACTTATCTTTGACAAAGGAGGCAGGAATATACAATGGAGAAAAGACAATCTCTTTAACAAGTGGTGCTGGAAAAACTGGACAGCCACTTGTAAAAGAATGAAACTAGAACACTTTCTAACACCATACACAAAAATAAACTCAAAATGGATCAAAGATCTAATCATAAGACCAGAAACTATAAAACTCCTAGAGGATAACATAGGCAAAACACTCTCCGACATAAACCAAAGCGGGATCCTACATGACCCACCTCCCAGAATATCGGAAATAAAAGCATGAATAAAAAAATGGGACCTGATTAAAATGAAAAGCTTCTGCACAACAAAGGAAACTGTAAGCAAGGTGAAAAGACAGCCTTCAGAATGGGAGAAAATAACAGCCAATGAAGCAACGGACAAACAATTAATCTCAAAAATATACAAGCAACTCCTGCAGCTCCATTCTAGAAAAATAAACAACCCAATCAAAAAGTGGGCCAAAGAACTTAACAGATATTTCTCCAAAGAAGACATAAAAATGGCTAACAAACACATGAAAAGATGCTCAACATCACTCATTATCAGAGAAATGCAAATCAAAAACCACAATGAGGTACCACTTTACACCAGTCAGAATGGCTGCCATCCAAAAGTCTACAAGCAATAAATGCTGGAGAGGATGTGGAGAAAAGGCAACCCTCTTACACTGTTGGTGGGAATGCAAACTAGTACAGCCACTATGGAGAACAGTGTGGAGATTCCTTAAAAAACTGAAAATAGAACTGCCATATGACCCAGCAATCCCACTGCTGGGCATACACACCGAGGAAACCAGAGCTGAAAGAGACACCTGTACCCCAATGTTCATCGCTGCATTGTTTACAATAGCCAGGACATGGAAGCAACCTAGATGCCCATCAACTGACGAATGGATAAGAAAGCTGTGGTACATATACACAATGGAATATTACTCAGCCATTAAAAAAAATTCATTTGAATCAGTTCTACTCAGGTGGACGGAACTGGAGCCTATTATCCAGAGCGAAGTAGGCCAGAAGGAAAAACAACAATACAGTATACTAACACATATATATGGAATTTAGAAAGATGGTAACGAGAACCCTGCATGCAAGACAGCAAAAGAAACGCAGATGTATAGAACAGACTCGTGGACTTTGTGGAAGAGGGCAAGGGTGGGATGATATGGGAGAATGTCATTGAAACATCTTAATTATCATATGTGAAATCAGTCGCCAGCCTAGGGCTGATGCTCGGAGCTGGAGCTGGTGCACCGAGATGACCCAAGGAGAGGGAATCGGGAGGGAGGAGGGAGGGGGGTTCTGGAGGGGGAGCATGCATATACCCATGGCAGATTCATGTCAATGTATGGCAAAACCACCACAATAAAGTAAAGAAAACTTAAAAAAAAAAAAAAAAACTGAGAAAAAATAATAAATAAAAAATTAAAAAAAAAAAAGAATCAGGCCTACTTCCTCTGTGTATATGCTAAGATACTGAGCTGGGTTCATGTAAGTTGGTTCCATTGCCAGATGCCAGAATCCTTAGTTCTCTCCAGAAGTTGTTTAGACTCTGGCTCAAGATGTGAGTCATTCTTCCTGTTCTTAGGATACATTTTGGTCTGTATTTTGGTTCTTTCTGGCATACATTGTTCCATTATTGAACTCAGGGCACAGTTTGTTGCCTGGATTCTCATTCATCCTCAATACGAATGTCTTGGATATGCTTTTCAGGGGTTGTTTGTTTTGTTTTATGTGCTTCAATTGGCATGTTGTTAAGGGTTGTCATTTCTCTTCACTAGAGCTTCTAAACCTCCATCTGTCTTTTTGTCTCCTTTTGGCAAAATAAAATGCTGTTTCTCTAACTCATGCAAATCTTAATCCTTAAGGGCATTTATAGCACCTGGTGCCGAGTATGTGTGTAATCAATTTTTGGTGAATTATTGGTAAGAAAAAAAATATGACTGATATGTCTTAACTCCAGGAATGATCCAATCTTCTCTACAAATAATCAGACTGCTCCTTGTTTAAACTTTGTCTTGTTGAGTTATTATTCAGATTCTTCCCATGGGAGTGTTTTAATTCAGACTATTGTTACTATTTCAAGTTTATCAAAAATACATGTAAAATATAGGAAATATAGCAAAAGCAGTTTCTACAAGCTAGAGGAGATAAATAGCATAGTAAATAAAGCCTTGCCAATTTTCCAAACTAAATTGCTTTGGTAAAGGCAGATCTACCAGAGTACAGAACCCCTTTCTGTAGCCCTGCTGAAGGAGACAGTTGCTTTTCCAAATACAATGTATTGAATTTAGACCCACTATTTGTACACTTCTAGGGTGAGGGTTGGGGCTTCCCAAGTGGCACTGCTGGTAAATAACCCACCTACCAATGGAGGTAGACTTAAGAGACACAGATTTGATCCTTGGGTCAGGAAGATCCCTTGGAGGAGATTATGGCAACCTACTCCACTATTCTTGCCTAGAGAATCCCATGGACAGTGGAGCCTGGCAGTCTACAGTCCATAGAGTTGCAAAGAATCAGACATGACTGAAGCAACTTAGCATGCACACAGACACAAGGGTTATATCGCTTTTATTTCTGACATTAGTAGGTGTGCATTTCAAGGATAACAAACATAACATAAAGGACTAGAAGGGCTTCCCTTGTGGCTCAGCTGGTAAAGAATCAACCTGCAATACAAGAGACCTGGGTTCGATGCCTAGGTTGGGAAGATCTCCTGGAGAAGGGAAAGGCTACCCACTCCAGGATTCTAGCCTAGAGAATTCCATGGACTGTACAGTCCATGGCATTGCAAAGAATCGGACACAACTGAACGACTTTCACTTTTAACAAATAACACTTCAGTTTTGGATAAGGAAATGGCAATCCACTCCAGAGTCTCACCTGGAGAATCCCAGGAGGAGCCTGACATGCTGCAGTCCATGGAGTTGCAGACATGATTGAGTGACTGAACAACATCAAAAGGACTGGAAATGCAAGATGGAGAAATTATTATTATATAATAATTAATTATACAATAATTCATTATACATTATTTCTAAAATTTAATTTTAGCAGGCAATTTAGGGAGGAAGGAGGACACTTTAAATGCAACTTCCAAACATCCCTCCATCCTCAACAAAATTTTCTTTATCTTTCTCTCCTTTTATTCAGTCACCAAGAAAACAGGCCAATCAATGCTGAGTAAGTCAGTGGCTATGCTATTGATTCTATTTTTGTTTGCCATAAACCACTGGTACCACATAATAGCACTGTGATGGAAAAGTATATAAACATATTAGTGGGGAAAAGAACGCCTCTAAAAACTAAAATGTACATGTGGTTATTTAACATACTCTGACCTATTTAATGGCACTTCTTTAGTTTTATTTTCCCCCTGTTGGAAGAACAACAACTATTTTAGGAAACCCAAACATTCAAATGTCAAAATTTTCCAAATGACTATTCACTCATACCTGGGTACATGAAGACACTGTAGTGTAAAAAATACAACTCCCTTGTACTTATTAGAAAATGAAAAAAGGATTTATGTGATATCCAGGATATGAGAGATTCCCAGAGAGATGTCCCTGCCCTTAATGAGAAATCACAGAGAAGGCTGCCATCGCTTGCCTGGGCGCCTGGGCTTATCAGCAGGTCTCAGAGTTTAGGCCTCTGAGATATTGAGTGAAGATTATAAGCCAGATGGGCCACAAATTCTGTCAAGCCTTCTTGGCAGCTGCTCTCATTACAAAAGCCAGCCAGCCTTTTCCAAAAATAAGAATGTGAAGCAAATTGGGCTTATAGACCCTTATAATGCAATTGCACGCAGAGATAGGGGCCTGAGCGGGCAGACAGAAATATTATTGATGGCTGGTGAAAACAGGGAATAAGATGTTATTAAGGCAACTCAGAGATAGATATCGATAGCTAATATAAAACCTTTATTGGTTTACAGGCTCTAGGAAAAAGGGTTCACAGCTTCGACCCTTTACTTTGCTTTTAATTTCACTGGAGGTGCAAAGTTTATGAATAAAACATATCTTCACTCATGATCCTGATATTAGTCACTACTTTCTCTGTCCCTTGTCCACTAGAAGCAAGCAGCAGACACTAACAACGTGAACCTTAGAGGCTTTTACTTAGGAGGAGAATTTTGTGTGTGTGTTGGAATGAGAGAGGACCATTTTCTAGAAACACTAAAATTTGAGGGAAATAACAAATTGCGCTTAGAGAAAATTTCCAGAACAAGATGCTAAGGTAAAACATAACATTCATGTTATGTTAGCTCATGTGGCAAAAGAGAAACTAACTCGCATGACACAATAAATCAAAGTGGGAGGGGCAGGTAGAATCACAGAGGTCCCAATGAATCAGGCTTGTAATGCTTAAGGAAACGTGGTTTGGAATAATATTTACTTGAGAGTAGGGCATCAGACAGAAGAATTAATTATTACTTTCTTCAGACTTTGCGTATTACAACCGGGACTGATTCTCGGTTCCCATCTGCCAGGCCTAACCACGAAGGTGACAGTTTTGCTCAGTTTCTTCCATCCTAGTAGAAAATAATAGCTAAACTGCATGTGAAGCCGACTGAAGTAATCAACCACCCCTTTGATGGACTATTATGCAATCACTGCACTTTATTCCAAAGTATTTATAAAATCAAGGGTGATGCAGCTCAGTTTGTATTACAATTAGCTTTTCTGAATTCAATTTTCACTCCTCCTCTGCCCTCACTCACTCCTCTACCCCCAAAGAATGCAGAAACCATAAGGGTGGCATGCCTCACACACAGCTTATGTCTCTAATCAACATAATTCACTGGATACGGATCTCTGTAATCTGAAAAGGCATTTTTACCTGGTGTTTGTATCTTGTTGGGTCATGAATAGATTTTTAAATAAAAAGACACTTGCTTTTTCCACAGACCACATAGCAAATGTTGGGGTACACTACAATGGTGTCCCTGGGGACACACTTTAAATTTAAATATTTACCGTTTGCTAGTGAGCACACACGTCATATATCAACTGTAAGAATATTGGTATCATGTTAAATTATCTGAAGAAAATACAAGAACTTTAAGAGATTATTTAGGTAAAAACAAACACTGGATTGATTGGACTGGAAGAATTAAAATCTATTAATGTAAAGGTCATTTTTTTAACTTTTCATCAAAGTCATTAGACTCAACTGAGCAAAATCTGTGATATTTAAATAACTTGTTGCTTTTCAAAGAATATTCCCATAATCATCTGCTATTGTGGTTATAGGGTCCACATTTCTGGACCATTTAGAAATATTGGGTTTTCTGAGTATATAACAGTAATTATTTAAAGCTGTCAGAAAATGTGTATGCTAATGTCAAGTTCACGTAAATAGTAATTTCATTTGTATCTGTGTAATTGAGAGCCAAATAATTTTGTTTAAGTACCCAATGTTGTTTGTAATCAGTTTTGTGAATTTTAATCTTGAGTATTTTGATGGCTTACGAACATATTGAAAAGAGTTATGACTTAGCATTTTTAAACTTTTTAAAAATTGTTTAAATATTTGTCTTTTTATCATGAAACATCTGGTGCTAGTCCATATACTTAACAAGCACAGAATATGTGTTAGATGGTTTGCTCATTGTCGTATTCATTTCCTTAATGGAAACCCTACTTGAATGATAAAGTCCTTAAACCCACTTGATGTCATCAAACATAAGAGGGGACTTACATTTCTTTTTTTCCAATCTATCTACTGATTCTTCTCACCCAGACTCTGCCTGGATAAAACAAATTCAAGAGAATAATTGTAACTCCAAAAGTATCTTCTATAAGGGACCAGGGTTGTAGTAGAAGGAAAGGAGGGTATCAGATAAAAGAGTAGATCAGATGAACTAAAATAACACTTTTTTTTTCTTGCAATTTTGAAATAGCATAAAATGATTATCAAAATGGCCTTGCCATCATATATAAACTGACAAAGGAGAAACTATCGTTCTGACAGTTGTTTTATTTTGACTCCTATGTGCTCCAGGACACTAAAATGCTGCCTCATTCTATGGCCTCATTTCTACATCTTATAGTGTCTATGTCCACAGGGCAACTCAGGGGAATAGTAATATTCTGATGCCTTTCTGCTCTGTGCTGTCATGTCTCCTCAGCATCAGCCCTCACGGTGCCTCCAAATTGGCAGTTGGCATACAAAAGTGCACGCTCAGAGGATTGTGACAGACATTACTGAAGTACTAAGTATGACAGAAGAAGTAAGAAACATACTTTTGTGCTCCTTGTTCTTGCTGCTACTGCAGAATTCTTTAATCACATTGAAGTTTAATCATTTATCCTAAGATAGTATCACCCAAGCTTTGCATTTTTCATTTCCCCCTACAAGGGCATAGGTGGCTCAAGCTTTATTAAGTAGAGAAGGGAACTAACATATCTTGGTCAAATACTATAAATTAGACACTAATCTAGGTACTTTAAATATATAATAACAAATATTAACTGAATTTCTTAAACAACACTTTTAGTCTAACCATTTGTTTTTAAACTGAGTATCAGAGTTTTCTCACACATACTTGAAATATGTGTTGTTTTGTTCAGAAGAGATCATTGAATTTGAATATAATATAACAGCTTTGAGGTTCTCTTAACTTATTACTGAAACTTAAACCTGAAAAAAAAAAAGCTTTTTTCACATTCAACTAAAATAGAACTTGCTTTTTCTAATGTACAAAACAAGGTTGGTATTTTGGTTTTTTAATAATGTAAAAAATGAAAGAATATGAGAGAAATAAACATTCTAAGTAGTTTTAGATACACAATAACTTAAAAAGATAAAAAAGAAATCTGAAATACTCTACTGATTTCTCATCAGCTATTGCAAAACGAATGGGAAGCTCAAGTGAAGGGCTTTATGCTCTCAGATAAAAATGAATGAAGGAGAACATGGGTTTACTTATAAGTGTTGATCCAGAGCAGAGTTTTCTGGCTGTCATTTTATTTAGAGATCTGACTTGATGTGGGCAGAGTAAGAATGTATCTTCTCCCTCCCCAAACCAAATGAAAACCACAGGAAAGAACAAACATTTTTGTAAATCATCTAGAAGCGACTTGTAAATCCAAATCAGTGTAAGAGAAATGGCCATCATTAGCTTACTGACAGCTGGATTAAGGTGGGAAAAGATCACAGAGAGATCTGAATAACAGGACATTCACTGCAAAAACTGCACAATGCAGTGACTGGAAGAAAAGTTTCATATTTGAAATAAGAAATTATGGAGAACATAGATTGACTGTTGAAGTTTCTTGGGGGCTTACTTGGTATCGTGGAATAGCTGAGAAAATAAGACACAGTGTACTGATGTGATATTGCTGAAACTGTGGCTATTCTTTCAACAGGGCTTAAGAGAGGCTGGGCTTTGTGAGTGTCCTCCCAGCTGCCACACTTCGTTATTGAGGAAAATCAGCTCTCTCTTTCTGCCTCTCTCTGACACTCTCCTCAGGTTTCAGTCTCTTTCCAAGCTTAAATTTGCAGTCAGACATTTCGGCACACCGAGACCTGAACCAGGGGCTCACTGCTTTCTCTGTGAACATGTGGTCCAAGAAGATTAAACGTCACACAAGATTCTTAACATTCAAATTGTTTCCATGAATATAAAGATGGACAGGAATTCTACCCATTGGAAACAGATAAGAACAAGAATTAAAAACATTTGCCATGATGTAGATACACTTAAGACATATTTTTGACAAATCCAAAGATTTTACTAAAATAAATACCTCTATGAAACAAGGACTTCCCCAGTGGCTCTGTGGTAAAGCATCCACCTGCAACACAGGAGACACAGATGTGGGTTTGTTTCTTGTGTCAGTAAGAAGATCATGGCAACCCACTTCAGTATTCTTGCCTAAAAAATGTCACAGACAGATAAGAGTCCATAGGGTCACAAAGAGTCAGACATGACTGAGCATGAACACTATGAAACAAATTCTCTAGAAAATATAAATATTTTAAGGGCAAAATGGGCTTCCTTTGTGGCTCAGCTGGTAAGGAATCTGCATGCAATGTGGGAAACCTGAGTTCAATCCCTGGGTTGGAAAGATCCCCTGGAGAAGGTAAAGGCTGCCTACTACAGTATTCTGGCCTGGAGAATTCCATGGACTATATCGTCCTTGGGTCGCAAAGAGTCAGGCATGACTGAGCAACTTTCTCACTAAAGACAAAATACTAAGACATAAATATATAATATAAGTGTATTTACATTATACTAATATAAATTAATATAAATGTATACATAAATATATAACATAAATGTAATAACTTCAAAAGATATGGAAAAAATGAAGTGAAGAATATATAAAAAGCTACACAATAGGAGAATTACTATTGTTGAAAACACAGCCAGGAACATAATAATAAGTCCGAAAAGGAAATTAAAATTAAACTTTAAAAAATAGTTGAAAAGGATTGATGATATAAAGCTAGATATGAAAATAGGCAAAGTAAAGTAACATAAGCATAATTGGTATTCTGGTAAAAGGGCAATCAATGAATGAGGAAAAAAGATATAATTCAAGAAAATTTCTAAAAGGAAAGTAAAGACTGAAATACACAAGCTAAATTCTTTGGTAGTCCAGTGGTTAGGACTCTGTGCTTCCACTACAGAGGATATAGGTTTGATCCCTGGTTGGGGAACTAAAAGAGATAGATAAATAGATAAGAAAAATTATATTGTAGAGAAAACCAATATGTGTCTCTTTGGAGACACACTCTGGTGATATTATTGGATTTCAGAGGTAAAGAAAGAATCTTAGGATAAATAAGCCTTTTTTTTTTTCCCTTTAAAAATCAATTCACAGAAGACAGAAAGACAGAAGTGGCAGACTGACTTCAAACCTCTTCAAAGACGTATTCAACATTAGAAATAATATTATTTTGAGTTTCTTCCCAGACAATGCATTGCTGATATTTTCTTTGCAGCCTAAACTGTCATGTAGATTCACAGTCAATTGATAGATATTTTCAAACTATAAAGAGTTTAGCCAATGAAATCTTACTAAATAACAACTGAAAAGTAGTGTTTGTCCAAGAAGTAAATGGAGAAGCATATAGAAGGCTAGATGATGAGCACAGAATCCATTTAAAAGTCACAGGAACACTGAACTAATTCTCTGAATTAGCCTCAGACTCAGGCTCCCTCATATGTATGTGCTCTTTCCAAGGCTGAGTGTGTATATTTTGGATTCAAATCTTCCCACTATTACCTTCACATGTGGTTGTAGATTTTAAAATTTGCCAAAAAAAAAGATACTTTAACACTAGGGGTTGGGACTTCTGCCTCTACTTTAGTTTCCATTTCTACTATCGGTACACTTTTGTTGGAAAATACACAGGGGTTTTGTGAAATTAGCCAACAGAAATTGACTTAAGAATATTTTTAGATGGAATTTAACGTCATATATTGGTGTGATTCATTGTCATTTCCATGGATTGGAGTAGAACTCTCCCAACACCCAGTGTGGTCACTGTCGAGTGACAATGTAAATTCAAAAATGCTCTGTCACTCTAAGTACATAAGCACTAGAAATGTGTGGGTTACAAGAGAGAACAAGGTTTGAAAAGGATGGAACTAGAATTGGTTCCTGGAAAATATTTTGATTATTAACATTTTGTCATCGTCACCTAGCCAAAAGTTTGTGATTTCTCATATTCACACAGCATATAAAATTATAAATTCATAGTTTTTCTTTTTAATGAGAATGGCATGAAAAAAAATAAAGCTGTGCTTGTAGAGCATTAATTTGTATGAGTGCTAAAATCAGTAAATCTATATGTGTGGGAAATCATACCTTGGACTGTGTCTTACTGTACACAGTGACTTATCTTGCCCTAATATCTAAGGGGTCCAGAAGAAATTAAATGAAAGACAGCCACTGCTACAAGTAAAATACAGAAAACAAATAAATTAATAAGTGACTTTATTATTTAAAAGAGTGTTTATCAGGTGTAAGAAAATTGAACTGCTTTGAAAGAATATAGCTTGTTATGAAAAAACCCTGCCAAAGATTATCCTAAATTTAATAAGCATGATATAAACTTGTATACCATTATGAAAAAGCAACCTCAGATTTGCCCATGATATCATTCTAATGGTAGAAAGGCACAAAAGAGACTCTTTTTTTATTTCGAATAATTTATTGTAATTGGAAACTAATTACCTTGCAATATTGTGGTGGTTTTTGCCATATATCGACATGAATCAGCCATGGTGTACATGTGTCCCACCATCCAAAACCCCCCTTCCATCTCTCTCCCTACCCCATCTTTCTGGGTTGTCCCAGAGCACCAGATTTGAGTGCCCCACTTCCTGCACCAAACCTGCACCAATCATCCATTTTACATACTGTTGTATACATGTTTCAATGCTATTCTCTCATACTATCCACCCTTGTCTTCTCCCACAGAATCTGAAAGTCTGTTCTGTGTCTCTTTTGCTGTCTTGAATATAGGGTTGTCGTTATCGTCTTTCTAAATTCCATATACGTGCATTAACATACTCTATTGTTGTTTCTCTTTCTGGCTTATTTCACTCTGTATAATAAGCTACAGTTTCATCCACCTCATTAGAACTGGCTCAGATGCGTTCTTTTTTATAGCTGATTAAATTTCATTGTGTATGTACCACAACTTCCTTACCCATTTGTCTGCCAATGGACATCTATGTTGCTTCCATGTCCTGGCTATTGTAAACAATGTGGCGATGAACATTGGGCTGCATGTGTCTCTTTCAATTCTGGTTTCCTAGGTGTGTATGCCCAGCTGTGGGATTGCTGGGTCATATGGCAGTTCTATTTCCAGTTTTTTAAGGTATCTCCACACTGTTCTCCATAGTGGCTATATTAGTTTGCATTCCCACCAACAGTGTAAGAGAAGTCCCTTTTCTCCACATCCCCTGCAGCATTTTATTGTTTGTAGACTTTTTGATGGCCACCATCCAGTGTGAGATGGTACCGCATTGTGGATTTGATTTATATTTCTCTGATAATGAGTGATTTTGAATATCATTTTATGTGTCTGTTAGCAATCTCTATGCCTTCTTTGGAGAAATGTCTGTTTAGTTCTTTGGCTCATTTTTTGATTGGGTCATTTATTTTTCTGGTATTGAGCTGCATGAGTTGCTTGTATATTTTGAAGGTTAATTTCTTGTTGGTTGTTCCATTTGCTATTATTTTCTCCCATTCTGAAGGCTGCCTTCTCACCTTGCCTATAGTTTCCTTTATTGTGTAAAAGCTTTTAAGCTTAATTAGGTCACATTGTTTTTATTTCTATTACTCTGGGAGGTGTATCATAGAGGACCTTGCTGTGATTTATGTCAGAGAGTGTTCTGCTTATGTTTTCCTCTAAGAGTTGCATAGTTTCTGGTCTTACATTTGGATCTTTAATCCGTTTTGAGTTTATTTTTGTGTATGGTGTTAGAAAGTGTTCTAGTTTCATTCTTTTACAAGTGGTTGACCAGTTTTTCTAGCACCATTTGTTAAAGTAATTGTCTTTTCTTCATTGTATATTCTTGCCTCCTTTGTCAAAGATAAGTGTCCAAAGGTATGTGGATTTATTTCTGGGCTTTCTAGTTTTTTCCACTGATCTATATTTCTGTCTTTGTGCCAGTACCAGACCCATCACAAGCATGGAAATCAAAGCTGTAATCAAAAATCTTCCAACAAACAAAAGCCAGATGGTTTCACAGGTGAATTCTACCAAAAATTTAGAGAAGAACTAACAACCTATCCTCTCAAACTCTTTCAGAAAATTGCAAAGGAAGGCAAACTCCTCAACTCATTGCATGAGGCCACCATCAACCTAATACCAAAACAAGACAAAGATACCACAATAAAAGAAAACTATAGGCCAATATCACTGAAGAACGTAGATGCAAAAGTCCTCAACAAAATTTTAGCAAATAGAATCCAACAATATATTAAAAATATCATACATCATGACCAAGTGTACTTTTTCCCAGGGATGCAAAGATTCTTCATTATTCATAAATCAATCAGTGTGATACATAATATTAATAAATGGAAAGGGTAAAAGCCTTGTGATTATCTCAGTATATGCAAGAAAGCCTTTGATATATTTTAACACTCATCTATGATAAAAACTCTCTAGAAAGCAGGCATAGAAGGAACATGTGCTAAGTCACTCAGTCCTGTCCAACTCTTTGTGACCCCATGGACTATAGCCTGCCAGGTTCCTCTGTCCATGGGATTCTCCAGGGAAGAATACTGGAGTGGGTTGCCATTTCGTATACCTTAACATAATAAAAGCTATATATGACAAACCCACAGCAAACATCTTCAGTGGTGAAAAACTGAAAGCATTTCCTCTAAAATCAAGAACAAGACAGGGGTGCTCACTCTCACTACTACTATTCAAGATAGGTTTGGATGTCCTAGCTACAGCAGTCAGAAAAGAAAAAGAAATAAAAGAAATGCAGATTGGAAAAGAAGTTAAACTCTCACTGTTTGCAGATGACATGATCCTCTACATAGAAAACCCTAAAGACACTGCCAGAAAATTACTAGAGCTAATCAATAACTATAGTAAATTTGCAGGGTATAAAATTAATACACAGAAGTCCCTTGCATGCCTATACACTAGCAATGAGAGAACAGAAAGAGAAATTAAGGAAACAATCCCATTCACCATTGCAACAAAAAGAATAAAATACTTAGGAATAAATTTACCTAAGGAAACAAAAGATTTATATATAGAAAACTACAAAACACTGATGAAAGAAATAAAAAATGACACAAATAGATGGAGAGATAAACCATGTTCGTGGATTCGAAGAATCAGTATAGTGAAAATGAGTATACTACCAAAGCATGTATAGATTCAGTGTAATCCCTATCAAGCTACCAATGGTATTTTTCATAGAACTAGAACAAATAATTTGACAATTGGTAGGGAAACACAAAAAGCCTTAAATAACATCTCACGAAAGAAAAATGGAACTGGAGAAATCAACCTACCTGAATTCAGACTATACTACAAAGTTTCAGTCATCAAGACAGTATAGTACTGGAAGAAAGACAAAAGAGCCTCTTATGAGGATTAGAGAAGAGAGTTAAAAAAACCTGGCTTAAAATTCAATATTTAAAAACTAAGATAATGGCCTCCATTTCCCATCATTTCACAGAAAATAGAAGGAGAAAAAGTGACAGCTTTTATTTTCTTGAGCTCTGAAATCACTGTGGATAGTGAATGCAGCCATGAAATTAAAAGATTCTTGCTCTTTGTAAGAAAAGCTATATCAAACCTAGACAGCATATTGAAAAGTAGAAACATCACTTTGCTGACAAAGGTCCATATAGTCACAGCTATGGTTTTTATAATAGTCATGTACTGGTGTGAGAATTGGACCATACTGAAGGATGAGCATCAAAGAGTGATGGTTTTGAATTGTGGAGCTTGAAAACACTTTTGTGAGTCCCTTCAGCAGCAAGGAGATCAAGCTAGTCAGTCCTAAAAGAAATCAGTCCTTCTAGTATTCATTGGAAGGACTGATGATGAAGCAAATGCTCCAATCCTTTGGCCATCTGATGCTAAGAGCTTACTCATTGGAAAAGATCCTGATGCTGGGAAAGATTGAGAGCAAGAGAAGAAAGGGGTAACAGAGGATGAGATGGTTGGATGGCATTACTGATTCAGTAGAAATGAGTTTGAGCAAAGCTTGGAAGATAATGAAGAACAGGGAAGCCTGGCGTGCTACAGTTCATCAGGTCACAAAGAGTTGGACATAATTTAGTGACTGAGCAACAGCAATTACCAAAAGATTATAGAGCTGCAAGAAACTTCACCAGCTGTGTAAAGGTCAACTGACTGTTCTAGAAAAAAGACTGAATTTTTTTTTATCCATACTATAGTGATTTTTAAAAAATCATTGATCATATGACAGTGTGAAGTCAAAGAGAGAATCACATTTATTGGAAGGACTGATGTTGAAGCTGAAGCGCCAGTACTTTGGCCACCTCACACGAAGAGTTGACTCATTGGAAAAGACCCCGATGATGGGAAGGATTAGGGGCAGGAGAAGAAGGGGACGACAGAGGATGAGGTGGCTGAATGGCATCACTGACTCGATGGACATGGGTTTGGGTAGACTCTGGGAGTTGGTGATGGACAGGGAAGCCTGGTGTGCTGCAATTCATGGGGTCGCAAAGAGTCGGACATGACTGAGCGACTGAACTGAACTGAATAGAACTATACTATTTCCCAAGATTTTGGAAAGCTTGTATTTATTTGATTTTTCACATTCTTAATTTGTTGTGATTTCTCAGTCAAAATAAATAATAAGCTTTCTTATGTACTTTTCAATTAAAATTTTGTATTATTTAATTCAAGAGGCCAAAGTTCTTTATGTTCTGGGATCCACCAAACCCAGATACACCCTTGAGTTAGAAAAAAGTATATACATATAATACAAATCATGACAAAGTGAAAATAAAAATATAATTAATGAAAAAATAGAATGAAGCAACATAGTCAGATTGTGTGTTAGTAGGCTGATTCTTTTGTTGTTTTTGATAAATGAGGGTAGTAGAGAATTTTTTTTAACCATCATGGTACTCAAGTAGCAGAGGTTTGTTATATAAATGTAATAACTAAATTATCTAAGAAAATAAATAACTACAATATTAGACAAGAGTTGAAAATACAGCCTCTAAAGATTAAAAGACCCTGATCCTGAGAAAGATTGAAGGCAGGAGGAGAAGGAGATAACAGGACTAGATGACTGAATGGCATCACTGACTCAATGGACATGAGTTTGAGCAAGCTCTGGAAGATGGTAAGGCAGGAAGGGAGGACAGGTGTGCTGCAGTCCATGGGGTTGCAAAGAGATGGACGTGACTGAATGACTGAGCAACAAAGATTAAAAAGATAGTTAATTTTCTTCTCTTTCATGATGGAGGGTTGCAGTAGTTATTTATGAAGCTTAGAAAGCAAAATAGAGATGTAAGAATATTTTCTAAAGGCATATTTTTTAATTTTTAAAACTCTTTTCATATAAATTCATTAAATTTTATATAATTTATCACAATACTAATTTTGTAGGGTGAAAAGTAGAATGTGGGGATAAATGGAAATGTAGTAATTCATTGTCATTCATGCTGCAGTGCTAATAAACACTATTTTGGGGGAAGAGATTAAAGTTGGAAGTGGAAAGGAATAAAATGAATTGAAAATATACAAATATAAAACAAACAAGAGAAAACATATATGTTACAGTGATATTTATGTATCAAGAAGCACTGAACATCGGGGTACATGTGTCTCTTTCAATTCTGGTTTCCTTGGTGTGTATGCACAGCAGTGGGATTGCTGGGTCATATGGCAGTTCTATTTCCAGTTTTTTAAGGAATCTGCACACTGTTCTCCATAGTGGCTGTACTAGTTTGCATTCCCACCAACAGTGTAAGAGGGTTCTCTTTTCTCCACATCCTCTCCAGCATTTATTGGTTGTAGACTTTCGGATGGCAGCCATTCTGACTGGTGTGAAATGGTACCTCATTGTGATTTTGATTTGCATTTCTCTGATAATGAGTGCTGTTGAGCATCTTTTCATATGTTCATCGCTGCACTGTTTACAATAGCCAGGACATGGAAGCAACCTAGATGTCCATCAGCAGATGAATGGATAAGGAAGCTGTGGTACATATACACAATAGAATATTACTCAGTCATTAAAAAGAATATATTTGAGTTCTAATGAGGTGGATGAAACTGGAGCCTATTATACAGAGTGAAGTAAGGCAGAAGGAAAAACAACAATACGGTATACTAACACATATATATGGAATTTAGAAAGATGGTAACAATAACCTTGTATGCAAGATAGCAAAAGAGATGCAGATGTATAGAACAGTCTTTTTGACTCTATGGGAGAGAGCAATGGTGGGATGATATGGGAGAAAGGCATTGAAACGTAAATTATCATATGTGAAATGAATCACCAACCTAGGTTTGATGCATGATACAGGGTGCTCAGGGCTGGTGCACCAGGATGACTCAGAGAGATGGAATCAGGAGGGAGATGGAAGGGGGTTTCTGGAAGGGGAACACATGCATACTCAAGGTGGATTCATGTCAATGTATGGCAAAACTAACACAATAATGTAAAGAAAAAAAAAGCACTGAAAAATGAATATATATTTAATCACACAATTTTAAATGAAAATTTCTCAGAATTTCTTTAGAAAATAAGTATTCAGTTTAAGACCCTTCTTTCAACCTAATTATAAAAATCTAAGTTTTCACAATAATAGTTGAGCTCTTTAAAAATTTGTATGACTATGGATCTGGCAATCCCAGACCAAGATCACAAGGGATTTTACAAAGACCTTTATAAATGTAAATTTTAGAAAATTTCCTAAAATTAGTACACTTTGTGTATATTTTCTGTGTCAAAAATAAATCTTTTTCTGAGGAAAGATGCTTTTCTTTGCCAGGCTTCTTAGGGCAAAAAAAAAAAAAAAAAATGGATTCTGTTTTTGTGTGTGTTTGTGACTATGTAGACATATCCCTATTGGGTGAAACAGAATGAACCCTTGCCATTTTTGGGTTTTCAGTTCTAGGGCTGATTGCATAGCCATTTTGGAATAGCTGCCAACAGTTGGGCAAAAGCATGGTTAGATCTGGGCATGGAGCAAAGTAGAAGGAAGAGTAAATGACCCTTCCCCATCCAAGCCTCAAAAAAAAACTCATTTTTTTGTATCCATGACATACTTCCATGGTGACTGTCTTATCACACCCACTTTGAAAAATCCACATCAAAATCAGTGCAAACAGACAGAAACATTCACCTTCAAAACTCTTGAACTAAATTACCATCTGCAGGGCGATGTGTGGGGGCAGTCATCTATTCATTTCCAATTACCTGAGAATAGCAAGAAAAATTTGCTTCCAATATTTTTGCACCCCAGCTGGTTGTCAGCTTTCTGGGACATGGCATCGAGGGTCATTAATGCCAGAAGCACTTGTTTTCCAGGAGAACTGACTAAATGTTTCACTGTGCTGGCTGCTGTTAGCTCAGCTGCTACTTGCTCTGGTTGTACTTCAATTTCTCTTTTCATTTTAGATTTTGGTCTCCCTTTTTTTCCATTTTACTGAGTAATATATGACTCTGAATGATGTGTGTAATGGGAAACTGATGTTATGTGTGTACTTTATTGACACAGCTGCCAAAAAAAAATAGCTTAGCCTATGTCTCTAAGTAGTGCAATTTATTGTTTCTATCCCCCACTCACCCACAAATAACAGTAAATGAGAGAAGAGATTGAAGAATTGTAATTTCAACTTTCTCCCCATAAACTTAAGAAGAACTCAACTCCCAATCATAAAACTTGAAGCAAGCTGTTCCTTCTCATGGAACTTCGTGTTCTGAGATATGCATTCCACTGCAACAAAACTGTCCACTGGCCTTGGGGGTCCCTGCTCACCTAACAGGAGGGTAACTGGGGACTCAATTCTCATCACTGCATTACCCAGAGCTAAAGGCTGCACTCTGAGAACAGCTTCATCCCTTTTACTAAGCAAGCAGAATGATCCATCACTTCTTCTACTCAATATAGAAACCTCTAAGCACTCTAAATTGGCCTGTGGTGATGGTGAGACTCTGGGAGAAGACATTCTTCAGACTAATGTTAGAGGAAATTGTGATTCTGTGCTTTCAGTTTGCAGTTATATGATGGTTGATGTGCATTAACTGGCTAATACCCATTAGTATATCTGTGGCACAAGGCATACAAACTTCTATTTTCCAATTCTATTTTATATAAAGAATTCATTGTTGTGTGCTTAAATGTTTCTATGAGAATAATCAAGTAACTTGTTTAATAAAAGTAATTATATTGCAAAATTAAAAATATTTGATAAATGAAAATGTAACTACAAACGATGTTTAAACATTTTTCCAGGGATCAAAAAATTATATTTGTGTGTATATCAGAGATATCGAAGAGAAGATTGCAAGAGTTTTAATGGGGACAAGCATCATCAATATTTCAATATTCATGTAGACTACAATACTAGCCTACCACTAGGCTGGCTACTGATATTAATAGATATCTTTAAGATAGTGTATCTTTGTGGGTGTGTTTTGTGTATTTATGTACATGAGTGTTGTTTTACAGGCAAGTATATCTATACAAGAATATGTGTTTCAAAGTGCTGGAGTGAGAACATGTTATTCTTGACAAAAAATATACTCAGGAAATAAGATTGGAAATGAGATAATGGGATTGAAAATACTATGTAAACTATAACATATTCTAATTGCATGGCATAATAATTATTAATGCATAGTAAAATTATCACTTTCTAGTGGAATAGTGAGACTCTTTAAGCAGTTTCCTGAAGATGTAAATTGTCCTTCATTGGATTGTTACATTTTAGAATATGAGTGAATGACTCCAATGCAGTACCTCAAATCTTTAACAGAAAAAATTAAATTTTTCTGGTACAATGTGATCTTCACTAAAGTATTTTAGATATTTTCTAATAGCTTTTGTTTTAGGTAAATATGTATAAAAATTTTATTCGCATTTTATTTCACTCTTCCAAATTATACTACATACTGTCAGTCACCAATGCACAATCAATAAAAGACTTGATCCCCTTCTACAAATCAAAATTATCTCAATGTAGCTTCAGGTTTTTTCAAGACATAACCAAAACACCAATTCCTCTATGTTAATCCAGTTATTCAATCAATATTTATCATGTGTTAATACTCTATGACAGGAACTCTCTCTTCTCATATTGCTAATGTTGCTGCTTCTGTTCAGTTGCCAAGTCGTGTCCAACTCTTGATGACTCCACGGACTGCAGTATGCCAGACTTCCCTGTCCCTCACCATCTCTCCCAGTTTGCTAAGGTAGCCATGAAGAAATTTACGCAGTCTATCTTCCTGGTACACTGGGCCCAGTTGAGCTACCTGATATACTAGTTCCAGGGGAGAAAGCTAAGTAACCCCAAAATATTAACCCTTATTACAAGTTCTGCTAGGAAAGATTAAAAAGTTGAGTAAGACAAGATAGCCTGGATATCTGGTAAAGTTAGAGCAAGAGAGAGAATTAGTCATAAAAGTATTATCTAAGCAAATTACAAAATCAAAATTTCAGTTTAAAAGGATGGTCTTTGGGTCACAGGGTTGGAGGTGGGGAGTCAGTCTCGAAGTCACGAGCAGCAATCTAGGCAAAGGACGTAAATGCTTCTACTGTACTGGTAATGGTGATTGGCACAGCACCAGCACTGAAACTCAAGTCTGGCATCAGAGTCCACAAGCTCACCTTACACTCTGATAGGCAGCGAGGCCAGATTGTGTGCTCTCTTTGTAGCCTGATGGAGCACCTCAGAGCCTGCTTTTGTGAGCTGGCATGTCTGTGTTCAAGTACAGCCTCCATGCTTTCGGCATCGTGTACACCCTTGCAACTATCTACCGCTCATTGCTTCGGTTTCCAGTATTGTAAAATGAAGATCATAATAAAACAACTAATTCATGTGTGTCATAGAAAGACTGAATGATTTCAAATTTATAAATCTTTACTCCAAGTAACCATGGACACATAGGTAGATGTGTATTAAATAAAATACAATTTTAAATGTGCACTGGTTATTGAAACTGTCTTTGAAAACATTATTTGGAAGTACTTCTTTCGTTCAGATATCTTATTTTCAAATGCCCATGGGAAAATAATTGGCCATTCTATTGTACCCTTCCGTTATTTTTTGGATGTCAACTGTGACTTTAGTTGCATAAGTTAGTTAATAGCTTCCCAAAATGCAAAATATTTAGTGCTTGTCTACAACATTGCTATTATCTTGAAAGTTAGGCAAACACTTGTTTTTACTTTAACTGCTCATGAAGGTGAGGAGAAACAGTTTTTACAGTTTGGATAATTTTGACATGTAACTAACATATATGTAACAAACATTTCATTTTTACTCCCTCTGTTGGTAGACATTATGTCCCATATCTCAAAAATGGTCTTATAAAAACAAAATCGGAGTAGGGGGTTAGGAAATATGTAAGATAAACAAACCTGTTTCACTGTTTGTTTTACTTCTAGCAAACATCAAAAGAAGTCTTCCCTTCTTTGGCTGAAGTAGTATTAGTTGAGCCCTGAAAATTGCGCTATTGTCACTATTGAAAAGTTCATCGTTTTTTACTCATGTGTCAGGAACATAGTACTTGCTAAACCAATCATGAATCTGATACAAGCAACTGATTCAGGTACATGAGATAATGTGAAGCAGCTCACAAGCAGAGGTTGGATAAAAGCCAGACAATTTGTCTAGAACAGGATTTAAACTACTCAGTTTCCTTGTAATGACTCAGTATCTTATCAGTTACTGGGATCTGTTAGGAGGTAGAATGTTGGACAGTTATCATCTCCAAAGCTACAAGTATCCAATAAAATAGAAACTTTCTCTAAAGACCCAGTAGGATCCTTACTCCCAATCAGACTGCCTATTCACAGAACCAAGCCTCCATGGGACTATGAGTTAGTGGGAGGTAGGGATGAGAATCCTTCTAGAGATATCTTTGTGCTGTCATGATCTTGGATCATTCTCCATCCCTTGTCTGCATGTATTGGTATCATTTTGTCTTGGATTATTGTTACCATAGTGACAACCGTGTAAATAGTACACTGAAAAGAAATATAAATGTTGCTAACTTCACAAAGAAAGGAGATGGAGAAAGAAAAATAGATGTGATAACTTGGACATTTCTTGGTACTTCTTGATCAAGAACTAGAGTCCAAAGCTCAGGAGGCAAAAAAAAAAAAAAAAAAAAAAGCATTTTCAAGCAGATCATGGGCATTCCAGCTTGGAAAGACTATAGAGTACAAGATGGAAATATTTAACATGCCCACATAGCAAGATTCTATTTTTCCCTGCATATCATAGAGTAGATGAAATTGAAACTGAGAAGAGAGGTGATATATTAGAGAAAGGGCAGATTTGAAGGAAAATCATGAAAATGTCTGGTGTTAAGAAAAGTGGCATGTTCAAAGTGGAAGACTGGCCTGGTTTATTTCTTTTTCCCTCCCAGAAACCAAGGAGACTGCAGGGCACTCCTAAATAATAGTAGCCATGCTCTTTATTCTGTGAAAGCATCCTTCAGCAACAGACCTAAGAGTTGTCCCTGTCCTAACTGAACAGAGGGAAGAGTTGGAAAGAAATGCAGGACCAGGTGAGAGAGTGGGCTTCAAGAACGAGAATTTTTCACCAAGGCTAATGTGTTCTTGAAAAGGTATTCAAGTCTCAAGTAAATCCCATCTAAGGAGACTGCTCCCTTGTTGAAGGGACCTCAGCGGCAGAATAGGCTGAGAATTGTAAGAGCCAAACTAAACTATATATTTGTCTCCTTTACTCTTTTCAGCCAGGTCCCCAGCTGAAGACTGTACTGGAAAGAGGGAAGGAAATGGGATGAAAATTGAGTTTAAGGTTAAAGTTTTAAAATGGTTTGAGTTTTTATAGCAAGATCAACTGGAAAGTTATGGTTTCTGCCCAATATATCATTAAAGGACAGGAAAAGGAGATTTAGCTGAGCAGCATCCAATCCAGTGGTTGGGGAAAAGATTCATATTTATATCTTACTGCATAATTTAGAATCATCAGTAAACTGATGATATAAAACATGTACAATAAATATGTAGCAAAAATTAATGATAAATCATCTTGTTTATTTGAATGTTTACTTGTTTATTTTCTCTCTCCTTACACTAGGTTATAAGCTTCATTAAAATCTCAGCAAAAATCAGTGAATTTTATAGTTATGCTGCATTAAATCAGTCTAACAATTGTAAAATATAAAAGCAAATATTCTCAATCCATCAACATTTATTATAAGACATTTAAATTTCCAAGGATCTCTGAGTTCTTTGCTGTCCTGAGACTCCATATTTCAATTGCTTATTTCCCCATTTATTCACTCAATAAATATGCATTCAAACTCATACACATTGCAGTATGGTAGGGAGGATAGGGATTGTAAACATACTTAAGAAACAGCTTTTTCCAAAGAACATAAAATCTGAACTGGGCAGACAGGATCAAAATTCAATAAATTAGTTAAGAAGCAGGCAAAAAGTAGAGAAGGAAATTGTATTTACAGGTTCCAGTATCTTTTCAGAAGACTGAGTTGGTCTGGTGTGTAGTTCTCAGGGAAGCAGTCACAGAGGTGTAGAGTTTGTGGAGGCCACTGAGAGTTGAATGTATTGGTTGGAATAAGTGAGACTGTGGAGATAAACTGGGGATTTTAGTACGATTTGAAGTCATCTACAAGAATACCAGTAGGATTTGTGGTGACTAATGGGGGCGAACCCAGAATATAGTGCTGAAAACTTTGACTGATGGAAACCAGACCATCTTTCTAAAGGAAGCTGTAAACTACAGAACTCCAATGGGGAGAATAGGCAAAAACAACCAGTAGCCTAGATATGTTTAAGATCAGGTGTGTTTAAGACCAGGGTCTTGAGATTGGAATGAGGGTCAGGATCCAGGAGGAGTCAAATTGCAGAAAGTGGAAGTAACAAAGGCAGAATAACAGGCAGTTGTATTCTTCTTCCTACCAATCACTATTATAAACCTAAATTTATAATCCTAGATGCAATATTTGCAATGTGATTAACATGATTTTAGAATTGTATTGGGGCTAATAAATGGAGAATAGTGATTCTAACCCAAACATCCTTAGCTAACTGGATTGAATTGAGAAATTTAAAGAGCTATGGAGAATAGTTTTTCTCCCAGTGGCATAATCCAGGAAATATATTAATATATGATTATTACATCTGATATAAACAGTAGGAGCCAGTATTCCTGAAGCCATCTATCTGTATGGTCCTGGGACTCAGTCACTGGAACATCTACAATATGAACAAACTGAATTTATGTTCTCTTCAGGTTGCTTTCATCCTTAAGAAAAACCCTATAACTGCTGATCAATATGCTGTGCAGAGAGTCTTCCTGAAACTGCTGGATAATTTTTACTGCAGTTATAATTATAACATTTACTCATTTTTTGGTGTAATTACTGATGCTCACAGTAGCTCTACTTGAATATTTCAAAATCATTTGAATATTAATTTAAAATACATTTCTTCTGTTTATTCTTCTTTTATTTTTAGCTGCTACAGTTGCTGACTTTCTAAGAGAAGCCAAAAGAATGTCACATCCCTGAAGCCTGCCCTGACTTTTGCCATCAAGTAATGAAGTCAGAGCATTTGTATATTTGTTCTGTTCATTTGTTGTTAATTATGACATGTAAAAATCACTTACATTTTTAACTCTTTCATTAATCTTATCTCTTTATATGCTTGTGAATTCAGTTAAATTTTAAGTTTTTTGAGAGAAAGGGTGATGTGATAGATCAAAAATAACTCTAGCCATGAAGCAAGGTTGTTATTTCTTTTTAATAACTATTGTGTCTGAATGCAATGAAATATGATCACATTTGCTTGAATCACTTCCATTTGCCTTTTACAGCCAGAAATGGGTTGGCAGTTTTCTTTTTGTAACTTGAATGCCTTTGTACAATCTAAATTGCCAAATACCTTTCTCTCTTTTGCTCACAAACTTTCACTCACCTATTGATATCTTCCTGAATCCCTTCTCAGATCTTTTCATTCTCTTCCATCTAAAACACTCCATCTAAAACCAGAGAAACTTATTTCTGCAAATATACTAAGCAAATGGTTATCTTTTCTAGATAATACAGTGACTTAGCCACTCAAATAGGTAATGGTATGATTTTTTACTTCTGTTTCATTGACCATACTAAAGCTTTTGACTGTGTGGATCACAACAAAATTCATCAAGAGATGGAAGTACTAGATCACCTTACTTGCCTCATAAGAAACCTGTATGCAGGACAAGAAGAAACAGAACCAGACATGGAGCCAGCAGCAGAGTAGTGCTCAGAGTGAGCCCTCAGTTCCTAGCATGGAATCAGCAATTGTGGCAGATCCTCAGGGTGACCAGTGGCAGCGGAGAGGCTGGGGTATCATCTGCTTCTGGGGGATGGATCGGCTAAAGGGCTGCTTGAGACTCCTAGATGGCAGATTGGTGTCTCTTGGAACAGCCACTGTGGACAGTGACTCTTAGAACAGTCAGTGACTCCTAGGCAGCAAATCAGCTTCAGTACGGGCAGCAGCAGTAGTGAGGCCAGGGTTCCCTCCACTCCTGGGCAACCCCCATGATGGACTCAAGCCTTCCTGAACCCACTTCCCAGACACTCCAGCAGGGCCCTTTCCTAGACTCCTAGAAGCATGTTGACCAACACCCAGTGGACAGTGAAGATTTAAATACTCAATGAGAATGAGCAGTGGGACAGCCGGGGCACCAGGCATGTCATCCAGCTATGCTGAATAGTTGAAGGGCATGTCCCAGGTAGTTTGGGCCTGACAAAATATTGTACCCCAGAAAAGGAAATGGCAAACCACTGCAGTTTTCCTGTCTTGAGAACCCCATAAACAGTATGAAAAAGCAAAAGAATATGACACTGAAAGATGAACCCCTTACTCCCTAGTTGGTAGGCATCCAAAATATACTACTGGGGAAGAGCCAAGAAATGGCTACAGAAAGAGTGAAGAGGCTGAGCCAAAGTGGAAACAATGCCCAGTTGTGATCTTATCTGGTGGTGAAAGTAAATTGCGATGCTGTAAGGAACAATATTGCATAGGACCCAGGAATGTTAGGTCCATGAATCAAGGGGAATTAGATGCGGTCAGGCAGCAGATGGCTAGAATGAGTATTAACATTTTAGGAATCAGTGAGCTAAAATGGATGGATAAGGGTGAATTTAATTCAAATGACCATTATATCTACTATTGTGGGAATGAAATGCCTTAGAAGAATTGGAGTAGCTCTCATAGTTAACAAAAGAGTCTGAAATGCAGCACTTGGCTGCAATCTCAAAAATGACAGAATGATCTTGGTTCATTTCCAAAGCAAATCATTCAACATTATCGTAATCCAAGTCAATGACCCAACTACTAATGCTGAAGAAGCTGAAGTTGAACTACTCTATGAAGACATACAAGACCTCCTAAAAAAAGATGTTCTTCTCATCATGGGGGACTGGAATGCAAAAGTAGGAAGTCAAGCAATACCTAAAATAGCAGGAAGTTTGGCTCTGGAGTAAAAAATGAGCAGGGCGATGGCTAACAGACTTCTGCCAAGAAAATGCACTAATCATAGCAAATACCCTCTTCCAACAACACAAGAGATGACTCTACACATGGACATCACCAGATGGTCAAAACTGAAATCAGATTGATTATATTCTTTGCAGTAGAAGATGGAGAAGCTCTATAGAGTCAACAAAAATAAGACTGGGAGCTGACTGTGGTTCAGATCATGATTCCTCATTGCAAAATCCAGGCTCAAATGAAAGAAAGCAGGGAAAACTGCTGAGCCATTCAGGTATGACTTCAATCAAATTCTTATGAGTATATGAGTGGAGGTGACAAATACATTCAAGGGACTAGATCTGGGAGGTAGAGTACCTAAAGAACTATGGATGGAGATTCACAACATTTTATAGGAGGTGATGACCAAAACCATCCCCAAGAGCACAAAATGCAAAAAGTCAAAGTGATTGTCTGAGGGGGTCTTACAAATAGCTTAGAAAAGAAGAGAAGTGAAAGGCAAAGGAGAATGGGAAAGATATACTCAACTGAGTGCAAAATTCCAAAGAATAGCAAGGAAAGATAAGGAAGCCTTCCTAAGTGAACAATGCAGAGAAATAGAGGGATGCAAAAGAATGGAAAAGACTAGAGATCTCTTTAAGATAATTGGAGATACCAAGTGAATATTTCTTGCAAAGATAGGCACAAAAAAGGACAATAAAGCAAGGACATAACAGAAGCAGAAGAGATTAAGAAAAGGTGGCAAGAATACACAGAACTGTGCAAAATAGCTCTTAATGACCCAGATAACCACAGTGGTGTGGTCACTCATCTACAACCAGACATTCTGGAGTGTGAATCTAAGCGGGCCTTAAGAAGCATCACTATGAACCCATCTAGTGGAGGTGATTGAATTCCATCTGAGCTACTTCAAATCCTAAAAGATAACGCTGCTCTCATTATGCCAACAAATTTGGAAAACTCAACAGTGGCCACAAAACTGGAAAAGGTCAGTTTCCATTCCAACCTCAAAGAAGAGCAATATCAAAGAATGTTAAAATTACCATACAATTGCACTCATTTCACATGCTAACAGTATTATGCTCAAAATCCTTCAAACTAGGCTTTAGCAGTATGTGAAGTGAGATCTTTCAGATGTACAAGCTGGATTTAAAAAAAGCAGAGGAGCAAGAGATCAAATTGGCAATATATGCTGGATCATAGAAAAAGCAAGGCATTCCAATAAAAACATCTACTTCCACTTCATTGACTATGCTAAAGCCTTTAGCTGTGTGGCTCACAACAAACCGTGGAATATTCTTAATGTGATGGGAATACTAGACCACATTATCTGCCTCCTGAATGAGAAACCTGTATATAGGACAAGAAGCAACAATTAGAGCTGGACATGGAACAACTGACTGGTTCAAAATTGGGAAAGGAGTACATCAAGGCTATATACTGTCACCCTGCTTATTTAACTTATATGCAGAGTATACCATGTGAAATCCCAAAATGGATAAATCTCAAGCTGGAATCAAGACGCCAAGATATGCCGCAACCTCAGATATGCAGACTGAAGAGGAACTAAAGAGCCTCTTGATGAAAGTGAAAGAGGACAATGAAAAGAACTGGCTTAAAATTCAACATTCAAAAAACAAAAATCATGGTATTTGGTCTTATCACTTCATGGCAAATAGATGGTGAAATGTGGAATCAGGGTCAGATTTCACATTTTTGGGCTCCAAGATCACTGTGGATGATGACTGCAGCCACAAAATTAAAAGACACTTACTCCTTGGAAGAACAGCTATGACAAACTTAGAAAGTGTATCAAAAAGCAGAGACATCACTTTGCCAACAAAGGTCTTTAGAGTCAAATTTATGATTTTTCCAGTTGTCATGTCTGGATGTGAGAGTTGGATCATAAAGTAGTCTGAGAACCTAAGAATTGATGCTTTGAACTGTGGTGTTGGAGAAGACTCTTGAAAGTCGCTTGGATAGCAGGGAGATCAAGCCAGTAAATCCTAAAGTAAATCAGCCATGAATATTATTGGAAGGACTGATGCTGAGGCTGAAGCTCCAAAACTTTGACCACCTGATGCAAAGAGTGAACTCATTTAAAAATACCCTGATTCTGGGAAAGATTGAGGGCAAGAAGAGAAGGGGATGACAGAGGATGAAATGGTTGGATGGTGTCACTGACTTAATAGACATAAGTTTGAACAAACTCCAGAAGATAGTGAAGGACAGGGAAGCCTGGAGTGCTGGTGCTCATGGGGTTGCAAAGAATCAGACATGACTTGGCAAATTAAAAGCAACAACAGTAAAATGTATGGTAGAATTCGCCAGAGAACCCATTTGAGACTGATGCTTTCTCTTTCAGAGGTCATTTATTTTTGATTTGGTTTCTTTAATAAGATAAACCTATTCAGATGTCAATTTTTCTTAGTCTGCATGTTAGCAAGTTGTGTCTTTCAAGGAATTTTTCCATTTCATCTAGGCTATCAAATTTCTGGGCATAGTTTCTCCTAGCATTCCTTTATTCTATTCTAAATGTCCATAGGGTCTGTATATCTCCATTTTAACGTTGGATATGAGAAATTTATGTCCTTTTTAAAATTTTTTTTAGCCCACCTTTTTGTTTGTATGACTTTTCAAAGAATCATATTTTAGTTTCATTGATTTTTCTCTACTGATTTCCTTTCTTTAATTTTCATTGATTTATGATTATTTGTTTTTTCTGCTTACTTTAGATTTAATTTGCTCTTCTTTTTCTAGTTTCCAGAAGTGGAAACTGAGATTATTAACTTTAGATCTTTCTTCTTTTATAACATATGCAGTCAATGCTGTACATTTTTCTATAAACATTGCTTTCACTGCATCCCATACATTTTGATGTTATATTTCATTTTCATTTGTTTCAAATCATCCTTTGAATTTTTTTACCCATAAGTTATTTACTATTATTATTATTATTTCTTTTAATTTTGAAATCTTCCTTATCTTTCTGTACAGTTCAGTTCAGTTGCTCAGCTGTGTCCAACTCTTTGCAACCCCATGAACCACAGCACACCAGGCCTCCCTGTCCATTACCAACTCCTGGAGTCCACTCAAACCTATGTCCATTGAGTCAGTGATGCCATTCAACCATATCATCCTCTGTGATTTTTAATTTAATTCCATTGTTGTCTGAGAGCTGACATTGTATGATTCTTATTATTAAAAATGTGTTAAGGTGTGCTTTATGATCCATTCTTACAACATCTGTCTTTGCTTAGAGTATTTAGACCAATGACATGAATAGTGATTATTGGTATATTTAGATTAGTATGTACCATAATTTTTATGTTTTCTATTTGTTTCTCTTGTTCTTCGCTTCTTTTTTTTTACACTCTTTCTATCTTTTATGGTTTTATCATTTTTGAATGCATTTCCTCTCCTTCTCTAACATATTATTTATATATCTTTCTTTACTCCTTTTTAGTGGTTACCTCAGAGTTTGCAATCTTCTCTTACAGTTAATCTAAGTCTACTTTCAAATAGCATTATAATATCTCATGAGCAGAATGGATTATTTATGAAGACAAAATAATCCTATTATATGTATATCACACATATATATGATTGTTGGAATTATTATTTTGAATAAATAACCTGCTAAAGTAATAAAAAATGTTTTTTCAGAAAATTATCATTTCTTCTTTCACCTTCCACATGCTTTCTTATTTTATGCACATTCTTGTCTTTGACCCTTATTACTGTCAGCTACAAACTGGCACTTGCCAAGAGCATTGCCAGTGACTGAACAAGGGCATTGGCCATCTGCCTCTGCAGAGACTGAACCTTGTACTTCTTCAGCTGTTGACCTTCAACATCCCCTGAGGGGTTCATGGCAAATAGATGGGGCGAATCTGAAAATATTTAGGATGGAGTGAGGCACTCTGTGTTCCAGGAAATCTGGTGAGGCTGGTCTTTAGATAGCTGAATGTTTTTTAGGAACAGCTTTTATAAACTCAATCCTTGCATATCCTCATACCTAGAAAAGCACTAATTCCCTTCATGGTGACAGCAGCTCCCTGCCACTAGCAGAAAATCTTTTGTAAAATGAGTGCTTGAAGATATTAAACTTTGCCTTCACCAAAGCCTTATATATTGACTTTCCTCCTACTGTCTCTTTGGAACAGTTTCTCAGAGCTATCTGGGGTGCTGTCTCCTGGACAGTCCTCATTTAGCCCCCAATTAAACTTAACTTGCAACTCTCAAGTTGTGCATCTTGTTTTTTAGTCAACATTACTTTCCTTCTCTCTAAAGAATTTCTTTTAATTTTTCTTCTAAGTCACATCTACTGACAACAAAGCCCTCAGTTTTATTTGAGAAAGTCTGCTTCTCTTTGATTTTTGAAAGATAATTTCACAGGAGTCAGAATTCTAGATTGATTTTTTTTTTCTCCCAATACCTTTAATATATCATTTCAGTCTCTTCTTTCTTACACAGTTTCAAAGGAGAAGTCAAATGTAATTCTTATCTTTGTTCCTCTATAATTAGGATTTCTTTTCCCCACCCCAGTTTCTTTCAGGATTTTTTCTTTATCTTTTTATTTGTGTAATTTGAAAGTGATATGTTTGGATATAATTTCAATGGGATTTGTCCTGCTTAGGATTCTCTGTCTCTGAGTTTCTTGGATCTGGTGCTTTGGTGTCTGACATTAATTTGGAGAAATTCTCAATCACTGTTACTTCAACTTTTTTTTTTTCTGTTTCTTTTTTTCCTTTGGTAGTCTGATTTACATATTGAATCTTTTGCATTTGTCTATGTTCCTTAGATATCCTTTTCTTTTTTCTTTTTTTATTTCAGGCCCTGTTCTTTTTGCTTTTAAATTTTTAAGGGTTCCATTGAGATCTCCTCAAGTTCAGAGATTCTTTCTTCAGCTGTGTTCTGGCTAACAAGCCCATCAGTTATTCATCAGTTTTGTTATAGCTTTTGTTGTTGCTTGTTTTTTTTTCTTTTTTAATCTTATCTGTAGCATTTATTTTTGGTCCTTGTGGAGATTTTTATCCCTCTGTTTTTATTACCCTTATATTCTTCCTTGCTCTCTGCTCATCTGGTATAACCCTTAGCATATTAATCATTCACCCCTATGAGATAGTTCCATCATTCCTGACATATCTGGTTCTGATGCTTATTCTGCCTCTTGAAATTGTATATTGTAACTTTTAGTTTGCATGGTATCTTCTTTATAGTCTAACATTTTGTCCCTGGTAAAATGTTATGGTGTAAATGGTAAGGAGATAATGAGGTGCGAAAGGAGGGGAGGCATTCTATAGTGTTACAATTAGGTCTCAGTTTTTTAATGAGCTGATGCTGCTTGACTAAAAGTTTCACAGTTTTTTCTCAGTTTTCTTTTTCTCTCCCACTGAGGTAGAACAGAATGGATCAAGTTCAGTATTTCCTTTCTCTCATGAGGGAGGCCAGAGCTGACTGGAGTTGAGTATTTGACTTCTCTCACATCGTTTAGACTCTGATAATATCCCAGCAACTTAGGTTCTGGATGGCTACTTTCCTCTGAGGGCAGGCTTTTTAAGAAGAAACAAAATGTTCTAGAGTATTTAAAAATGGTTCCTTTCCCCCCTCCCTCTGCCAGAAGCATTTGAGAAATGTTCTCTATTATTTACTATAGAAACCAGATTGGGATCCTAGAGGTAAATCTGAAAATATTGTAGGGGTCTTTCCCCATGACTGAGTTCCTCTGAATTTGTTAACTCTTAATCGTGTCCAGAGTGAATCTCTGAATTCATCAGTTGTAGTTCAAGCTTTCCAACTCTGGCACTGGTGCCTATGGCAATTTCCCCTGTGAATCACTGTCCTAGTAAGTCATGACAACCTGAATTTGCCTGTCTGTCTCTCCAATCTTTAGAGTAGCAGTTTGTCCTTTTTCCTATTCTCTTCTTTTGCATCCTAAAAGAGTTGTGAATTTTCCTTCTATTTACCTTCTTGCTTGCTCTTAGTGCAGAGTGGCAATTTTCAAAATCCTTACATGTGAAACTGGAAATCTCTCAAAATGTTATTTTTATTTCTTACAACCATAGAAAGGTAAAATATAAAAAAATTAATAATGTTAGGCAGGTATATCAGATAGCTCAGTATATCTTATTACTTTATAGAAGTTAATCACTAAAGATTATATCAGCATTAAATGGTTCATGTAACTTACTTGTATAAAATTGCCAAGTCTTATTATTTCAGGTATTAAAATAAAGACAACAGATTGAGCATTGAAACACTTGGTGACTAATTCAGTCTGTAAATGTTCAGTGTGGTGCAGTTGTCTTTAATGGTGCAAAGAGTGAAGAATGTGGGTGGGAAGAAAGGTGGAAATGAAGATTATTGATGATTCCTGAGGTATATGTAATAATTTCAGCAATGTATGAATTTGAAATTTTTAGCCTGATGATACATATGAGGAATCTGACACTTAAGGACTTGTGTAGTTAGCTGTACAGTTCAGTTCAGTCACTCATGGGTGTCTGACTCTTTGTGACCCCATGAACTGCAGCACACCAGGCCTCCCTGTCCATCACCAACTCACAGAGTCCACCCAAACCCATGTCCATTGAGTTGGTGATGCCATCCAGCCATCTCATCATCTGTCATCCCCTTCTCCTGCCCCCAATCCTTCCCATCATCAGGGTCTTTTCCAATGAGTCAACTCTTCACATGAGGTGGCCAAAGTATTGGAGCTTCAGCTTCAACATCAGTCCTTCCAATGAACACCCAGGACTGATCTCCTTTAGGATGGACTGGTTGGATCTCCTTGCAGTCCACGGGACTCTCAAGAGTCTTCTCCAACACCATAGTTCAAAAGCATCGACTCTTCAATGCTCAGCCTTTTTCACTGTCCAACTCTCACATCCATACATGACTGCTGGAAAAACCATAGCCTTGACTAGACAGACCTTTGTTGGCAAAGTAATGTCTCTGCTTTACAATATGCTATCCAGGTTGGCCATAACTTTCCTTCCAAGGAGTAGGTGTCTTTTGATTTCATGGCTGCAATTGCTACCTACAGTGATTTTGGAGGCCAAAACAATAAAGTCTGACACTGTTTCCACTGTTTCCCCATCTATTTCCCATAAAATGACAGATCAGATTCCATGATCTTAGTTTTCTTAATGTTGAGCCTTAAGCCAACTTTTTCACTCTCCTCTTTCACTTTCAGCAAGAGGTTTTTTAGTTCCTCTTCACTTTCTGCCATAAGGGTCATGTCGTCTGCATATCTTAGGTTATTGATATTTCTCCCAGCAATCTTAATTCCACCTTGTGCTTCTTCCAGCCCAGCATTTCTCATGATGTAATCTGCATATAAGTTAAATAAGCAGAGTGACAATATACAGCCTTTATATACTCCTTTTCCTATTTGGAATCAGTCTGTTGTTCCATGTCCAGTTCTAACTGTTGCTTCCTGACCTGCATACAGGTTTCTCAAGAGACAGGTCAGATGGTCTAGTATTCCCATCTTTTTAAGAATTTTCCATAGTTTATTGTGATCCACACAGTCAAATGCTTTGGCATAGTCAATAAAGCACAAGTAGATGTTTTTCTGGAACTCTCTTGCTTTTTTGATAATCCAGTGGATGTTGACAATTTGATCTCTGGTTCTTCTGCCTTTTCTAAAACCAGTTTAAACATCTGGACGTTCATGGTTCATGTATTTGTGATGCCTAACTTGGAGGATTTTGAGCATTACTTTATTGCATGTGAGATGAGTTTAACTGTGAGGTAGTTTGAGCATTCTTTGGCATAGCTGTGGTTAGCTGAATATTGCTCAAATAAGCATGTATTGTTAAATCTCTGATATGTTGATAAGTCTGATATTTATTGACAGATCATAAATGCCTCAGACTTTGCTGGCCATTTATATACACTTTGCCTAATCTACTTCTCCAACCAGATTTTAAGTTTGGTGTCTTATCCTATGTTATATCTGAAGTAACAGGGTCATATAAAACTTATGAAAATTTGTCAGAAATTTTATCAGAATAGCAAGTGATGGGTTGAGTTCAAAACAAAATCTATCGTAATTCACTGCCACACTGTCACTATATATATACATATATAGTCACTATATATATATATTATATATAATCTAACAAAAAGGAAATACTATTTCTTGATTTTTTTGGAAGTGTGGTAGCATATATGTTTTAGATTTTTAGTCATAAGTGCAAATTTCTTACCATGTGAAGAAAAGATGTAAATTTTCAGATATTCAAATGAGACTATGTGTGAGCATAAAAATACTTGTAGTGTGTTAGATCTTTACAAACCTTTTTCAGATAAGTTGTCTTGTATTGTTGGTCCTATGTTATCATGTATGATGAGTTAATATTTAATAACTTTTATTTTATTCCTTATAAAATTTACGTTCCCAGGGAAACAATAAAAATATGTGATTAATTTATGAATGTGTTTCTAATCAACTTTGTGGTTTTTCTGGTTCAGGGCACTTTCTACCAAGAAGAAAGACACCGATGCAATTAACGACTTAAAAATGTGACTTTGCTTCACTGATATTCATGACAAAGGGAAAAGCTTGTATCACTGCCAACTCAAATATGCATGCAAACAAATTTACATACATCCTATATTTTAACTTTTCCTTACAAATCGTATTTTCTCCCTGCCACCTCTTGAACACATTCCATAAGCTGGGAACTAGTTTGGCAAAATGGTACACCATTTATTTATACTGAAAATTTCCTCAACTACACTTCATATCCTTATAAGATAGAAATAAGTCTTCTTTCTCTTACTTATATGAATGTCCTGAAATTCTTTTACTTATTTTGAAATTTAGTCCTATTTTTGTGTAGTAAGTTCTACTAACCTCTATGTTTCCCCTGCCTCCTTCACAAATAGAGTGCCAGTGTGCTTTCTCTGAAACTTCCCTACATTTGTCATTCCATTGATATAAATATACTATTAGTCAATTCAACATTCAAGGTGAGTTCATAACACTGACTTACAGAAGAGCATTACAGTATTTTCCATATCATTCTCAATCATACCCTCATTTTTTTCCTTCAACATTGTGCATTGAAATACTCACAATGATGCATAGATCCTTTTCCTGAGAGGCTACAATGCAGAATGAAATAAGAATACTTTCTGGTAATATATTACTTGTCACACAGTGATTTCAAAGCACTTTGTTAACAAAGAAAGATTATTATCATCAATTTAATGGGAACTGAAACACATAAGTTAAATTACTTTTTCAAAGTTGAACAGAAAGTAAGTTACTATATTATGAACATAATTCATGTTCCTGTCATTATAGTGTTTAATTCCATCTAGTGGAACACACTTCCTTTCAGGCTGTCTTCTACATAACAATTTACTGCCCACTTAAGCAGAACACAGGCTTAAATTCATGGATATCTGCTGTATCAAGGCAGAATCTGGGTTTACCTAATCATATGACATGACTTTGGCTGGATGCAGCCACAGGGAATTGCTTCACTGCATCTGGACTACTCACATTTTTGAATATGCATAGTTTTATGAGAATTGTTTGAATATAGAATCATTATATAGAAATTTACAGAAAAAGGAAAGAATTAAAAAATAGAGAATAAAAAGAATAGCCAAGAAAAATAGAAAGATTATCACCTGAAACTCAACACTGAAGTAATTTGGGTATTGATTTCTTCCATTATATGTATAGGCATGTGTGTATATATTTTAAACATTTGGATTATAACATAGATAAAATCTGCATTTTTTATTTTTAGATATTTTATTAAATTTTATTACCATCTATAAAAAAAACCTTTAAAATCTTATACATTAGTAAAATGATCAATCTCTTTTTTTGGATTGTCCTATGTTTTTTATATTGTTTAAAATATACTCTATCCTGAGATAACTGCAACATTTTCCTAAAAGTTTTTTTCTAAAAAAAATAAAATTATGCTTTTAAGACACAAGAATTTATTCTATATGGGCTTTATTTTATCATGATGTAGTGTTACATCAGTCCAAACCTCTGTAGCATTGGAAACCAGGTATTAATGTTCCTCAAAACTTTCCCACTTGATTCTAATATGCACACAGCACTGAGTTCAGGTACTTCATGTAAAACACGAAATAAAAAAAGTTACATATATACTAAAAGTGGTTGTTCATTTCTTTTTTTTAAAAGTTATTGATATTAGCATATAAAATTTTCTTTTTTATTTTTAAAAATTTATTTATTTTAATTGGAGATTAATTACTTTACAATAATGTAGTGATTTTGCCATACACTGACATGAATCAGTCATGGGTGTACATATGTCCCCCATCCTAAACCCACCTCCCTCCCCATCCCATCCCTCAGGGTCAACCCAGTGCACCAGCCCTGAGCACCCTGTCTCATGCATTGAACCTGGACTGGCGATCTGTTTCACATATGATAATATACGTGTTTCAATGTTATTCTCTCAAATTATCCCACCCTCGCTTTCTCCCACAGAGTCCAAAAAACTGTTCTAGACATCTGTGTCTCTTTTGCTGTCTCCTCTTTTCCCACCTCCCACTCTCTCCTCCACTTAATTTTAGAGAATAAAATAATTTTCTTACTTTTTATCTTTACATTTTAAAATATACTTAAAAGTCTACTATTTAATGTATCAGGTTTTGGTGGCCTCTTTGATTGTCAACCAACATAGACAGCGTATTAAAAAGCAGAGACTTTACTTTTGTCAACAAAAGTCCATCTTGTCAAAGCTATGTTTTTTCCAGTAGTCATGTATGGATGTGAGAATTGGATTATAAAGAAAGCTGAGCATCAGAGAATTGATGCTTTTGAACTGTGGTGTTGGAGAAGACTCTTGAGAGTCCCTTGGACAACAAAGGATGTCCAACTAGTCCATCCTAAAGGAAATCAGTCCTGAATATTGATTGGAAGGACTGATGCTGAAGCTTAGACTCCAATACTTCGGCCACTGGATGTGAAGAACTGACTCACTGGAAAAGACCCTGATGCTGGGAAATATTGAAGACAGGAGGGGAAGGAGATGACAGAGGATGAGATGGTTGGATGGTACCACCAACTTAATGGACCTGAGTTTGAGCTGGCTCTAGGAGTTAGTGATGGACAGAGAAGTCTGGTGTTACATTCCCTGATACCTCAGTTGTTAAGGAATCTGCCTGCAATGCAGGAGACCCTGGGTGGATTCTTGGGTCAGGAAGATCTGCTGGAGAAGGGATAGGCTACCCACTCCAGTATTCTGGCCTAGGGAATTCCATGGGCTCCATAGTCCATAGGGTCACAAATAGTTGGGCTAGAAAGAGACTTTCACTTTGATTGCCAGGTATTAAAAATAGGTAACAGAAAGCTTATTCAACTTTCATCCTCCAAACCTTATATTCATTTTTGTTAGTTGTTTCATTTCTACACCTGCAGATCATTGACATTTGTATTCCATTCTGTCACCATGTTTCCCATGTAAGTTTTTGTTTTCATCTGCCAGTCCTTTTGCTTTCACTTTTCAAAGTTTCCAAAATTCATCTGAGCCCTATCTGCTCATATTTTTTCATGTTCAAGATGACTGTAAGTCTATTACTGAAAAAGAGTTTATTGAGCTATAATGATTTTGGGCTTCAATTTGCCTCTCTAGAGTAACTTATAGACACTCTTTACTGCTTTCTGTCCTGACTGTCACTGGAGAGAAGTCAGGCACAATTATAATTATTTTCCTTGGGAGGCCCCTGATCTTTTTCTTTTTTATGTCTGGCCTCTCAAAGAATGTATTATTTATTTTTAAAGTCTAATAATTATATATATAAACTTTCTACTTATAGATATAAGACTTTCCTTTCTTGAACAATTTCTTGAATAAAAATGTTTAAGTATTATATTGTATTTTATTGCTTTGGTTTCACTTAGGTATTCTTATGCACATATTGTTTTATGGGTGTATTATGGATAGTGTTTACTACCCTAAACATCTCTCTTTTTGTTTTCACTCTCTTTACAGGATCTTTTAGTGTGTTTTCCTTTCTCACATCTATCTTCTATAGTTTACAGACACATAGGGACTGTATTTTCTACTAAATTTTCCTGCATTTTTCTTGTTTTACTATATGTGCACATGTGCTAAGTCACTTTAGTCATGTCTGACTCTTTATGACCCTGTTTACTGCAAGCCACCAGGTTCCTCTGTTTATGAGATTATCCAGCCAAGAATACTGGAGTGGATTGCCATGCCTTCTTTCAGGGGATAGTCCCAACACAGGGATGGATCAAATCTGCATCTCCTTCATTGGCAGGTAGTTTTTTTTTTTTTTTTTTTTTAACCATTAGCACCACCTGGAAAGTGTGTATATCTTTTTCTAATTGTTACTACATTTACTTAATTTTTATTAATACTAATACGTAAATGAAATGTAACTTTCCCCAGAACAACTAAATAAAAATGGTCCCTATGTAAAGAATGAGACGTCAGATACTAGTCAAGATTTTTCCATTTAAGGTTGTAGTCTTATAAATACTGAGACAGCCAGTTTCTTGGTAATCTGGCCTTTACATGTGTTATTGACTCCTTTGCCCCAGGATCTAATCTGACTCAGAATACATTCTGTCACCAAAACTCAAGTCGTTTTCTTTCACAGGCTACTTGTGCCAAAGTGCAAAGGCCTTTCTTCCTTCTCTTTGCTCCTGCACTTCTTTTAATTTCAATTCCTCCCTTTATTCATGTTCTGTGCAATCCCTTCTCACAAAGTGGTCAGTCAAGGTAAAACATTTAGGGAGTAGTCACTGGACTTCCCTTGGTGCTCAGCAGGTAAGGCATCCGCCAACAGTGCAGGAGACCTGGGTTTGACCCCTGGGTTGGGAAGATCCTCTGGAGAAGGGAAATGCTACCCACTCCAGTATTCTGGCCTGGAGAATTCCATGGAGTGTATAGTCCATGGTCGCAGAGTTGGACATGATTCAGCGACTTTCACTTCACTCACTGGCTCTCAATTCCTGAGCTCTTCCACATTAACCCACCTTTTTTTTTTTTTTGTTTTATTTTCCCTCTCTTACCTCCTTGACCCCATATAGAGTTAGCCTTCTGCCTGGAATCAACTGTCTTCAGTTATTTCTTTTCTAACTCACATACACACAATTAGTAAAGTATGATTTGTGTTTGTTTGCTTTTGTTTTTGTAATATAGACTAATGCCTAGGTTAAAAAGTAACATTGTGTTGGCACAATTTTGCATAAGCAAAAATTGAATTTCCACTAGACTCAAACACACTGGCAGCACACAGAATGAAAGTAATATGCTGAAAACTCTCACATAAGAGACACTTTGAGTGTCTTTGTTGATATTTTATTTTCTCGAGTCTTATGTCAAGTATTTGGCAATAAAAATTTTCAAAGTCTACAATGTATGGAATGTCATTGCAATTTTTATACAGTGCTTCTGTATACTGAAACAAAATAGATTCATAGTTTACCTTCTTTCAAAACTTTTGGAGGATCCTAAAGTGATCATTAAAATTAAGCAAATAAAGTTAAAATGACAATACCTACTTACAATATCTCTACAATTTATTGTTACATCAGACAAGAAGCAGAGAATCACACTATGGGGAACTTTATGCTATTGACATTGAAGTATCTATTTCATGATCAGTCTTCTTCAGTAATATTATTAGTAGAATGTTCTCATATCATAGTTCCAGATAGACTTAAGTATGGACATGAAACTTTACTGGTGCTTTTATAGGAAGGCAGGGATTGTGGAAGCTCTCTCCATTCTTATTGGAGAGAGTAAAACTATGAATGTTGACCTTTTTCTTTACTTTTGTTTAGTCGCATGTGCTAGAAGTTCAAAGAAAACTCATAGTTGTGAAAAAAAATCCCACAGAAATCAAGATTGCAATCAAAAGACAATATATCTAATTCTGTTTCTCTGTATCAATAGATAGGTAATAGATATCCATTTAATTAATTTACATATATGTGTGTGTGTGTGTGTGTGTGTGTGTGTGTGTGTGTGTGTGTGTTTAGTTGCTCAGTCATGTCCAACTATTTGCTACCTCATAGACTGCAGCCCACCAGGCTCCTCCGTCCATGGAATTCTCGAGACAAGAATACTGGAGTGGATTGCCATTTTCTTCTCCATATATCATTTCATTTCATTTCAGTTGACTCATTTGCAAAGGTGTCTGAGTCTTTGCAACCCCATGAACTGTAGCACACCAAGCACACAGCGATGGAGACACTGGTAGCAGCAGGCCAGGAAGGTTCCCTTTGGTGTAAACCCTCTTGGAGTTCACCACTAACCCTACTGTAGACCTGAGGGCTGGGGGCTACTGTTTGCCTCAGGCCAAACAACTACCAGGGAGCATGTGCAACCCCATCTGTCATAAGATAATTGGATTAAAGCTTTACTGAGCAAGGCCCTACCCACTAAAGCTAGACCCAGTTTTTCCCATTGCCAGTCCCTCCCATGAAGAAGCTTATGCAAGCCTCTTAGCTTCACCCATCAGAGGGAAGAAAGAAGAGGTTAAAAAGAAGTGTAGTCCCACAGCAGTTGAAACAAAAAACAGCATTACAGAAAATTTATCATGATGAAAAGCAGAAAGCTATGTCCCAGATTAAGGGACAAGATAAAACCAGAGCAAAACAACTGAATGAAGTGGAGATAGGCAATCTTCCAGAAAAACAATTCAGAGTATTAGTGAAAATGATCCAAGATCTCAGGAAAACAATGGAGAAGATGCAAGAAATATTACCAAAGACCCACAAGAACTAAAGAACAAACAAACAGAGATGAATAATACACTAGAAGGAATCCATAGCAGACTAACTGAGTCAGAAGAATGGATAAATAATCTGGAGGATAGAATGGTGGAAGTCACTACCATAAAACTGAATTAAAAAAAAAAAAAGAATGAAAAGAAATTAAGACAGCCTTAGAGACCTCTAGGTCAGCATTAAAACACACCAACATTCACATTACAGGGGTCCCAGAAGGGAAAGAGAAAGGACCTGAGAAAATATTTGAAGAGATAATAACTGAAAACTTCCTGAACATGAGAAAGGAAATAGTCAACCAAGTCCAGGAAGCACAGAGAGCCCCAGGAAGGAAACCCAAGGAGGAACACACCAAGACACATAGTAATCAAACTGACAAAAATTAAAGACAAGTATTAAAAGCAACAAGGGAAAAATGACAAATAACATACAAGGGGACTCCCATCAGGATATTAGCTTATTTCTCAAAAGAAACTCTACAAGCCAGAAGGGAATGACACTATATATTTGAAGTGATGTAAGGGAAGAATCTATAGCCAATAATACTCTATCTAGCAAGACTCACATTCAGATTTGACAGAGAAATCAAAAGCTTTCCAGACAAGCAAAAGTTAAAAGAATTCAGCACCACTAAAGCAACTTTATAATGACTGCTAAAGGAAAGTCTCTATGCAGGAAGCAAGAAAAATACCTAATTGTAGGAAATAAGCCCCAAACAATTGATAAAATGGCAATAGGATCATACATATCAATAATTACCTTAAACAATAAATTTCACCTTTTTCTCAAGTGCACACGGAAACTTCTCCAGGATAGATCACATCTTGGGCCATAAATCTAGCTTTGGTAAATTCAAAAAAATTGAAGTCATCTCAAGCATCTTTTTTGATCACAATGCAGTAAGATTAGATGCCAATTACAGGAAAAAAAAACATGAAAAATACAAATATATGGAAGGTAAACAACACACTTTTGAATAACCAACAAATCACAGAAGAAATAAAAAAGTAAAACAAAATATTCATAGAAACAAATGAAAATGAAAACACAATAACCCAAAACCTATGGGATTCAGTAAAAGCAATACTAACGGGAAGGTTCATAGCAATACAAGCCTACCACAAGAAACAGGAGAGAAATCAAATAAATAACCAAACTCTGCACCTAAAGTAACTAGAAAAGGAAGAAATGAAGAACCCCAGGGTTAATCTAAGGAAAGAAATCACAAAAATTAGGGCAAAATAAATGCAAAACAAACAAAAGAGACAATAGCAAAAATCAACAACGCTAAAAGCTTGTTCTTTGAGAGGATTCATAAAATAGACAAATCGTTAGCCAGATTCATCAAGAAACAAAGGGAGAAGAATCAAAATAACAAAATTAGAAATGAAAATGGAGAAATCACGACAACACAGAAATACAAAAGATCATAAGAGACTACTAACAGCAACTATATGCCAATAAAATGGACAACTTTTAAGAAATGGACAAATTCTTAGAAAAGTATAACTTTCCAAAACTGAACCAGGAAGAAATAGAAAATCTTAACAGACTCATCACAAGCACAGAAATCAAAACCATAATCAGAAATCTTGCAACAAATAAAAGCCCAAGATCAAATGGCTTCACAGCTGAATTCTACCAAAAATTTAGAGAAGAGCTAACACCTATCCTACTTAAACTCTTCCAGAAAATTGCAGAGGAAGGAAAACTTCCAAACTCATTCTATGAGGCCACCATCACCCTAATACCGAAACCAAACAAAGATGCCATGAAAAAGAAAACTACAGGCCAATATCACTGATGAACATAGATGCAAAAATCCTTAACAAAATTCTAGCAAACAGATTACAATAACATATCAAAAAGATCACACATCATGGCCAAGTGGCCTTTATCCCAGGGATGCAAGGATTCTTCTATATCTGCAAATCAATAAATGTGATATACCACATTAACAAATTAAAAGATAAAAACCATATGATTATCTCAATAGATGCAGAGAAAGCCTTTGACAAAATTCAACATCCATTTATGATAAAACCTGGCAGAAAGCAGGCATAGAAGGAACATACCTCAAGATAATAAAAGCCATATATGATAAACCCACAGCAAACATCATCCTCAATGGTGAAAAATTGAAAGAATTTCCCCTAAAGTCAGGAACAAGACAAGTATGCCTACTCTCACCACCACTATTCAACACAATCTTGGAAGTTTTGGCCACAGAAATCAGAACAGAAAATAAATAAATAAATAAAAGGAATCCAGATTGGGAAAAAAAGAAGTAAAACTCTCACTGTTTGCAGATGACATGATCCTCTACATAGAAAACCCTAAAAAATCCATTAGAAAATCACTAGAGCTAATCAATGAATATAGTAAAGTGGCAGGATATAAAATTAACAAACAGAAATCCCTTGCATTCTTATACACTAACAATGAGAAAACAAAAAGAAAACTTAAGGAAACAATTCCATTCACCATTGCAATGAAAAGAATAAAATACTTAGGAATAAATCTACCTAAGGAGGATGGGAAATAGATGGGGAAACAGTGGAAACAATGTGAGACTTTATTTTTGAGGGGTCCAAAATCACTGCAGATGGTGATTTCAGCCATGAAATTAAAAGACACTTACAACTTGGAAGGAAAGTTATGACCAACTTAGATAGCATATTTAAAAGAAGAGACATTACTTTGTTAGCAAAGGTCTGTCTAGTCAAAGCTATGGTGTTTCCAGTAGTCAAGTATGGATGTGAGAGTTGGACGGTGAAGAAAGCTGGGCACTGAAGAATTGATGCTTTTGAACTGTGGTGTTGGAAAAGACTCTTGAAAGTCCTTTGGACTGCAAGGAGTCCATCCTAAAGGAAATCAGTCCTGGATGTTCATTGAAAGCACTGATGTTGAAGCTGAAACTCAATATTTTGGCCACCACATGCAAAGAGTTGACTCACTGGAAAAGACCCTAATGCTGGGAAGGATTGGGGGCAGGAGGAGAAGAGAACAGCAGGGGATGAGATGGCTGGATGGCATCACCATGGGTTTAGGTGGACTCCGGGAGTTGGGGATGGACAGGGAAGACTTGTGTGCTGCAATTCATGGGGTCACAAAGAATCAGACATGATGGAGCAATTGAACTGAACAGAACTGAAAGAAACAAAATACCTATATATAGAAAGCTATAAAACACTAATGAAGGAAATCAAATATGACAAATAGGTGGAGAAATATACCATGTTTATGGATCGGAAGAATCAATATAGTGAAAACGAGTATACTACGCAAAGCAATCTATAGATTCACTGTGATCCCTATCAAACTAGCAAAGGTATTTTTCAGAGAATTAGACCAAATAATTTCAGAATTTGTATGGAATTACAATAAACTTCAAATAGCCAAAGCAATCTTATAGAGAAGAATGAAACTGGAAGAATCAACCTGCCTGACTTCAGGCTATACTACATAGCAACAGTCATCAAGACAGTATGGTGCTCACTGATGAAAGAAATCAAAGAGGACACAAACAGATGGAGAAATATACCGTGTTCGTGGATTGGAAGAATCAATATAGTGAAAATGAATACTACCCAAAGCAATCTATAGATTCAATGCAATTCCTATCAAGCTACCAGAGGTCTTTTTCAGAGAATTAGAACAAATAATTTCACAATTTGTATGGAAATACAAAAAACTTCGTATAGCCAAAGCAATCTTGAGAAAGAAGAATGGAACTGGAGGAATCAACCTACCTGACTTTAGGCTATACTACAAATCCACAGTCATTAAGACAGTATGGTACTGGCACAAAGACAGAAATATAGATCAATGGACCAAAATAGAAAGCCCAGAGATAAATCCACACATCTATGGACACCTTATCTTTGACAAAGGAGGCATGAATATACAATGGAGAAAAGACAACCTCTTTAACAAGTGGTGCTGGGAAAACTGGACAGCCACTTGTAAAAGAATGAAACTAGAACACTTTCTAACACCATACACAAAAATAAACTCAAAATGGATCAAAGATCTAATCATAAGACCAGAAACTATAAAACTCCTAGAGGATGACATAGGCAAAACATTCTCCGACATAAACCAAAGCGGGATCCTCTATGACCCACCTCCCAGAATATCGGAAATAAAAGCACGAATAAACAAATGGGACCTAATTAAAATGAAAAGCTTCTGCACAACAAAGGAAACTGTAAGCAAAGTGAAAAGACAGCCTTCAGAATGGGAGGAAATAATAGCCAATGAAGCAATGGATAAACAATTAATCTCAAAAATATACAAGAAACTCCTGCAGCTCCATTCGAGAAAAATAAACGACCCAATCAAAAAGTGGGCCAAAGAACTTAACAGACATTTCTCCAAAGAAGACATAAAAATGGCTAACAAACACATGAAAAGATGCTCAACATCACTCATTATCAGAGAAATGCAAATCCAAACCACAATGAGGTACCACTTTACACCAGTCAGAATGGCTGCCGTCCAAAAGTCTATAAGCAATACGTGCTGGAGAGGATGTGGAGAAAAGGGAACCCTCTTACACTGTTGGTGGGAATGCAAACTAGTACAGCCACTATGGAAAACAGTGTGGAGATTCCTTGAAAAACTGGAAATAGAACTGCCATATGACCCAGCAATCCCACTGCTGGGCATATACACCGAGGAAACCAGAATTGAAAGAGCCACATGTACCCCAATGTTCATTGCTGCTTTGTTTACAATAGCCAGGACATGGAAGCAACCTAGATGCCCATCAACTGATGAATGGATAAGAAAGCTGTGGTACATGTACACAATGGAATATTACTCAGCATTAAAAAAAAAATTCATTTGAATCAGTTCTACTCAGATGGACGGAACTGGAGCCTATTATCCAGAGTGAAGTAAGCCAGAAGGAAAAACAACAATACAGTATACTAACACATATATATGGAATTTAGAAAGATGGTAATGAGAACCCTGCAAGTGAGACAGCAAAAGGAACGCAGATGTATAGAACGGACACGTGGACTCTGTGGAAGAGGGCAAGGGTGGGATGATATGGGAGAATGACATTGAAACATGTTAATTACCATATGTGAAATCAATCGCCAGCCCAGGGTTGATGCTCAGAGCTGGTGCACCGGGATGTCCCAGGGGGAGGGAGTCGGGAGGGGGGTTCTGGAGGGGGAGCATGTGTAAATCCATGGCAGATTCATGTCAATATATGGCAAAACCAACACAATAAAGTAAAGAAAATAAAAAAAAAAAAGACAGTACGGTACTGGCACAAAGACAGAAACATAGAGCAGTGGAAAGAAATAGAAAGCCCAAAGATAAATCTACCCACCTATGGACACTGTATCTTTGACAAGGGAGGCAAGAATATACGATGAAGAAAAGACAATTTCTTTAAAAAGTGGTGCTGGGAAAACTGGTCAACCACTTGTAAAAGAATGAACCTAGAACACTTTCTAACACCATACACAAAAATAAACTCAAAATGGATTAAAAATCTAAATGTAAGACCAGAAACTATAAAACTCCTAGAGGAAAGCATAGGCAAAACACTGTCTGACATAAGTCACACCAGGATCTTCTATGACCCACCTCCCAGAGTAATAGAAATAAAAACATAAATAAACAAATGGGACCTAATTAAACTTAAATGCTTTTATATAACAAAAGAAACTATAAACAAGTTCAAAAGACAGCCTTCAGAATGGGAGAAAATAATAGCAATCGAAACAACTGACAAAAAATTAATCTCAAAAAAATACAAGCAGCTCTTGCAGCTCATTTCCAGAAAAATAAGTGACCCAATCAAAAAAAATGGGACAAAGAACTAAACAGACATTTCTCCAAAGAAGACATACAGATGGCTAACAAACACATGAAAAGATGTTCAACATCACTTATTATCAGAGAAATGCAAATCAAAACCACAATGAGGTATCATCTTACGCCAGTCAGAATGGCTGCTATCAAAAAATCTACAAACAATAAATGCTGGAGAGGGTGTGGAGAAAAAGGAACTTTCTTACACAGCTGGTGTGGATGCAAACTAGTACAGCTACTATGGAGAATAGTGTGGAGATTCCTTAAAAAGCTGGAAATAGAACTGCCATAGGACTGAGCAGTCCCACTCCTGGGCATACACACCAAGGAAACAAGAATTGACAGAAACACATGTACCCTAATGTTCATCACAGAACTGTTTACAATAGCCAGGACATGGAAGCAACCTAGATGTCCATTGGCAGATGAATGGATAAGAAAGCTGTGGTACCTATACGCAATGGAATATTACTCAGCTATTAAAAATAATACATTTGAATCCATTGTAATGAGGTGGATGAAACTGGAGCCTATTATACAGAGCGAAGTAAGTCAGAAAGAAAAACACCAGTACAGTATACTAATGCATATATATGGAATTTAGAAATATGGTAATGATGACCCTATATGAGAGACATCAAAAGAGACACAGATGTAAAGAAAAGACTGTTGGACTCTGTGGGAGAAGGTGAGAGTGGGATGATTTGAGAAAATAGCATTGAAGCATGTATATTATCATGTGTGAAATAGATCACCAGTCCAGATTCAATGCATGAGGCAGGGTGCTCTGGGCTGGTCCCCTGAGATGACCCTGAGAGATTGGATGGGGAGGGAGGTGGGACGGAGGGTCAGAATGGGGAACACATGTACAACCATGGCTGATTCATGTGAATGTATGGCAAAACCACCACAATACTATAAAGTAACTAGCCGCCAGTTAAAATTTTTAAAAAATTTAAAAAAAAATTGCCTTAAATGTAAATAGATTAAATGTACCAACCGATAGACATAGATGGGTGCTCAGTGGGTGAAAACATGTGCATGTATGCACTTCCACTTACCACATCACTCTACTTGACCCCCTCACATTCTACATAATTATTTTATATTGTTAAGTAATAATGTAATCATTATTGCTTGAAATTGTAATTACTTTTATTTCTTTGGCTATTAATTGTGAAAGCTAATAAACACCTTTTCTTATTGTGATTATGTAACTGTTACTCACTTAATACCATCGTTTCATGAATGGTCAACAGAAAAATAATAGAACTCTGTATTACCAAAACTAGGATTTAATAGAAAAGCCTGTAGTAGTTCTTAAAATCCAGATGCATATCAGAATTTTCTTGAAATTTTTTGAAAAATGCAAACACCCAGGTATTACTTTTCTTTCTCCAGACCTCCAGGTATATTTCTAATAAGTTGTCATGTTTGAAAACAACTAGACTATATGATGATCTCTTACTTTTATCTAGTTTCTTTCAGTTTCTATTTCATATTCAATGCTCCCATTTCATTTAGTTTAGGTTTTCCAATTTCTCCACCTTTTTTTTTGATGTTCTTTCTGAAGACTTTATCAAGCATAATAGAAAGTCTTTTAGATACATGTACATTAATGATGTGTATAATATAATTCATAGAAAATTTATGAATTTTACCTAACTAAAGTATTTATGGCAATTTGACTCCACTTGTTTAGCTTAGTATAAATAGAATGCTTGATTTCTAATTTTAAAAAATAGCTATGCAAACAAAGTTTACTGTATAGCACAAGGAACTATGATCAATATCTTATAATAATCTATAATGGAAAATCATTTCAAAAATAACATATATGTATATGTATAACTGAGTCACCTTGCTGTGTACCTGAAATATTGTGTCAACTATGCTTCAATAAATAAATATATATATACATATAATTAAGAAAAAATAAAATGATATTTAGAAAAGCTGATTATCAGACATGTACAGAGAGTTTTGTTGTGAAGACATGGATTAGATGTAATGTTGCAGGCACTTTTTAATATCGAGCTGACATCATAAATTTTCTTAATTTTATCACTAAGGGATCATTAAACTGAATACTGAATTATTGGGATTAGGTGATGGAAACAAAAATAGAAAAGAATATAATTTGTTTTTTAAGAGCATTGAATAGAAGGAAAGAATTATAGCCATGGTAGACACAAAAGTACTAGATTGAAAGACAGCTACAGCAAAACAATATTGACATCAAATTCTCCCAATTCAGGTATGAAAGCCTTTGCAAAAAGAAGCATGGGAGCAGAACATGGATCTGTACATGTATTTATCTGTGAAGGTCATGGACTGGAAGACTAGACAGGGCATTATTTACACTCAATATTGACACCTCAATTTTTCTATGGTATTCTGGCTGAACTAACTTAGCTAAGTGGATCTAATGACTGATTCTGAGAAATGTTAGAGAAGATTTCATATTTTGTTCTCTCCTGAAAAAAGAGACATCTGTATACTCAAAAAGAAGAGTTTCTCTTCTTCAAACGTAGGTTTCAAATATGAATAACTCCAAGGAGATTCTACCTCATAGTAACTGTTTTCTAGCAAGATTAGAAATTTTTTAATCTAATTTCTTCCTACAAATTAGGCATTACAAATATGCCCATTGAGTTTCCCATATGAACATTTGATCCTTCATAATTTTGCTTCATAGAAAAATTTATACATAATAATATTTACTATTTACTCATTTATGAAATAAACATTTGTTGATTCCCTATTGTGTTCAGGCAACATCTTAAGTACAAATTATGAGGCATAAAATAAGACCTTTGACGTTCAGTTTATATCCTGTAAAAATAAGAACAAATACAACATTACAGAAGAAAAGTGTCACAATTAAGCAAATAATAAGATGTATGGTGATTATCTGAATGCCATGGTATCACAAAAGAAGACAGATGAACTCACTGGGTGAGTTGAGGAAGTCTGGATGAGACAACTGCAAGGTTGCATCTTGAAAGTTAAGTAAACATTTGTTAGAAAAACAAAGAGAATGTTTGTGCATTTGGAGAAAAACAGCACATGGAAGTCATATAAAAAGAACATATATCATAAATGAATTAAAATGTTTAGCACCAGCCAAAGATACAAAGATTTGTTACAGTTATTGAGAAAAAAATTGGCTGCATTGAATTTGTGGAGAAAAAAATATATTATACATAAAATATGAATATCATACTTGATAATAGGTTTCAAAGTAGACTTTGACAATGAATCAGCTGTTACTAAATGCACTAAATTTTGAGTCTATCATTTGTGTAAACAAATTGGTGCATTTCAAAATGCCTATGGCATGATGGGCACGTACATGATGGAGTTCAAGGGATGATGTTCAAGAGGAGCACATTCAGAGAACTCATGTGTCCTGCTAATAACTTAAGATTTCTTTCCTAATACTTAGTGACAATTTTAATCAACGGCAGTGACAGAATCGGGTAAAGCATTTAAGAGAAATAAACATGGTGATGATATTGGACAATAGATTGAAAAAACAGCAAGCCTTGAGGTATGAGAAGCAGTTAGAGGATAATTTCAGTTATTCAGTACAAAATTATAAGAAGTTGAACCAAGGAAAGAGCAAGGAAGATGAGTCAAGAGAACAGATTCAGTTGGCTTAAAAGAAGGAGGAACAACAAAATACAGTGACCTATTGTATTGGAGAGGAACAGGCTGGGAAGGGAAATGTGGTTGTTTCCATGTCCGGCTTGGGAAATTCTAAGAGTACATGAAAGAGTTTATAGAATATTGGATTTACATTTTTATTTAATTTGCTAATGCAAGAAATTTGGGTTCAATCCCTGGGTTGAGAAGATTCCCTGGAGAAGGGAAAGGCCTGGAGAATATCATGGACTGTAGAGTCCATTGGGTCACAAAAGGTCTGACATGACTGAGCAACTCTCATTTTCACTTTAATCTGATAATAACTTGGTTATTTATAATCAATTTCATAATGATAATTACGAATGGAACAATTATGACTTAAATGTCTATGAGGTGTATTTGTTTCTGTTTCTATTATTCTAGAGAAATGCAGACTCTGCCCTTTAAATAGTCCAGTGTATCATTACATACAGACTAGTGTTGAAATCTAGTCTGACACTTGATTTCCAAGTGGATAAAATGCAATAAATAACCTAAGACATGAACACATTGTCTGATTTAGAATGAGGGTTTTGTTAAGTATTAATAAACTTTATTCTTGTATTTTTGCCAATTCTGTGAGCATGGGTCAATAATCGTTTCAGAGTCAATAATTATGGATTATAGGAGGATGCTGAGTGTCTTAACTGGAGAAGGAAATGTCAACCTACCCCGGTACTCTTGCCTGGAAAATTCCATGGACGGAGGAACCCAGTAGGCTACGTTCCATAGGGTCCTGAAGAGTTGGAGACGACTGAGAGACTTCACTTTCACTTTTCTTTTTCATGCATTGGAGAAGGAAATGGCAACCCACTCCAGTATTCTTACCTGGAGAATCGCAAGGACAAAGGAGCCTGGTGGGCTGCTGTCTATGGGGTCGCACAGAATCGGACACAACTGAAGCGACTTAGCAGCAGCAGCAGCAGCAGAGTGCCTTAATAGGGTGAAAAGATTTTAATTGATCCTGTTCAAAGTAAAGATCAAGGAGAAAAGGAGGCAAATAAGGAAGAGAGCACCATATTTTCAAGTACATGAAGCATTATTGTTTCCTTTTTTCTGAACTTTCACTTACAAGTGCCTTGAAAGTCAGTTTGAAAAAAAAAAAAAAAAAGGCTTTGACTTAGGCTTATATAGTACTGCTAGTCCACTAGGAGAAAATTATACCTGGTCTGGTAGGAAGAAAATCGATTTAGGAATCCAATTCTCTTTCATATCCTAAATCCATATTAATACACTATGGACTGAGGACCATAGCTTAATTTGGGGGTGCTCAGTTTCACTATCTGTGAGGGGTAATATATATTGGCCATGCACATATAATAGGGTCCTGATCAAAAGAAAAATAATAGAAATATAGTAAATTAATATTGAATATTGAAACATGATATTAATAATGTTAATATTTAGCAAATTATAAAGGAAACAAGTATATATTTTTTCTATTTTCTTCTTTTAAATGATTTAAAAAGATTTCTATAAAAATATTTTTAAATATTATAAGAATTATTTAGTGATATAATGAATACATAAACTAACTTCAATTAATTTCAAAGCCAATATTAAAAGGTGACATATACTCTATGACCCTTTTATGTAACATTCTCAAAAAGACAAGGACTACTATTGGAAGTGAGATCAATCACAGCCAGAGGTTAGGGAATGAGAGAGGGTGACTATAAAGTCATAGTGTGAGGGAGAATTTTGATGGGATTAAACAGTTTTGCATTGTAATTGTGCCCATAATTACATGAATCTACACATATATAAATATCCACAGAAAAACATCCTGCAAAATAAATTTTACAGAATAATAATTTAGAAAACAGAACTTAAATTGAAAAAAAATCATATGATAAGCATTATGACAGAGATGAGCTTAAGATGTTATGGATGCACAACTGAGAGTCAACATCTCATACCTTCTACAAGTGAAGGAAAACTTAACGGTTTAGTTCAAAGGGGTTAATTGAAAATACCCAACTGGCTGGCCAAGAGTGTTAAGGAAATGCAAGGTTGCTCTTAACTCAGAGAAAGTCATACATGTGTGAAGGCATGAAGGAAAATCTCAGTACATTCAAGCAATTGTGTATGGTTCTGATTAAAAGGGCAGTAGAATGAATAGGAGAGCAATAAGTGACAATAAACAGAGGCCAGCTCATGAAGAACATGCAGTCATTTTATCCTGAAAGTAAGGGAGAAGGATTGATAGATTTGAAAGCCAGGGAGGAACACAGAGAGATTAATGTTTCAAAATGACCAAGTTGGTAAGCAATAAGATCAATGAGGCATGGAGTGGAGGGGTAAGTGAACAGTAGTGTCAGAGAACATCTTTGTGGTTATGGAAGGGTTCTGTACCTTGAAGAGAGCATATGTGTATCAAAGCTCAAATCATATGTTTAAAAATAGGTGTATTTTGCTTCTAAACTGTCTTTCAGTAAAGTTTATTAAATTCTATAGGACAATGCAAAAGGACAAGACACTCATACACATTACAATATGGATGGATCACACAAGCAAAATATTCAGTAAAACAAAAATAACTTATTTATAGTATAACCAAAAACAAATAAGCTAGCACATTGTAATGAACATTAAAACAAATTAATCTTTGTGAAGTAATGCCTCGGAAGACCCAAAAGGGAGCTGTGTGTGCCTATGATATCTAATATCTTGAATAGCATAGAAATAATATACATGTGTACATTGTAAAGAGTCACTGGAATGTACTTTAAATTTATAAATTTTATGTAAATCTGCTAAATATAAATTTAGAAAAAAAATGGAAAGGAAAAAACAAGGATGGTAGGAGGAATCTAACCATATTACAGATACAGGACAGAGGCCCATTGAAGAGAATGGGGAAGAAAGGAATTAACCTAAATAACTTTGTAAAATAGTATTTTTACCAAACACTGTTAGGCTAAAGACAACTAAAACAAAACAAACAAACAAACAAAAAACGAATAACTGTGCAATTTACACTGATTGATAGATTTGTTGTTTTGCACAGGAGTCTAGGTAAATGATTGTGATAATTTTGTATGTACACAAAGTTGTATACAAATATATTAGAGATAGTAAGCACTTCTTTTTGTAAACGAAAAAAGTTAAAAATGAACAAAGCAAGAAAGTGTGATATGAAACTCTAGGTAGTAATCAGAATGAGCAATAGCAGAATGAATACATATTTATATTGATTGAGAGATTAAATTGATAGATAATGAATAAGTAAAGTAATTATAGATATATATGTCTACCTGGTGGGTATAAACACACACAGTCCCTACCAAGTTCTCTGCAAGGGCCTAAAATCAGTAAAAATTGACTAGCAATGAACATACTTCTTGATCTCTAAAATATGGTTTTCCAAAAAGGATCCTTAAAGAAGTGTCAATCTTGAACTAGGGCATGGGAATATCAGAAGACCCTGGAGAATCTAGTGGGGCTAGAAAGTAAAGTGCTAAGAAAAAAAAAAAAAAAAAAGCAAAGGAGAGAAGCATGTTAAAAGAATACAGGGATCAATATTAAAAAAAAAAAAAAGTACTGGTTCAGAATTAGCAGTGGTGTATATCAAGGTTCCATATTGTCACATTGCAAATTTAACTTTTTTGCAGAGTTCAGTTTAGTTCAGTCACTCAGTTGTGTCTGACTCTTTCTGACACCATGGACTGCAGCACGTCAGGCCTCCCTGTCTATCACCAACTTCTGGAGTTTACTCAAGCTCATGTCCATTGGGTAGGTGATGCCATACAACCATCTCGTTCTCTGTCGTCCCCTTCTCCTCCTGCCTTTAATCTTTTCCAGCATCAGGGTCTTTTCCAATGAGTTAGCTCTTCGCATCAGGTAGCCAAAGTATTGCAGTTTCTGCTTCAACATCAGTCCTTCCAATGAATATCAGGACTGATTTCTTTTAGGATGGACTGATTTGAGATCCTTGCAGTCCAAGGGACTCTCAAGAGTCTTCTTCAATACCACACTTCAAAAGCATCAGTTCTTCAACACTCAGCTTTCCTTATAGTCCAACTCTCACATCCATACATGACCACTGGAAAAACCATAGTCTTGACTAGATGGACCTTTGTTGACAAAGTAATGTCTCTGCTTTTTAATATACTGTTTAGGTTAGTCATAACTTTCTTCCAAGGAGTAAGCGTCTTTTTATTTCTTGGCTGCTGTCACCATCTGCAGTGATTCTGCAACCCAAAAAAATAAAGTCTGCCACTGTTTCCATTGTTTCTCCATCTATCTGCCATGAAGTGATAGGACCAGATGCCTTGATCTTAGTTTTCTGAATGTTGACCTTTAAGCCAACTTTTTCACTCTCCTCTTTCACTTTCATCGAGGCTCTTTAGTTCTTCACCTTCTGCCATAAGGGTGGTGTCATCTGCATATGTGAGGTTATTGATATTTCTCCCAGCAATCTTGATTCCAGTTTGTGCTTCTTCCAGCCCAGTTTTTCTCATGATATAATCTGCATATAAGTTAAATAAGCATGGTGCCTTTTCTTCTTTGAAACCAGTCTGTTGTTCCATGTCCAGTTCTAACTATTGCTTCCTGACCTGCATACAGATATCTCAAGAGGCAGCTCCAGTGGTGTGGTATTTCCATCTCTTTCAGAAATTTCCACAGTTTATTGTGACCCACACACTCAAAGACTTTGGCATAGTCAAAAAGAAGAAATAGATGTTTTTCTGGAACTCTCTTGCTTTTTCGATGAGCTAGTGTATGTTGGCAATTTTAGGCCAGGAGTGGCAGCTGTGATTCACTGAACCAGCTGTGTGTGGAGATACCCCACATCCAATGTCAGAGAAACCCCAGTAACATGATAGGCATTGGAGGGGTTATGAGAAGATACCCCACGTCCAAGGACAAAGGAGAAGCCCTAGCAAGAGGGGAGGTGGGTTGAATTCATGTTTAGAATCGAACCCCATTCCCACCAGAGATGCTAAGAGGGTGCAAACAAACCTTGTGCACACCAGGACCCAGGGACCTCACAGAGACTGTAAAAGAGCTCTGAGCATCTCCTGTGGAGGTACAGGTCAGTAGTGGTCTGCTGCAGGGACAGTGGTCTGGGTGTGGGTATGGCATAAGTCCTCTTGGAGGAGGTCACCATTAACCCCACCATAGAGCTGCCAGAACTTACATAGGACTGGGAATGACTCTCAGAGGGCACAACTGAACCTTATGCAGCAGGATCCAGGAGAAAGGAACATTGACCCCATAGGAGACTTGCCTGTGAGTGTCTTGGAGTCTCAGGGGAAGGTGTGGGTAGGTGGTGGCCTATTCCAGGGTTGGGGGCACTGATTGTAGCAGTACATGCATGAGATCTTTTGAGGGAGGTCACCATTATCTTGATTACCTCCACCACAATTTGGCCCCAGGTAAATAGCAGGGAGGGAATATAGTTACACCCATCAACAGAAAATTGGATTAAAGATTTACTGAGCATGGCCAGACCATCAGAACAAAACCCAGTATCCCCCTCAGTCAGCCTATCCAATCAGGAAGCTTTAATAAGCCTCTTATCTTTCTCCATTAGAGGGCAGACAGATTGAAAACCACACTCACAGAAAACTAACCTATTTAATCACATGGACCACAGCCTTGTCTATATGCAGAGTATATCATTCCAAATGGAAGCTGGATGAATCACAACCTGGAATCAAGATTGCCAGGAGAAATATCAACAACCTTGGATATGCAGATAACACCACGATAATAGAAGAAAGTGAAGAGGAACTAAAAAGCCTCTTGATGAGGGTAAAAGAGGAGAGCCAAAAGCTGGCTTAAAACTCAACAATGAAAAAAACAAAGATCATGGCATCCAGTCATATCACTTCATGGCAAAGAGATAGGGAAACAATGGAAACAGTGTCAGATTTCATTTTCTTAGGCTTCAAAATCCCTGCAGACAGTACTGCAGCCACAAAATTAAAAGATACTTTCTCCTTGGAAGAAAACTATGATAGATCTAGACAGCACATTAAAAAAGCAGAGACATCACTTTGATGGCAAAGTTCTGTATAGTCAAAGCTATGGTTTTTTCCTATATTCATGAATGAATATGAAGTTTGGACCATAAAGAAGCCTGAGTGCAAAAAAATTGCTGCTTTTGAATTGTGGTGCTGGAGAAGAATCTTAAGAGTCCCTTGGTCTGCAAGGAAATCAAACCAGTTAATCCTAAAGGAAATCAATCCTGAATATTCATCAGTAGGACAGATGCTGGAGTTGAAGCTCCAATATTCTGGCCACCTGATGTGAAGAGCTGACTCACTGTGAAAGACTATGGTGCTTGGAAATATTGAAGGCAGGAGGAGAATGGGGCAACAGAGGATGAGATAGTTGAATGGCATCACTGATTCAAGGGATGTGAGTTTGAGCAGACTCTGGGAGATAGTGAAGGACAGGGATGGCTGGCAAGCTGCAGTCCATGATGTCTCAAAGAGTAGACCAAAGATTGGTGGCTAAAAAACAACAGTGTAGAATCAAAAGAACTAGGGAACCTCTCCCCTACCCCAAAAAAGGAAGTAGGGCTGAATTAAACATAGCTGGAATCAAGATTGCAGGGAGAAATATCAATAACCTCAGATATGCAGATGATACCACTTTAATGGCAGAAAGTGAAGAGGAACTAACTAGCCTCTTGATGAAAGTGAAATAGAAGAGTGAAAAACCTGACTTAAAGCTCAACATTCAAAACACAAAGATCATGGCATCCAGTCCTATCACTTCATGGCAAATAGATGGGGGGGGGGGAGGTAAACAGTGTCTGATTTCCTTTTCTTGGGCTCCAAAATCAGTGTGGATGATAACAGCAGCCACCTCCACTAGCTTTGTTCGTAGTGATGCTTCCTGAGGCCCACTTGACTTCACATTCCAGGATGTCTGGCTCTAGGTGAGTGATCACACCACCGTGATTATCTGGGTTGTGAAGGTCTTTTTTGAACAATTCCTCTGTGTATTCTTGCCACCTCTTCTTAATATCTTCTGCTTCTGTTAGGTCCTTACCATTTCTATCCTTTATTGAGCCTATCTTTGCATGAAATGTTCCCTTGGTATCTCTAATTTTCTTGAAGAGACCTTTAGTGTTTCCCATTCTATTGTTTTCCTCTATTTCTTTGCATTGATCATTGAGGGAGGCTTTCTTCAATGATCAGTCAGCTCCTGGTCATTTTTTTTTTTTTTTTTTTTTTGTGGACTGTATAGAGCTTCTCCATCTTTGGCTGCAAAGAATTATAATCAATCTGATTTTGGAATCAACAATCTTGTGATATCCATGTGTACAGTCTTCTCTTGTGTTGTTGCAAGAGGGTGTTTGCTATGACCAGTGTGTTCTCTTGGCAGAACCCATTAGCCTTTGCCTTGATTCATTCTATACTCCAAGGCCAAATTTTCCTGTTACTCCAGGTGAGTCTTGACTTCCTACTTTTGCATTCCAGTCCCCTATAATCAAAAGGACATCTTTTTTGAGTGTTAGTTCTAGAAGGTCTTGTAGGTCTTCATAAAACCGTTCAACTTTAGCTTCTTCGGCATTACTGGTCAGTGTATAGACTTGAATTACCATGATATTGAGTGGTTTGCCTTGGAAATGAAGAGAGATCATTCTGTCATTTTTGAGATTGCATCCAGGTACTGCATTTCGGACTCTCTTGTTGACTATGATGACTACTCCATTTCTTCTAAGGGATTCCTGCCCACAGTAGTAGATATAATGGTCATCTGAGTTAAATTCACCCATTCCAGTCCATCTTAGTTCACTGATTCCTGGACTGTTGTTGTTCACTCTTCTCATCTCCTGTTTGACCACTTCCACTTTGCCCTGATTCATGGACCTAACATTCCATGTTCCTATGCAATATTGCTCTTTACAGCATTAAATCATGCTTCTAACACCAGTCCCATTCACAACTCAGTGTTGTTTTCACTTTTGTTCCATCCCATCATTCTTTCTGGAGTTATTTCTCCACAGATCTCCAGTAGCATATTGGGCCTCTACTGACCTGGGAGTTCATCTTTCAGTGTCCTATCTTTTTGCCTTTTCATACTGTTCATGGGGTTCTCAAGGCAAGAATACTGAAGTGGTTTGCCATTCTATTCTCCAGTGGACTACACTCTGTCAGTAAGTGAATATATGTGTATGTGAATCACTCAGCATGACAGCAAATATGGAAAACTCAGCAGTGGCCACAGTACTGAAAAAGGTCAGTTTTCATTCCAATCCCAAAGAAAGGCAATGCCAAAGAATGCTCAAACTACTGTACAATTGCCCTCATCTCACATGTTAATAAAGTAATGCTTAAAATTCTCCAAGCCAGGCTTCAGCAATACATGAATCATGAACTTCCAGACCTTCAAGCTGGTTTTAGAAAAGGCAGAGGAACCAGAGATCAAATTGCCAACATCCACTGGATCATGAATAAAGGAAGAGAGTTCCAGAGAATCATCTATTTCTGCTTTACTGATTATGCCAAAGCCTTTGACTGGGTGGATCACAATAAACTATGGAAAATTCTGAAAGAGATGAGAATACCAGACCATCTCACCTGTCTCTTGAAAAACTTGCATGCAGGTCAGGAAGCAACAGTTAGAACCAGACATGGAACAACAGACTGGTTCCAGATAGGAAAAGGAGTATGTCAAGGCTGTATATTGTCACCCTGTTTATTTAACTTATATTCAGAGTACATCATGAGAAATGCTGGGCTGGAGGAAGCACAAGGTGGAATCAAGATTGCCAAGAGAAATATCAATAACCTCAGATATGCAGATGACACTACCCTTATGGCAGAAAGTGAAGAAGAACTAAGATCCTCGATGAAAGTGAAAGAGGAGAGTAAAAAAAGTTGGCTGAAAGCTCAACATTCAGAAAACTAAGATCATGGCATCTGTTCCCATCACTTCATGGAAGATAGATGGGGTAACAGTGGAAACAGTGGCTGACTTTATTTTCCTAGGCTCTAAAATCACTACAGATGGTGATTGCAGCCATGAAATTAAAAGCTGCTTACTCCTTGGAAGGAAAGTTATGACCAACCTAGACAGCATATGAAAAAGCAGAGACATTACTTTGCCAACAACGGTCCATCTAGTCAAGGCTATGGTTTTTCCAGTGGTCATTTATGGATGTGAGAGTTGGACTATAAAGAAAGCTGAATGCAGAAGAACTGATACTTTTGAACTGTGGTGTTGGAGAAGACTCTTGAGAGTCCGTTGGACTGCAAGGAGATCCAACCAGTCCATCCTAAAGGATATCAGTCCTGGGTGTTCATTGGAAGGACTGATATCGAAGCTGAAACTGCAATACTTTGATTACCTGATGCGAAGAGCTGACTCATTGGAAAAGACCCTGATGCTGGGAAATATTGAGGGCAGGAAAATGGGACGACAGAAGATGAGATGGCTGGATGGCATCACTGACTCGTTGGACATTGGTTTGGGTGGACTCAGAGCATTGGTGATGGACAGGGAGGCCTGGTGTGCTTCAGTCTATGGGATCGCAGAGTCGGACACGACTGAGCAACTGAACTGAACTGCAGCCACAAAACTAAAAGATGTTTGTTTCTTGAAAGAATAACTATGAAAAACCTAGATAGTGTGTTAAAAAGCAGAGACATCACTTTGCCTACAAAAGTCTGTATAGTTAAAGCTATTTTTTTTTTTTTCAGTAGTCATGCATGAATGTGAGAGTTGGACCATAAAGAAGGCTGGGCACCAAAGAATTGATGCTTTCAAACTGTAGTGCTGGAGAAGACTCTTAAGAGTCCCTTGGGACAGCAAGGAGATCAAAAGTCATTCAATTCTAAAGGAAGTCAACCTTGAATATTCATTGGAAAGATCTATGCTGATGCTGAAGCTCCAATACTTTGACCACTTGATGTGAAGAGACCCTGATCCTGGGAAAGACTGAGGGCAAGAGAAGAAGGGGGCAACAGAGGTTGAGATGGTTGGATGGCATCAACGACTCAATGGACATGGGTTTGAGCAGACTCCGGGAGTTGGTGAAGGACAGGGAGGCCTGGCATGCTGCAGTTCATGCGGTCACAAAGAGGCGGACATAACTTAGTAACAACCACCACAACAACAAGGGCTTGAGTCTTGATTCCCTCCAGAATTTTTCAGCTTCCTTTAGTTGAGTAAATCTTTTCTGAGGCAGAGTTAGCAGTACATAGTTTTCTGACTATGCATGTGTGCAGTCACCTTTAACACCCTTAAAGTTGTTCAAGGACTGATTGTATTCAAAATTTATTTCAGACTTCTCTCTTCAGGAAGTGAAGCTTCATTCTTCTTTATTTGAGTGAAGACTGAATTTAAGGAGTCCAAAGAACAAAGCATGGAAAGAGGGAAAATAGTAACCTTACAGTGGAGAGACCTAGAAACACCCCCTTCAGCAAGTGACCAAGTTTAATCTCACGAATAAAAAGACACAAATAAGTTGAAATGAGAAAAGCTCTTGATTTCTGTTTAATACTTTCCAAATATTCTTAACCTCAGTCTCACCACAAGAAAACACCGGACAAAAAACCGAGTAGTGCTCTACTAAGTAACTGAACAAAAGTAAGAAGGTCATGATAACAGATAAAAATTGGGTAATCGTCATCCATGAGAAGAGAATAAGACAGGATGACTAAAAGCATTGTCAGATCCTAGATTAGATTCTTATAGGGAGAAAAGACGTTAGTGGAAGACTGGTGAATAGCATTGTATGAATGCTGATTTCTCAGTTGTGATCATTGAGCTATTGTTTTAGAAGATGCTAACATTAGGGGTAACAGGGTAAAGGGTACTTGGGGCATCTCTGTGCTATCTTTGAAACTCTTCTGTAAGTTTCAAATTATTTCAAAATAAAAAAAAAATAAAAATAAAGTTGGCAACATAGTTCTGGAAGAGAGGAAAAAATAATTGAGTTACAATGATAAATGTGGGAGTTAAATTTGAAGAGATAGAAGTTGAAGCTTGGAGGAGGAGAAATTAGATCACTTGGAGAGAGTAAGCATGGTTTTGACAACCATGGAACATTGCCGTTCTGGAACATTCAAATCTGCTTCAGATTTTAGCAACTAGAAATTCCTAAAACCTCTACCTGCATATTTGAGACATTAATGGTCATGGTGTAGTTTCAAAACTGTATCCCCATTATCCAAATTTGATCTTAATTTCAGATTCAAGAAAAATAACAAGTTCTCATACTTAATTCACTTGTATGAATGTAAAGTACTTATTTTTTTATTTGAAGAGACTCTTGCCAGGAATATGATGAATAAAGTACTTAGTAGAGTTCTAGTGCCAAAAAGGCACTGAATAAAATGGTAGCCAGTTTTAGTATTTATTTTTAAAGACAGAAGTCTAGAAAAAGTGAAAGAATTTATAGTTTGATTCCCTTGAAAACTGCTCTTGATTAATTTTTATGATAAATTTACTGGGAGGTTAACATGAAGAATTCCAAGGGAATCAGGATCAGCAATCAAGGGTCTTCAAAATATTTGCCTGTTTAAGTGCGTCTTGTCTCTTAAGCCATTTGTATTTGATTCTTCTAGCCTTTGTTCTTAGAGATAAAAATCCTACCAGTGTGATTAGATGTAAGCAAAGGTATGAGGCTCTGAAAATGGGACAATATCTCTTGAGGAACTTTGTTCCTTTTAGATCCATGGGGCCATGACCCTACATATCTCACCTCTGAAATTATTACTTTGAGCAAGTTCAAGTTACATGTTGGAGTGTCTCCAAATCACCAGTACTTCAGGCCTCAGATAACATATTTGTCTTCTTTAATTATAGATTTTTAAATTAAAGGTTTATAATAGCAATAGGGTCTTTGTGAAGTTGTCTTAAATGTGACAGTTGCAGTATATGTAATGACAAGATTTATTGCCTAAATAAACAGTCAAAAAAGACTATAATGAACTGCAGCAATCCAGCCAAGATGTAATGGGGACAGAAAGCAACATCGGTTTAGTGCTCCAGGAAGGAAAGGGTTAGAATTACCATTGTTATTTAAAATGGAATAACAATGACAATTGGAATTATAATTTGACATTGAAAATTCTGAATTTTTAATGAAAACCCCTGTTAAGTATTTATTTCAAGTTTTTCTAGTTGCTGAAAAAGCATTTTCTAGTTGCTGAAAATACATAAATACATTTACCCAGAAGATGAGTAAAAGAAAAAAAAAAATCCTTTCCTACTTTCAATGTCATTTTCTAATAATTTAACTCTGAGACATTCAACACTCAAGACTGAGTGTCAATTGACTGGAAAGAGTTTCCTTTTGGTCAGGGAAAATAATTCATATATCAATGTTATCTTAAGTGATTCCTTTGAGTGATGATATGTAACCACCTGGGAACAAAGAAGTGAACCCTATCGGACTATGCTGAACATTTATAACTATTGGGAGAACTGAGCCATGATTGCATATTGTGTGCCCTGCATAAAATAAGTCCCCAAACTTTTCTGAAAGTAGCCTAATGCTGCAGTGTAAAGTTCAAAGTATTTTTTTAAATTTCTTAAGGAATCAGAATTATAGGAATTATTGTCTCTTGATTATAACCCATTCTATCTTCAGTCAATTCAGTTCAGCTGTTCAGGCATGTCTGATACTTTGCGACCCCCTGGACTACAGCATGTCCAGGTTTCCCTGTTCATCATCAACTCCAGGATGCTCAAACTCATGTCTACTGAGTCAGTGATGTTATCCAACCATCTCATACTCTGTCATCACCTTCTACTCCTGCCTTCAATCTCTCCCAGAATCAGGTCTTTTCCAATGAGTCAGTTCTTCGAATCAGGTGGCCAAGATATTGGAACTTCAGCTTCAGCATCAGTTCTTCCATTCTCTCTTAGATTTCTAACTTTCCACCAGATAAAAGTGTGAAGGCCTGGCAGCATACACTTCCCCTTTTATTCTCTTTTTTTGGGTTCTCTATCAAATCTCCTAAGTAAGCCTGTCTGAACAGAAATTTACTGATAGTCATAGTGTTTGGTTTGATGCTATTGCAATAAACACTCAAACTGTGCTCTGTGGGCATGATCAGTTGCATTCTACTCTTTGAGACCCCATGGACTACAGCTCACCATGCCCTTCTAGTCTATGGAATTTTCCAGGCAAGATTACTGGACTGGGTTACCATTTCCTTCTCCCTGGGATCTTCCTGACCCAGGAATCATATCCATGTCTCCTGAGTCTCCTGCATTGGCAAGTAGATTATTTACTATTGAGTCACCTGGGAAATGTAACACTCAAACTGCTAACTTCTAAATTTTCCTATCATATTCAGAGGCAAACTGTGTTTTAGTGGAATTCCTGAGCATAATCAGAAGAAAAATTTTCTCTCCTTTTTTCACACTGCATTTCTTCAACTTGGCTTTAATATTCACGAAGCGAGATGAATCACAAGCCAGAATCAAGATTGCTTAGAGAAGTATCAACAACCTCAGATATTCAGTTGATAGGCAGAAAAATGAAGGGGAACTAAAAAGCCTCTTGATGAGAGTGAAAGGAGAGAGTGAAAAAGTTGGCTTAAAACTTAACATTTAAAAAACTAAGATTCTGTCATTTGGTATTATTAATGGCAAACACAAGGGGGGAAATGGAAATAGTGACAAATTTTATTTTCTTGGGCCCCAAATCACTCCAGATAGTGACTACAGTCATGAGATTAAAAGACACTTCCTCCCTGGAAGGAAAGTTATATAAAACCTAGACAGTAGATAGCTCTACTTTTTCTAGATATCAATTTGCTGACAAAGGTCCAGTGATTATGTACAGATGTGAAAGTTGAACCATACAGAAGACTGAGTGTCGAAGAATTGATGCTTTTGAATTGCTGTGCTGGAGAAGATTCTTGTGAGTCCCGTGGATGGCAAAGAGCTCAAACCAGTCAATCCTAAAGGAAATCAACTCTGAATATTCATTGGAAGGACTGATCCTAAAGCTGAAGCTCCAATAGTTTGGCCACCTGATGCTAGGAGCTGACTCATTGGGCAAAAACAAAAACAAAAACAAAAACCTGTTTCTGGGAAAATTTGAGGGCAAGAGGAGAAAGGGGATGGCAGAGGACCAGATGCTTTGATACTATCATCAATTCAATGGACCTGCATTTGAGCAAACTCTGGGAGATGGTGAAGGATAGGGAAGACACTCATGCTGCAGTCCATGGGGTTACAAATAGTTGGACATGACTTAGTGACTGAACAATAACAGCCTAATCTCTGATCTTTGATCTAAGGTCAATTTTTTATCCTCATCGAATCTCTCTTTCTCTGGTTTCCTAAGATTCCCTTGAGAGAGACTTAATTCACATAGGGCTGAATTGACATAATTAAAGCTTCTCTATCCAAGAATTTCAATTATACACACAGTATTGTTGCCCCTTGATTATGTGTTGTGAATAATTTTTCCATAAAAAAATGGAACTCTTATTATATAACAAAAAGTACAATTTCTATTGGTAGGCTGTAATTGAATACTGGCTCTTCCCCTTACTAGTTGTGTGACCTTGAACAATTGCCTCTCAACTCTCTCATCTTTAACCTGGGAATGGAATACCTATCTCAGAGAGCTGTGTGAGAAGTAAGTGTATAAAGGTAGAAAGTTCTCATGGAATGCCTGAAAACACAGAGAGGCATTCAAAAATTACATTTTCAAAAGTAAGATTTAAAAATTATATTTACTTTATGTATTCAAGCTATTTCACTTGAAAATGACAGAAAACATAATCAAAACTGACTCAGGAAAAGGAAGGATATTTACTGGCTCATATAACTGAATAGCACAGGGTAAAAATGGATTGAGTCATAGCTTGACATTGGGTTTTAAACTATCTCATAAAAATCTGCTTTTGTCTTTCATGTTTAGTTTTGCAAACTCTGTGAAGATTGTTTTCTCAGATATGTATTTAATATAGACACAGGATGATGCTAGTAGTTTTCAGGGCTACATCCTTCCCAACTGATATTCTACCATTTCCAGTTAAAGTGTTATTGTATGCCAATTCTTGAAAAGATTATTGAAGCCAAATAAATGCAACACTGATAGGCTTATACCTAAATCATATCATCTGTCTGTTGTAAAGTGAAGACTTTTTAAAACACATAAACTGTTATGGACACAAGGGAGGAAACACATGGTCCTAGACAGAAATTTCAAAACTATTACCCAAAAGAGAATGGATGACTGCTAGGCTACAGAAATAATTGGTGTCCATTACAAACTAGAAATATGATCATGATCTGATTATATGCTTGGAATTCATTGGAATAAGACAATAGAAATTTAGAACACTACAGAAATGATAATGAAATCAATAAAATAATAAATGGTGATTACTATATTTTGCTTTTGTAGTCAAAATGTTTTTCAATTTTGCATTCTGTATATACATTCTCATTTTTATTTTTTTCTGTTTAGAAACCTGTGTGATACACAGGGCTTCCTCTTTACCTTTATACTTGAAGGAAACTGAGGCTCAGTTTCATTAAGTAGTTTTTCCTAAGGTTATATAAATATCTTGAAGCAGAATTGGAACCAATGTCTACTATTTTTTTAATCTTGTATCACTTTGATTATATCATCTTATTATATTAGAGAGCTCTAACCAGTAGTTTATATCCTGGGAAATGTCAGAAGAAAGGGGTATTCACATTAGGTATTGACAATTGTACAAGATATATGAAGTGGGTAACAATTGGTAAGCACTGCCTGTTTGAAGCTTTAGAATTCTACTATACAATACTGCTATAAAAATCATGCCACTCTCTCTAGAGTGGGCAAAAAACTTAGTTAATAGAAAAAATGATTAGAGGTAGAAGGCTGCTCAGCAGCTCTAATGGTCTCAATTTTGTTCACAAAATAACTTATAAACCATTCATAGTATTCTACCAGCACCTCCTTCCTTGATTTATAATGTCTTTTTTATGGGTTCAGAATGGAATCAATGGTCTGGAAGAGCACAGGAGGGTAATGTTTCCCAGAAGAGATGATATTAGAAAAAAAATGTGCTGCCCTTGCAGCTTTTGATGCACTTTCTCATTGGTCTACAGGTTGTTTTCTTTCTCGACTGTGATCTGGAAATGTACAACCAGAGGATCTCAATAAATGCTCCAGTGTGTGACCAACTAATTTTATTAACATCCGTTCCCTCTGAAATGATGTTGCATTTGCTTGGTCACAGAAAGATGTGGCATGAATGAGGAGGCTGTGAGCACAATTCTGTGACTGGGAGAAAGGAGCTGCTTCTCCTGAGGACAGGGCATCCAGGCATCACATTTCTCTGTGAATAACAGTTTCGATAGGACTAAATATGAACACATCTATCTTCCCTTAAAGGTACCACTTCCACAAAAAAATTTGCCTCAGTGCTTGTATTTTGTTTTAGTTTTTGCCTGGGACTGTTATTGTCACCACTTTGCTAATGAGAAAATAATTTTCTCTGTCATCCATTGCCTCTTTTCCAGTACTCCTGTGACAGTAAAATGCACTTTCAAAAAACATTGTTGGAATTAAAAGTGCCCCTGTAACCCATAACACTGTAAAACTAACCTTAACTTCATGAACATTTCGTAAACTAGTATCCAGTTATCCCAAATATCCATACTTTCATTTATTCAGTCACAATTATCAATCTTTAAAAAACATAATTTCCTGAAATTTGAAAAATTATGTTCCCATTATCCTTACCATCAACTAGCACCTTAGATTTTACTTGGTCACTTGAAAGCTACTGTTACCCTTACTTGAAACAGCTATTTACCATTAAAGGAAAAAAATAGTACATCACCATTCTATGCAAGAGAATCTAATTGATTGTCAAAATCCATCATGTGTTTGTCATTCCTGCTACGGTATCCAGTTATGCAAAATAGCCATAAATGTTGTTTTAAATATGTGATTTACATCAGCTTTTGACTGAGGGTAAGTTAATTTAAATAATTTATGGTAAAAGAGCTAATTTTCTCATATATCTGGTTGGAAAAATAAAGATAAAAACACGAATTTGTTGTCAGGTATTAATCTCCTGTACTGTCCCATGATTGTGTTCTAAAGATTAAGGAAAGAACTTTTATCATTTAGTGAATTCTAAATGCAAAGATAAAGTTCAATGCTTATGATGAGATTTGAGATACTGGTATATAAGATGATCAGACTTTTGATTCTGGTGTTGAAGCAAGCTTAATTAAGCAAAGGTGAAAAGAAGACCTCCTAAGAACTTGCTTTTAGATAGCAATGCCCCAAATGCCACAGATGCCCTCAATGGCTAAGAGAAGAACATAGTAGTCCCTATTGATCGAAACTAATCCCTGCCATGCTCCAGGAATGACTACTAAATGCAGTCAGAGACATCTGTTGTATTATTTCAGGAAGAAGTACAAATTCACACTTGACTAAGCATAGATACAACAAGATCTATAAATCAATGTGAGTTGGGTCTCTGTTCTTCCAGCACGCTGGCATGACTTGTGGGCAGCTTTTATGGTTTATGGAAGCCAGCATTTTGTGCTACCTATTAGTATAAGAAAGCAAACTTTCACTAACCACATGAAGATGTGAACAAACATCTCTTTCCCTGCCTGTGCCCCTGTGCTCCTTTTTGTAGAATTTAAAGTCATAGACTTAAATCTGTCTGCCTTATGGTCCAGAAGTTCTTATACATCTGAGACCACATACAAAATAATGGTAAATTTGTGATTATGCTTTTTTTTTTTTCTGTGCAAAGGACTGATAAGTTTCACTTCATTCTCATGGTCCTCCCCAAAACTGGTATAATCCAGTGTCACAAAAGAAGAGGGGAAACATAGGACTCAACTGATATAGTTAAGTATCCACTTCTGATTACAGGCAGAGGTTGAAAAACTACAGCCCAAATCTTCAGTAACTCACATAGCTGCTACAAGAGGACTGGACTATCTTTGGTACTATGCCATGGACATCCCACAACAAATTAAAAGAGGGTAAAAAAGGGAAAGAGGAAGAAAGTGAAAGAAGAACAGAGAAAGGGTTAGAGAGAAATACTGAAAACATAATGTTTCCAAGTGTTCAAAAGCCTCTATCTTCTATTATTAAGGTGGGGATGGTAGTTTAGTCACTAAGTCATGTCTGACTCTTAAGACTGTATGGACTATAGCCCACCAGGCTCCCTCTGTCTATGCGATTTCCCAAACAAGAATACTGGAATGGGTTGCCATTTCCTTCTCCAGGGCATCTTCCCTGACCCAGGGACTGAACCCATGGATTCTTGTCTCCAGCACTGCAGGCAGGTTCTGTTACCCCTGAGCCATCATGGAAGCCCACACTATTATTGACAATTATCTTAATAATAGAAAATCTTTGTTATTGTTCAATCCTTCAGTTGTATCCAACTCTTTATGACCCTGTGCACTGCAGCACACCAGGATTCCTTGTCCTAAACTATCTCCTAGAGTTTGTTCAGATTCATGTCCACTGAGTCAGTAATGCTATCTAGCCATCTTATCCTCTGTCACCCCCTTCTCCTCCTGCCCTCAATCATTCCCAGCATCAGAGTATTTTCCAATGAGTCAGCTCATGCCATCAGAGGGCCAAAGTATTGGAAGTTCAGCTTCAGCATCAGTCTTTTCAATTAATATTCAGAATATATTTCCTTTAGGATTGAATCTCCTTGCAGTCCAAGGGACTCTCAAGGGTCATGTCTAGCACAACTCGAAAACATCAGTTCTTTTGAGCTCACCTTTCTGTATGTTCCAACGCTCACTTCTGTACATGGCCACTGGAAAAACCATCAGTTCAGTTCAGTTCATTTCAGTTTTTCAGTCATGTCTGACTCTTTGCAACCCCATGGACTGCAGCTGGCCAGGCTTCCCTGTCTATCACCCAACTCAACTCCCAGAACTTGCTCAAACTCATGTCCACTGAGTCAGTGATTCCATCCAACCATCTCATCCTCTGCCATTCCTTTCTCCACCTGCCTTCAAACTTTCCCAGAGTCAGGTCTTTTCCAGTGAATCAGCTCTTCCCATCAGGAGGCCAAAGTACTGGATCTTCAAGATATATAGGACTGATTTCCTTTAGGACTGAGTGATTTCCTCTCCTTGCAGTCCAAAGGACTCCCAATAGTCTTCTCCAACATCACAGTTCAAAAGCATCAATTCTTTGGTGCTCAGCTTTCTTTATAGTCCAGCTCTCACATCCATATATGACTACTGGAAAAACCATAGCCTTGACTAGATGGGTCTTTGTCAGAAGGTAATGTCTCTGGTTTATAATGTGCTGTCTAGGTTTGTCATTACTTTTCTTCCAAACAGTAAACGTCTTTTAATTTCATGGCCGCCCTCACAATCTGTACTGATTTTGGAGCCCACAAAAATAAAGTCTGCCACTGTTCCCATTGTTTCCCCATCTATTTGTCATGAAGTGATGGGACCTGATGCCATCATCTTTGTTTTTTGAATGTTGAGTTTGAAGTCAGCTTTTTTCACTCTCCTCTTTCACTTTTAAGAGGCTCTTTAGTTCCTCTTGGCTTTCTTCCATAAGGGTAGTGTCATGTGCATATTTGAGGTTATTGATATTTCTCCCAGCAATCTTGATTCCAGCTTATGCTTCATCCAGCCCAGCATTTTGTATGATGTACTCTGCATATAAATTAAATAAACAGGGTGACAATATACAGCCTTGACATACTCCTTTCCCAATTTGGAATCAATCTGTTATTCCATGTCCATTTCTACTTGTTGCTTCTTGACTTGCATACAGCTATCTCAGAAGGCAGATAAGGTGGTCTGGTATTCCCATCTCTTGAAGAATTTTTCACAGTTTTTTGTGATCCACACACTCAAGTGTTTTGGTGTAGTCAGTCAACTAAAGCAGAATTAGTTGTTTTTCTAAAACTCTCTTGCTTTTTCTATGATCCGACAGATGTTGGCAATTTGATCTGTGGTTCCTCTGCCATTTCTAAATCCAGCTTGAATATCTTGATTTGCTCAGTTCACCTACTATTGAAGCTTCACTTGGAGAATTTTGAGCATTATTTTGCTAGCATGTGAGATGAGTGCAATTGTTCAATAGTTTGAAGATTCTTTGGCATTGCCTTTCTTTGGGATTGGAATGAAAAGTGACCTTTTCAAGTCCCATGGACACTATTGAGTATTCCAAATTCACTAGCATATTGATTGAAGCACTTTAACAGCATCATATTTTAGGTTGAAATTGCTCACCTGTCTTTGACTATAAGGACTTTCATTGGCAAAGTGATGTTTCTGCTTTTTTATCTGCTATCTTGGTTTGTCATAGCTTTTTTTCCCCCTCCTTAAGGAGCAAGCATCTTTTAATTTCATGGCTTAGTCACTGTCCACAGTGATTTTGAAGCCTAAGAAAATAAAATCAGTCACTGTTTTCACTTTTTCCCCAACTATTTGCCATGAAGAGATGGTATTGAATGCTATGATCTTCGTTTTTTGAATGCTGAGTTTCAAGCCAACTTTTTCACTCTGCTTTTTACCTTCATCAAGAGGCTCTTTAGATTCTTCTCCCTTATGTCATTAGAGTCATATCATCTACATATCTGAGGTTGTAGATATTTCTCCCAGCAATCTTGATTCTAGTTTGTGATTCATCCTGCCCAGCATTTCACATTAAATACTCGGAATTTAAGTTAAATAACCTGGTGATAATGTATATCCTTGACATACTCCTTTCCCAATTTTGAAACAGTACATTGTTCCATGTCCAGTTCTAATATTTATTCTTGACAAGCATACAGGTTTCTCAGGAGACAGATACGGTGGTCTGGTATTTCTGTCTCTTTAAGAATGTTCCAGTTTGTTGTGATACACACAGTCAAAGGCTTTAGTGTAGTAAGTGAAACAGAAACAGATATTTTCATGGAATTTCTTTGCTTCTTCCATGATTCAATGAATGTTGGCAATTTGATCTCTGGTTCCTCTGCCTTTCCTAAATACAGCATTTAATACTAGAGTTTCTGGGTTCATGTACTACGGAAGCCTGTGTTGAAGAATTTTGAGTACAATATAACTTCCATCTGAAATGAGTGCAGTCGTACAGTAGTTTCAACATCCTTTGGCATTACCCTTGTTTGGAATTGAATGAGAACTGACATTTTCCAGTGCTTTGGCTACTGCTAAGTTTTCCAAATTTGCTGACACATTGAGTGCAGCACTTTAACATCATCTCCTTTTAGGATTTTAAATAGCTCAGCTGGAATTCTATCACCTCCACTGGCTTTGTTCATAGTAATATTTCCTAAGGCCCACTTGACTTCACACGCCAGGATATCTGGCTCCTGGTGTACAATCACACTATTGTGTTTATGCAGGGCATTAAGATGTTTTTTGTATTGTTCTGTGTATTCTTGCCACCTCTCCTTAATCTCTTCTGCTTCTGTTAGGTTCTTATTTTTTCTGTTCTTTATCACCGTTTACCTTACACATCCTTGCTTGAGATGTTCCCTTGATGCCTCCAATTTTCTTGAAGAAATCTCTAGACTTTCCCAACCTTCTGTTTCCCTCTATTTCTTTGCATTGTCCACTTTAATAAAAGCCTTCTTACCTCTCCTTGCTATTCTCTGGAACTCTACGTTGAGTTGGCTCTATATTTCTTCTTCTTCCTTGCTTTTCCATTTTCTTCTTTCTGCAGCTATTTGTAAAGCCTCCTCTGACAACTACTTTGCATTTTTGTATTTTTCCCCCTTTGGGATATTTTTAGTCACTGCCTCCTATTCAATATTATAAGCCTCTGTCCAGCACTCTGTCTACCACCAGGCTCCTTGTCCATGAGATCCTCCAGGCAAGAAGACTGGAGTAGATTGCCATGTCCTCTTCCAGGACATCTTCCTGTCCCAGGGATTGAACCCTTGTCTCTTATGTCTCCTGCATCGGCAGGTGGATTCTTTACCACTAGCACCACTTGGGAAGCCCTGATCATTTTATAAGGATCTATATTGTATGAAGTCATTTTTTCACTTCTATACTAAAAAATGTCCAGGAAACCCACAGCAATAAGTTTGGACATGAAAGAGGTGTCTCTGTGGCCATCTAGCACATCTCATTGATGTGGAATCCATGTCAGTTTTAGACCAAGTTGTGCTGAGCATTCCTATTTGACAGGTCGGCAGTCAGTGACAGAGAAACTGTGGTCCAGCTGGCTGTAGGATAGTTATGATGAATTAGAACCAGTTCTAGATCCAGATCTTGTCACTATTTAAAGTACTTTTATATTTATGAGGAGACAAGTGATTCAAATAAATAAAAATGATTCATTCCACTTACTTTGCCCACGTTACTCAAATGTGATTTTCAAAATAGTGTAAAAAATATGCCTTTATACTTCCTAAAAAATTGGTATAAGAAGTTAAGGTTACAGGGTCACTCAAGGTTCCATTCTGAGAGGATGTAAAAAAAAGGTAGGGGGACTTAGTAAATTATGTAAGTTACAGAACTGAAAAGAAAATCCTTTGAAGGATAGGTCATTGGTTTTGATATTAGGGGATAAGGTATGAGATGCACTTTGAAGAACTGTAACCGAACCAAGCAGCTCACACATAGTGGTTTTCATTAAAAAGTTGCCATCTATCTTATCATGGTGAGTTTATCTTACCATGAGGTGTCATTGAAAGGTTAGGGAAATACTGTGACTTACTACAGCACAGCAGATATCAAAAAAAGACAGACGGCGACTTTTTAAATGACAGACACAGTTCTCCAGGGCTTATTCCTGTCTCCAGATTCAGGAGCAGCCACCAGCAATACCAACCTCTGGGGCTGGGCTGAAAGGAGACATTAATAGAGCATATTCTTATATTAGTACTAAAATCTTAAACTCTTAGGAAAATTTTAAGTTTGGGGGGGGGCATCTGTCTTATTCACAGTGGAAAAAAAATCTCATGACAATGAAGCTAACTTGTATTTTAATATTTAATTTTAGCTTCATAAACAATGACAGTTTCTTGAAGTTTAATTTTTTTTCTGAACAAAATTTAACAATTAAGATCCTGTGATTTTGAGCCACACATTCCTGAAATCAATTTGCTTTTCTCTGTGTCTCAATTCTCTAATTTATAATATGAGAAAAAGAAGTGTTCCTAATTCATGGGGTTGTGTTAGAGATCTAAAAAGAGAAGAAATAAAATGCTAGTATTAATTAACCCTCATTCGATGTTGGATCCAGTGAATCAAATCTCAAGTTTCTAAATAAGAAAAGTAATTCTAGCTGTCCCCTAAATAAATTGCGACAGTGATTAACTATCCTATATTTAAGACAATCTAACTAATACCACACACCCATATATCCCAGTTCTGCAACCAATGGCTAAAGTCTACCATCTTCTGTACCATCAAGTGCTAACTGGCCATTTAGAGAGAACTTGCCCTCATTTCTAGAGTCTCTCCAGTTAGGCTGGCTCATGGCCACCTCTCCTTTCTGGGTCACTGAGAACACTTACTACTATCCATGTCACACATGCTGGTCCTTCTTCATATATTGCATTCTATCATTTTGTATCTGAATCTTTCTCTCTCAAATAGATATACGTTCCTTGAGGACAAGTATACACTACATATTTTCTTTGAAAGTTATGGCCAATCTAGACAGCATATTAAAAAGCAGAGACATTACTTTGTCAGCAAAGGTCCATCTAGTCAAAGCTATAGTTTTTCCAGTAGTCATGTATGGATGTGAGAGTTGGACTATAAAGAAAGCTGAGCACTGAAGAATTGATGCTTTTGAACTTTGGTATTGGAGAAGACTCTTGAGAGTCCCTTGGACTGCAAGGAGGTCTAACCAGTCCATCCTAAAGGAGATCAGTCCTGGGTTTTCATTGAAAGGACTCATGCTGAATCTGAAACTCCAATACTTTGGCCACCTGATGTGAAGAGCTAACTCATTTGAAAAGACCCTGATGCTGGGAAAGATTGAGGGGAGGAGGAAAAGGGGACAACAGAGAATAAGATGGTTATTGCTGACTCAATGGGCATGAGTTTGGACAGACTCCAAGAGTTGATGATGGACAGGGAGGCCTGATATGCTGTGATTCATTGGGTCACAAAGAGCTGGACATGACTGAATGACTGAACTAAACTGAAGCAGTCAAGTCTAGTGTGAAGCAAGAAATTAGAACTCATTGGTGATAATTTACCTTAAGATAATATAAATTAATTTACATAGACTAAATTTAGAATACTATCATTCTATTTGTCTTCCTAAACTCTTAAAGTTAACAGTGTGATGGAGAGACAAAATATTAAACAAATATTATAAAAATGACTTCAAGGGAAAAAATAGAAAACACTTAAACTCTTGAACTTTAGTTGCACCATCTGCTAAATAACAAAATTTTAACAGGTAACCTTAAGATCCACTGCAGAAAAAAACATTATTAATTATTATTTAATAAAATTTGACAATGCTTGGAATGTACTCATTTATTGAAATATATATATATATATATATATATATATTTCCAAACAATGATCCAGCATATGTTCTAATCACATACAATGGTATTAGCCATAGACCTCACAATTTTAAATAAAGGAAAAAAATGGTTATGATCACTAAGTGTTTTACTTTCAAACACAGAATGATATTGAAAATTTAGAAAACCTGAAAGTCATTTCCTCTTAGACTGCTTTTAATTCCCTTTGGTGTTTCCCTTGGAGCATGTTTTCTTTATTTCTCCATTTATCAGGTGCTTAAGAACTCTGAAGAATGAAGTTAACTAATTGTCCATTAGATGCCTTGGATCTTTCATCTACTTAAGAATGTCTCCTTGATGCAGTTCCTCTCATCAGATAGACTGTGAGCTTTGTTGTGCACTCACAGATGGCATCCTAGCTTCTGCAGCAATGGGCACTTAAGCTCCAGGAAGCCCTGTTTAGATGTGGATATTTTAATAGAGCAGTCCACATCCAACCTCTCACTCTTGTCTAAGTACCTGCTTGTGATGATCACTTTGCTTCCTGCTGCTCTAAGTGGAGTCATTAAAAGAAATGCAACTTTCAGCACAATTGAGAAAGGGTGGTAACTTCCTTCTTCATTTGAAGGTCAGCTCCACCAAACATTTAACCTTTCTACTTCCATCAATTTAATCATTAGGAAGAAATCAGATAATCCTTATCTTTAAAAAGTCCTGAGAAATAATTGCATCTCTCTTTTTTTTCTCTCTCTCTCTCTTAGCAATTGATAGAGGCAGGGAGGGGAGAGTTGGGGGAAAAAAAAAAAACCAAAAACTAAAATTTAGAACATTAATGGTTGCTCCTACATGTATTTAAATTTAGGTAAAATGACCCCAGAACATATGTAGGCATTTAATATGTTAAATACCAGAGTTAGGTTTCTTTAGCACCCCTTACCCTCTGTCCTATGGTCATTGAGTAGATGGCAAAAAAATTGTCAGTTTGGGATTGTCTTTATTAGAACCAGAATATAAGAATTGAGACTTTTGCAAAGTGTGGCAAAGAGTTTGAAAGGAGGATGGATGATTGCCCAGTTTCTATGTTTATAGAACATGTTACTGAAAAACAAGAAACATATTTCAATGATAAATGAACAATTTAGTCTTTCTTTTAAAATATTAGATTTATACACTGTCTCCAGTTCATCCTACAGGTACTTATCAAGAAGTTACAGCATATGTCACTTCTTGGGAGTCATTTCAAAGAAGTTATCTGGTATGACAGCTGTCCTCTAGATTCTGAAATCTATTTGGGTAAAAGGAGACAAGTATATATTTAAAAAATTAAATGTAGAATTAGACATGAAACAAACAGAGGTAACTATAAGTCGGCATACATGTAAGCACTACATTTAATATAAGTAAAAAATGAACGAGCAAGTATAAAGCTTATGCTAGCAGTATATAGTCAAGATATTTAAGAAACTGCTGTGATTCTGATTAATGTCCAATAGGAAATTTGAATTTGAAATGGTTTTTGAAGAAACAGGAGAAAGAAATAAACTTTTAAGTGTGAAAATAGTGCACAAAAGTTGAACCAGCCTCTTTAATTAAGGGAGTTTTGTGCAAACTCTCATCACGGAAGAACCCTACTTATTCACTTAGCCCTTGAAGGACATTATCCCTTTATTACCCACATGGTCTCCGTGTCCACTTGTTTTATTTTTTTCTTATTTCCATTGTATATTTATAAAATAAATATACTCTCCACTTTCAGTAGCCTCAGGGTACAAGTACCAATAAAATTCCCATTGATTAAAGTATTAAAATACATGAAAAGGAACAATAGCCAGCAGCAATAATGATTAAACACATAAGTATCAAACAAAAAAAAATTGTATTAAAAACAATATCCTCCTCACATCTACCCTTAAAATGTAGTAGGCCAGACTAGAATGTAGGGAAAAAAGCTAATGAAGTGCAACTATATGCAACAACCTGGGCTATAAAATATAACATGACTTTCATTTTAATATTTGAGTCAGTTGCTGGGTATTCTCATTGTAATTCCCTTTCCCCTCTGTGTGCCTCCGTTTCTCTAGATATCAAATGGGAAGGATATAGTTTATCATAACCCTTCTGGGATGTTGTGAGGAAGAATGAAATAAAAAATATCAAATGACTTAAAAGGTGGACCAGTACAAATATCAGTTGCTTTTAACATTGCTATCATTCTGACATTTTTGAAATATTTAATCCCTAATTACATTCATAGTCTGATAACAAAGTCTTCATTTTTATTGATAAACTCAGGTTGTAGGTGTCACATATAATTATGGAAATGGTATACAAATGGTTATAGTTTTATTATTTTTAATACTTATAGCTGATGACACTGCCACTGGAGTGAAATGACCTACATTCTATGATACATTGCAAACCTTACCAGGCACATATGAAGTCTTTTACTGAACAGTTGAGTTCCATCGCTCAGTCGTGTCCGACTCTTTGCAACCCCATGGGCTGAAGCACACCAGGCCTCCCTGTCTATCACCAACTCACAGAGTTTACTCAAACTCATGTCCACTGAGTCAGTGATGCCATCCAACTATCTCATCCTCTGTTGTCCCCTTCTCCTCTCGCCTTCAATCTTTCCCAGAAACAGGGTCTTTTCAAATGAGTCAGTTCTTCACATCAGGTGGCCAAAGTATTGGAGATTCAGCTTCAATGTTTATTCCTTCCAATGAACATTCAGGACTGACTTCCTTTAGGATGGACTGATTGGGTCTCCTTGCAGTCCAAGAGACTCTTAAATGTCTTCTCTAACACCATTTATTGAAACAGTAGAGATTAAGTGATGCCAATTTTATGTTAAGACTTCAAAAACCACTAGCACGTGTCTATACCACTACTTTTCTACCGAATATTCAATACAACTCTACTAGATGAATTTATCTCCCAACGAGAACAGCAATCTTATTTGCTTTTAAGCCTTAATTTCCAAGTGAAATCCTTGAGGACTATTCTTTATTGCATTATTCACAAAGTCTGTTTCAAACATTTAGTAGACTCTTATATGCACAAATACACTCATAGTATCTGCTACTCTGACTGCTCTGTATGCCAAATTCTCATTCTCATTTCTTTGGAAAGAGGGTACACTGTTGGTCCTTATCCTTATCACAAAATATATTAGGAAAATAATTCAATAAAGAATCCTTGTATCCCTGGGATAAAGCCTACTTGATCATGATGTATGATCTTTTTAATGTGTTGTTGGATTCTATTTGCTAGAATTTTGTTAAGGATTTTTGCATCTATGTTCATCAGTGATATTGGCCTGTAGTTTTCTTTTTTTGTGGCCTCTTTGTTGGGTTTTGGAATTAGGGTGATGGTGGCCTCATAGAATGAGTTTGGAAGTTTACCTTCTTCTGCAATTTTCTGGAAGTGTTTGAGTAGAATATGTGTTAGCTCCTCTCTAAATTTTTGGTAGAATTCAACTGTGAAGCCATCTGGTCCTGGGCTTTTGTTTGTTGGAAAATTTCTGATTACAGTTTCAATTTCCGTGCTTGTGATGGGTCTGTTAAGATTATTTATCTCTTCCTGGTTTAGTTTTGGAAAGTTGTACTTTCCTAAGAATTTGTCCATTTCTTCCAAGTTGTCCAATTTATTTGTATATAGTTGCTGATAATAGTCTTTTATGATCCTTTGTATTTCTGTGTTTTCAAATAAGACTGACTATGCATTAAAAACAAGATCAAGAACAATTGATGGAGATGTGTTGTTCTCCAACTTTTGTTTGTTCTTTGGCTATTCACTATCTACCTTAAGATAAAATCTGTTCAAATGCTTTGTTATGCCATTAAATTCAACAATGGAGATAGTAATCACAGCATTTCTTTATTTTCTAAATTGTAACCAATATTTGACTTTCCTATTTTTCCTCTTTTGCAAGTTTTCAAAGAAGAAGCAATAAAATTATTTAGTTAAGGAATGAAAAAAATATACGATGGTTTTTTTCCATAAAAGTTTCCAGTTATAATGCTAGACAAAGGAATGATAGTGATGGAGTATCGAGATTAATTAATTAATGCCATTTCATTCTAAGAGCAGTGGATTGGATTCACTTTCTTGTCACTAGTGAGAGGCATACCACTGACAAAAATACAAGCAATGAATACCATGAAAATGGCTTACAAACTTAGAGCTGTAAAAACTCAAAAACATTTCTACTGATGCCTACATCTTCCAGTTAAAACAAATATATAATTTAAGGATCTGGACTGAAACTGTTAACAGCAAGATCATATATGGTAAACAATTCCTTAGACATTTGACAGATTTTTTCCAAACTATGAGTTTAGCAAGGATGAATCCCAGCTAAAGGAAAGAGGTCAAACATCTCTGAAGTTAAGGCCAATCTTACATGTTACTAGTCAAGCTCTTTGTTGTAAACAATGTTTGTAGGCACCATTGGGCATAAATCTAGATTTTTCTCCTACAGTAATAAAGAGTAAAATTTTATTTTTTATATGAGTCAATCTTTTAAATTATGATTATTTTACAGGTTAATGGACTTCATTATTCTAAAATAGGAGTTATAGCAATTATTACAAGAAACTCAAGCTGGAGAGGTAAAATACATGTAGAAAAAATATATATACCATCAGACAATGATACACGTTACCAATGAAAATAAAACATGGCAAGGAAATGTACTGGAATGAAGATAAGAACAATGAGGCAATTTTAGATGTTGATCAGTAACAAATCTGTGTAGAGTGATGGAAGAGGTAAGCATATATCTATGAGAAGATAATTCTGTTAGAAAAAAATAAAACACCTCTTTAGGACTCTAAAATTGTTCTTGTGACTTTTGTGAAATAGGAAGATGGTCAATGAAGTGAGCTCTGTAAGAAAAAAAAAATCATTATTCCAGTGAAAATTCTTGTAGCCCAATACATAATGAAGAATTATCTCATTATCTGATGTTGTTTATGATAATCCAGTGTGGTACATAGCACATATACTGTCTTTCATTTTCAGACTTAAAAAAATAGAAAACCTGGGGACTTCCCTGGTGGTCCAATGGTTAAGAATCCATCGACCAGCACAGGGTACATGGCTTTGATCTCTAGCTGGGAAAACTAAGGTCCCACATGGGATCTGGGCCATTAAGCCCATGCACTGCAATTACTGACAGAAGCCCCTTGCCACAATGAAGAGCTCGTGCATGCAGCTAAGACCTAATGCAGCCAAATAAATAAATACAGATTTAGGAATAATAATAATAAACTGGATTCATGTATTCACTTCTACTGTCCAAGCTATTGGTGAAGAAATAGTAAACCTCAAAACTAAGCTTATTAACTTGAAGCTCACATTCTCTGTTCAGAAAATCATACTAATGACTTGCTGGTAGATTTCTACTACTACTACTATTCCTACTTCTACTACTAATCTCCTTTTTGGTAGATTTCTTCCGACTCTATAAAGAAGTCAACAACTTTAGGAATTTGTTTCCAAACAGTGTGCATAAAATACATACATATTCATGCTAATAGTCTTACATTAATGGACGAGTAGGCTGTCAAAGTGGGAATGGAGTTAGGGTGTTAGAAGCGCATCCCCTCGCAGGTCAAGTCAGCTCCAGAGTCCTCAATTTGGTTCTGCAGCTGGAGGGTGGCATCCTCACAGCCATGAAAAATGGCCACACGGTAGCCCGTGGTACCCAGGGCAGAGCAGTCAGAGGACACCACCAGGTAGGTGGGCAGTAGCCACAGGATCTCCAGGCAAGAGGAGGGCAGCGCCAGGCCCACAGCCACTGTGCTAATTTCATCATCTCACAACCTGCCCAGCCTAAACCATAATATTTTTAAGAAAAAACATCTTCAGATTATTTCTTTCAGAAATCAAATGCTGTACAACAAAAAACCCCACCGAGGAAGCTTGAGGGAGTGGACAGCGAAGCCCCACTGGACACCTGGGGAGGAGGGCATTGAAAAATGTCCCGTGGCCTCTGGTTTACCGCAGAGGGAGCACGTGCGGTGATGTGACGACTCTTACGCAGTCAGACGCTCTGCATCCAGAAGATGTCCTGAAACAAAAACTGAAATCAAAAGTACTCCTTATTCCATTCTCTTTGTGTTGTTAGAGGATATACCTTTAGCAGACCTGTTAATCGTTAATCGCACCACAAGTCCACCCACAGTGACAATAGTCTCTATACTTCCTCATAATGGTCTGTCTTGTCTTGCCAGTCCTTGGTAAACTGAGCTAGTTCACAGTAGAAGGTAAACTGATCGTAGTTGTCTGCATCAGTTTCAGCTTTAGATAGGAATTATCTGAACACTTGTGTGTGTGTGTGCAAACACACATATGTACATGTTTACCTCTATTTATCTGTACTGCCCTTTTTTTCTTTTCTGTATTGCACGTTAGATGGGAAGTTTTCTTTGCTCTCTCTATACTTGCTTTATTCTCTCAATCTGAGATCAGAATGCATATTGTCAATGTGTAATGGGTTAAAAACATATACTTTTACGTATAAGTAAATGTCCTGCAAACATTTCCACAAATGTGGAATTTGCTTTGTCCTCAAGTTAATTGATAAGCATCTGTATATGTTTGAGTGTTTGGAAAAAAAAATTAATAAATGCGACAATGGGGCAGATGTAGATTTGTTCCTTTAGGCAATGCTCCAAAAGGCGGGGTGAGGGGGACTTTTCTTCCTGATGAAATATGCTACACTGAACAAATCCAAGAAACTTTGGAGAAGATTATATACTCTTGACAGCCCAAATGTGATAAGTATATCAAGATTTAGTGTTCCTTTATTAGTTTCTCTTACAAGAGAACACCACAGCTGCCAAATCTGAATCATTACCCTCATTTTTCCTGATATAATCAGTATGAAAATGGTGACTACCTGGATATTGCCTCAGTGTAAACTTTTCTAACTAAATAAGGTGAGATCCACCTTATTGTAGAATTCACTGATTAGAGTTCTGATTAATGTTTCTTCTTTTATTGCCACTCCCCAGGTTGATATTAATACCTCATATACATACAAATATGCCTGAATTACTTGTCCCAGCACTTATTTCTGGATCAGACTCTTTCTAGTATATTTGCTGAGCTTTTGGAAGCATACAGGGGCTTCTGAGAAAGTATAATTATTTCCAGAGTCTGTCCTTCCATCTCTCTTTTATTTTCCATGTGATGGTATATGTGTTCAGTTGTGTCCGACCCTTTGCAACCCCATGGTCTGTAGCCTGCCAGGCTCCTCTTTCTATGGGATTTCCCAGGCAAGAATGTTGAAGTAGGTTTCCATTCCCTTCTCCAGAGGATCTTCTCAACACAGGGATCAAACCAGGTCTCTTGCATTGCAGGCGGATTCTCTACCTACTGAGCCACCAAGGAAGCTCTTATTTTCCATAACTTCAAACTAAAAAGAAAAATTCCCCCAAACTGTGTGGTGTGTTTATTTCGTTATATTGAAGAATGCCCCAGTCCAAAACAGTATTGGACTGGCAGCTCAAAATGCAGGTACTCTACATTTTCTGGTGAAACACTTTCAAAAAAAGAAGATGTAAAAACATAGCTTTTTTGTGGTGAAAACTCACCACGCCCCAAAATTCAACTGACAGAAAATCTTTTACTGTTATCTGAAAAGATTTAGCATTAAGTACAAAGACGATTGAGCTGGGCTGAGAAAATAATAGGCAGCTCTCCTGTTGTTCACGTCCTTCAGTGGAGAAGCCTGGTCCCCTGAAAATAAAACAGGGAGAAATCATCCCCCTCAGAGACCCAGAAAATTAACAGTCAGAGAACAAAGCAGTTTTTTGTTTTCCTCTACAAGGGCAATGCTTTTTAAATGGACAGATTACTGGTCCCCTCCCTGAGCCACAATCTCACTTTTATCTTCCTCCCTTTATAATGCTGCATTTACTCAAAAAAGAGCAGGAAAGGCAGGTTGAGTGACTACAGAAGATATTCATGGAAGATACACTTTGCACAAATACGACACTGAAAGTTTTTCTCTAAGTCCAAATTCTTATGACAGCAAAAGATATATACTTAATTCTAACTAAAGAAAAAAACATGAATTTATTATTTTATACCAGGGGTCAGAAAAACTATGGCCAGCAGCCACTATTTCTTTTTTATAAATAAATTTTCACTGGGACAAAGGCACAATCATTCCTTTATGTATTGCCTTTGACTTCTCACACTAGAAGAGCTGAATTGAATAATCAAGACAGAGACCACCTGGCCTTCAAAACTGAAATATTTACTCTTTGATCATTAATAGAAAGCCTTTTGTCAAACCTCCCTCTCCATTTATATAATTACAAAATTATCTCTAGATGGTTCTATATTCAGGGGTGTTTATGACTTATGGACTCTCTTTATGACTTATGACTTATGTTTATGACTTATGACTCTGTCCCACTTCCATCTTTTAGCACCATTATCCTATATGTTAGGTTTATTTCCATGTAAGCTTGCCCTGAATGGTTACAAAGAATATCACAGGTGGTTTCATATTTATGTTATCATAATAGTAACACATGAGAAAGAAAAACATTTTTCAAATATGTGGTGCGCAAGCACATGGAGGTTTCTGGCCTGACATTGCTAATGTTCTCATTATTAAAACTGTTTACTGGGACCAATGAGATGGAGCAGTGAGACTGAGTAGGCCTGTGCTACATGTTCTTTTATAGGGACATGGGCAGGATGAGGCTAATTCAAACTCCAGTAATGAGCATGACTATATCTGACTTGCGGAGAGTGATAGCTCAAGGGGAAATAAGACCCTTGTAAAATACCTCCAGATTAATGGCAATGGTGAGAAAAATAAAAGTGCAGATAGCCCAGCTTGCTCAAATTTTTAGTTTTTACTTGTTATTCAAGGGGTTTAAATACTAGGCTATGTGTTTAAATCCCTAAAACCATCACTGTAGTTTAATGGACATTTGATTCTAGCAATTGGACTTGCTATTGCTCTAAGAGAGAGTTTAAACCAGAATCAAAATAAGAAATGTTAAATTAAAACAAACCAAAAAAATGATTCATATATTCTATTTATTGATCTAAAAAAAAATGACAGAATGATCTCAGTTCATTTCTAAGGTGAACCATTCAACATCAGAATAGTTTGAGTCTATGCCCCAAGCACTAATGCCAAAGAAGATAAAGTTAAATGGTTCTATGAAGAGCTAAAACACCTCCTAGAACTAACATGAAAAGTAGATGTCCTTTTCATCATAGGGGATTGGGATGAAAAAATAGGAAGTTAAGAGATACTTGGAATAACAGCCAGGTTTGGTTTTGGGGTTAAAAATGAAGCAAGGCATAGGCTACCAGAGCTTTGTCTAAAGAATAAACTGGTCAAAGCAAATGTTCTACTCCAACAACAAAAGAGAAGACTCTACGCATGGACATCACCATATGGTCAATATCAAAATTAGATGGATTATATTCTGTGGATCCAAAGATGCAGAAACTCTACACAATCAGCAAAAACAAGAGCTGGAGCTGACTGTGGCTCAAATCATGAACTCCTTATTGGAAAATTTAGACTAAAATAGAAGAAAATAGGGAAAACCACTAGGCCATTCAGGTGTAATCTAAATCAAATCGTTTATGATTATATAATATAAGTGATAAATATATTAAGGGATTAGATCTGATAGGGTGCCTGAGGAACTATGGACAGAGTTTTGTAACACTGTACAGAAGCCAGTGACGAAAGCAATCCCAAAGAAAAAGAAATGCAAGAAGTCAAAGTGGCTGTCTCAGGAGCCTTTAGCTGAGAAAAGAAGTGAAAGGGAAGGGAGAAAAGGAAAGATATACCCAACAGAATGCAGAGTGTCAGAGTATAGCAAGGAGAGATAAGAGACACTTCTTAAATGAACAATGTACTACAGATCTCTTTAAGAAAATTGGAGATATCAAGGGAATATTTCATGCAAGGATGGGCATAATAAAGGATACAAATTCTAAAAATCCAACAGAAGCATACATGATTAAGAAGAGGTGGCAAGGACAAGAATACACAGAAAAACTATACCAAAAATGTCTTAATGACTCAGAAAACCATGATGGTGTGGTCACTCATCTACAGCCCGACATCCTGGAGTGTGAAATCAAGTGGGCCTTAGGAAGCATTGCTATGAACAAAGCTAGTGGAAGTGATGGAATTTCAGCTGTTCTATTTAAAATCCTAAAACACGATGCTGCAAAAGTGCTGCCCCTCGATAAGTCAGTAAATTTGAAAAACCTCAGCAGTGGCCCCTGGACTAGAAAGGTCAGTTTCCATTCTAATCTCAAAGAAGAACAATGCCAAAGAATGTTCAAACTACACCACGATTGTACTCTTTTCACATTTCAGCAAGGTAATGTTCAAAATCCTTCAAGCTAGGCTTTAGCAGTACATGAACTGACAACCTCCAGATGTACAAGCTGAACCAAAGATTAAATTGCCAACATTCACTGAATTATAGAGAAAGCAAGGCGATTGTAGAAAGACACTTACTTCTGCTTCATTAACTATCCTAAAACTTTTGACTGTGTGAATCACAAAACACTGGAAAATCCTTGAAGAGATAGTAATACCAGATCCGTCTCTGGTAAATGAATATACATGAATTTGGGCAAATTCCGAGAGATAGTGAAGGACAGGGAAGCCTAGCATGCTGCAGTCCCTGAGGTTGCAAAGATTCAGACACAACTTAATGACTAAACAGCCTCATTTATTGACAGGCACAAAAATTCTGTATTATTTTTGCAGATTTTATAAATTCATGCAAAAAAAGAATCTATTGATACTTATTCATTACTGTGGCATTTTCTACTTTTTAGGTTTTGGGTACAAGAATTTGAAAAGACACTAACAAATAAGGTTTACTAGACTATGAGAGAACTTATAGAAGTTATATAGAAGTTATATAAATGACTTATACTACTTTAAAATACCCTGTAAATTCTCTGTTAAGGAGAAAGATATGCATTCTGAAATCTTGAAATAAGAGCATATTTCTAATTTACTAAAATTATCAAATAAAATTTTAATCACCATATGTCTTCATAACAGTACAAAATGTCATGATAATATTTTAAATAATGAACAAACTCATGAGCAGAATGGAGTAAGACAGAATAACTAGATATGAAAAGGAAATATGGTTAATAAAAATAATAAAGGAGATCACTGACATAAGCAAGATTTGTATACTGTTTAAAAAGATGGACTTTGGGTTTAACAGTCCTTACTTCAGTTGCAGGCTTTTGTGTTATTTAACTTCACAAAGCTTCAACACATTAACATATAAGTTTAATCTATTTTGTCATTTTTAATGACAGATAAAATTAATGCATATTTATATAGTAACCAAATACTACAAAAGAGTAATATAAATGCAAAGAATATTTAAAAGTACAGCATATAAAATAAAACACAAACATTAGTAAAATCAGTGTAAATTAATTTAAATCTACATAAAAATATTAAATCTCAAAATCAAGGGGAAATTAAGGCCAAGCGCAAATATTCTTTAAGGAAACAGCATGGATAGTATTAAGAAATATAAGCACACACTGGAAATATTATTTTCTGGACAATATGAAATCTAAAGCAGTTTCTTTAGGTTATAATGTAAAAACTCTTTTCAAAATATGTGTAGCTTTTATACATAATGATCACACAATTTCATGCATAAAATCATTGATCAGCAAATTATATATATTTTAAGATACCCAGAAACATATTCCTTATGAAACTTCTAATGCGTATCTATCAACATTAGATTTAGACATTTAATGCAGCAAATACTCAGTGTAGAAATAATTAGTGTAGTATGTAAAAAAGGGTAAAACTATTTCTAGGCAAGATGAAGCAAAAAGTACTGGACTTGACACCCAATATAAACAACTGAAGAACTGAACAAAATGCATGGAAATAATTTTAGCTCTTTAACATAGGCAACTTAGCACTGAAATCATGTATGGAGGAAAACAAATGAAATGAACTCTACTGTAACCCCAACTTTCTCTGTTGAGGAGATTTCAAAATCATTGGGAGACCCATAACACTTCCAACAAGAGGAAGAAATCATTCTGAACTTAGTGATTCTGTTGCACTGAGTTGTGAGTAGTTCAGGAGACTGAAGCAGCTGGAAGTTTTGAAGTAGAAACACAAAATGAATAGACTACTTAGAGAAAGACTTCCCCAAATCATTATGGATTCCACTTGAGTATCTACTAAGTATGAGGACAGGACTAAATAAAGAAAAACTCCACAAGCCTAGTCAAATAATGTCCAGGGATAGTACGCTTGATGAAAGAATGCATACTTTCTTAAGGCTGACTAAGAAAAGGATATATGTCCCAACTTCTATTCAACATTGTACTGGACTACTATTTGGAGCCATGAGGTAAGAATAAAAATGCAAAAAAACAAAATTACCAAATTGATATTTATACAATCCTAAATTCAACAGTGCAAAATACACATTTTCTTCAAGTTCATGAGGACGAGTCACCAAGATAGACAATGAACTGTGTGCCCTCCCCCTCAAAAAAAAAAAAACTCAACAAATTTCAAAATAGTGAAATCATATCATTCACTCTTTATTTGAAAATATAGCAACACTATTATTTTTAATTTTTATTTTTCTTCCCTGCCATGCAGCATGTGGGATTGTAGTTCACCAATAAAGGAATCTAAACTCTGCTCCCTGAAGTGGAAGTGGAGAGTCTGAAACACTGGACCACCAGGGAAGTTCTTAATGCCACTATTTTAAATAACTAATATGCCAGAGAAGAAATTACAATGCAAATAAGAGAGTAGTTCAGTATGAATGATAATAAACCAGAGCATAACACCATTTGAAGGAGGTAGCTAAAACGATTAGAAATGTGTATGTTAAAATGTTCATATTTGAACAAAATAATTCTTTATAATTAAGAATCTAAGTTCCCAACTTGTAAATCTAGAAAAATTTGTGCAATTAAATCCAAAGTAAGCAGAAAATTTTAAAAAATCAGGAAAAGTATCAATGTTATAGAAAATGGAAAAGCAATACAGAAAAATCAACAAAAGACAAAAATATTTTATATATGTTAAGGAAATTGAGAGAACCAGGAAGAATGATAAGGAAAAGGTAATATTACAACTTACAGTATTAGAAATGAGAGTAGGAGCATTACTACAAAACTGACAAGAATACTGCAAGAAAATTATTTTTAAGATCAATAAGCCTAAAGAATAAAATTAAACTCAACAAAATACTTGCAAAGTATTTCACATGTTTATTTGACCAAAGTTTAGTTTTAGTACAGGTATCAAGTTACAGGGAGAAAAAAAAAAAACATGCAAAAAAAGAAAAAAAACATCCTTTCAGCACAGGATTCTAGAAAAATAGATTTCTGTATGAAAGAAAGAAAAAAAAAAGTGAACTTCAATCCTCTACTTGACATCATACACAAACATTTACTTGAAACGATCATAAGCAAACTGAAACATAAAAGCTGGGGTATAAAACTTTCAAACAAAGCAGAAGAAAATATTATGCAACCTTGGGTTAGATTTTAGATAAGACAAAAAAACTAAGAAAGAAAGAAAAAACAACAAACTAGATTATATGAAAATATATCTTTTTTTCCCAAATAAATCATTAAAAAATGAAAATATAAGCCACAGATTAAGAGTAAATATTTCCATAAACATAATATCTGATGGACTTGTATCAGAATACTTTGATAACTCTTACAGCTCATTAAAAAGACTACCAAACAAAAATGCAAATTATGAACTAAATAAAATAATGATATTAAAATAATAGATAAAAACATTTAAAAAGTTTCAATAAAAGTGGCCTTGTCTTATTTCTGATCTTAGAGGAAAAGCTTTCACTGTTTCACTGTTGAGTATGTTAGCTGTATGTTTGCCACATGTGGCTTTTATTATTTTGAGATATGTGCTCTTTATGCCCGCTTTCTGGAGAGTTTTTATTATAAATGGGTGTTGAACTTTGTCAACAGTTTTTTTCTGCATCTATTGAGATGATTATATGCTTTTTTTTTTTTTATTGTTTTTGCCATATATTGTCATGATATCACCATGGGTTTACATATGCTTCCCCTCCGGAAGCCCCCTC
>ML662445.1:16192860-16471063 GCA_007570785.1 Antilocapra americana
TCAGAAAAGATGCTTGGGATGATTTCAATATTTTTGAATTTATCAAGGTTAGATTTATGGCCCAGGATGTGATCTATCCTGGAGAAGGTCCCGTGTGCACTTGAGAAAAAGGTGAAATTCCTTGTTTTGGGGTGGAATGACCTATAGATGCCAATTAGGTCTAGTTGGTCTATTGTATCATTTAAAGTTTGAATTTCCTTGTTACTTTTCTGTCTAGTTGATCTACCCATTGGTGTGAGTGGTGTATTAAAGTCTCCCACTATTACTGTCTTGTTGTTGATTTCCCCTTTCATACTTGTTAGCATTTGCCTTACATATTGTGGAGCTCCTATGTTAGGTGCATAAATATTTATAATTGTTATTTCTTCTTCCTGGATTGACCCTTTGATCATTATGTAATGTCCATCTTTATCTCTTTTCACTGCCTTTATCTTAAAGTCTACTTTATCTGATATGAGTATTGCCACTCCTGCTTTCTTTTGGTCTTTATTTGCATGGAATATCTTTTTCCAGCCTTTAACTTTCAGTCTATATGTGTCCCTAGGTTTGAGGTGGGTCTCTTGTAGACAACATATATAGGGGTCTTGTTTCTGTATCCAATCGGCCAATCTTTGTCTTTTGGTTGGGGCATTCAGCCCGTTTACATTTAAGGTAATTATTGATAAGTATGATCCCGTTGCCATTTATTTTATTGTTTTGGGTTCCAGATTATCTATCCCATCCGTGTTTCCTATCTAGGCAAGTTCCTTTAGCATTCGTTGGAGGGCTGGTTTGGTGTTGCTGAATTCTCTCAGTTTCTGCTTGTCTGAGAAAATTTTGAATTCTCCTTCAAATTTGAATGAGATCCTTGCTGGGTACAGTAGTCGGGGTTGTAGATTGTTTTCTTCCATGACTTTAAGTATGTTTTGCCATTCCCTTCTGGCCTGAAACGTTTCTATTGAGAGATCAGCTGTTATCCTTATGGGATTCCCCTTGTGGGTTATTTTTTGCTTCTCCCTTGCTGCTTTTAATATTTGGTCTTTGTATTTGATATTTGTTAATTTGATTAATATGTGTCTTGGGGTGTCCCACTTGGGGTTCATTCTATTTGGGACTCTCTGTGTTTCTTGGACCTGAGTGGCTATTTGCTTTCCCAATTTAGGGAAGTTTTCAACAATTATCTCTTCAAGAATTTTCTGATGGTCTTTCTTTTTGTCTTCTTCTTCTGGGACTCCTATGATTTGAATATTGGTGCGTTTAATATTGTCCCAGAGGTCTCTAAGATTGTCCTCATTTCTTTTAATTCTTTTTTCATTATTCCTTTATGTTTCATTTATTTCTGCCATTCTGTCTTCTGCCTCACTTATTCTGTCTTCTATCTCTGTTATTCTACTGTTGGTTCCCTCCAGGGTGTTTTTGATCTCATTTATTGCATTATTTATTGTATTTTGACTCTTTTTCATTTCTTCTAAGTCCTTGTTAAAGCTTACCTGCATCTTCTCAATCCTTGCCTGTAGGTTATTGAGCTGCAACTCCAACTTATTTTCCAGGTTTTGGATCATTTTCACTATCATTATTCGGAATTCTTTGTCAGGTAGACTTCCTATCTCTTCGTCTTTTGTTTGGTCTAGTGGATATTTATCCTGTTCCTTTACTTGCTGGGTATTTCTCTGCCTTTTCATCTTGTTTATCTTGCTGTGTTGTCCCTTAATTGTGGGGGTTCCTCTCTGTGGGAGGGGTTGGATGTGTGGTTTGTCGAAGTTTCCTGGATGGGAAGGCTTGTGTGGTTTTCTGGTGGGTGGGTTTAGGTTTTCTCACTGTTACTAGCAAGAGATAAGAGTGGGGAGAAAGCAGTCAAGTCAATGATCTCACTCCCAGGTAGCAATGGGTACTGGAGCTTGGATCCTAAAAGGTACAAAGTTGATACCAAGTAATAATGAGCAAAGATTAAAAATCTAGAGTAAAGACTGGATTCTCAAAAATACTTAAAAAAAAAAAGAAACAAAGCTAAAGGAGAAAAAAGAAAAAAAATTTAAAAAATCAATTAAAAAAATAAAATAAAAACAGGGGGGAAAAGTGGAGATATAAAAGGTAAGAGAAGAAATAGGACGGAGAATACAATAAGGTAGAAAGAGGAGATTTTAAAAAAAAAAACGGAAAATAAAAATAAAGGAAAAGAAAGAAAAAAGAAAAAAATATCAAGGTCATAGGGGACTTAAAAATTCTAATATATATATGTATATATATATATATATAAAAGTTTTAAAAATTTAAAAGATGTTCCTAGTAAAGTTATAATTAAGGCTTTCTTTGGTGCTAATGCGTACAGCGAAGGCAAGGGTCTGTAGATTTTCAGATGATTCCTTGGTCCGGCTTCTCCTCCTCATAGTCTATAGACTCCTTTCTATGCAGTCTGCGCCACCTGCAGGGATTTAATCTGCTACTCCAGTCAGTTCCAAAGCTGTTCGCTCCGCTCGCCTCAGCGTCCTCTGTTTGCTGGTCTTTTAAGTGTCTATTCAGCGCCTTGGAGTTTGCCCTGCTCCTGGTGAGAGGGCTTCCCCCGCCCCCTCTGCTCAGGCTCTCTGTCGTCTTCCCAGCACAGTTGGGGAGTGGGGCTTCTCCTCTCCCCCGGCCCTGCCACTCGTGCAGCTGAGCACACCTTCTAAGGTGTGTACAGCACCTGTCCATCCAGAATCCCCAGAAGTCTTGGTTAGCCTCGCTGGGGCTGGGTTCTGCCCACTGCTCTCGGGCGGGGGCTGGGCCGGTCCGCAGCCCACAGCTGCCCAGCTCCACCCAGCCCGCTGCCTCTCTGTTGACTCCGCACCGCCCTTTGTTCTGTGCGCCGCCCTGGGGGGGGGGGGGGTCGGGGGCTCTTCCTGGGAGGTTAGGTCCCTCGGGCTGCTCCGTTCCCTGAGCGCGCAGCCCGCCCCTCCCTGAGCAGGAGCAGTCCGCTTCCGCTAGTGGGGCGTGGGGCGCCCGTGCTGCTGCTCGGCTGTGCCTTGTAGCCAGAGACGTACCTTGCAGGGCTTAGCTATTAATCTGCTTTTACTCCCAGCTATATTGCTCTCCAAGATTCACCGCAGATATGCCAGAGAGAATGTTCCCTAGTATTCGGAAACCTTTCTCCTCTTCCTTTTTTTTTTTTTTCTCTTTATTCCAGACTCCCCTTCCGGGACGGAACCCGTCCCCAGCTCTTTGTCTCTCCCTTTACTTTTTTTTTTTCTTTCTTTTGTCCTACCTCCTCACGTCGGCAATGGGTAGCCCCTCCAGATGCCCGGTGTCCTCTGCCAGCATTCAGTTCCTGTTTTTTGGAGTTTGCTCGGCCTTTAAAAGTTCTTTTGGTATATTTATGGGGGAGAGAGTGTTCTCCCCGTCCTATTCCTCCGCCATCTTAGTTCCTCCCCCAATTATATGCTTTTTATTCTTCAATTTATTGTCATGTGTCTACCATTGTGATTTGAAGATATTAAAAACAAATCTTTGCATCCCTGGGATAAATTCCACTTGATCATGGTATATGATCCTTTTAATGTATTGATGGATTACATTTGCTAGTATTTTGTTGAGGGTTTTTACATCTATGCTTATCAGTGATATTGTCCTGTCTGTAATTTTCTTTACTTTTCTTTTTTTTTTTTTGTTTAATGTGGTATCTTTGCCTGTTTTTGGTATAGGATGATGGTGGCCTCATAGAATGAGTTTGGCAGTTTTCCTACCTCTGCAATTTTTTGGACCAGTTCCATTGCAGCATTGTTTACATTAGCCAAAATATAGAAGCAAGCTTAGTGTGCACTGATAGAGAAGTGGATAAAGAGTTACAAATATACAATGGCATATTACTCAGGCATTAAAAGGGATGAAATATTATCATTTGTAACAGCATGGATGGGCCTAGAGAATGTCATATTCAGTGAAATAAGTCAAAGAAAGAAAGAGATATCATATGATATCATTAATATATAGAATCTTAAAAAAATGATACAAATGAACCTATTTACAAGACAGAAATAGACTCACAAACTTAGAGAACAAATGTATGGATAAAGGGGGAAGAGTGGGAGGAAGGAAGAGTTAGGGAGGTTAGGATTGACATATTCACACTGCTATAGTTAAAGTGGATAACCAACAAGGACCTAATGTGTAGCACAGGAAACTCTTCTCAGTATTATGTAACAACCTAAATGGGGGAAAAAAAAAACTGAAAGAGAACATATATGTATATACATATATATATATATATAAAAATCTATAAATCTTTCTCTATATATAATTTGATGTACCCTGAAACTAACACAATGCTGTTAATCACTTATATTCCAACATAAAATAAAAGGTTAAAGAAAAACAATACAATAATTTGATATTATAGATATAAGAAAATAGAAAGTTTAGACCATGAATTATCAATTCATATCTATTATTACTGACAAATTTTGAAATATCATTACCAAGCGTTCTTGAGAAAATAGAACAACTGGGATCTCATAAACATTAGGGGAAGTTACAAATGCAACAAGAGCTACCAGCTTCCCTGGTAGGCTCAGACAGTAAAGCATCTGTCTGCAATGCAGGAAAGCTGGTGGGGTCTGTCTGCAACGAAGGACTGGGTTGCAAAGATCCCCTGGAGAAGGAAATGGCAGCCCATTCCAATACTCTTGTCTGGAAAACCCAATGGACGGAGGAGCCTGGTAGGCTACAGTCCATAAGGTCACAAAGAGTTGGACACAACTGAGTGACTTCACTTTCACAAATGTAGGAACCATTTTAAAAATCATTTATTTGGTTAAAGTAGATCTCACTTGTAATGCAGCAGTTCTCTTAGGGTATTACTAAGGGAAATAAAAAGATTATGTATTCTGAGAAAGACTTCATTCCTAAGAGTTCTAAACTGGAGGTAACTTAAATGTCCATCAACAGGAGAATGGATAAAACAAAATTATGACATGTACAGACATACAATATTCCCCAGAAGTTAAATTTATGAATTTCAGATTAATAAAACTAAATGAAGGAATATCAACTTCTATGTTTAATTAAAGAAAAGTGAAGGTTGTTTAGTCGTGTCTGACTCTCTGTGACTCCATGAACTATACAGTTCATGGAATTCTCCAGGCCACAATACTGGAGTGGGTGGCTGTTCCCATCTCCAGGGGATCTTACCAACTCAGGGATTGAAACCAAGTCTCCTGCATTGCAGGGGGATTGTTTACTAGCTGAGCCACTAAGTTCAGTTCAGTTCAGTTCAGTTGCTCAGTCATGGCCATCTCTTTGTGACCCCATGAATCGCAGCATGCCTGGCCTCCCTGTCCATCACAATCTCCTGGAGTCCACCCAAATCCATGTCCATTGAGTCAGTGATGCCATCCAGCCATCACATCCTCTGTCTTCCCCTTCTCCTCCTACTCCCAATCCTTCCCAGCATTAGGGTCTTTTCCAATGAGTCAACTCTTCGCTTCAGGTGGCCAAAGTATTGGAGTTTCAGTTTCAACATCAGTCCTTCCAATGAACACTCAGGAACGATTTCCTTAGGATGGACTGGTTGGATCTCTTTGCAGTCCAAGGGACTTGCAAGAGTCTTCTCCAACACAACAGTTCAAAAGCATCAATTCTTCGGCGCTCAACTTTCTTTATAGTCCAACTCTCACATCCATACATGACTACTGGAAAAACCATAGCCTTGACTAGACAGACCTTTGTTGGCAAAGTAATGTCTCTGCTTTTCAATATGCTATCTAGATTGGTCATAACCTTCCTTCCAAGAAGTAAGCGTCTTTTAATTTCATGACTACAGTCACCATCTGTAGTATTCTGGAGCCCAGAAAAATGAAGTCTCACACTGTTTCCACTGTTTCCCCATCTATTTCCCATGAAGTGATCGGACCAGATGCCATGATCTTAGTTTTCCAAATGTTGAGCTTTAAGCCAACTTTTTCACTCTCCTCTTTCACTTTCATCAAGAGGCTTTTTAGTGTCTCTTCACTTTCTGCCATAAGGGTGGTGTTGTCTGCATATCTGAGGTTATTGATATTTCTCCCAGCAATCTTGATTCCAGCTTGTGCTTCTTCCAGCCCAACATTTCTCATGATGTACTCTGCATATATGTTAAATAAGCAGGGTGACAATATACAGCCTTGACATACTCCTTTTCCTATTTGGAACCTGTCTGTTGTTCCATGTCCAGTTCTAACTGTTGCTTCCTGACCTGCATACAGGTTTCTCAAAAGACAGATCAGATGGTCTGGTAAAGCCAGGCACAAAAATTGTTCATTTCCTTACAGTCTTAGGACAGATAAAATTTTATGTCTATATGAATCAGAACAGTGGTTGAGGAATGGGAAAAATCTGAAAAATATTCAAGGGAATATTGGGTTAGTGAAAATTTCCATATTTTCATCATGGTTGGATGAGATGGTGGTTATATTTGTTTATGTATTTATTAAAATTCATCAGACAGAATGCTTAAAATCCATTCATTTTAAACTCTGTATAATTTATAATAGGTAATCAAACATATAAATGCATGAACAAATAAAGACATAAACAAAACAACAATTACTCTTGGATGACTTTCTCCTTCCAAAACAACATTCTAGGCAAGTACATGCAAATTGCTTAACTTAATATTCTGAGCACATCGCTTTAAGTTATAACCTTGGACATATTGAAATAGAGCCCCAGTATCTACAGTCTCTCTGTGACTTCATTTACCTATGATCAACCTTGGTGTAAAAACATTAAATGGGAAATTCCAGAAATAAACAATTCATGCGTTTAAATTACACACTGTTCTGAGTAACATGATGAAATCTCACAGCTCCGCATTCCATCCGTTGGTATTACCTTAACTCAGTGATCCAGGATCATATGAATTACATGATTTTCTTTCCGGCATATTGTCAGAAGGTCAATAGTGCCCTAGTACCACTCACCTCACTTCATTTCAGGACATAGGGATTTTATCATCTCACATCACCACAAAAAAGGAGAGTATAATATATCAAAATGTTTTGAGAGAGACCATATTCATATAACTTTTATTTTATTATTGTTATTTTTAATATTACTCTGCCTAGTTTACAAATTAAACTTCATTTTAAGTGTGTATATAAAATATATATAATATTTTATATAAATTTTAAAAATATATGTGTATATATATATATATATATATATATTATTCAGGTGGATTCTTTGCTTTCTGAGTCATCAGGGAATCCCAAAGAAGAACTATTGTTGTTCAAATATTCTTCACCTATATTTTCTTGTCATGTCCATAATAGATTAAAATATGTCAAACATATAGAAAAAAATTTAGAGCATAGTCAAAACAAAATACATAGTAAGTTTTATTCATTTTTAAAATTATTTTTAAAGAAAACTCAAAACAAACATAGATGAAGATGCATAGTTTTTCCAAAGTACATTTATAGCTTCACATTATTTCATTATTAAAAAACAGGAAAAGTACTGAAATATATATTTTATAAGACATTTTGTAAAGGAATAGTTAAATTCCTTTCCAAATAGGACAACCCTATCCACAGAAAAAAATAAAATAAAATAATTAATAAATGTGTTAAGTTAAAACATGAGGCATGTATGTTAAATTCAAAGCTGCTTATTTAAAGCAAGTTTAAAATGCACATAACTATGAAACTTTAAATAGATGTATGGATGTGAGAGTTGGACTATAAAGAAAGCTGACTACCCAAGAATTGATGCTTTTGAACTGTGGTGTTGGAGAAGACTCGATAATCCCTTGGACTGGAAGGAGATCAAACCAGTCAGTCCTAAAGGAAAAGTGGTGTGGGAATATTCATTGGAAGGACTGATGCTGAACCTGAAGATCCAATACTTTGGCCACATGATGTGAAGAACTGACTTATTGCAAAAGATTCTGAGGCTGGGAAAGATTGAAGGCAGGAGGAGAAGGGGACAACAGAGGGTGAGATGATTTATGGCATCACTGACTCGATGGACATGAGTTTGAGCAAGCTCCGGGAGCTGGTGATAGACAGGGAAGCCTGGAGTGCCACAGTCCATGGGGTCGCAAAGAGCTGGAAACGACTAAACAACTGAACTGACTAAAAGAAGAAACAAGATAATCTGAGACAAATTTAAAAAGTTTCTATAAGACTATATACATATAACACATGACAAAAATGATAAGCTTTATGATATGCATAATTTCCTGTGAAAATATGATTATCATACTAAATCATTTGGCCCCCTGATGCAAAGAGCTGACTCATTTGCAAAGACCCTGATGGTGGGAAAGACTGAAGGCAGGAGAAGAAGGGGACGACAGAGGATGAGATGATTGGATGGCATCACCAACTCAATGGACATGGGTTTGGGTGGACTCCGGGAGTTGATGGACAGGGAGGTCTGGTGTGCAGCAGTTCATAAGATGGCAAAGAGTCAGACAAAACTGAGAGACTGAACTGAACTGAACTGAACATTAGGTAATTAGTAAAAAAAAATCATGAAAAATGTTGACAAGCTTGTGATAGATTTAACTTCCCACAAGGAAAGAGTTTTGCCATTGAGTTGCTTCAGATTCTCAGATAAGAAAAAGTTTCCACGAGTTATAATTCATTTGAGAAAATGGAAAAATCTTAAAACTGTCCAAATAATTTTTGAAACTTAGACTACACAGTTAATAATCATTTCAATTTTCAAATTTTTTTGTATATATGTGTGTGGTAAAATCTAAATAAAATATTTATTGAATAATTTTAACTATGTATCAGATGAATAATTCTAAGAAATCATATCCCAGAATCGCAATTGAATATTTTAAAATGTATAATTTAATCATTTAAAATCAATAATCATATTGCATAAAAATGTCAATAGGGAGATGTATGTTACTTATACTAACTTCAAAAATTTATTATTTGAAATAGTATTAAATTACTTGTAAATAACTAAAAGTATAGGTGTGTTTCACTTTCCAGTGAAAGATGTATAAATAATTACAGGCTTAAAGACAATCCTGCAATGTTAGAATTCTCAGTAAGTATAACCACTAAAGTATTTTTCAAAAAGTTCTAATCAACTCAATGAGACATAAAATATTAAAAGGAGCAACTGATGTAAAAGGGGAGAAAAATTATCACTGTATATAACATTTCTCAATTACATATGTAGAAAATCAAATATACTATTCAGAAATAAACTCAAGAATTAATAATATCTGTTGTCTCAAACCATCAGCATATCTGCATATCATAAATAGTTAAAACACTTAACAATGCCATAAAGAAAATTTTTTGCAAAATGTTTTATGTAATTTATATTGTAATTATCAATCTTCCCAAATAAATAATCACAATAATTATAGGATTGACATGATTTATTCAGTTATGTAGGCTATGGTGAAAAATGGCCTAGTAAATACAATGTTGACCTTGAAGAATTGATTTTTAAAACTTTCTGAAAATAAATGTCATAATAATTATTTTCAAAGGCAAATAATATTAGTACGTCTTGCTTCTCAATATTTGAGATAATAAATGGGTTATAATTGTCAAAATAAAAAAAAAAGGAGATGAAGCTTGAAGACTCCCTTGCATATACAAAATCAATTAAGTCATGTAAGCAAAACTTAAGTTTACTTCTTACAAATACCTTGGATAGTAAAAATTAAATTTAACTGTTCTTTCTAAAATGGTATTTAAAAAATCACTTTAATGTATTCTGTGCTGTCAGGACACTCCCATTGCAATAAGCGATCATTGTAATGGTAAAACAGCTATCTCATTTTCATTTTATAAGATTTCTTGTGACATTATGCCTCTGAGTCTCTTACCAGTTTCAACACTTCCAGTTCGAAGTATTCCTGTTTGCAGTTTCTATCTCACTCAATAAAATATTCATACCAAGTTTACTTGATATGAATTTTCTTTTGACAGAGTAAGTGAAATGAAAATAACTTTCAAGAATTAATGGAGAATAAAATAATTTACCCCAAACCGGCATGTGTGTATTTATTTGTGGCATAATATACTATAAAGCTAAACTCTGTATAACTGAAAGAAGGATTTGAGAATGAAGAGAAAATTTTTGATTAAAAACGCCAAGTTAGAGTCCATGCGTGTTCAGTTCAGTTCAGTCACTCAATCATGTCTGACTCTTTGCAATCCCATGCAGCACGCCAGACTTCCCTGTCCATCACTAACTCCCAAAGCTTGCTCAAACTCATGTCCAGTAAGTCTCGGTGATGCCATCCAACCATCTCATCCTCTGTCATCCCCTTCTCCTCCCACCTTCAGTCTTTCCCAGCATCAGGCTCTTTTCCAATGAGTCAACTCTTTGCATCAGGTGGCCAAAATATTGGGTTTTCAGCTTTAGCATCAGTCGTTCCAATGAATATCCAGGACTGACTTTCTTGAGGATTGACTGGTTGAATATCCTTGCAGTCCAAGGGACTCTCAAGAGTCTTCTCCACCACCACAGTTCAAAAGCATTAATCCTTCAGTGCTCAGCTTTGTTTATGGTCCAACTTTCACATCCATTCATGACTATTGGAAAAACCATAGCTTTAACTAGATGGACCTTTGTTGGCAAAGTAATGTCTCTGCTTTTAAATATGCTGTCTAGGTTGGTCATAGCTTTTCTTCCAAGGAGCAAGCAACTTTTAATTTCATGGCTGCATTCACCATCTGCAGTGATTTTGGAGTCCCCCAAAATAAAGTCTGCCACTGTTCCCATTGTTTCCTCATCTATTTGCCCAGATGGACCCAGATACCATGACCCTTGTTTTTTGAATGTTTTAAGCCAGCTTTTTCACTCTTCTCTTTCACTTTCATTAATAGGCTCTTTAGTTTCTCTTCTCTTTCTGCCTTAAGGGTGTGTCATCTGTGTATCTGAGGCTATTGATACCCAGCAATCTTGATTCCAGCTGTGCTTCAACCAGCCCAGAATTTCTCATGATGTACTCTGCATATAAGTTAAATAAAACAATATACAGCCTTGATGTACTCCTTTCCCTATTTGGAACCAGTCTGTTGTTCCACGTCCAGTTCTAACTGCTGCTTCTTGACCTGCATATAGGTTTCTCAGGAGGCCGTAAGGTAGTCAGTATTCTCATCTCTTTAAGAACTTTCTACAGTTTCTTGTGATCCACACAGTCAAAGGCTTTGGTGTAGTAAATAAAGCAGAAGTAGTTGTTTTCCTAGGACTCTCTTGTTCTTTCTATGATGTTGGCAATTTTATATCTGCTTGAAAAAAATTTGTGGCAGATTATTTAAATATATTACAAAACTAAATCAACAATAAACATTTGAATAATCAGGTAAAAGCTGATTTTAAGAGATATAGGAAAATATTAATATGTTTTGCCACCCCAAGTTTTATTTCTCTGTATTTTAAAATTTAACAAAGTAATTTAAGCATAAATAAAAAAATCTGAAAATATTTTTACATCTTTCAGAAAAAGTTAATTACCTTGTATACACTGAAAGCTTTTTAAAAGTGAGAAAATTCTAAGTTTACAAAAGAGAAAATAGTAAATTATAAAGACATTTCAGAAAATACCTAATAAAAATGAAAAATATTTGCCATCATTATTAAAGATAAGTAAATTATATAATTTGGTTTTACTTCATTAGAAAAGGCACTCAGTAGGTACATTAAAGCACATTTTTTTTCCTCCTTCAAAGAGAATGATAAATTAATAAACATATCAAGATATATATTTGCCAAGTTGAATCAAGGAACTTAGAAATGTTAATATACTTTAGTGATTCTTGGTAAGGATTATATAAAAATAATGATAATCTAGAGAGACTAGGATTTACTTTTAAAAATAGCATATCATATTTATTAAAAATACAAAAGAAATAAATGATTAACAGTATTTAAGTGGCTGAATAAATCAGCATGTTAATCAGAAGTGCTGAACAACCTATAATCATATATTTGAGAATCATTTCCCAGCAGAAAATACGTTCATCACATATTATGGGACATCAACATATACAAACTTAAATAGATTATATTAAACCATTTGAAATAGCTAATGTTTGGCTGATTTTGATCTAAAAAAAGGAATATAAGATTCAATTTCATATCAGTATGACTTATAAATTTTATAAAAATTCCAAAATATTTGTGTGTCCTCAGTTGCTCAGTTGTGTCTGACTCTTTGCTATCCTTGGACTGCATCCCATCATCCTCTTCTGTCCTTGGGATTCTCCAGGAAGAATATTGGAGTGAATTGCCATTTCCTCCTCCAGGCCCAGGGACTGAACCGAGTCTTTTATGTACCTTTCATTGGCAGGCTGATTCTTTACCACTAGCACCACCTGGGAAGCCCTGATCTATTTAAAATGCAATTCTGTGTATATTTTTAGAATTTCAAATTGCTCAAAAATGCATTTATTGCTTCTATATTGCAAAAGTTAAAATATATCAGTTCATTTCAGTCATTCAGTCATGTTCAACTCTTTGCGACCCCATGGACTGCAGCACTCCAGGCTTCCCTGTCCATCACCAACTCCCAGAGCCTATTCAAACTCATGTCCATCATGTCAGTGATGCCATCCAACCATCTCATCCTCTGTCATACCCTTCTCCTCCCTCCTTTAATCTTTCCCAGCATCAGGGTCTTTTTAAATGAGTCAGCTCTTCATATGAGGTGGCCAAATTACTGGAGTTTAAGCTTCAGCATCAGTCCTTCCAATGAATATTCAGGACTGATTTCCTTTAGGATGAACTGGTTGGATCTCCTTGCAGTCCAGAAGATTCTCAAGAGTCTTCTCCAACAGCACAGTTCAAAAACATCAGTTCTTCAGCACTTAGCCTTCCTTATGTCCAACTCTCACATCCATACATGACTACTGGAAAAACTATAGCCTTGACTAGACAGACCTTTTTTGGCAATGTCTCTGCTTTTCAATATGTTGTCTAGGTTGGTCATAACTTTCCTTCCAAGGAGTAAGCGTCTTTTAACTTCATGGCCTCAATCACCATCTGCAGTGATTTTGAAGCCTCCCAAAATAAAATGTATGCTTTTTTTTTTAATGGATTCATTAGCAGTTTGTCACCTGTCTTCTCTTTTTTTGCTGCACCTTATACACATGTACACAGAAGATATGCAGCTGCCTGTACAAACAGCATATTCAGAGTACCAAACTTATTGACTACCTATTATGTGCTCTAAGATAGGCTGGGAAATTTGAAGGAAACTAGAGTAGAAGTCACACACACTAATAATAAAACAGGGGTCTGTGAAAGTGTGTAAAATTCAAATTATTAATCTTAAATTTTACACACACACACACATATATATATATATATATATACATAAATGATAGGAGAAGAGGGCATCAGAAGATGAGATGGCTGGATATCATCACCAGTGCAATGAACATGAACTTGGACAAATTTCAGGAGATGATGAGGGACAGGGAGGCCTGGCATTCTACAGTCCATGTTGTCATAAAGATTCAGACACATCTGGGCAAGAAACATCAATATATATACATACATACATACATACATACATACATACATACATATATGTATGTATGTAGAATATGTATATATATGAAAAGCATCAGACTAATAATTTAAATTTTAATATTTTCACATCAAAATGAGACACACAGATTATCAAGGAGAGGTTTTACTGAGTTTCAGATTTGGGTTTTTTCCTGTTAAATAGGATTTGAGCAGTTAGAAATTACAGAGACTTATCCTACATATTCAGTTATTTCTTTAAGAAACTAGGCAAGATAATATGGACATTTAAATAAAACCTATTGTCTAGTTCAGAAGCTTTGTCAATGGAGAGTCAACAGAATCACCTTTTGCTGTGAAATATGTCATAGTAATTGTGGGTCCTCCAATAAGTAACATAAAATGTAATCATGAAGCAGTCTCCAGAACCATTCACCCAGGAAATGTTGAGATGCATTCTGCACCAGAAAATAGCAGCTGTCTTAAAAATAGTTTCTTATTGATTCAAGAGTAAGGCAGGCCATTTTTAAGGCACATGCCCTGGAAATTTTATCATGCTGTTTGCAACAATGAAAATGTGTGTGCAGTTTGTTCCAGAAAAATGCATTGAACAATGAAAGAAATGTTAAGATTGAGATCCTAGATACTCTCTTTCTAGTCCCATATCAACAGTAAACCAATTGTATCACACTCATCAAGTCTCCATAGGTAAATTCCTATCTATGGCTGAAACTACCATCTGCATGCTAAAGACACAAAAAAATCTGTATTTCCATCCTCAGTGACTTCCTGAATCACTAGTAACAGAATCTATTCAACACATCTTTAATAATAATCTCTGATATACCTATCATACATATATTTAAAAAATGGATTTATACTATCAACATTCCCTACATGTCTTCCCCATCTCAGATACCAATAGGTACCATGTCATTTCTCAAGATAGAAATATAAATATTTTTCTTCCTGCCACATGCAATCCATTGGAAGATCAATTTTAACTATAAAACATTCTAAATGGCTCCACTTTTCTAGATCTTTACTATTAACTTTCATATCCATCTATCTCCTACAACATTTCAATGACCTCCTACTGGTTGTCCTTTTTATTATGCACAATATCTGTATTCCACTTAACCACCCAGATTGATCTTTTAAAGATACGACTCTGATCATAGGACCATTTTAAAGCATAGAGTAGCTTCCCATTGCACTTCAGATAATCCAAGCAACTAACTATTGGCTTACAAAATCCTTAAGAGAGTCTGATCTCTATTTCTAACATCACCTCATAGGACTTTCTCCTCATCTCTACAATTTAACACCCTCCATTTGTGTGTGTGTGTGTGTGTTCTGCAAATCATTCAAGCTGTTTCCTATATTATAATGGTTCACCAATATATAGTTCTTTTCTGACTCTAAGCAGATGAAGTTTCACTCCTAACCTCCCTTGACAATTGAATGGATTGTTTGACAAGATCTGGCCAATGAACTGTAAGCAGGAGTGATACATCACTTCTAGGCTAAGTCAGTGAAAAACCTATGTGTGATTCTCTAGAATGTTTTTTTTGAACTTACCATTCATAAGAGCTTTGTGCTGTCCATGGTACAGCCAAACTATCATGGATCTCAATCAAGTGAAGCCTAAGCTTGAGATCTTAACAGAATTAATGAAGCAGAAAATTTGTCAACCTTGTTAAACAAGCACCTAGACATAATTTTTATATGTTAAATAATGGTGAATTAAAAATTTCCTGCCTAGTAAGTAACCTTAAAGTTTGAGTTAATTTATTTACCTAAAGAATTCTTTCCACTTATTATCCTATAATTCACTTCTGATCATTTAGATTTTAGTTTAAATAGCATCTCATCAGAAATTCCTGGCTATGATAACACAATCAAAATCAGGTACCCAATATAATGTCACCTTTTAAAAAATTATCTATGTGTCACTGTCTGATATATTTTGGTCCATTTATTTAATTATCTGCTTGCTATCTGTTTCCTATTACTGCCAATAAAATTACCTCAAGAGATGCTTGATGATTTATCCATAAAAATTATATTATATTTTTATTATAACCTGAGACATAGAAAGTGATCAAAATTATTTCCAAGAATATTTATCAAAAGAACAATTGCTATTCTTATTTTATATCAAAGAGTCTAATTTTGTGATTCTATTTCTATGATACCAAAGTAAAATATACATTAAGTTAAAAGGTCAATAATTACAGAGTCAGTTCAACTAGCTTCTGAAAATTCTGTAGAATTGTATCAAGGCTTTTGAATGAGTTACTATAGTACTTTTCATAGGATGACTTAAATCTTATTTTTCATAGAAGAAAAATGTATTCTCCCAGAGGTGTTTACATAAATAACACAATATAATCATTTTGATATTTGAATAATAATATAAAAACAGCTTTTTACAAGCTCCAGCAAGTGTCTCCATAAATAAAGTCATATTATGCATGTAGCTTATGTGCATGATGCCTGAAGGTACCTTAAAGGGCTACTACAAAAAGCATAAAATTGTTGAAAGCTTTCTATTCCTGCAAGCATTCAAGGCAAACATCAGAGATAAAGATCACTTGAGCTATGTTTGTCTGCCTTATGGTGTTAATTAAATGCCAATATTTTTCTCCCTTGAGATGCTCAGAATTAGTTTCATATTCTCCTTTGAGAAAGACAAGATCATAAAGTATGCCTGTCATGTGGTATAAGACATACTATCCTGCTGTAAAAATCCCTAGGAGGTACTTTTCATTTACACAATTCTCAACTATTATTTAAGGCTGTAATTTTTAAAGTACTGTATATATTTTATCATCATGTTAAATCTTATAATTTCACAGAATTGAAAAATAAAGCAAGGCAGGTATCATTTAATGTCATTTGTTCTATATTTAAATTTAATATTTAATTTAAATTCTATATTAAATTTAATATTTAATGCTGTTTTTCATCAGCAATACAACTATTTATAAAGTATATACTATATATTTACAAACTTTGCTGGTGATATGAATGGTAGAAAAGAAGTACAACATAGTTTTAAAATTAAAGAAACTTTAAAATCATGAAATTAAATTTAATTGTATAAAGTTACAAGATTCCAATAAAAACCAGCATATATCCAAAGATAGTTTCAGGTATGCCTTTAACAATTATAGGACTTAAAGGGATGAAAATGGAAATATATATAAAGTACTTTAAATGATAAGGCATGCATCCTAAAGATATAAAATCAAAAGCCAGTTTCATCAAAGGTGACTTTAGAAGCACCCTCAGATTAGTTAAATATTATATTGATGCTCTAGGAGAAATGATGTCAGTTAGAAACTTTCAAAATATCCCAGTTACCTGTACTTCTCTTTCTGGCCAAGAAACAAATGATAACTAGATTACCCTCTCACTTGAACCCCTCCTCATCCCTCTTAAGGGAAAAAAAAATACAAAAAATAGGGGAAAATAAATATTTTTTGACACTCTATATCAAAAAATGGTAACAGTGATTACTGAAAGAAGAAAAGTGAAACACAGTGAGCCCTGTGATTACCCCAGATTGCTGCCTTTGGGAGAATTTCTAGGCTGCTGTACAAGGAAGTGTAGCCTGGACAAACTCAAACAGACATTGTGAGTGAGACTGCATTAGAGTTGAGGCTGCAAAATAAGAGAATCCCAACATCTGCAAAAATGAATCCTCAGTGTGACAGAGATCAATGTATGCAAATGAGTTAATTATCTGAGTTCAGGCAAAGAACTACCAAAAATAACAGAAAGATAAGTAAGTGACTGTAACAGAGAGCTGGATATAGAGGCTGTTTTTACCGGCCTGACTGGACTTAAGACTTAATAATTCACGTGACACTAGAGTAATTCTTATGACACTAGGGTAATCAGAATGGCTTTGCCTCAGTAGTGGGAAGTAATTAGCCAGGAATTAAACACAGCTCTGGCCCAATCTAATATGTCAGAAATATGTCCTGAAGTATTTGAGTGGTCATAAGTAAGTATGTGCTGAAAAAAAGCTCAAAAGTATAAGGATTCCAAAATATTCACCACTCAAAAAAGGTAAATTAATATAGCTTTCATATGATCAAAAATTATCAGGCATACAGTAAAAAAGAAAATTATGACCTATGGTGAAAATAAAAATCAATTAGCACTGACTAGAATTAACATTAACAGAGATATTGAAATAGATAATATATTTGCATTACATTAGTTTAAAAGTTAAGTAGAAATGAGTAAGATATTTTTAAAGATGCGAATCAAACTGCTCTAGATAAAAAAATAAGATGACTGAGTTGAAAAATATATTGGAAGAGATTAATAACAGATTAGCTACTGTAGATAAAAGAATAAGTGAACTTGAAGACATTGCAAGTGGCATTATCAAAATGAAAGTAGAGGGAATAAATAATAAGCAAAATAAACAGTAAGCTGGGAAAGAACTTCAAGTGTAATGGGAATTCATAGAGAAGAGGAAACTGGGAAGGAAGAGAAACATAATTGAATAAATAGGGCCAAAGTTTATTCAGATGTAATAAAAACTGCAAGCCTACACTTTTAGAAACAATAAATCCAACCACAAAAGTGATTTTTAAAAATACACCAAGGCATATGATAATCACATTTCTCAAAATAAACCAAATTTTAAAAGAATCTAGATGGAAAAAAAAAACCCATTATATACAGAGAAACAAAATGTAGATTAGAGGATATCTCAAACACTAATGCAATGAAAACCAAAAGACCAATGAAACTGACTAAAGCAAAATAACAACCATTCTAGAATTTTATATCTAGTACAAATTTTCAAATAATGAAAATGAAGACTCTTTCAATTAAATGAAAATTGAAATAATTTATCAGTAGTAGGTACTATCACAAATGTTAAAGGAAGCCCTTCAAACAGAAAGAAATTCTACTAGATGAAGAAATGAATCTATACAAAGGAATGTGAATCTATACAAAGAAATATTAGACATCAAAAATGGTAACTATGGATTATCATAAAGCAATTACTTGCTATTTAACCTCTTGAAAAGACAATCCAATGCTTAAAATTAAAAATCTATTGTAGGTTTTAAAATATATCAGTATATCAAAGAATGGAGTTAAAAAGTAGAAATACATATTGTGTGATCCTTGTAATTTATGAAAAGTGATATCACTATAAGGTAGACCAATTAATTAAAAGTGTACACTATAAATCTTAAAGAAACAGCCAACTATGAGAGAATTGCATTGAAACATATATATTACATATGCAAAATAAAGGACCACTGCAAACTTGATGCAGGAAGCAGGGCACCCAAAGCTGGTGCTCTGGACCAACCCAGTGGGATGGAGTGGAGTTGGGATGCATGTACAACCAAGGCTGATTCATGTCAATTTTTGGCAAAAAAATAACACAATATTGTGAAGTAATTAGCCTCCAATTAAAATAAATAAATTAATAAAAACTGATTAAAATAATCTCCAGAACTGAAAAAAAAAGGCATATCTAATAAGCTGACAAATGTTTGGAAAACAAAAAGAAATAAAATTTTAAAAAGGAAGGAAAATGTTTTAAAAAGGGAAAAAATTACATATAGCATAAACAGCCAATAAAAAATTTACAAAGTTAAACTTGATGTAAATTATTGCATTAATTATAAATAATTAAAGGCATTTAAAAGTGAGAATCGAGCTATGCGTTGCCTGTTAGATATGGGAGAAGGACATTGAAACAAGTTAATTATCATATGTCTAATCAATCGCCAGCCCAGGATTGATGCTCTGGGCTGGTGCAGCGAGATTTCCTGGGGGGGAGGGAGGAGGGAGGGGGGTTCTGGAGGGGAAGCATATGTAAACCCATGGTGATATCATGACATTGTATGGCAAAAACAATAAAAAAAAATAAAAATAAAAAAAGAAAGAAATGCACTTTTTAGATATGGCACTACCACATTAAAATAAAAGTAAAGGATGGAGAAAATATGACAAGCTAACATCATTCAAAATCAAATTGGGGTGCCTCAATACATCAGATATAAAAAGTTGCCAGGCGTAAAGAAGATCACTTTGCAATAATAAGACATTCTCTATCAGGAGAACACAACAATCATTAAGGCTTATATAACTAGTAACAGAAATTCAAAGTTTAAAAAAAATTAAAGGCAAAGTTAAAAGAACACAGAAGAAATAGACGCATCTACAATTGCATTTACATATTTTAACATCCCTCTTTCAATAATCAATAGAATAAAAAATCTGCAAAGATACAGAAACATGAACAACAATGTTGATCAACAAATTTTAATTGACATTTATGGAACATTCCAACAATTAGCATCAGAATATACATATTCTTTTTAACTTCATGAAGAACATTTTCCAAGATAGGGCATATACTGGGGCAATAAAAATAAATATATTTTAAAATATTTCTAGAAGGTTTATAAATATTTGGAAACTAAATAATATTCTTTTAGACAACACATGGGTAAAATAAAAAAAAAGTAAAGAAGAATAATTGAGAACAGTTAGATCCAATTTAAAATGAAAACACAAGATACAAATATTTATAACATGTTGCCAAAGCTCTAGATAGGAGACAGTGCATAATGACTAAAGAGTCAGTCCACTAGGAATATATTACAATTCTAATCTTCAAGTCCTCAAAAGCAAAACACAAAAAACAATAGCAAATTAAAATATACAAAAACAAAGGATTAAAAGAAACAAATTAATTATTATAACGGGCTATTTTAGGATATTTCTTTCAGTACACATTAGAAAAAACAAACAGTAAAAAGACCAAAATCAGTAAAATTATATAGAAGATTTGAACAATACAAATAACAAGCTTGACCCAAATGATATATATAAATCCTGTACCAAACAATCACAGAATGCACCTTCATCCCAAGGACACATGAGTATCATAAAATGTAATATATTGCTTTACAAAGCAAAGTTTGATGTTCTTTTTTTTTTTCAAAAATTGAACATTTCTATCATTTGATATCTCACCACAATGGATTTAAGAAAGAAAGGAATAACAAAAAGATAACTAAGCATTGACTTACTACTTGAAATATAAGCAACCTTACTATAAAATTTCTATGACTCAAAAAAATAAGAAAATATTTATCTATATATAAATTTAGAGTAAATGTATATTATACTTATCTTTAAAATTATGAAGAGTATTAGTATGCATTTTTATTTTTAATTTTGTTTCAATATTAGAAAATATTTTGAATAAAATAAAGGCTTTCCCAAAGTGTGTTAAATCAGCTACATCCTTCAGTAGTGTTACAAATTTGTAATACTATTAGAGTTATTTGTCACAATCTGATTTCATCTTGAATCCTTCTAACATCTTTGTTGATTTTTTTCTTTTGATTTTCACATTATAAAAATTTTAATTTGTGGAGTACAGGTCTATGGGTTTAGACAAATGTGCACACTCATGTATACATCATCACAGTGCCATAGAGTTTACCTCCTTTACTGCCCCCTCCATAATGTACATCTATTCTCCTTTGTTGAGAAACTATGATGCTGTTCTAATGGCAACCACTGATACACTGATAGTTTAGTTTCATGTTGTACAGAATTACACATCATTTAAAAAATTAAAAGTTTATAATCTATGGCTTTTTTCATCCCATTATTTCACTTAGCAAAATGCACTTAAGGATCTTTATGTACATTTATTTTTTATATCTGAGTGGTGATCCATTGCATGAATGTACAGAAAGCATTTATGCACTCACATGTTGAAGGTCATTTGAGGTGTTTCCAATTTGGAGTGATTAATAAACAAAAGTTTCGTAAACTTTAGAGAACATACTTTTATAATTCACTGAGATAAATATCTGAGTAGGATTTTTGAGTTGCATGATAAATACATGCAATTTTATAAGAAGCTGATAAACTGATTTCTAATGGGGATGCAAAATGGTTCACTCCAATCCTACAGTGATTTACTCTAATCAGTAGGATATGAGAGTTTTATTTGCTCTGTCATTTTTTAAGAGTTTATATTTTAGAGCAGTTTTAGGTTCACAGAAAAATTGAGGTTTTCATAAAACCCCTCAAACATGTATATCTTCCTCCATTATCAACATCCCCTACCAAAGTGTTACATTAATTACAGTTAAATGAACCTGCACTGACATATCATAACCACCAAATGGCCATAGTTTACTGTAGGGTTCAATCTTGGTATTACACAGTCTATAGATTTGGACAAATATAAAATGACCTGTATTCACTGTCATATTATTTGTGGACATAAGTCTTCAACTCCTTTAAGTAAACACCATGGAGTACAGTGATTGGACTGTATGATAAGAGTAAACTTAGTTTTGTAAGAAGCAAACTGTCTTCTGAAGTGACTGTTTCACTTTGCATTTCCATTAGCAATGTATGAGGATCTCTGTTGTTCAACATCCTTCTAAGTATTCTGAATTTTGGCCATTCTATTAGGTGTGTAGTGCAATCTTACTATTGTTTTAATTTTCATGTCACTGATGGTAGCACAATGTAGAGCATCTTTTCATACACCTTTTGCGATTTGTATATATATTTTTGGTGACATGTCTGTTAAGATCTTTGGCCTATTTTGAGCTTTCAAATTTATATTCATAAATTTTAGCTTGCTTTCTCTGATACCAAATCTTGTTTAATATTTTGAATATTTTTAAAAATGCTAAAAGTATTCTTAGTTGCCATGTATATTTTAAAAATTTTATTCTGCTCACATATTGACCCATTTATAATTGAGTGCTTGCTTAGTTGAGTTTAGAGGCACTTTACATACTCTGCATACAAGTTTTGTGCCAAATATGTGATTTGCAAATATTTTCTCCCAGTCTATGATTGTAAAAATAGTATTAATATATTAATAATTGATTCAGGCTTTGATTCTATGAAGAGAGGACATAAGTCCAGGAGAAATTAACTTTTTGCTCTTCCTTCCCCACTATTTCTCTTCTCCACTTTGCCTGCATCACAATGGATACTTCCTGAAAGCTCTTAAAAGTTGGCATCAAACTCAACATTCAGAAATCTAAGATCATGGCATCTGGTCCTACCACTTCATGACAAATAGATAGGGAAACAATGAAAACAGTAACGGACTTTATTTTGGGGGTCTCCAAAATCACTGCAGATGGTGACTGCAGCCATAAAATTCAAAGATGCTTGCTCCTTGGAAGCAAATTTATGACCAATCTAGACAGCATATTAAAAAAGAGACATTACTTTGCCAATAAAGGTTCATCTAGTCAAGGCTATGGTTTTTCCAGTAGTCATGGATGGATGTGAGAGTTGGACTATAAAGAAAGTTGAGCACCGAAGAATTGATGATTTTGAACTGTTGTGTTGGAGAAGACTCTTGCGAGTCCCTTGGACTGCAAAGAGATCCAACCAGTCCATCCTAAGGAAATTGTTCCTGAGTGTTCATTGGAAGGACTGATACTGAAGCTGAAATTCCAATACTTTAGGCACCTGATGAGAAGAACTGACTCATTGGAAATGAGCCTGATGCTGGGAAAGATTGAAGGCAGGAAGAAAAGGGAATGACAGAGGATGAGGTGGTTAGATGGTATCACAGACTCAATGGGCATGAGTTTGAGTAAACTCAAGGAGTTGGCGCTGGACAGGGAGGCCTGGAGTGCTGCAGTCCATGGGGGTCACAAAGACACGACTTAGAGACTGAATGGAACTGAACCGAGCATCTCTGTAGGGTGTGATCTTTTTTTAAAATAACTGTCAAAATATACTGTACCTTAATTTTACAGTTTTCAAAGCAATTTCATTATATTATTTAATTTGATCTTGAACATATTGACTGTTCAGAAAATACTATTTTTCCAAATTGCAATATGCAAATAGTGAAAAATAGATGCATAAATAGATCATAAGATGCCTGCTACATTTATTGAGTACATTCAGTACATTGAGTACATTCAGATGATTACATTCAGTCATCCATTCTTTAGATTATTCTAACATATTCTATATCAGGCACTTAGAATTTAAATAATAGCATAAAGTTTTTCTTTACAAAGCTTATTTCTATCTCATTTTTTATCCTTCTCTTGTCAAGTCATACTACTAATTTTAAAAACAGAGCCTAAATCCAGGTCAATAATAGTTGAGTAAGCATTATGTTTGGCTTGTCTCCATTTTGAGGTCTCACTAAAATGATCTATTCTTTTAGGAGGAAGAAACTAAAAAAGGAGTGATTTCCTTGATTGTGGTAAAGCTGTGAAATAAAGTTAATTAACAGAATAAAATAAGATGCAGTTGACAATTAAACAGGGTCAGACATAAAGAGATAATCTTATAGGAAGCTCTTTTAAAGTCTTCACATTCAGATTCTGACATTGGGCCAAAGATTGAGTAGCAAAAATATCGAAATTAATTAGAAAATGTATAAATTAGAATAGCGACCTTTGTGCCCTGCTTCCTTATAATGTTGACTAGCTTTAGGACTAAATCAAGATTTAATTCAACAATCTTGCCAATCTCTTTTTTTGACAGACAGGGCAGAGGTAAGAAACATACCCTAGAAACAGAAGACCCTGGATTGATCTGAAAAAAACCTGCATTGGGGGAGTGACTAGAACATAGGCTAGAGAGATTTTTCTGTATAAAGTGTCATTTTAACACAAAGTAACTTTCTCATCAGAAACCACAGTCAATTACCATTTTAGAATCATGATAATGTGAATAAATGACCTGAAAGAAAGAACAAATGTTAAGCTTGGTGTGAGGAACATGTTTTTGTTTGTTTGGTTGGTTGGTTGGTTTTTGTTTGTAGCTGAAGGTTCTTCAAATTATGTTAATCATACAACTGTCCATTTTCTCAACATTTATGGTCATTTTTCGATTTTATGACAGTTTTAAGTGACATAAGGATGGATAACAGTAAAGCATTTGTTTTGTTGTCAAATAACTAAAATTCTATCTGTGCTTTAACATGTTAGACAACTGCATGATGACAAAAATAATGTTGGTATCGGGCTCCCCAGGTGGCACTGCTGGTAAAGAACCTGCCTGCCAATGTAGGAGACATAAGAGAGGCGGGTTCCCTTCCTGGGTTGGGAAGATCCCCTGGAGGAGGACATAGCAACCCACTCCAGTATTCTTGCCTGGAGAATCCCATGGACAGAGGAGCCTGGTGGCCTACAGTCCATGGGTTGCAAGCATTCAGACATGACTGAAGTGACCTAGCATGTACACATGTAGACTCTATTCTATGTACCAGAAACTATGCTTAAAAATTTTACATAAAATATATCATTAAAAATTGTAATCCAAAAATGTATATATTTTTATTCAGGTTTTCCAGGTTGGTAAACTGAGACCAAGGTTATGTTACTGTAACTTGTGTATAAAATATACAATATTAAAAGCCAAATAAGTCAATTAGTCACGTCTGACCCTTTGTGACTCCATGGACTGCAGCCTGCCAGGTGTCTTTGTCCATGAAAGTAAGTTGTCTCATACATTCTCATACAAGTCTTCAGTTTATATCTTACTCTACCTAATTGAAATTTTGCCAGTTAAGATGCACTTTATCTAAGACCGTTATATACCAGTGCCATTCTATATTTATATATGGCTTCCCAGGTGACTTTAGTGGTAAACAACCCTCCAGCCAATGCGAGAGACATAAGAGACATGGATTCAATCTCTGTGTCAGGTAGATCTCCTGGAGAATAGAATGGCCACTCACTCCAGCATTCTTTCTTGCAGAATCCCATGGACAGAGGAGCCTGGTGGGCTATACAGTCCATAGGGTCGCAAAGAGTCAGACATGACTGAAGCAACTTCACACGCATGCATGTATTGACATATAAACACACAGAAAACTTAGAAATCTATTTAAAATGCACATGTTGCTATTATAGCCCTTACAATCTTACAATAATATGATTAGTTGCAAATAAACACTGTAGGACAATCAGAACAAACAAAAAAAACTTTAACTACTGCATCTTAATTGGGAAAAACATCACAGATACTGTGGTAAGAGATAAAGGAAGAGAAGGAAAATGCATGATTGCTAAAGTTGTGTGTGCAGATCATATCATTTATTATTTATGCAATATTATGCTAAGGATAGCACTGAAGATTTCCAGACTTGTAAATGTCTTTCCTACCCAGTGCCATAACTGAAATTTGCCTTTCAGAGTGCCACATACTCCCACTTAAAAACTTGATCATTAGGAACACTAAAGTCTTCCTCTGAGGTGTGATGTTTCAACTCTTTAAGTGAATAGAGTTAAGATACTTTCTATATGACAACTTTTGACAATAAATAGCACAATAATTTAAGAAATATGAATTATATGTGTACGGGTAGAATAATGAACACAAGAAATTTCTAGATTTCATTTTTGCCTGTGGCCAAAAATTATTGTAGTATTCTCCTGATATTTTCTGTACGCAAAAAATAAATCTAACTCATCCCTGAAGTTTGGGATTTGACTCAAATGTTAATATATTTTATATATTACTGAGAAAACATGAAAATAGACAGAAAGCATTGGCCCATTTTTGAATAGGCATGAGATGTAGGGAAAAGAAAGGTTTCAGTTCAGCGTTTTCCCTCAGACTTTTAATTATTCATCAAATTCCTTGTAAATAGGAGAAATCTTGTGAAATAGTTTAGGGAACAAGTTTTAATTATGCCCAGTTTATAACCAAAATAAAATAGAATGCAAACTCCATGAGGGAAGGGATTTTGACCTACTTGCTCTCCTCTGTTTACTCCAGTCCTTCCTGTGCAGTGTCAAGTACACATACCCACGGGATGAACTACATACAAATATGTCTCTAGCTCAAGTTTGTGGCTGTGTGCTAGCTATGTGGTCTTTATTGAGTCTAATGACAACACCAATCTCACTGGAATGTGAAAAAGATGTATATTAAAAATTTTGTACAGTAGCTGACACGTGATAAGCACATTTTTTAACTTTTTTAAAACTAAAAAATGCCGTTATTAGTTGAATATATTTTTAATTCTAGTTACTTTGACTATTTTTTGCATTACTCTTTAAGTTTGTTGAGAAGCGTTCTCAACTATTGGTTTGCTTTTACACAGATGACTAAATATGAAATCTCTATCTGCAAGGATAGATCTTTAGCCAATAAGTTCTTGGTAAATTCTCAGTCAAAATCAAGTATATACATTCTAAATTAAGTTATGTTAAACATTTTTAATATGAGAGAATTGAGGACTTTCCCCTGCACATGAGAATTTTATCATTGCTATTCTAATTATGTAAAATCACATGTACAGAAAAGCTTGTAAGAATGTGTTATGACATACTATGACCATTAAGAACTACTGATATTAATATTAATTGGAGGCACACAGTCACAAGAAGTCAGAGAAAATGAAATAATTCAGCCCAAATTTCTGTGGTTATAGATTCAAAATGCATGATGCTATGCTGAATATTAGAAATGTTCCATATTCCTTGTTTCATTTGACATCACGTAACCCCAAACCTTCAGTCTTCTCTTCATGGTCCTATAAGAAAATAAGACTTTATACTATGCCCCGGTGAAGTGCCATTTCAAATTTAGGCAGCAGACAGGATGGAGTTGCTACACGACTCTCTTCTTGAAAACATATTATCCCCTAATGGGTATATTCTCACCTTCCCACCCTTTCCTGGGAGAGAACAGTCCATGACATTTTAGAAATATGTGCTGCAAATTGGCAGGCACAAGCACCCTAAAAGACTATAAAATAAACATGAATCCCCTTTGAAAAAAACTTTATATTTTCATCACATCCCCTGTAAGCTAACACACTGCACTGTTTACAGTCTTCCACTACAATATATTTTGAAACGATTACCTTCTTCTGAGTCATTTGTGTCATAATGCTCTCCATAGGTACCCATAAAATGAAAATGTAAGCCGTTTTTATTGGCCACACTACATCTTAATTGAAAATATTAAAGGGGATTGCTCTCCTACTGATTTTTTCCTCCATTTAATTGGCTAATCATATGATATTTTTAATGGAATAATCGTGAAAGAAAATATGAATCTAATTTAAATTCAAACTGGATTTGGGATATTTAAGAGATTATCCCAGAGTAGCAGAGGGTGCATGAGGCAATAAACATCTGTTCATTCCTGACCACTAGCCTTGGTGTTTATGAGCTTGGGGGATATTTATTTTCAGGAGACATGATTCTCTACATTTGAGCTTCAGCTGTTTTACTGTTGTGATTTTAGTAAAAATTTTTAAATTTATCAGCAGATTTTTGCCCATTTTTTCACCTTTGTCTTTGTGCTTTTATCAAAACACAATTCTGACAAAAGAATAATTGTCCCAGGGAATCATCATATTCTACTGAGAGGAAGAACTCAGTCATTTATTCATTATGGTCTATAATGCAGAATAAATAGATGAACCAAACCATGTTACAGCACTGGGCATGTCCTTTGGTAAGACCATCCTAGCCTCAGTGGTGGAAAATTAAATATTCCATTCATGCATCCATTTTAGAGCTTCTGAGTCTCTACCGTTGTCATACACATTGGAAACTACTCTAAACTAAATAAATGCAAGTGCCAACAATCTCAGCATTTTCAGTCTAGTGAGGGAAATCAGGACTTCCCAAGTGGCTCAGTGGTAAGGGATCTGACTGCCAATGGGGGAGCCACTTGAGATGTGAGTTTAATCCCTGGGTCAGGAATATTCCCTGGAGGAGGAACTGGCAACCCACTCCAGTATTCTTGCCTGGATAATACCATGGACAGAAGAGTCTGGCAGGCTACAGTCCACGGGGTTGCAAAGAGTCAGACATGACTCAGCACACATATGCAAGATAGATCAGCATACCCTTGTGAAACTTATCTCTGCAGTTTTAGGCATTAGAGAATTGTAAGTAACGGCAGAAATGAGTTTATAATAATGCTTACTAAATGGATATTACAGGTGACAACTGACATGCAAATTCGGAGAAAAGTCAGATCATAGTGGACTCAGGTAGACAAGTAATGGTTGACCTCAGAATATCGGCTTTGACTTTAGGGGATGTAAAGACTGGGATTTTGATAAAAAGTACTCAAACAGATGCTATAAGGTGTATAAATACCCTTAGCTGGCTAGGAGACAAAGCTTATACCAACTGAAGTTTCTCTGGTCCTGGCAATTTGTGAGTACAAAAGAGCTCTCATTACTAGAAATGATGTTTGTATAACAGGTGTCTGTCCTCTACCTAATTCAAGTTGGAATCATCTGCAAATTTTCCTAGAGAACATCTAATAATCAACAGGGGGGTATCACACCTATGTCTATAGTCACCTCTCTGTCAGGCATTACAGAAATTCCCTAAAACAGAGTTCCCTTTTCTTCAAGTGTTGCTACTCTCATTCTTTCAGCTGAAGCTGAAGCTCCAATATGTTGGCCACGTGATGCATAGACCTGACTCCTTAGAAAAGACTCTGATGCTGAGAAAGATTGAAGGGAGGAGGAGAAGGGGATGACAGAGTATGAGATGGTTCGATAGTGTCATCAATTCGATGGCCATGAGCTTGAGCAAGCTCCAGGAGTTGGTTATGGACAGGGAAGCCTAGCATGTTGCATTCCATGGGGTCATAAAGACTCAGATAAGACTGAGTTACTGGCCTGAACTGGCTCTTTTCCCAGTTTGCATAATCTCATTTTGAGCAAACCTGCTGCAACACTGAACAATGTGATCTTAGGCACATCCTTCCTAGAAACCATCCCTTTGATTGCTTCAGTGTACACTGCTGGTGAGAATCCAAATTCATAGACGCCTATGGTGTCCAAACTTCACCCGTTTCCAAGGTGAAGTGTGGTCCATCTCTCACCACTATGTATTATACCTATTTAGAGGAATCTTAAGAATGTAATATTTGTATTACACGATCCCCCAAAATTCCAGTGAAACTCCTCTTATGTGTTACTTATGGCACACAACCCCTCCTGAGGTCTCAGACTTTGGTTTCTCGGTGATGTGTTTTGTTTTATTTTTTTTTAATCAAATCTTTGTTGTTGGGTTAGCTAATCCGGTTGGACTTCTCTTCAGATGGGCTCCAAATAGGTGAGTTTGCCCATTTCTTTATAGAAATATTCTCTATGGAATCTCCTAACACGTCATTTGTGTGCATGCAAGCTATCTTGCTTCAATCATGTCCAACTCTATGTGATCTCATGGACTATAGCCCACCAGGCTCCTCTGTCCATGGGATTCTCCAGGCAGGAATATGGAGTGGGTTGCATGCCTTCCTCCAGGGGATCTTCTCAACCCATGAACTGAACCCATGCCTCTTATGTCTCCTGCACATCGACCCTATTTAATCAAATTTTAGGCCTAACTGCAGGGATTAACATGTAGGCTTGAGATGATATGCAATAGTTTGTATCTCACAGGAAACACCAGACAATAGCATATATCAGGTGGTTTTCTGCTGAACTTATATTTTGCTAACTGAGATAATCTCACATCATGTTTTTCATATATGAATTGTTGCAACATAAACAATCCACATGGGACCCCTTTGGGAACTTCCAAGTGACTCATGAGATTATAATACAGCTTCAGAGCCTGGCCTACAGATTAGTGTTTGGTTTGAGGATAGTTACCAAAAACATGCATGAGATTTTAAATGGCTAGAGAGCTACAGGAAATCAGTTCAGTTCAGTTCAGTCGCTCAGTCGTGTCCAACTCTTTGCGACCTCATGAACTGCAGCATGCTAGGCCTCCCTGTCCATCACCAACTGCCGGAGTCCACCCAAACCTATGTCCATCGAGTCGGTGATGCCATCCAGCCATATCATCCCTTCCCCTCCTGCCCCCAATCCTTAATATCATCAGGGTTTTATCCAATGAGTCAACTCTTTGCATGAGGTAGCCAAAGTATTGGAGTTTCAGCTTCAATATTGGTCCTTCTAATGAACACCCAAGACTGATCTCCTTTAGGATGGACTTGTTGGATCTCCTTGCAATCCAAGGGACTCTCAAGAGTCTTCTCCAACACCATAGTTCAAAACCATCAATTATTCGGTGCTCAGCCCTTTTCACTGTCCAACTCTTACAACCATACATGACTACAGGAAAAAGCATAGCCGTGACTAGACGGACCTTTGTTGGTAAAATATTATCTCTGCTTTTCAATATGCTATCCAGGTTGGTCATAACTTTCCACCCAAGGAGTAGGCGTCTTTTGATTTCATGGCTGAAAAGACCATCTGCAGTGATTTTGGAGCCCCCCAAAAATAAAGTCTGATACTTTTTCCACTGTTTCCCCATTTATTTCTCATAAAGTGATGGGACTAGATGCCATGATCTTAGTTTTTTAATGTTGAGCATTAAGCCAACTTTTTCACTCTCCTCTTTCACATTCATCAAGATGCTCTTTAGTTCCTCTTCACTTTCTGCCATCAGAGAAGTGTTATCTGCATATCTGAGGTCGTTAATATTTCTGTCAGCAGTCTTGATTCCAGCTTGTGCTTCTTCCAGCGTTTCTCATGATGTACTCTGCATTTAAGTTAAATAAGCAGGGTGACAATATACAGTCTTGACGTACTCCTTTTCCTATTTGGAACCAGTCTGTTGTTCCATGTCCAGTTCTGACTTTGCTTCCTGACCTGCATACAGGTTTCTCAAGAGGCAGGTCATGTGGTCTGGTGCTCCATTCTCTTTCAGAATTTTCCACAGTTTATTGTGATCCACACAGTCAAAGGCTTTGGCATAGTCAATAAAGCAGAAGTAGATGTTTTTCTGGAACTCTCTTGTTTTTTTGATGTTCCAAAGATGTTGGCAATTTGATCTCTCGTTCCTCTGCCTTTTCTAAAACCAGCTTGTACATCTGGAATTTAATGGTTCATGTATTGCTGAAGCCTCGCTTGGAGAATTTTGAGCATTACTTTACTAGTGTGTGAAATGAGTGCAATTGTGTGATAGAAATAATAGTAATTAATTATTGAAATTGTACATTACTTTATTAAATAAAATACTTTTCACTTTTGAGTTAGGTATTTTACTGCAAAAAGAAGTACATTGGCCAGAAATTTAAGCAACCAAACTATTATTGATTGTCAGTGGTATAAGTGGTGATCTTAATTCAACTAGTCCAGAGCAAAGTTTCTTCAAGGTAAATGTCTTGTCAAATTATCATTTGTTTTCATTTGGGGCCAAGATTTCAGTGGTAGCCTTGCTCAGAAAACAGAAGAATCTTTAGAAATATATAGCATATTGGGTGAGGAATGAATGTTAGGTTAAGTGAATCGTAAGGCAGAAATGAGTAAGTTAGAAATGTGGTCTATGACCTGATAATATTGTTCCTGTTCTTTTATATCTAAGGTCTGTGATTTAATGCCCTTTGTACAGCCAAGGCTTTGAAAAGGGTAAATAGTATAAATCTCCTTTTTATACATATTTGCACATTTAATATTAACTCTTCGGATTTTATTATCACTAGTCTCAGCTGACAGTTTAGAGAACTGAGTTGGAAATTAAGTGGTATGTTTTTGTTCCAAGTGTGATTTTAATAATCTATATTTTTCAATGTAGGTTATTTCACTGTCTAGCCCTCAGGTTCATCATGACTCAAATGAAGATTATTGAGCCTGGCAATTTCAGAGGTCTCTAGCATTTTCATTCCCATCTATTTTCTAAGAATTAGTTCTGTTCTCTCTACTAGGGCTGATTTTGGCCCCATCAAGAATGTATAAAAGTTTAGGAACAAAACTTTTCAGAAAAATAAAATATCTTTGATTATGTTATCCTTTATATTATATATTTATATTCTACTTGGCCTATCATTACTTACATAAGTGACTTTATAATGGAACCATCTTTTATAAGTGTTGTTCTGATTTCTTCTAGTTTTGCTTTTAATTTTCTGAAGCTGTAATAAGACCCAGGTTTTCCTTCAATTCATGGTGTACATATAGGTCTTTTAGATTTTTATGCAGTCCATTCCTAATATTTGATAAACATGATAGACAATTTTTGGCACCCAGGTCTCAAGGATGAGGTACATTTTTATGCTTTCTATCTGACTTGTTTAAAGAATGCCTGAATCTGTGTTTTCAATAGCTCATGGCATCAATATCAAAGCCATAGAGGAATAGAAACAAATGCACATTTGTTTATTGTGGATTTTAATATTTTTTCCAAATATCAGGAGGATGATATACTGATCATATTTTTTTAAGTTAAAGTAAAGGAAAAGGTCAGTGTTCATTCTATTCCCAAAGAAAGGCAATGCCAAAGAATGCTCGAACTACTACACAATTGCATTCATCTCACATGCTTGCAAAAATAATGCTCAAAATTCTTCAAGCCAGGCTTCAACAGTACATGAACTGTTAACTTCCAGATGTTCAAGCTAGATTTAGAAAAGGCAGAGGAACCAGAGATCAAATTGCCAATATCTTTGGAACATCAAAAAAACAAGAGGGTTCCAGGAAAACATCTACTTCTGCTTTATTGACTATGCCAAAGTCTGTGACTGTATGGATCACAACAAACTGTGGAAAAACTCTTCAAGAGATTGAAATACCAGACCACCTTACCTGCCTCTTGAGAAATCAGTGTGCAGGTCAAAAAGCAACAGTTAGAACGGTATATGGAATGACAGATTGGTTCCAAATTGGGAAAGGAGTACGTCAAGTCTGTATATTGTCATCCTGCTTATTTATCTTATATGCAGACTACATGATGAGAAATGCTGGACTGGATGAAGGAAAAGGTGGAATCAAGATTGCCAGGAGAAATATCAATAACCTCAGATATACAGATGACACCACCCTTATGGCAGAAAACAAAGAAGAACTAAAGAGCCTTTGGATGAAAGTGAAAGAAGAGAGTGAAAAAGGTGGCTTAAAACTCAGCATTTAGAAAACTAAGACCATGGTATCCAGTCCCATCCCTCCCACTTGCACATCACTTGTGGCAAATCGATGGGAAAACAATGAAAACGGTGACAGTGACTTTATTTTGGGGGGCTCCAAAATCATTGCAGATGGTGAGTGCAGTCATGAAATTCAGAGACGCTTGCTCCTTGGAAGAAAAGTTATGACCAAACTAGACAGCATATTAAAAAGCAGAGACAATGCTTTGCCAACAAAGGTCCATCTAGTCAAAGTTATGGTTTTTCCAGTAGTCATGTATGGATGTAAGTGTTGGACTATAAAGAGAGCTGAGCATCAAAGAATTGATGCTTTTGAACTGTGGTGTTAGAGAAGACTCTTGAGAGTCCCTTGGACTGCAAGAAGATACAAGCAGTTCATCCTAAAGGAAATCAGTCCTGAATATTGATTGGAAGGGCTGATGCTGAAGCTGAAACTTCAATACTTTGGCCACTTGATGCAAAGAACTGACTCATTTGAAAAGAACCTGATGCTGGGAATGATTGAAGGTGAGAGAAGGGGACAACAGAGGATGAGATGGTTGGATGGCATCACTAACTCAATATACATGAGTTTGAGTAAAGTCTGGGAGTTGGCGATAGACAAGGAAGCCTGGAGTATTGCAGTCCTTGTGGTCCCAAAGAGTCATACATGACTGATTGACTGAACTGACATGATAGTTGGTTTATAATGTATTAGTTTCAGATATACAGCTTAGCAATTCAGTATTTTGATAGTTATACTTCATTTAAAGTTATTATAAAATAATAACTATATTCCCCTGTGCTGTAAAACATATCCTTTAGCTTATTTATTTTTTACATACTTTTAGTTTGTAACACTTTAACTCCTACCACTATCTGGCCTTCCTCCCCATTTTCTCTCTCCAGTGGCAGTCACTAGTTTGTTCTCAGTACCTGGGAGTCTGTTTCTATTTTGTTATATTTATTTATTTGTTTTATTTATTTATTTTTTAATACTCTACATGTAATTGATAATATACATTATTTATCTTTCTCTGACATTTCATGAAGCATAATGCCATCTAGGTCTACCCATGTTGTTGAAAATGCAACAACATGGAATTTTATTATTTTTTAATGGCATTTTATTATTTTTATTGCTGGGTAATATTCCATATCCTCTGGAGAAGGAAATGGCAACCCACTAATATTCTTGCCTGGAGAATTCCATGGACAGAGGTGCCTAGTAGGCTACAGTCCACAGGGTCTCAAAGGGTCAGTTATGACTGAGCAACAAACTCAGTACTCCATATCATGTCTTCTTTACTCTTCTGTTGATGAACACTTAGTTTCCTTACATATCTTGGCTCTGTTAATCAATGCTGCTATGAACATTGCAGTGCATGTACTTTTAGAATTAATGTTTTCATTGTCTTCATATGTTTTCATAGGAGTGAAATTGGTATATCATACGGTAGTTCTATTTTTAGTTTTTTTCAAGAACTTCCATATTGTTGCCTATAGAGGCCATTGCAGTTTTTATTTTCAAGCTCCTGGTGAAACTTAAACTCTAAAAACTTGAGATCTTGTGATGGTCATTTCTTGACAGTGCATGCAATTCAAGCAGAACACTGCTTTCACTATGATGTAAACGTCTATAGTTGGGAAAGAGTATCATTCCTTCTTTGAATCACATTAGATGCTGAAATAGAGGCCCATGTAAAGCCTTTTAGACTGCAGAGTGCATAAGAATTCAGATAAATGATTTCCTGTATCATCAAATATGCATAATTCTAGTACAGAAACCTAAGGGATAACCTTCCAAATATCTTGATGTTTCTGTAACTCGTAAGTGTGATGTGATATACCATGCTGCAGGATAGCATGAAAGGAAGGAATTATTTCAGCTTATCTGTATTAGCTTTATTGTGAAAAATCTCTTTTATTACCTTGATAAACACTAGTGCAGAGGTGGTTTTCCTTAATATAGCATGGGACTTGGATGAAATATTGCAAGTCTTGTGTGTTTTAGCTACGCATTTTACTTTCTGATCCTCTGATACACTTTTGGGAGGTCTTACCTTCTTGTAGATGACAGTTTAAGTTTGTGTAAATACAGGAGATAATGCAAAGAAATATTAAGAAGCAGAGCAGAAGGTCTAGAGCATAACCTAGGGAGACATCTTGTATTGAATGGCTATGTTAATGAGAGATAGTCAAAGGATAAGAGGAGTGCCAGGCTTACATAAAAATAGCAAAAGGCTTTGTCATTACAAACCAGGGAGAAGAAGGAAAAGAGATAGTTATGTTACAGATGACACATAGAACAAATACAAGAAAATAAATAACAGTAAATCTAAGAACTTGGAGGAAAATATATCTGTACAAAATTGTAGAAAGGTATGCATATTTACTTGACTTACTCTACCTCTGCCTTGACTCCACCACACACTCACTGCTAAAGGGTAATATCTTGCTTATAGGGATAGTTTATAACCACCTATTGAAAGGAAAAATTAATAGTTATTGGTATATCAAGTTGACATATCATTTCTTTCTTAGGGGTATGATGGAAATATGGTACAAATGAATAGGTTAATTCTCAGAATTTGCTCCAAGATGCTTACCCATAAATATTAGAATATGGTACACATCATATGCCTTTCTCAGCCAATATCTTTGCATGGCTTCTTTTTAATGGTGGACAATGCCTCTAAGCCTGTCACTAAAACCTTCCAATGCAAATGACTCATCTTCTTATGAAGCTCATTACTCTACTGAAACTTTATAGAACATGAAGTGACATGGAAAATTTAGAGTTCCCCGCTGTCATTATGATCACATTAATTAAGCAATAAGACCCAGCAGTACAGGAACTACATTGTATTAATTCATATCTTGGGATAAATGTTCAAAGAAGTGCTTGGGAATAAAGCCACAAGACTCCCATTAATGTCATGAGTCTACATGGATTAATGCTGGACACCTGCTTCTCAACTCTGACATTGCTGGTAACTATGCGTCCTAACTTATCTTAATCTTTATAAAAATATGATTGTTCCTCACTCCCCTTAATACTTCTATACAGGACCATTTCATTTACCAATGCATGCTAAGTCACTTCATTTGTTTCTGACTTTTTGTGACACCATATACTGCAGCCCACCAGGCTCCTCTGTCCATGGGATTCTCCAGGCAAGAATACTAGAGTGGGTTGTCATGCCCTCTTCCAGGGGATCTTCCCTACATGAGTATCAAACCCAAGTCTCATGCCTCCTGTGATACCAGGCAAATTCTTTACCACCAGCACCACCTGGGAAGCCCTCATTTGCCGATACTTTTTCTCACATTAAAGGTAAAATTGAAAAAATAAATAAATTCAGATGCATGATTAGAAAAACTGGGATATTTGGGAAAACACCTAATTTCATGGAAAGACAATTTTAAAATGTCACATTAATGTGTTGGTGGAAACAAAGTCACTCTGGAGTAGAAGTCTATCTGAGGATATATTTGGAAGTTACTATAGCTTCAAACAAAAATCTAGACCACTAAGACTGAGAGCTTTATCTTGTGTACTAGATATGAACAAGCAAGTATCAGAATCCAGGAATTCACGAATACGGTGACATTTCAGACATCTCAAATTCCATGAAAAAAAATCATCTTTGGAAAAGCATGCTTTTGTTTGTTTTCTGCCAGTGTTTTCCAATCCCTATTTGGTGTTGGTGACAATTTGGATCCATTCTTATTAGTAATGCTTAGGAACTTAGAAGTTTTACCTGAATTCAGGGGTTCTTAACTTGTGATCTCTTTCTGAGATCAACAGTATCTCTTGAAAATTTGTTAGAAATGCAAAGTATTAGAACTCACCACAGATGTACTGAACCAGAAACTCTGAAACTGAGACCCACAAACTGTGGTTTAACCAAGAAATCTGGGTTCTTTTGAGAATGATAAAATTTGAAAGGCAAAGTTATAACTGAAGAAGAAATAGTGCCATTATTTCTGTACAATCTCTGTATTTTCCTATCAGAGACAGCATCTTGGTTATAGGTCTGTTAGAGAATTCTTTTAGGTGTTGACATTAAAATATGATGCTACCTTAATTTCATTAGGATTCAGTAAGTCAGTTTGGCTCTCCCTGTGAAATTTGCCTATCAAAATCTGCCTAGTTCTTTTCCCTCAAAAGTTTATAGATAATGGAAGGTGGGAGGGAGGTTCAAGATAGAGGGGACAAAGGTATACCTATAATTGATCTATGCTGATATATGGTAGAAACCAACACAATATTGTAACTATCATTCATTTTAAAATAAATAAATTAAGAAAAAGTCTATAGATAGATGTACAACCATTTATTTATCTATCTATAAAAAACATATTTAAACCCACCAAAAGTTTGGTTTTAATATGTAACTGTTTCATTTGGCTGAGCATTATGTCAACAGTGGTTGTAGTTTATCTCTGTCCTTCTACATTTTTCTAGCACACAAGATGTCTATTTTGATTCTGTGATGCAACTAGCATGTTCTTTTTCTTTCTGGTCAGTTACTAGACCCCTGCCTGAAAATCTCAACCTCTGTCATTGTCTTAATACATATTTCCTCTATGACCAGAGAGTTACCTTTCTCTAATAATTTCCTCTGAGAGACTAATGAGCCATAGAACTGAACCTCATATGCTTACTGGATTTCTTCATACAGTTCTATCCCTGAAACATGTACATGCTCCATCTGCCTTTTAAATCTATTGCCTTTTAGATTTAAATCCATCTGCCTTTTATCTCTATTGGATCTGTGTGATAGTGGCTGCTTTTCTGGACACACTCTCTGAAGTTCTCTCTGGACTTAGTGTTCAGTCTTCTTTCCTAGCCTATCTTTTCCATGGAACTTCCCAACTGTTATGGCTGAATCTAGCCTTTCCTAGTTAACCACTATATTCTGGTTAGCTCTTTAGTTACTACCCACACACCTCTATATGAAAATGCTATGACAATTTCCATCTAGGAATCTCTCTATTGCCTGTTTAAAATAAGCAGGTTTATTAATGGCAGAAATCACAGAATGACTCTTCACTACCAAAGGCTATATTCAGGCCAAGACCACCACACTTATAACACAGAGGTTGAGAGATGACTTCTGGAATAAATCTTGTTTCAAAATTACACTCAAATTCTTGGGTAGTTACATGATTTCAGTAAGTTGCTGAACTCTTCTAAATATCAGAGTTTTGTTTTTTATTTTATTCTATAAACTAGGAATAATACTACTTTTTGATATAGGATTATTGAGAAGAGTAAAATAGCCAAGAAGAGCACCTGACATATATTATTCCTCAATAAATGTGCATTATTGATGCTATACTATTCATTTCCTGAAGATAACCAGGTGAATCGCATTGTGGTTTTTCATCTCAAGAAATTGACAATGAAGTGCAGGACATTAAATACATGTTTGCTGCTGCTGCTGCTGCTGCTAAGTCGCTTCCTTTGTGTCCGACTCTGTGCAACTGCATAGACAGCAGCCCACCAAGCCCCCTCCGCCCCTGGGATTCTCCAGGCAAGAACACTGGAGTGGGTTTCCATTCCCTTCTCCAATGCATGAAAATGAAAGGTGAAAGTGAAGTCGCTCATTCGTGTCTGACTCATAGCGACCCCATGGACTGCATGCAGCCCACCAGGCTCCTCCATCCATGGGATTTTCCAGGCAAGAGTACTGGAGTGGGGTGCCATTGTCTTCTCTGAGGGAACACTGAGAAGATTTCAAAAGTGTGTATGCCTTTTTGTGTATATGTGTGTGAGTTGATGGGGAGAGGAATACCCAGAACATGGCTGAGGGGGTGGGATTCAAAGGAACAATAAGGGCTCTGGACCTGAGAGGAAAAAGTGAGGCAAACAGGAAGCAGAACTAGACGTTTAAACTGGCTTGGACAAACTAGGAAGTCAAGTGGCTTCCATATCAAGACTAGCTTGGTTGTGTATTTCTATATACTTTTTACCATGGGAGTTTCCAGGCAAGAGTACTGGAGTGGGATGCCATTGCCTTCTCCAAAATACACATTTAGATACTGATAAATGTTAATGAAAATGTACAAATAAAATTATTATTGGAGTTGGAAAGTACTTCTGACTAGCGGAGTCAGACAAAAAAGATCTTGGAGGTATTAGCATTTAGCCATTTTTTTGCATTTGAGAATGACTGCATTTTTTGGCAAAGCTAATAAAAAGGGCTGACATGGGGTGGGGATTACCTTTCCAGAGGCTTCACTAAGCTGGAAGAGTTAAGGTACTATGTCATTGAATCCTTAGGGGAAACGAAATGAGATAGGTTTGTTTGTTTGTTTGTTTGTTTGTTTGTTTGTTTTTTTATCTTCATCTAAACGATGAGGAAACTGAATTTAAAAGTTTAAAAGTCAATGGAAGTAGTGAGAAGCTGGAGCAGAATAGTTGGAAACAAAAGTCTTGGAGTCGAAACCCTGATTTAAATCACAACTTCTCTTCCAGTAGCCTGGAAAGAAAAAGGGAGTCATCCCGTCTCTCTTTGTATGTCTTCATTATCAGGGTACCTGTGAGATGATTTATTCTATTACTGGAGAATTCTGCATTTTTAAAAAACTATTTTTAGAAATAATATTTCTATAATTATTGTAGGTTTGTCTCTGATCTTTTCAATATTGTGTTGGAAAAAAAAAATCAAAACCCTAACAGTTCAGAGATGAATCATTGTGACTAGATTGGTAGACCCTATCATATGACTCATGAAAATGAAAGTGAAGTCGCTCAGTCATGTCTGACTCTTTGTGACCCCAAAGACTGTAGCCTACCAGGCTTTTCTGTCCATGCAATTCTCCAGGCAAGAGTACTGGAGTTGGTTGCCATTTCCTTTTCCAGGGTATCTTCCCCACCCAGGGATTGAACCGGAGTCTCCCACATTGCAGGCAAGCGCTTTACCCTCTGAGCCACCAGGGAAAGCTCTCATATGACTCATATGGAGCAATATATCTTGGTATTTTTCAAGTGAGATACATTGATTTGGATAATATAGATAGCATTTATTTTTGAATTAACAGAGATACTGGGTGGGAATAAATGCAGCTGATACATTTACCTTCAAGGACAATAATCATAGCCTAATGAAGCAAGTGAGAAAAGGGTAGACTGGTAATGTTTGAATTTACATAAAGAAATTTCCAGAAATGCTTAATATCTTTGATTATCAGATGGATTGAATGTGTTAAGAGAGGTGTACAGAGCAAGGCGTATTGAGTGCAGCACTTTAACAGAATCATCTTTTAGGATTTGAAGTAGCTCAGCTGGAATTCTATCACCTCCACTAGCTTGGTTTGCAGTAATGCTTCCTAAGGCACCCTTGGCTTCACACTCCAGCATGTCTGGCTCTAGGTGACTGACCACACCTTAACGGTTGTCTAAGTCTTTAAGAATTTCTTTGAGAATGTGGTTAGACTGTGTTTTAATTCAAGGCATCAGTTGCTTCAGACAGAATTTTAAAATAGCATCAATGCAGGATATTCCACTCTCATCATTCCATTTAAATGTGTGTTTTGTGTATGGCAGGAATGTTTTCCCATCCTTTTGCTTCAAGGTATCTTTTAAGGTTCATTTCATGTCCCATTCTCTCCTTGGTTAAATATTTAAGGCTCTATCAGACTCTGCTGTTTATGATACTTACTGGCTATCCCAGAAAATCTAGCAGTGGATTAAATAGATTCTACTCTTTCTCCAATATTTGTATGTGCTTGATTTTCTTCCCTAGATGATTATAAAATAATCTCAATCAAAAGTTATGCCAAATGCTTTTGTTTATGTGTGTAAATTCTCTGTATGTAAAGTAAAAACTGCAGGGCAAAGTAGAAATCCACTAGAACCTATCACAATATAGAGATAGAGTAAAGTTAGTATAGACTATGTAAAGATGTAGAGATTGCTATGTTTCTTTTTTCTTTAATAATTTTATTTTGAGAAAATTAAAAATCCCCCTGTAGTGTGATTTATTATCATTTCTTTGTTTTTAAACTTTTTTTTTTCCCTAGGAACAATGTTAGATATATCTATATAGAGAGATCTAGATATCAGTATAGATACCAATTAGTTATAGATATAGATGGGACTTCCCTGGTGACATAGAAACTGCCTGTAATGCAGGAGACTAGGGTTCGATCCCTGGGTCAGGAGGATCCACTGGAAGAGGGAATGGCAACTCACTCTAGTACTCTTGCCTAGAAAATATCATAGACAGAGGAGCCTGGTGGGCAGCAGTTCATAGGGTCACACAGAGTCAGAAATAACAGAAGCAACTAAGCAGCATCAACATAGATATAGATATCTCCTATTGATTCTATTTCTTGAAGAATCTAGGCTGTTTAGTAATATCTAGCACATACTAATTACTACTAAAACTGAATAATTTCATCCTAGTTCCCTGCACTAGGATCTGGTACATACCAGCAGATGTATCTTGATCCAAGATCAAGAAATTATTCCCCAGCAAGCTCTTCTGTCTCCTTAGTAAAACTTCTGTAAGAAGGAGAAATTATTTTCTAATACCATATAATAAATATTAAAAAAAAACTTCTTTGTGCTTTACTTCTTCACTGCTTTTTAATTTCCATTGTTTCCTTAGTTGATAATATAATATTTTTCTCAATAAAATAAATTACATTTTAAAATTAGGATATAGTGTAATAGTACTATCTTGCTTCAAGTAATTTATTAGTATAGAAGTTGGAGTACCCTAAAGACTCCACACAAAACCTTGGAGCTAATAAATGAATTTAGTAAGGTAGCAGCATACAAGAGCAATACACATATATCCATTGTATTTCTTTATACTATTAATGAAATATCATGAATAGAAAGTAAAAATAAAATACAGCTTAAATTTCATTAAAAAAAGAAAAAAAATGTATATAGGAATAAACTTAACCAAGGAGGTGAAAGACCTCTATGCTGAAAACTATAAATCTTTGATAAAGTAAACTGAAAGTGATTCAAAGAAATAAAAAGGTATTCAATGCTCCTGAACTGAAAAAAAAAATCCATAAAATATCCATACTACTAAAAGCAATCTACAGATTTAATGCTGTCCCTGAAAAATACCCATGACATTTTTCACAAAACTAGAACAAATAATCCAAAAATGTATATGGAACATCAAAAACCCAGAATTGCCAAAGTAATCAGAAGAAAAATAACAAAACTGGAGGCATAATCCTTCCAGATGTCGACAATACTACAAAGCTACAATAATCAAAACAGCAGAATATATAGTATTAGCACAAAAACAAACATATGGATTAATGAAATATAATACAGAGCCCCAAAATAAGCCCACATATCCACTGTTAACTAATCTATGACAACAAAGGCAATATATACAATGGAGAAAAGACTTCACACTTCAGCAAGTGGTGTTGGGAAAGCTAGACAGCTACATATAGATCAATGAAATTAGAACTCTTCCTCACACCATGACCAAGACCTAAATAAAAGGCATGAAACTGTAAACTCCTAGAAGAAAAGATAGACGAACCATTCTCAAACATAAATTGTATTAATATTTCCTTAGATCAGTCTCCCAAGATAAAAGAAATGAAATAAGCAAACAGGACCTAATCAGAGCTTGCACAACAAATGAAACAATCTACAAATTAACTGACAACTTACAGACTGGGAAAAAATATTTGTAAGCAATGTGACTGGAAAAGGGTTATTATCCAAAGCACACAAACAGCTCATACAACTCAATATTATTTCAAAAAAGGAAGCAATTAGAAATATAGAAAGTTTACATGTGAATATGTGTATGTTTGTTAGACCTCATACATGGAAACTGTCCAATTGAGAACAGGTATCTAAAATATGGACTTCTCATTTGGTGCTCATGGTAAAGAACCCACCTGCCAATGCAGGAGACATAGAAAACATGGGTTTGATCCCTGGGTTGGGAAGATCTCCAGAAGGAGGGCATTAAAACCCACTTAAGTATTCTTGCCTGGAAATCTCATGGACAGGGGACCCTAGCAGTCTACAATAAATAGGGTAACAAAGAGTCAGACATGATTGAAGCAACTTAGCACACAGGCCCATGTATCCAAAAATATAATATTCATGCATGCATTAGTAGATAAATGTATACATGCATTCATATTTAAGACGTTGAATTTCACTTTATATCAAAAAAATAAAAATTTATATCACAGAATTCAGTTCTAAAAGTAATCTTTATAAATGTTTTTAAATATATATTTTCATTCATAGACTCAGAAAAAAACAATCTTTTTTTAAGATTTTATTGTTAGACCTGGGATTGATGCAAGAGTTTTTGAACTCTAATCCATTTTCGTATAAGGTATTTTATCTCAGTTCAGTTCAGTCACTCAGTCATGTCTGACTCTTTGCGACCCCATGAACCACAGTACGCCAGGCCTCCCTGTCCATCACCAACCCCCAGAGTCCACTCAAACCCATGTCCATCGAGTCGGTGATGCCATCCAGCCATCTCATCTTCTGTTGTCCCCTTCTCCTCCTGCCCACAATCTTTCCCAGCATCAGGGTCTTTTACAATGAATCAGCTCTTTGCATCAAGTGGCCAAAGTATTGGAGTTTCAGCTTCAACGTCAGTACTTCCAATGAACACCCAGGACTGATCTTTAGGATGGACTTGTTGGATCTCCTTGCAGTCCAAGGGACTCTCAAGAGTCTTCTCCAACACCACAGTTCAAAAGCATCAATTCTTCTGCACTCAGCTTTCTTTATAGTCCAACTCTCACATCCATACATGACCACTGGAAAAACCATAGCCTTGACTAGTCAGACCTTTGTCAGCAAAGTAATGTCTCTGTTTTTTAATATGCTATCTAGGTTGGTCATGACTTTCCTACCAAGAAGTAAATGTCTTTTAATTTCATCGCAGCAATCACCATCACCAGTGATTTTGGAGCCCAAAAAAAGAAAGTCAGCCACTATTTTCAGTGTTTCCTCATCTATCTGCCATGAATTGATGGGACTGGATGCCATGATCTTAGTTTTCTGAAGGTTGATCTTTAAGCCAACTTTTTCACTCTCCTCTTTCACTTTCATCAAGAGGCTCTTTAGTTCTTTTTCACTTTCTCCCAGCAAGAAATAACTGAAAAACCTAATATGTATTAAATGTTCTCTGCAAAGAGAAAACTTGACTGTTGCATTTAGAGGTCTCACAAATTAGTTGAGTGGATAATAACTGATATTTTCTCATCTTTATGAGGAAATGCACTGACACACCTTCATTTCGTAATTTAATCCTTCAGTTTACCTACACAGTTGATCCCGTATGCAAGTGAAAACACTGAAATTCAGCCAGGTCAACCAATCATGGATTCAAGGCAAAGGACTGAAGACTGAACCTAGATTCTTTTCCTCACTATATCAAGCTCTCTTAGCTCTGGGTATGTTCAAATGAGGAATCTATTTTCAGTGTTACAGAAAAACTGTCATCAGTTTTTTTGTTCTTAAGCTGGGCTTTTCAAAATCATTGAAGAAAGAACAAATGCTAAACTTTCTGAATACAAAGGGAAATGACTCTGCTGCCTGGCTCTGCAACTCAAAGCCACACTAATTCTCAAAGCTAGAAAATGTCCCAAGCACCTTGCAAGAAGTAAGTTTCTGTTTAGCATCTTCAACCTCCCAAAGGCCAACCTGTGCTTACATAACTCTTGGACCCTTGATGGAGTGTGATAAATTTTCCATTGATTTAAAGCAAACAAGTCTCAACACTGGCAATGACAACTGACCGACTACAAAATAGAATGCTTGACTACAAACATGCTGCTTCTCATATGTAAATGCACACAACAATTTTCATTTAGGTAAATGCAATGAAACCAAACGTTGTATGAATTTTCTCAAGTCAAGCACTGTCTTGAGGTTAGAGAGGATCAATTTATAATTTGGAGAGCAATTATTTAGGCCTTTAGACTTCCAAAAGAATGAAGTGGAACAAACATCATAGCCAGAAAAATCAAGCATTTCACCTCTCCTCACATCTATGCTTGAACCTCAGCTCTGGGGCATAATTCAAGATTTGATATTAAAGTGTTTCATTTGCAGCCAATTAGGTCTAGGATTAGATTCTGCAGCCTCCTTGCACATGAGGACAAGAGTGTGATTTCCAGCAACCTTATTTCCACTCCCTTACTCCTTCACACATCTCTTCAGAACCATCACTGCCTTCATCAAAACAATTTCATTTGTACTTAGGAACACGTTACAGCCGGTAAGCGGAAGGTACAGAACAAGCTTAACCACCATAGCTTTTTTTTTTTTTTACCAGCTGAATATCACGAATCTTGTATTTCACTGTGGTGTAAGGTCTCTGATTACATCAACCTCTCCAAATTATGCTGAAATGAAGGCCATTCAATTTGCTACAATCAGTAACTTTCGAAAGAGCCCACATAATTGATTTCACAGTAATATAGGCATAGGTGACTGAGAGCCTCAGCTTCATTTAGACAATGTTTTCTTTCATTCCAAAGTGTAGTATTCAATAGAAATCAATTTTTTTCCCCCAACAGTTGGCAGCTAAGCTTTGATACATATGAAGTTTTTTTTTTTCCTTTTCTTTATGGTGCAGAAACATGAAAATTGAAATTATTGCCCAGTGTGATCTAATAGAAGTCGACAGCCTTTAGGTGAATAACTTCTTTTTGGAACTCGCCCTGACGAGGATTTCAACCAGCAGGCAAGGAGCCACTCTGAATGCCATGCAGACCTCTAGCAACATTTGTTCCTTACCCAGTATACTGAGAGTTGAGATGTGAATGTGGATATTGTTTCAAACATTGCTCTACACTATTTGCCTATATATAGTATGATCTGATTTTCACTCCACTTTGAGTAATTACTGCTAATGATCTTTACTATTCCCAGATGCACACGTGACTTTGACCTTTAAAAGGATAACAATGCACACTGATCATGGACTTTTACTGACCGGACTGTGACCCATCTCAAAGGTACGGAAGAGGAGGCAGGTTCTGACTCAAAGAAGTATATAGTCAAAGTTTCCCCAGGTTTTTATTTAGAAGTTAGTCCCATCAGAATTGTTAAATTCATGACTTTATTAGGCAGATATTTGATGGAGGTGGAGATAAAGCGTACCTTAACTCAAGAATCTGGTGGACTAATATTCAATTCTCAGCTGAAACTTTGGCACCTACATGGCCTGGGAAATTCACTTATCTTCTCTGAATCCAATTTATTGATTAATATGATATTTATTTTAACCATTGTTATGAAATTTATGTCCTAAGAAGTGGATATTTATCATGACTGTAGAGTTCATACTGGGTATTAGCTAAGTATTCTTGGGTAATTTACATAATCCTCTGAACCTCAGTTTCCTCAACTGTAAAGTTAGAATAATAAAACCTCACATTTTTTAAAAGGATGAAATGAAGTAATGCCTGTTAAGTGTTTACCACAGTCATAAAGTTTTCATAGTTATTATTATTATAAAATCGCACTTGGTTTCTTTAACTCCCTTGCTTGATGATTCTCAGTGAATGTGAGTATCCCTGAATGAGGTTACATAAGTTCTAGAACTGTAAATCATATTCATGTACTACATTTTCAATGTAAACATAATAGAAAAGAAAGCATGTTCCTTTAACTTATTACAGAGAGTTAACATATAAATGCTAAAGGATATTTTCATTGGAAAATGAGATATTGAATGAACATGTCTGATATTTTGGGCACTTGCAGAAGTCATAGTTGGCTCTGATCCACTGGGACTGGAAAGCTGATAGCACCAGAAGAGGCAAGATGGTAAAACCGCCTCCAGGACAATGCATGAGGACAAGCAGTGCTATGATCTGTCTGTGGTGTCTGTCATGGGAAAGGGACATATGTGACAGCATAGATGTCACGCCGTTTCCATTACTGGTTTGACCTTGTTTTGTCTGTGTATCATCACACTTTACCACACATACTATCTAAAAATAAATTATGGTTTCTCACTTTGTTCTTTCTTTAACTCTAGTCCCTCTTATCTGATGGTTTTTAATATCTACAACATTGAGAACATTAGTCTCTCTAAGTGACAAAGACAATTTTCATTATTAAAAACCTTTATGTGGTTATGTAGTATTAATAAACTCAGAGCCATATGCTAAAAAAGAGAGATTTATAGAATACATTAGATAAATAGTCTAGGAAACAAATGCAGAGAGTCATTTTTAAAAAGACAGAATTTAATATGACCTATTACACAAAAAATAGTTTTGCTATTATATATTTAATACCAGTTAGCCTGGAAAAAGAGAGTATCAATTTTCCTTGCAGTAAATAATCATGGCACATATATTTAATGAGTTATTAACAAATGATAACATAGTAATTCTAAATAAAAATCAACTATGCCACATCATTAGAAAATACTACTTTCCCCCAATCTCCTTACTGTAAAACTTACCATGAGCCTCAAGGCACATTATTTGGAGGAAACCAAAACTAACCTCTTTGGATATGAAAAGTGGTGGAGACTACTGTGGTGAGGAAAGCAAGATCATGAATAAAAAACAAGCAAAATCCAATCAAGGATGTTATCACTCACTGAAAGGAAGAATTTTCCTAGGGAGTTCCACTGTTCATTCTTTCATTCATTTATTCATATAACAAAATTGCTGTTGAAAATGTTTTATTGGTGACGCGACTGAGCCTGCAACATTAATTTAAATATATTTCACTAAGCTGAATGATTCATTGGGGTCAAAACCATTTAACTTCAAAGTAATATCATGGAGATAGTCCTTAGTTTATATTTATGCCATATTTTAAATATTACAATTTTTAAATTTAATGACAAAATTTTTCATTCTAGAGTGAAAATTTTGCTAATCTTTCAAAAAGTTGTCTCCCAGTCTCTTACTTATTTGTGTTAGCAATTTCTTATTGATCTCTCTAGATCTACTCCTCACTCATCATGCTTTGTGCCCAAAGAGAATAATATTTATAAGCCAAAGCAAACAAATTAAAAACAAAATCCCTGCCTTTGGTTTTGCATCGAGCTTGGCCAATGGAAGGTACCTGCAGAAGACTAAAGGGCAGGAGTGTCAAATTGGGATATTCTTTACTCTTACTCCTGTCTGGCCAAGTTGCCACAGGTTGGATGTGTCCTTCTACCAAAGGCCACAACTCCTGCTTGGTATTCCTAGCCTACAGCTCCCCTCTACAAGTTCTGGTAAGCACATACTCCTCTTATTCCTTCAGAGTTTGTGAGGACTCTTTACTGTCAATAATCCTGGAATACTGCATTATCCCTTGTTGGTTTCTTTAAACCTGCCTGCATTTTTCTGAATACCCCCCTTTATTAATCTCTCCTTGATTATTCAATTTGAGTGTGCCATCTGTTTCCTAATGTTCCTCTGGGTGGTACCTTCAAATGGAAGATCCTGATTCTTCCCTTAGGTGTAACCTCTTCCCCAGCCCCTACCATCCTAGCTGTCCTATTGAGTGGCCTGCATTAACATTCTCAGATGCAAAGTGAAGGACAGATTCAATGGTATTTCTAAATAGCCAAGTGAATCAAGCTAGACTCCAGAAGTCCTGGAGTAGGAAGGATGGTCAGGAGGAAAGGCAGTGACAGATTGTCATCCCATATGCATACACCAGGCATCATTAGAATAGCAATTTTATAACTTGCTTTTTCACTTAACATACGATTTAATCACTTTGTCACACTCTTTAAGCTTCATTTTGGCTGCATATTATTCTAAATTCAAGGCTGAGTTTCTAGGATTCATAAATTCTGGAAGTATGGAAAGCATCTTGCAGTTTTATTTGCTGTTCTTCCATTCCTAACAAGCCGTGTTCAGTTGTGGACCCCCCCTCCCCCAAATGAACTTGATGGCTGAATTAGTGTCTGAGTCAAGGTTTTCTCCAAAGACACCTGAATCCACCCCAGGCTCCTCTACTTGGATACAAGTAAGTATTCTCTATGGTTCGTTTCGTACAGTTCACATAGTTGGATGTTGTTAATCACTGGTCTTGTGGAAGACATGTTTTTTACAGACTGGGGCAGGGGGTGGTTTCAGGATGATTCAAGGGCATTATATTTATCGTGCACTTTATTTCTGTTAGTATTATATCAGCTCCACCTCAGATCATCAGATACTAGATTCTGGAGGCTGGAGACTCTTGTCTTACAGGAAATCTTTCTGGATGTGCAAAGCTAGTTTGACAAAGTAGCCTTTTTTCAATCATCCCCTCTTTTAGAGACATTTGAGAGTTGCTTAACAGGTAACCCTCTATTCTGGAAGCTTAGACGTTAGAATAGTCAATACAAAAAAAAATATTTTCTGTGGGAATTACTTGCACGTCCCATTTGTGTACAAAAAGTCTGGACTTTTCTGTGCATCAGTCTATGGAAAAAAAGCGTTTAAGAGCTTGCTGTTATTGTTGTTGTTGCTACTGTTGTGTATATGTTTGTGTGTTCTGAACATGGAGTACTACAATTATAAACTAGCCAGGAGATATATTTCTACATAGTACATTTGAGCAACATTAAAGTTTATGCTGCTTAAATCACTTCAGTTTGTGGGGTATTCAGATCTCTGAATTTTATGATAATGTCAAGAGAGCTTCTGGTGAGTTCCATTAATTTTTTTGGTATTGTTTAATTTTACATGAGTAAATATAATTACTCCTTTTGTCATGAAGAGCAAGTTCTAATACCAATTTATAATTCATGGAGCTAATTATGTTAACGAGGAGGCAATCTTTCCTCAGCTATCTCCCCTGTAATTTTAAAGGATTTTGATTTTTTCCCCTTTCCTCTACAATTTCTCTTCCAGCTATGAAAAGGAAGTGTACACAATTCATCTGTGATATAATTATTTACCATGGCAACAGTTTGTGAATGGGATTGGGAAGTTGCACAGAAGGAGAAAGCAGCTTAAGGGAAACAGCCAAAAAAATCCTTTCAAGACAAGAGGGCTTTCAGGTGGGGATGGTTTTTTGTTTTCTTGACATTTTAAGGAGGGGCTCAGGTTTGCCTAACATTGTAAAAACTGCTGCTGATCCTAAAATGAAAGAGTCTATTTTCTACAGTTGCATTTCGGAAAATCACTTTGATTAAGAGAGTGACACAAAAGGCAAACCCATGTTTTCCCTCTGCATTTGAATTAACAGCCCCCAGGAAGGCAGAGAGAAAGCCTTCCCTGCTAAATGATCAGATAGCATAGCCAGGGGATGTGTGGGAAAAAGAAGATTCCTGTTTCTAGTATTCCTAAAATGGGTACTAAGCTCTAACCCAACTTAGCAACAAAAATCTTCCTTTTTGGGTAACATAACAATTTTGAAGGAAAGTAAAGAAAATCTATCCAAATCCAGTGGTGTAATCTTTAGGCTTCACCTGAGGCTGCCACAAATTCTATACCCATCTCCCTTGTTCAATGGAATATTGATGATTTTATCCCCAATCGTGTGATGCCAATGAACATAATCAATATTCTTCAAAAGAACACTAGTATGCATATTAAAATCATCATACTATCAAAAGGCAAGCCATGCTTTTCTAGGCGCTGGCAGGCTTATGTTCTTTTCACCTGTGAGCAACGCTACCTCTCATAGGCTTCCTTTCTTTCTGTGTGCAGCAATAACTCACATCTAACCATAGCTGAAGTATTCTTGATTGCAGAATAAAATTGCTTCTGTTCAATATTCCAGGATGCTAATTGCATCAAAAGCTGTGGGAAAAGCTTACAACTGGGAGCTGTAGGAGTAGAAGGCTTCAGACTGCTTGATCTCCTCAGAAATACATATAAACAAGAGGAGGTTAGAAAAAAGTCTGGTGGCACAACATTCTAAAACGAAAGGTCAAACACACACACACACACACACACACACACACACACACACACACATAACTTTGACTCCACAAAGCAGAGAGTTCCTATGTCCTGGCTGCAGAAACAGCAGTCACTTCACAAGACAATTTTGCTGGTTTCACATCTAGCTGACGTTGCCCCATATGGAGGGCTGTCATTGGACTGTGTTGTGGTGTGTTTGGCGTCTAGTACCAAGCATTGCTTCTACAGTGTTCTGCTCACATTGGGCTGAACAAACACAGAGTTGCACAAATTAAACAAAGAAAAATACATTTCTCTTCTAGGAGAAGTTCGAGAAACACACCACAGTTTCAATTGAATGCTAGAGCTGGAAGTGACCTTTGAGATCCTATTCTCATTTCCTTATCTTAGTAGTTAAGAAAATTGAGTTTCCAGGAGGTCAAAATTTTAACTTTAGGTGTCAGAAACTTCTGACCTTTAGGCTATAGTTTCTCATTCAAGCAAGATATATAAATACAGAAATAAATTTACAATCTAATACATGTGATGTGTTTATAGAAGAAGATAAAATTCTATAGAAATTAAGGGAAGGAAAGATCAACTGTGAGGGTTAAATAGAGAGAATCATGAAAGAGGAGGCTTTGAAGTGAGCCGTATATGATATGGGAGATTCTGTTGGCGGGAGAAGAGGAGGAGGTCCTTTCCCAACCCTGGGAATATGGAAACTGCTCTTCAGTTTGCCTTCGGCAATACTGTTGATGAAATCCATTATTAGCTGCAGCTTTGTTGTTTTGCTTTATGGCTTAATTGAGGTTATTCTTCCTAAGCAAAGGTAATTGAGGCCCATAAAAAAAGAAATTGCCCTTGATCCAATCTTTACATTTAGGAACAGCTCAGATATGATACGACTGACAAGTTGCTTTATTCCTTTAACCACTCTCACTAACCAACACAGGTACCCCAGTTTTACTCCTCCTGGGGATCATCATTGGAGCAACCATAGTGTCCAAGACACCCCTTTCTCTGTTTCCATTAGGAGATTATATACATAATCTCAGCCTTCTTGGTATATCTATGTTTTTTTTGTGTGTGTGTCTCTCTTCTTTGTTCTATATTAACCCCCTTAAGTTGTTCATGTCCTTTCACCAAATAGTCTTATCATTCCACTGACAAGTTTCTCAAGACGCAGTTACTTTCCTAGATTTTCCCTGTTCAGAAATTCTTGCTTTGTACAAAAAAAAAAAAAAGCCTCCTTGTTAAGTTTTTATAAGGATATTTTCTATCATTGGATTCTCTAGTGGAATGAAAGTAAGCAATTAATATATTCATTCCAAATTGTTTATATTTGCAAGTGACTAGAAAAGCAGAAAAATAGGACAACTTTCTGACAGTGAGCTCCGATATCAATAGAATCTCTCTGGTACACAGTGGAGGAGGGATACAGTGGGTGATGTTTACTGTTGAAGACTGAACAAAGGAGAAGAGAGAAAATCAGGATTGTCAGAACCCATCTCAGCACTATCAGAAGAAAGGGAACCTTACACTGAGGACGCTGAATATCTCACCTCTTTAAGTCATAATGAACCCGCCCGCCAATGAAGGAGACATAAGAGACGTGGGTTCAGTCCCTGTCTTGTAAAATCCCCTGGAGAAGAGTATACAACCCACTCCAGTATGCTTGCCTGGAGGATTCCATAGACAGAGGAGCTTGGCAGGTTGCAGTCCATAGAGTCACAAAGAATTGGACACAGCTGAAGTGACTTAGGAGGCGTAAACATATTTGGTAAAGACAACCTTGGCTATACTTGCTCTCTCAATAAGAAGGTGAAGAGTTGGACTTATTTCTACTTCCCTGGTGATTCCTTGGTCACACAGATACCTTCTGTTTAGAATTTGGCCAGTTTATCTGTTATGTCTGCACTAGTCATGTGACTTTGACATGTAAATCCTGTTGCATTGTTATCTCTCACTGTGAATTAGATTAATCAGAATTCTGGTTCCATATATCAATTCTATAGGGCTTCCCTGATAGGCTAGTTGGTACCCACTCCAGTATTCTTGGGCTGCCCTGTAGTTCAGCTGGTAAAGAATTCACCTGCAATGCAGGAGACCTGGGTATATATATATTTACCCCAAGAGATAGTGACTTACTTTGGAACCCTTGGAAACACAACACTTTAATTTAAATTGATGCTTTTCTAATAATGAGCTTTTAGACAATAGCAAAGATATCTTATATTGGGCCAGTTTGCCTACTTATCAAAGCACAGCTGAACCCTTGTGCACAGGCAATGCATATTCTGCTGGTCCATAAAGTTACCTCTTGTGATCACTCTTCCCTTCTAAGAACATGTGGCTTGTGACCCCTCAAAATATTAGATTGAGCCTGTCAAGCTAACATCAAGGATCCCTCTGGGCTTAATGGGGTGAATATACAGGCTGTGCTCCTGCAAAGAATGGAAGCTTTCATGCCTTGGAATAGGAATGAGAGGAGAGAATATTCTTGTTGGAATCACAGCATGCCTGTATGCAAATCAACAGTTCAAGGCCACTCTGTAATTATACTAAAATGACCCTCTGTAAAACATTTTTCTTGTCCTTTTCCTGACCCCCAGGTAAAGAAGAAGTGGTTGTTAAGTGGCATTGACTATGTCCTCATCCATGTGGCTACTCAGGCTATAGCTGTTTCAAAATGGTGTTTCCTAGCCCCATTCGTGTCCAGATGGCTGGTTTAAAGCATCATGAATTGAAAGGAAAAAAATAGAAAAACATTAGCACAGACAGAATTGTAGCTTGTTCATGGAAAATTAGAAGACACATTCTTTGATTCTTTTGTGACTCCAACCCCCATCCCCAAGGGGTTTAGAATTAAAATGGGGATAAAAAGCACCTCTAGATTTATTTGGCTCTGCCATATTAACCATAAAAAAGATCTAGCTTGTTCCAATCTTAACCCAGCAGTACACTATAAATCCAACTTCCCCTCTCTGCTGGGGAAATAAAATCCAAATACAGTAGCATCCAAATAATTATCAAGAGTTGAGCTGTGCTGGCAGGGTGCAATGTACAAGATTCAATTTTAACTAGTGATTACAGACCGGCAACCTTCTAGCCCTGAATGTCAAACGGCCATGTCACTTTCTCCTGTCACGGAGTATGTCAGGACTCACCGCAGCCTGGTGACTTTTCATCAGAGGTAATGAATCTTGTACTCCTTAGATGGGAAATGTCACTGTGCCTCCCCGCCCCTCCTTGTCCCCACACCTCACCCCTCATTCCCTTCCTGCCACCTGTCTGGGTCCCAATAATTAGGAAAAGGATGTTGTGTGTGACATTGCTTCTCACATCTCCACCAGGGCCCGGCTGCTGTCGATTTAAATTGTGTGGTCAGTACTCAACTCGCAACCATACGTGATAAAATGGCCACCTCGGTAGAAAGTTTACAGTGCTGGAGTCTCATGCATCAAGCTCTCTTGTCCTTGAGCAATAAAATGGAAAAACAGTTAAGCTCTGACCTTATAGCCTATATGGTTTGGGGCTCTAGTCCAACTCCTGATAACTTGCCTTTAAATCTTGCGAACTTGGAGCTTTTTGTTTCTGACCTTTCTGCTGCTGCCATTTAGGACATTGGTGAGGGTGGAGCCTAGTAGGTCTGCATGGATGGTGACAGAGAAGGAGAGTTCATGCTTTGTAATAACATCTTTTAACTCTTGAGTTCGGTCTCTGACATAAAGCAAACAAACAAAAACCAAGCAAAACTAAATAAGCAAGCACTTTATTTTGTGACCCAATGAAAACACAAAAGGTACACATGCAAATATAACCACTGATTTTTGAAAACATTTCTTGAATATCTTTAACTTTCAATATAAATCTCAGGATTTTTTGAAGGAGTATGTATAAGTTGAGTTATAAATATTTCTGTTTGTGATAAGAAAACTCCTAAAAAAAAAGAAGAAAATTCTTTTTACTTTTTATAGATTTTATCTTTAAAAAAAAATATCAAGGACTTTTTGTGTTTAACATAGTAACTTAGCCACTAAAGGAAATGATAAAGCTATAATATAGGGCATGGTCCCTGTCTTCAATTAATTTGAGCAATAATAAATACACATGCCAGGTATAAAATAAGAAAATAAGTGTTAAGTAGAAAGAGACAGTCTACCCTGTATGAATAATAAAGCCAAAGGGTACAAGTGAGTTAAACTCATCTCAGATGATAGAAAAGACACCAACAATCAAGTATAGTCCAGAAGCAACAAAGGAAATGTGCCCAAGGTAAAACAATACACACGACACAGGGCCGCATTGTTGTTAGCGCTGGGGACATCTCCATATCTGGCTATAGTGATTAACTATCCCATGGAGCACAGCAGTAAAGTATAGCTGAGGTCAGTTAATCCACTGTCATCTAATATAAATCAAACAGATGGGAAAGCAAAATCAAGGCTAATCATAGTGTCAAGGATGGTTCCGGAGGAGGTGTGGGCCAGCTAGTTTCCCTTGCTAGGTTGGCATTTTGTTTTCCCTGAAAAGCTCTGTGCTCTTTTACGCATCAAGATTCTAGGAGAAGCAGTTGAACCTTAATATTCCAGGGCTTGTTAGAAAAAGTTTATTATTTCTAGATGTGAGATTTGCCTTTCTGTATTCTTTTATTTTTTAGGCTCTTATTCTTGCCTTGTTTCCTACCTCCCCTCACTCCCTTCCTCCCCATATTATATTCCAGACATTGAGTTCAGCATATGATAAAGTAAGCAAAGCAAACCGAATTTTTGTCCTAATGTAGCCTGAGGCCTGGTGGAGAAAATGGACAAATATCCAGGTAACTACAGTCTAGAGAGAGAGGAAAATGAGAGAGGCTACACCATGCTAATAGGGCCCTAGGAGAAGTGCCTGGTCCAAACATAGGAGGGTAACAGAGAGAGGTTTCCAGAGAATGCCCAAAGGTAAACAGGAAGTGTTTACAATGATCCTCTAGAAAGCCATGAATCTCTGCATAGCTGTTCTTTAAAGAGTGCATAAAATTTCCTCCATTGGTGAATAGATTGGGTCCTCTCACTGGGGGAATGAAAAATTGCCATTGTGGTCATCAATGTCTCTATTCTCAGGGATTGAAAGTGGAATTTAGAGGTAATCTTCAAGGACAAAAGGGGACTGAATTCGAGGTACATGCAATATTTTGATCAAGATTTTATGCAATGATATTACAAGCCATGAACATACCCTCACCTTCTTTTCATCTTCTCTGTGCTATTACACATTCATTAGGGATGAGGATTGGATGGTAAAGTTAGACATTTTTAAAAAATCATCTCCTTGAAGCATAACATAAAGTTGATTTTCTAGTTTGTTTATTCTCCTTGTATCTACTTTTTAAAAATCTGTTTTTATTTTTTTTTGTTTTAAACCCATTCCGAAATTGAGTCTCTATCATGTAGCAGGCAAAGTTTAAATTATTGAGGAATTCAAGAATAAGTAAAGTAAATAAGAACAATAATGTCTTTCCATTATGTAGCTTACAGTCTAGAAGAGGAGCAGACATAGACAAATAATCATAAAGCAATTAGATGCCGATGTTGAGACAGAAAGATTGCTCCTGTATACTAAGCAGGGGCTTATGTTCCAGCAAAGGTTTGTGGATCTTAAAAAAATTTGACATAAGCCAGTATATCTATTTTGGTTAGACAAGCTGCTTGTCCAAAATATAGAGGTGAATTGCTTACCAATGATTAGTAGAATCATTTGTAGCTGCACAGACAGAGTGGATGTTATGGGTGGACCCTGTGATGACCCTGGGCATTGCAGAGGTGAGGGAAGTGATAGGTATGGCAAACAAAAAGAAGGTGACAGAATGTTCCCTAATTGGACAAGATGCATGACAGGCATGTCTATTTGGGAAGACCTCCTATAAGTCAAATGGCATTAAATTGCAAATGTCTCCCTTTCATCACCAACCCTTAGATCCTGGTCTTATCTTCAAGTCAGGCTGAATGAAATGCATTTCTACGGGGACAGAGAGATTCCCTGCTCAGTGGAGCTGAAAAGACTGATGGTGAAGTGCTTCTACAAGCAGTCACCAAAGGGACACAACCTCCTTGAAGTGCTGGTGTGTCTGGAACAAAGGTGAGTGGTCACAGAGAAGTCGAACTCTTATTAACTGACAAGGACATGCAAGAGAAACTATTCTGTATGATGCAGTAATGGTGGATATATGTCATTGCACATTTGTCAAAACATAGAATGTACAGCATAAAGAGTGAACTCTAATGGAAGCTATGGGCTATAGTTACTAATAATGTATCGGTACTGATGGGCTGCGCTAATGACTCAGTAAAGAATCCACCTGCAATGCAGGAGACCACAGGCAGTGCAGGAGACCTGGGTTCAATTTCTGGGTTGGGAAGATCCCCTGGAGAAGGAAATGGCAAGCCACTCCAGTGTTCTTCTCTAGGAAGTCTCACGGAGAGAGGAGACTGGCTGGCTACAGTCCATGGGGTCAAGAGTCTGACAGGACTTAGTGACTAAACCACCACCATAATCACCATCACTATTGACTCATCAGTTCTAACAAATGTGCCATGCTGATGTTGGTTATAGGAAGGGCTAGGCCAGGTGTTGAGGGAGTATATGAAAACCATCTGTATCTTTCCCTCAAATTTTTGTAAATGAAAAACTTTTTAAAAAAGAGTATTTTTTGAATAACACGTTCTGTTTAGTGGTTACTCATATAATCTTGAATCTCTTATTCTATGAGCTATAAGGTAAGGATCTATGATTTTACTTTGATTTGGTAACTTAATGAAGATTTGTTGGATGATAAAAATAAAGCTAGAATTTAGGGAATACTTTTCTGTTATAAAATATAAAACCTAGATGCCAAGGAATCGGTAGGCAAAAGGAGAATGAAAGCTGATAGCCATTTGAGTGGCAGTTCCAAGCAGGGATGACATCCCATACAAAGGTTTGAGTGCAAAAATGGGTTCATGTGATGACCTAAAACTACCTTTCCCTGGTCAAAGGTCTTTAAGAAAACTGAATCCTGATCTTGGCACTGTGGGAATATGCAAATACAGTTCCTACAGACTCCAAACTCAGTGTCCTGAGATAACCTTTTATGGAATGGTTCTTTAGCTACATTCATTCTATTAACTTTAATTCCAGAAAACAAAACAAATTCTGAGAATTGAAAAAAAAAAAAAAAGCTGTTGTACTTCAAGCCAAAAAACACCATCATGAATATCCTATTAAAATGCAAACTTCAGGAATTATATTTCAAATAGTCCTAAGAGGACTAATTAATATTTGTAAAGTGCTTTGAAGACGGAAAGTGCTAAATTAACGTCAATATTTATTTATTAATAATCAAACAAGGCGATGCTGCCATCTTGAAGTTGCCTCTTTTACGATCAAGTGCCGACTACTACCATGATTTCACCTTCTTAATTGCCTTCCCTAGCCACCACTGCCATGTGGGAATTCCAGACTTCATGCTTGTGTTTAGCATTTTATTATTTAAAGGTATCACCAGTTCACATACATGATTGGAAGGAATTTCTGTACTTTGCAGCAAATCTGTGCATTGCAATGCAAATTCAGATGTCATTTTAAAACAAACTACATTTAATGGTTACCACTAAGCAAAGTGTCCATCATAAGCTAAGTAACAAGGTTTTGAAGGAATAAATGAATTAAAAACAAATTAACCCATTTACTTCTTACAAAATGTAAATGTTGCCTTTACTCTTATATCAGATATATTTCTGTCATTTATAAACCTAGTTTGTGTATTTTACTCATATTTTGGTACTCAAAAATGCTATTATTTTTTCATATCTTGAAGGTTACAATCTCCACTTCCATATATATACACACACACGTAGGCATACAGCAGTCAGTTCAGTTGCTCACTCATGTCCAACTCTTGGTGACCCTGTGGACTGCAGCATGCCAGGCTTCCCTGTCCATTGCCGACTCCCAGAGTTTACTCAAACTCATGTCCATTGAGTCGGTAATGCCATCCAATCATCTCATCCTCTTTCATCTTCTTCTCCTCCTGCCCTCAATCTTTGCCAGCATCAGGGTTTTTTCCAATGAGTCAGCTCTTGGCATCAGGTGGCCAAAGTATTGGAGTTTCAGCTTCAGCATCAGTCCTTCCAATGAACATCCAGGACTGATCTCCTTTAGGATGGTCTGGTTGGATCTCCTTGCTGCCCAAGGGATTCTCAAGGGTCTTCTCCAACATCACAGTTCAAAAGCATCAATTCTTTGGTGCTCAGCTTTCTTTATAGTCTAACTCTCATGGCTCAGCTAGTAAAGAATCTGCCTGCAACTCTGGAGAACTAGGATTGATCCCTGGGTTGGGAAGATCCCCTGGAGAAGGGAAAGGCTATTCACTCCAGTATTCTTGCCTGGAAAATTCCAGGGACTGTATAGTCCATGGGGTCACAAACAGTTGGAAATGACTGAGCGATCTTCACTTCACTTCAAATCCATACATGACTACTGGAAAAACCATAGCTTTGACTAGATGGACCTTTGTTGACAAAGCAATGTCTCTGCTTTTTAATATGCTGTCTAGGTTAGTCATAACTTTTCATCCAAGGAGCAAGTGTCTTTTAATTTCATGGCTGCAGTCACTATCTGCAGTGATTGTGGAGCCCCCCAAAAATAAAGACTCTCACCATTTCCACTGTTTCCCCATCTATTTGCCATGAGGTGATGAGACTGAAGGCCATGATCTTAGTTTTTTGAATGTTGAGCTTTAAGCTAACTTTTTCACTCTCCCCTTTCACTTTCATCAAGAGACTCTTTAGTTCTTCACTTTCTGCCATAAGGGTGGTGTCATCTGCATATCTGAGATTATTACTATTTCTCCAGGAAATCTTGATTCCAGCTTGTACTTTATCCAGCTTAACATTTCTCATGATGTACTCTGAATATATGTTAAATAAGCAGGATGATAATATACAGACTTGATGTGCTCCTTTCCCTATTTGGAACCTGTCTGTTGTTCCATGTTCAGTTCTAACTGTTGCTTCCCGACCTGCATACAGGTTTCTCAAGAGGCAGGTCATGTATAAAGAATCCATATGTAGGTTTTGTCATTTCTAATTACATTTGAAAGTATGCCAATAGAAGTTTAAAAAAATCAGCAAAGGATTAAAATGTTAAAAATGCCCAAATAGATGGCACTACTGTGATCCGTAACCTCAAGAGGTCTTTTGTGTTTGTTTGTTTTGGTTTTTACTTTAGGGTTAGCAGTTTTGCATTGTCCACAGTGGACACTGTTTGCAAGCATGCTGGTCCAGCCTGGATCCATGGTTCACTTTCTATCTTGTAGTCTCCCACCTGCTGCAAACTGCAGGGAGTCAGGACTTTGGAATGAGGGATACTCATTTGTATCAATGTTTATTATCAGTGGAGAGTCACTGTCTCTTCTTAGGAACAAATTTTTTTTTAGTCAACTAGATAGAGAAACAAGGAGGATACAGCTGGCAAAGTAAGAGTGGACAGTCAGTAACAATTCACTTACAACATGAAGGTGTGGTCTTTAAAACTATGGTTCATATGAATGAAGAGTGGGAAGAGTAGGAAAGGGACCACATAGACCAGCAGAGAAACACTGAAATAAATATGGTGTATTTAGTATTCTCTCACACGGGTGACTGAGTACTGTGGCCCCTTCAGTAACTAAATACATATATATTTAAACACCAGGTACTCAAAGCCTTAAATTAAACATTATAGCAGATACAATTATGAAGCCCTTTAATTTGAAATACTGATTGTTCTTGAGGGACCTGCACAAATAGTATTTGGACTGTCACTCGGTAAGTAACTGACAGCCCCACCGTTTGCTGGGCCTTGCCAGCTCTATGGGCTCTGCTCAGCTCTCCATCACATACTCAATTACTTTTAGGAGAAAAACACACACACTGTGTGTGTGTGTGTGTGTGTGTGTGTGTGTGTGTGTGTGCTTTCACTCAGTCCTGTCTGAATCTTTGAGACCCCATGGATCGTAGTCCACCAGGTTCCTCTGTCCATGGAATTCTCCAGGCAAGAATATCAGAGTGAGTTGCCATTTCCTGCTCCAGGGGCCCTTCCTGACCCAGGGACTGAACCCATATCTCCTGCATCTCTTGCACTGGCATGAGATTTTTAACCATGGTGCCACCTAGGAAGCTATATATTATATATATTTTGCTATTGCTCAGTTGTGTCCAACTCTTTGTGACCCCGTGGGCTGCTGCATGCCAGGATTCCCTGCCCTTCACCATCTTGCTCAGACTCATGTCCATGGAGTTGGTGATGCCATCCAACCATCTCATCCTCTGTCACCTTCTTCAATCTTTCCCAGCATCAGGGTCTCTTCTAATGAGTCAGTTCTTTGCATCAGGTAACCAAAGGATTGGAGCTTCAGGCTCAGCATCAGTCCTTCCAATGAAGATTCAGGATTGATTTCCTTTGGAATTGACTGGTGTGATCTCCTTGCAGTCAGTCCAAGGGACTCTCAAGAGTCTTCTCCAACACCATAGTTCAAAAGTATTGATTCTTTGGTGCTCAGCCTTCTTCATGGTCCAACTCTCACACCCATCCATCCATCTGTCTATCTATCTATATATCTATCTATCTGTCTATCTATCTATCTATATCTATCTACATATATATATATATATATATATATATGTATGTATATATAACTTTTATAGATAAGAGAAAAAAATGTAGTGAAAATGTTAAAGATACTTGTATATATAGAGAGTGTGTGCCTTGATAGAGAATTGATTCTGGAAGAAGAAAGAAATTTATACATTCACAAATATATAAACAAATTAGAGAAATCTCTAAGAGCTAAGCATACACACTTTGTGATCAGCCATATGTTGTGTTCTAAGACACCATTCATGTGTTTCCATGTGACAAGTAAATGCAAGTTCTACATGTTGAAAATACAACTCTAATGAGATAATCATTTATTTTTTCATACTTTCAAATTTTATCTCACCCACCAGATAACTAGTTCCTTAAAAGACAGGGGCCAATTCATGCTTTATACTTGCACACATTGACAGATACACACTCAGGATGGACTGAAGTTGACTGATCAATACAAAGCACACAGAAAGCAATATGAGCCAGTCTATATAGCTAAATTCTAAAATCGGTGCTACAGATTCATGAGAAGCAATAAATATTAATTGAATTTCTGATTTTAGTATTTTGAAAGGTCTTAATGCCCCAGTATTTAGTATGGAATTATGAATTAAAGTTAATTTATAACAAACTTAAGTCTTGAAGCCAATTCAAATTGTACACAGTGAAGATGATACTCTTGGACTTATTTTCTTGTTTTTGCCTTTTCTATTGGAATGTTCAGTGCAGCTTCCTCATACCAGCTGGGTGGTTTCCAGAGCTACCTTCCCACTCACAGCAGAGGCATCCTGGAAACATTCCTTGCAAATATCCTTTAGGGAATGCTTGGCATCTTTTTTTTACTGTCTACCGCTTCTGCTTCAAATTTTCTTGCTTTTCTGTGATTTCCCATATACTCATTCTGTTGATTAAAAAGTGAATTGCTGTACAAAAGACATTTTAAAAAATATTCATTTCACTTTGGTTTCGTGTCTCCCTATAATGTGGTTTTTAAGAATCTGCCTGCAATGCAGGAGACCCCAGTTCAGTTTCTGGGTTGGGAAGATTCCCTGGAGAAGGGAAAGGCTACCCACTCCAGTATTCTGGCATAGAGAAGTCCATGGACTGTCTAGTCCATGGGGTTGCAAAGAGTAGGACACAACTGAGTGACCTTCAGTTTTATGATATGACTTTTCATAAACCTTCTTCCTCCACATATTCACATGCTATTTTCAGTGATCCTCTGTATATTCAACAGGTCCTAACACCATATTCCTGCACCTCCAGTATCCCTCTGTGGGGTAACGAGGTGCAAGTGAAGAGGAGAATGGGGAAAGCTGCACCAAAATATCATCAAAGAAGTTACCTTTTAACAATATATTTATGGCTCAACTGCTGCTAATACATTATGTTGAAATAAAGTTGTTAGGGATTCTCTGGAGTTTCCATTTTTAGGAAAACATCATTCTAGTTTGAGGTAAAGTTTTTATTGTATGAATATCCAGCACATTTTGCTGTTTGTTTTCTCTCCCCTTCCTCAACTCTTTACCACCACATTTGTATTTCTTACTAATCCGATCTCTTGTCCATTGTCTTCCATCCATTTTGCAGTTTTATGTGAAGACACTTCTTCCAGAGGGAAATCAACTATATTAAACTGCAATATATTTCATTTCTCACATCTTTTGTGTAGTCTCCTCAGTTACACTTTCTTTTAAAAATTCCTAAAGCACTCTTAGTCATTCTCAAATGGTCATTTTTAAAGTGATGTGTCAAAGTTAAAGAGGTTGGATTTTCCAAGCAAGTAAATGCCACTCTTGGAATTATTTTACTTGAGGACAAGGACTATGTCTAATGCTTTCATATCTTCTATCATATTTGGCATAAAACTGGGTAGATTAGAAATCATCAGATTTGATTTGACATCTTATTGACAGATTTAGTGAATGATTGAACCTATGATAGAGGAAACTCCAGAGACAAGTGTTCTTTTAATGCACTCTGCTTGGTAGATAGACGGTCTAAGATGATCACAATAGAATTCTAAATAGAGGTAAATAATTCTAAGAAACAGTATTATAAGTTAAGAAATGTAATTTGTAATGATATAGTATCTATCATATTTTGCAACTTCATATAAGTTAATATACATTTGTTTTTTCTTATTTTTATGAAAGAAAACAGCAAAAATAGCTTTCATTGCAAAGACATAGGAAAGTCATACAATATGTCTTTCTCTTATACACACACACACACCCACACACACACACTCCTCTATATATCAAAGAGATATCACATGAAACACTAAGCGTCTTTGTTGGGGCTTTGACAACTAAATTAATTTAATTTAAGTTAAATCAAATACCTTGCATTGTATATTTAAGTTGCCATTCAAATAGTACAGATTTTTCTGCCTGTCATTTAGAATGAATTCAGTACCACAAGTTTTCCATTGAATGAACAGAGCTAACTGAGGGCATCCAAGAAGAAACCTTCATAGATAATTGGCTAGCTCGGGGAGCTAGTGTAGTGGAACACAACTCCAGATCGAATCAAATTCTCGAGCTCTCCTGAAGAGAAGACTAAAGAATGGTGGGCAGGGGGCAGGGAAACAAGGTTATATGCCAATTAAAGAATGATTTGTAGCTTTATTTTATCAATGTTTATTTTTGCCTGGTATACAAATGTCATTATGAACATATTGAAGAAAGCTTGGTCTTTCTTTGTTACACATTATGAAATAGAACAAGAGAAGATTAATTGGAAGAACAATAAGCACATAAATTAGTCAAGATTCCATTTTCTTAATTTTTTTATTTAAAAAAACAAAGCTTCCTGAAGACTTTGATAAAATTGTCACCATGACATTTTTCAAGCATAAGGAAATTCTACACTGAAAATTACATCTTGTGAAATTTAAACACATTATTGGAAAATCGGAGATTAAAATTTGCTTTTGGTGCAAGCAAACACCATTGTATTTAATGTTCAAAACAGATATAAAATTGTATGTATTGAATCAATTATTTTTTTTAAATTTTAAATGTATGTATTTTATTGAAATGTAATTGACTAACAGTGTTTCAGGAGTACAGCAAGGTAATTTAGTTACACAAATACACATATATTATTTTTTAATTATTTTCCATCATACGTTATTACAAGATCTTGACTATAGTTTCCTATGTTATACAGTTAACCTGTGTTGTTTATTGCATATCTATATTCAATTAGAAATCTAGCTTTCTATTCATACTAAGTCAAACAAGTGGAATCAAAATGTCAATTTTTTAGGCATGAATCTGTAAATGTTCTAAAATATATATATTATACACACATATAGTTACATATGCATATATATATATATATATATATATATAAAACAATAAAACTTTTCTACTACACTTGGTAAAGGTTTGAGACAGAACATCAAGAAAAAAAAAAAGAAGATTGGAGAAAATGTCAAGCATAGAACTCTGGATGTTCAAATTGGATTTAGAAAAGGCAGACAAATCAGAGATCATATTGCCAACATCTGTTGGATCATAGGAAAAGCAAGAGAATTCCAGGAAAAACATCTACTTCTGCTTCATTGATTTACTAAAGCCTATGACTGTGTGGATTACAACAAACTGGAAAATTTTTAAAGAGGTGAGAATACCAGATACCTTAACTGCCTACTGTGAAACCTGTATGCAGCTCAAGAAGCAACAGTTAGAACCGAACATGGAACAATGGACTGGTTTCAAATAGGGAAACGAGTATGTCAAGGCTATAAATTGTCACCCTGCTTATTTAACTTATATGCAGAGTACATCATGAGAAACGCCAGGTTGGATGAATCACAAGGTGAAATTAAGATTTCTGGGAAAAATGTTAATAACCTCAAATATGCAGATGGTACCACTTTAATAGCAGAAAGTGAAAAGGAGCAGAGTCTCTTGATGAAGGTGAAAGAGGAGAGTGAAAAAGCTGAATTTAAACTCAACAGTCAAAAACCTAAGATCATGGCATCAAGTCCCATCACTTCATGGCAAATAGATGGGGAAACGATGGAGGCTGTGACAGACTTTATTTTCTTGGGCTCCAAAATCACTGCAGATGGTGACTGCAACCACAGAATTAAAAGAGGCTTGCTCCTTGAAAGAAAAGCTATGACAAACTTAGAGAGCATATTAAAAAGCAAAGACATTATTTTGCTGACAAAGGTCCATCTAGTCAAAACTATGGTTTTTCTAGTAATCATGTAGGGATTTGAGAGTTGAACCATAAAGAAGGCTGAATGACAAAGAAATGATGTTTTTGAACTGTGGTGTTGGAGAAGACTCTTGAGAGTCCCTTGGACAGCAAGGGGATCAAACCAGTACATCCTAAAGAAAATCAATCCTGAATATCCATTACAGGGACTGATACTGAGGCTAAAGCTCCAATATTTGGCCACCTGATAAGAGCTGACTCATTGGAAAAGACCCTGATGCTGGGAAAGATTGCAGGCAGAAAGAGAAGGGGATGACAGAGGATGAGATGATTGAATGACATCACTGATTCAATGGAGATGAGTTTGCTCAAGCTCTGGGAGATGGGAAAGGACATGGAAGCCTAGCATTCTTCAGTCTATGTGATTGTAAAGTGTCAGACATAATGAGTAACCGAACAACAACAATAACAAACTAAATGAAATGGGAGCACTGATTACGAAATAGAAAAAGTGAAACAAACTAGATAAAAGTAAAAGGTCGTCATATAGTACAATTGTTTTTAAACATGATTGTTCATTAGAAACATATCTTGAGCTCTGGAGCAAAAAAGCAATACCTGAACATCTGAATTGTTCAAGAAAATTCTGACATGCAACTAGATTTTAAAAAGCGATTACATGTTTTTCTACTAGATCATAGTTTCGGTGATAAACAGTTCTGTTATTTTTCTCTTGACCAATCATGGTACAATGGTATTAAATGAATAATAGTTACATAATCAAGACAGTAAATGACATTTATTAGTTTTCATAATCAATAGCCAGGCAAAAAGTAAATGATAACTGCAACTGTAAGTCATAATAAGAACATTATTACCTTAAGAATAAAAAATAATTATATAGAATTTGGGGGGATCAGGCAGGGGAATGTGTTAAGTGGAAGTGCATACATGCACATATTTTCATCCTCCCAGCCACTGCATGTCTTTTAGTTGGTGGATTTATCCATTTGCACTTAAGGTAACGATTGATATGTATGACCATATTACCATTTTCTTAATTGTTTTGGATTTTCTGTAGGTTTTTTTTTTTTTTTTTTTCTTGTTTCCTGCCTAGAGAAGTTCCTTTAGCATTCACTGTAAAACTGGTTTGGTAATGCTGAATTCTCTCAACTTTTGCTTGTCTGGAAAGCTTTTGATTTCTCCATCAAATCAGAAGGAGAGTTTTGCTGGGTAGAGTATTCTTGGTTGCAGGTTTTCCCCTTTCATCACTTTAAATATATTATGCCATTCCCTTCTGGTCTGTAAAGTTTCTATTGAGAAATTGTCTGATAGCCTGATGGGAATTCCTTTGTGTGTTTTGCCTTGTTGCTTTTAATACTTTATCTCTGTCTTTAATTTTTGTCAGTTTGATTCCTATGTGTCTCAGTGTATTCCTCCTTGGGTTTATCCAGCCTGGGACTCTATGTGCTTCCTGGATGTGGTGACTACTTCCTTTCCCTTGTTAGGCAAGTTTTCAGCTATTATCTCTTAAAATATTTTCTCAGATCCTTTCTTTCTCTCTTCTCCTTCAGTGACCCCTATAGTGTGAATGTTGGTGTGTTTAATGTGCTCTGGAGGTCTCTTAGGCTGTCTTCATTTCTTTCCATTCTTTTTTCTGTATTCTGTTCTGTGGCACTGATTTATGCCATTCTGTCCTCCAGGTCATGTATCCATTTTTCTACCTCAGTTATTCTGCTGTTGATTCCTTCTAGTGTATTATTCATCTCTGTTTTTTCTTTAGTCCTTGTAGGTCTTCAGTAAACATTTCTTGCATCTTAATCTTTGCCTCCATTCTTTTATTTTTATTTATTTATTTTTTAATTTTCTTTACTTTATTATTTTTTTTTTACCAGTTTACCAATTTATTTATTTATTTATTTTTGCCTTACAATGACATGATATCACCATGGGTTTACATATGCTCCCCCCTCCAGAACCCCCCTCCCTCCTCCCTCCCCCAGGGAAATCTTGTTGCACCAGCTCTGAGCATCAATCCTGGGCTGGCGATTGATTAGACATATAATAATTAACATGTTTCAATGCCATTCTCCCATATCATCCCACCCTTTCCCTCATCCACAGAGTCGACGAGTCTATTCTATACATCTGCTTTCTTTTTGCTGTCTCGCATGCTAGGTTCTCGTTACCATCTTTCTAAATTCCATATATATGCGTTAATATACTGTATTGTTGTTTTTGCTTCTGGCTTTCTTCACTCTGGATAATGGGCTCCAGTTTCGTCCATCTGAGTAGAACTGATTCAAATGAATTTTTTTTAATGCTGAGTAATATTCCATTGTGTATATGTACCACAGCTTTCTTATCCATTTGTCGGTTGATGGGCATCTAGGTTGCTTCCATGTCCTGGCTATTGTAAACAAAGCAGCGATGAACATTGGGGTACACGTGGCTCTTTCAATTCTGGTTTCCTCGGTGTATATGCCCAGCAGTGGGACTGCTGGGTCATATGGCAGGTCTATTTGCAGTTTTTTAAGGAACCTCCACACTGTTTTCCATAGTGGCTGTACTAGTTTGCAATCCCACCAACAGTGTAAGAGAGTTCCCTTTTCTCCACATCCTCTCCAGCATTTATTACTTGTAGATTTTTGGATTGCAGCCATTCTGAGTGGTGTAAAGTGATATCTCATTGTGATCTTGATTTGCATTTCTCTGATAATGAGTGATGTTGAGCATCTTTTCATGTGTGCCTCCATTCTTTTCTTGAGATCCTGGATTATCTTCACTATCATTATTCTGAATTCTTTTTCTGAAAGGTTGCCTACCTCCATTTTATTTAGTTGTTTTTTTTCTGGAATTTTATCTTGCCCCTTCACCTGGGACCCAACTTTCTTCTTTTTCACCATGAGTAACTTTCTGTAGTTTGGTTTTTATATTAGCCACTGTGAAAGTATGCTTTTTCTGTCTGCCCTCTGGTTGATGAAGCTAAAGGCTTGTGTAAGCTTTTGGATGGGAGGAACTGGCAGCGGGAAAAACTGGGTCTTGTTCTAGTGGGCAGAACCTTTAATCCAATTATCTGCTGGTGGGCAGGGGCTTCACTCCCTCTTTGGTAGTTCTTCGGCCTGAAGTGACTCAGCCTTGGGGTCTTTGGGCTCTGTTATAGGATTAATGGCAAACTCCAACGGGGTGAGCCAAGGGAGACCTTCCAGTGCCCTCATTCCTGTGGTGAAGCCCTGTCGACACATCCCTCCATAGGAGTCCCTCCAACGCTAGCAGGTAATTTTGGTTTAGTCTTCTGTGGGGTCACTGCTCCTCTTTTCTTGGTCTTGGTGCGTGCAAAGTGTTTTTTGTGCCCTCCAAGTCTGCAGTCTCTGTTTCCCTCAGTTCTCTGAAAAGCCTATAATCAAATCCTGCTGGCCCTCAAGGCCGTATTTCCTGCTGATTCCTGGTCTCTTTGTCAGATCCCGGGCTCAGAAGCATGACATGAGGTTTAGAACATTCACAGTAGTGTGAGAACTCCTTTGGTATTATTGCTCTCCAGTCTGTGGGTCATTTCATACTGTTCCTGGGGTTCTCAAGGCAAGAATACTGACGTGGTTTGCCATTCCCTTCTCCAGTGGACCACGTTTTGTCAGAACTTTACCAACAAAGGTCCATCTAGTCAAAACTGTGGTTTTTTCCAGTAGTCATTTACGGATGTGAGAGTCAGACTATAAAGACAGTTCATCACTGAAGACTTGATCCTTTTCAACTGTGGTATTGGAGAAGACTCTTGAGAGTCCCTTAGATTGCAAAGAGACCCAACCTACCAATCCTAAAGGAAATCAGTCCTGAATATTCATTGGAAGGATTGATGCTGAAGCTGAAACTCCAATACTTTGGCTACCTGATGCAATGAAACAACTCTTTGGATAAGACCCTGATGCTGGGAAAGATTGAAGGAGGGAGTAGAAGGGGATGACAGAGGATGAGATGGTTGGATGGCATCACCGATGTGATGGACATGAGTTTGAGTAGGCTCTGGGAGTTAGCAATGGACAAGGAAGCCTGGCATGCTGCAGTCCATGGGGTTGCAAAGAGTCAGACATGACTGAGTGACTGAACTGAACTGAACTGAGTCTGTGGGTCACCCACCCAGCAGGTATGGGCTTTTATTTTGTTGTTATTGTGTCCCTCTACCACATTGCTATGACTTCTTCTTTGTCTTAGGTGTGGCATATCCTTTTTTGGTGGATTTTAGCATCCTCCTGTCAATGATTGTTCAACAGGTAGTTGCAATTTTTGTGCTTTCTGAGAAGGAGATGAGCATACATCCTTCTTAACCAGGAGTGTAATTGGTCAATTCTGGTTCATAGTTGTAGATATAACCCTAAGATAACTACAAATACTTTATTAATCTTCCTGGCTTTCTTTTTATCTCTCTCTCTCTATGTCTTTATCTATCATATATCATTTATTAATTTTTAATATAACCTGTCCATATTTCTAACCATGCACCATGTTCACCATTCATAATTATATATTTTAAAAATACATTCTTATCTATTATCTATCTAAAGCCATAAAATATTATATATAAAGACACAAAACCTTTTCTATACAATGATATCTGAAAGAACTGTGAATGCAAAGATATTTATCGTTGGTCATGCTTCTGGTCTATATAATTTGTAGTTTATATCATAAAAACATTTTCTGTTTTAATCCTAAGGTTAGATATCTTTAAGATGAACTCATGCCATACCTCATCTATTTTATCACTCCATCAAATGTGTACCTGTTTCTTTCTTCTACCAGACTCTTGGTTCCTTTGAGATCACTGTCTTATTCATTATTGAATTTTCCATGGCATGTACAAAGAGATCAAATCAGTCAATCCTAAAGGAAATCAATCCTGAATATTCATTGTAAGGGCTGATGCTGAAGCTGAAGCTCCGATACCTTGGCCACCTGATGTGAAGGCTGACTCATTAGAAAAGACCCTGATGCTGGGAAAGATTGAAGGCAGGAGGAGAAAGGGATGATAGAGGATGAGATGGTTCAGTGGCATCACTGACTCGATGGATATTAATTTGAGCAAACTCTGGGAAATGGTGATAGACAAGGGAGCCTGTGTGCTGCAGTCCATGGGAGTGCAAAGAGTTGGACATGACTGAACGACTGAACTGAACTGATAGCGTTAACAGAATGTGCTGTGCATAGTATATACTTATCGTGTCTTTGATAATTTACTGAATCATTAATGTTTGATTTCCACGGTGAAGGAGACTGAAATTTCAGTTTTAAACTTTATTTTCTTTTTTTCCTGTAGACCAACTAATGTTACTAATATGGTATAACCTGAATATTTGGTGCAACTTCCTGTTCTAAATAGCAATGGTATGCTATCTTTTCTTAAGAAACTGAGTGTTTTGCTGTATTTGACTAAAGAACAAAGATGGTGTAAAGCTTCCCTATAGGATTTCAGAGTCCCATTCCCTGTAGTCTGCAGTGTGAATGCCACCTCCTAAAAACTGTGCAATGCTCATGTTAACAGCACTGGCTTTAGTGCCCTACCCTTCCTCATACTTCATTCAGTCTCAAAATTCAAAAATTAAACAGGCTTCCCAGGTGGTGTTAGTGGAAAAAACACACCTGACAAAGCAAGAGTCATAAGATATGTGAATTTGATCCCTGGATCAGGAAGATCTCCTGGATAAGGAAATAACAATCCACTCCAGTATTCTTGCCTGGAGAATCCCATGTACAGAGGAGCCTGGTAGGCTAAATAAATAGGGTCACAAAGGTTGGACACTACTGAAGCAGCTTAGCCTCACTCAAAAAAGGCAACAATTGATGTATTCTGATTATGAGCAGAGGAATAGCTCTGCTGAATAAAATAACATAACTGTATAAAAAGATGTTTGGGATATTCACTCTGATAACATGAGTGACATTAACCACAGAATGTATCAACTCGATAGACATGAGTTTGAGCAGGCTCCAGGAGTTGGTGATGGACAGGGAAGCCTGGATGCTGCAGTCCATGGGGTCACAAAGAGTCAGACACGACTTGAGCGACTGAACCACAGAATGACATTTCCTTTGGCAAATGGCTAAATAGGAGACTTTATTGTAGACACAATATACCTTACGTGTATAAATAAACACATTAGTGAAGAGAATGCTTTGAAATGCATAGTTGTCTAAAGAAATAGACAGAGTTGCCCAGAAAAATCACTGGCAATTTATGTTTCTTGTTAGATTTCAAAGAGGGTTGACCAAGTAGAAAAGTAACTTCAAATTCTCTCATGAGAAAAGTCAGTCAAAAGATCTGGACTTGTAATTAGGCAAGACAACTTGCCAGATGGTCTAACTTGAAGTATTCTTATTATGAAAATATTCTCATTTCATAAGCATAAAGGGGGATTAGCAGGAACTTCTCCGACCACCCAGAAGTAAACTTCAATAATTGGAAACTGTATGCTATGTTATGCCATTCCTTAAGCCATGGTAGAGCTGTCTGGTAAGCTGGCCATGTAATTTCTTATTGCCTCTGAGCTCCCCAGTGTAGGTAAGATTTGATTTGATTTTATGAGTTCAAGGTTAGGGTACAGAATACTTTAAAAATATATACTATTGTCATAAACATATTGTTTACTTCCAGTTTTTTTTTTTTTAAAAATCCTACTGCACTTACGAACTATACTATACTATATTATACTATCCCTTTCTTCTCTTCTGTCACTCCATGACATCTATGTTCTACCAGATAATCAAGTTACTTTGAGGATAGTTCCTTATAGTCATTATTGAATTTATATAATTTGTACTATAATGTGCTCCATAGTACTTATGTATTGGCTATTTGATAAACATTTAAATCATCTGTGTTTTCTTTCAATAGACAATATGTAGTAGGAGATTCAAACTTGAATTGTCTCTGATAATGACCTAGGCCACTTTCAGCTGACATTTTCCAGCTGATTTGTCCCCGATATAGCACTTCACACATTTCAGCACACCTAGTTTGGCTGTGATGCACAGTCTTTCTCCCTGAATGCAGTCTAGTATTTGACTCTGACTTGATGTATAAAGTTTGTATTGGAGAAAATACGTTTACTCCTCCTCCCCCTCCACAAGGGACTCTACCCATCAGTCCAATCTTAAAAAAAAAAAAAAGAAAGGAATGATAAAATAAACACAAAGAAACAGGGACGTGAAATTGTGTATAAGAGAAACAACGTTGGTATTAAGAAAAGATTGAAATGAGATATCAGAGAGAAAGGTCTGCTGAGATATATCAGGGAGGCAGACTACATCATGAAGAGCCTAGAAGTTTAGGGAGGGCAAAACCAGGGAGAGTTAATAAAAGCAGGAGGACAGAAGGGTGGTCTGGGCCAATTATGAAAACCACATCGTTGTTGACTCTGGACATTTGGAGCAGTCACGATTTTATACACCCAAAATAGGATGGCTATAAGCACCAATAAATCACCCACAAGCACTTGTGAGAATATTTTTCAGAAGCACAGATGTATTCTTGTAAGAGCTGAGGAAAACGACTTGAGAAATAATTTTAGAGGCAGGAAACTACAAGAATAAAACCTGAATTCAAGATTCTTTGAGACACAATATCTTCTGAAATGCAAAGAGGAAATCTATTAAAATGTTTTAGTTTTTCTCATACTACTTTTATTATTTTTTAGTTTCCTTTCAACAAGTCATTGCAATTAGAACCATTCAAAAACAGAACAGTTAATTTTAATAATGGAATTTTGTATTGGTTATATCCAACTTTTTCCAAAAGATATATATATATATACATATATATATATAAAGGTGTGGCAAGAAGAAGAGCTATCGATTCAAATTCTAGTTTTCATCTGCTTTCTATTTCCCTGCATGTCCATTTCAAACAGCTTAAAAACTATGAAAAGGTGTTGATGTGTTCAGAAAGCACAGAAAATATCTACCTGTGTTTTAGGAACCTAAACTCATCATGTATGACCTTCAACGAGAACATAGTTGATCCATCACAGATACACAAAATTCAGTGCAGTCCTCTGTTCACTGCAAGTGAACAGGGTGATCTCTGATTTAATATGGTAATCAAATGTTTGTGTTTTGCTCCAGTTCTCATTAAAATAAAGAAGAATAAAAACAGAATTAAACCTATAAACCCTAAAAGGAAAGAGAATGGGAGAAGGATCATCATTCAACATTAGGTTTAAAGCTTTTCTGAGATATGGAAATGGATGAAAAACATGTGATTGAACAAAGAGAACAGAGGAATCTATAGTCCAAAATTAACATAAGAGAGGATGGCAGGAAAAGCTAATCTTTCAGGCAGAACCCCAAAGGCTTTTGGAGTAAAATTCATAAGTACAGAGGAGGAGATCATGAAAGTGAGCCAAATTGATGAGTGGGAGGAATAGAGAGCTCCCAAAATACTTCTGGAATAAGGAACCAGTCATGTCCATAGCCCTCTTCTCTCTCCCACATTCTTGGATGTAACAAGAGAACAAGAAAGCTCACAGTAACCCAAGGAAAGAGAAAACAGCAAAATAATCTCCACATTAAAGAAACGTAATGCAATGCTTGGGGAGAATTAGGACCACTGGCTGGGTACTGGTACAACAAAATAAAAGCTCTTCCCATTTTGGTAATCCCTTATCAAAAGACTGTATCCCTGTGATTTGAGTGCCTACTTGATCCAACCAGCTCCCATGACTGAAGAAAGTATTTTGCAGAGAAAACAAGCTTACATAATAGAACAGCAGAGAAAACTCAATCCACTGCCTGGAAAAGTCAGTTCAATACCTCCTGTTTTAAATATGCACAAGTAACTTATAATCACTCAGACATGTAAAGAAAATTAGCAGCATTAAACTGACAAAATAAATAGACAAAACAATCCCAGTGGAAACAGGAAAAAAAAAATCACTGAAAAGAATAAACTTGAAAAACTTGAATTAGTACTTTCATAAGGACTTGAAGGATGATAAAAAAGAAAAAGAGATCAAAGTCAAGAAACTCTATATATAGAGCAAAATGGACAAAGAGTGGAAAATATGTGACAAGATATAAAGAGATATAACAATCAAGAATATACAAAATCTGATAAATATGATGTCTGAAATGAGAAAATAGAATATAAAAGGGAAGAAATAAGCAAAGTAAAACACAGGAAAATTGCACATATCTGGAAAAAGACATTAATAGTTGTATTTGAAGGGTATGCTGATTACACAAAGGGATGGGTGAAAAGCCTCTGCTCTTAACAAGTAACCTCAGGAAAGCTGAAGAACATAAAAAGGAAAGAAAACAGCCATCTCAAACTTGACTATTGCGGTGGCAAAGAACCAAGGTCTTTTTGGTTAAATGCCCAGATCTGAGAATGGCTCACTTCCTTGCCACTCAATTCACTGGTAAATGATGCTGGTCACTTAGCTTCATCAGCCACAAGGATTCCAAACCCCAAAATTCCAATGCATAGAAAATAGAAAAGCAGGGGGGGAAATTTGTAAACACCACCAATATCTACCATTGTTTCTACGCATCTTTTTGAGAAAGTTTGTTTATGCAGTTACTCATATAATGAGGTTAAAGAATGAAAAGATGCACATAAACGTTAGTTTTATGTCGAAAAAGTCAAAAGGTAAGAGAAGCTAAACAACGAAGGCATATATGCAAATGTGTGCCCGAGTGCTCAGTCTCTTAGATTCCTGTCTGACTTTTTGCAACTCCACATATTGTAGCCTGCCAGGCTCTTCTGTTCATATGATTTTCCTGGCAAGAATACTGCAGTGGTTTGCAACCCACTCCAGTATTCTTGCCTGGAGAACTTCATGGACAGAGGGGCCTGGTGGCTGAAGTCCATGGGGTTGCAAAGAGTCAGACACAACTGAGTGACTAACAGTATATAGTTGTATATATACTGTATACTTATATACTACATACTATACTTGTGTATTATATATACTTATATACTTCTTATATAGAAGTATACTATATACTATATCTATATACCATATACTTATACTTAACAGAATTCACCAATATAATACTTTAAATTTAATACTTTAAAGTATTAAATACCTGGGTAGCTCAAACAGTAAAGAATCTGCCTGCAATGCAGGAGATTCGGGTTTGATCCCTGGGTGGGGAAGATCCCCTTGAGAAGGGCATAGAAACCTACTACCCTATTCTTGCCTGGAGAATTCCATGGACAGAGGAGCCTGGTGGGCTACAGTCCATGAGGCTGCAGTCAGGCACAACTGAGTGACTAATAGATGCGGTCCTTCTAAGTGTACAGTTCAGCTGCATTGCTGTGTAACCATAACCACCAGTCACCTCCAGAACTCTTTTATCTTCCCAAACTAAAGCTCTCTGCCCATTAACCAACAACTCCTTACAGTCCCCTCTCCCAGCCCCTGGTAACCCCCAGCTAGGCACTTGACTACTCTAGGTAGCTCATATAAATAGAATCATACAATATATGTCCTGTTGTGTCTGGCTTATTTCACTCAGCACTGTATTTTCAAAAAAATTTTCATGCTGTAGCTTGTGATAGAATTTCATTATTGTTAAGGCTGAACAATACTCCATAAAAATACGAATGTTTCGCCAAGTTGCATGCCATCCTTGAGCCAACCAATTTCTGTAACATTCCAATTTTATTGAATGTACTGCTAAAACAACATTAAAGATTTAGTCAATTGAAAAACTGAAAAATTAGTTAAAAGGAAAGTGGAAAAGTGGCAATTGGGGTCATATAGATGAGCTAAATCTTCATTTTCAATAGATCAGAAAAATTATGCTTAAATTTCATAAGTCAGAAAAAAGAAAGGCATATCACTAGGTTGCTTACAGTCATATACATAACTTCTACAAGATGTAAAATTTAAGAAAGAAAAAGGTCTAGCTAATTGGAGAGGGAAGAGGAGAAACAAGGGAGAATTAGTTTAATATGTTCTGCACTATTCTTTTTTGTTTGTTTATAGATACTTATTAGTCTAATCATAAAAGTGCCTCCAACCACAGTGATCCTTAATGACCAAAACTGTAGCCCAGAACTTCTGACATTGAATAGTGTCTACTTTTCCTTGCAATAGATACCTTACCCAAGGCAGTTTCTTGAGGGTCTTTATTGCTATATGCATCAAGTCACATGGAAAATGATGCAGAAAACCATAATACCCTAACTCCAAAGCTCCCCATTTTTTACTTATCTCCATGTTTGATTGATATTACTCCATTATGCATTAAATCATTTTATTGCTGTAATTACCACCTTTACTACTATTTTCCTCTTTTAACAACATCTATCTGTTTCCTTTGGCACTGGCCTTGCTATTTTCTTGGATTGTGCATGAGTTCCTTGAAAGCATACTATCATAGTTCCCCTACCTACCCCTGGAGCTTTCTCAAAGACCTTATTCAGTCTTTGAACAATTTCCACATCAGCATCAGAGCTTTCCTGACAGTTCCAGACAAAGACTTCAGTAGCCAGCGGCTTCTGTGGCGACCCACTCTCCCACTATGGATGGCTGTGGGAATAAGGCTTAAGCATCTCCTACTTTTTGATTTACCTTGGTCACTTGAAGACAGTCACACCTAGTTTTTATTTCACTTTCTGACTAATCTGAAAGGCTGAGCTCTTCTTAGCACATTGCTTCTGCCAGAAGTTTACAGTAGGGCTCTTAAATATATAAGAATGGAGCCCCTGCTGTGTGGTTGCACCTTGGGCAGCTGAGCTGAAAGCACATTCACACCAAATTTCAGTAGATATAGGGAGCTCCATGTCCTCAGTTAGAATAGGAAATCATATACAAGAAGTGTAGGCTCAGTTTTACATTACAAATGGTGATGCTTCAAGTAAATAAAAAGAATTTCTGAACTGCAAATAGAATATTCTCATTTGTAAGAATTTTTTATCTCCTACATCTTCGTACTTTGGTGTTCTTCTAATGTCAATTATCATCTTTGCTATTAATAACTTTTACAGATGCAGGAATTTGATTTGGAAAAATGATGAAGGATGGTGATAAAATCTTGTACGTTCTGCGCTTAAACCACTTTTCAGTATTATTTCCAATTTAAGGTTCCACATTCTAGGAAGGAGAGTTAGAAACTTCTAAAATAAAATCAACTATGATCATGAGGTGGCTGAAAGTTATATTAATTAAGGAACCCTTAGAGATTGAGATATGCAATCTAGGGGGCAAAAAAGAAATGAACAGTATATTTTGAATGTGTAAAATAAGAAGCTAGAGGCTTTATGTGTGTGTATGTGTTTTTGTCCAGTATGCAGTGCACATAAGAGCTTGAGCTCTGCAATCAAACAGAACTGGGTACAAATTCTAATTCTCCATTTATTAGTTATTGGACCTCAGCAAGGTCACTCGAGAATTATGTCTCAGTCCCTTCTTGTGTAGAATAGAGACTAATAAAAATGCCTATAACCTCAGATTTTTCTGATTACAAATAAGAATATAAAATTATGTAACACTGTATTACATGCCTAATATATAGGAAAAAATTCTGCAACTCATCATCATCATTATCACTCTTTTCTTCATACATTATTATTATTCCAAAGGAGAAAGCAAGTACTAAGGAATGAATGTCCTAGATCAATAAAAGGGTGACTTTTTTTAACAAATGAAACAACTAACCATGGGATGGAAAATTCAATGATATAATGAGCTTCCAATGGCCATCTCACAGGAATTCTGTAATTAAAAGGAGTTCCTGAATTAAGAAGCAGATTATACCTGATGATCATTAAAGTTCCTCTTACTCTTCAAATATAATGTAATGATTAAGTTCATGCAGCTCATTAGTGCTAGTAAGTTTGGGGGTGTTAATATGGTCCCAAATTGTCCTTCCTTCTAGTTAATAAGGAGAGAGGCTGACTGAGGAGTTTCCAGTTACTATTTTTGCATAACGCTGCCAAGGGAAGTTGTTTCTTGTACCCCATGAGCTGGCAGACCTCACTTTCCTCTTCTTTTTTCATCATGAAAGCCTCAGGAAGCAGAGACTGTCTGCTCTTCCCTTCCACTCCCCCAAGAAAATGACAAAGTGACATTCTTTCCCACTCTCTGTGAAATGATTTCTGTTAACAGCTCTGGAAAAATGCTGCAAAGATGTGAGTGAAATGATGGCAGGATTTGTTGACAAGAAGGCAAAATGAGGGAATTCAGAGTAAAAATCACCCACATTAGAGACTGGAGGGCTTGTGGGCTGCATCTGCTCCTCTCCTCTGGCCTGGGGTCTTCTCAGAATTATCTTGGGGGAACTCAGTCTTCTGTTAAATGACTCAATCAAAGAGGCTTCTAGTAGAGTTTAATGGATCTCACTTTTAGCAGATTTTTTTGATGTTCAGCCTAAAAATTTTACTTTGATTAATTTAACCTGTTTCTCTTCATTGGATGATGGCAGTAATTTTGAAACAAAGGAAAACATTCAAATTTAAAAAGAGTCATTGTGGAAATGTCTACTTAAAAATATCTTATTCTGGCAGCACCATAGGTCATAATTACTCTTCAAACATCCCCTAGAGGAGTGGGGATTGTTGCTCAGAGGCTCAGCCATGTCCGCCTCTTCCTGACTCTGTGGACTGCAGCACACCAGGCTTCCCTGCCCTTCACTATTTCCCTGCATTTGCTCAAGCTCATGTCCATTGAGTTGAAGTGATCCAATCATTTTGTCCTCTCTCGTTCCCTTCTCCTCCTCCTCTCAATCTTCCCAGCGTCAGGGTCTTTTCCAATGAGTTGGCTCTAGGAGAATCTGGGAACTCATGTTGTCCTGACGTGCATATTTCTACCCTTGAGGCTCTGATTGAAGAGAGTCAAAGGAAGGTCATCTGCCCTCTCAAATCAGGCCAGTGTGCCTGACAGTATCTGCAGAAACTCATTCTAGACTTTCTGTTTGCTTTTTTACTAAAATATTTAAAGTTTTTAACGTTGCTGCATGAACAGGATGTTACCTGAACATGAGAGGATGAATATATATGTATGTGTATATAAGTACACACACATATGTGTCTGAGGGGAAACAGCTAGTGTGATGTGAGACAAACATGAACTTTGGGGACAAGGACTTATACATGGGTCCTGGCTGTCCAAGTATTTTCTTAGACAATTAACTCAAGCCTCAAAGCCTCCATTTTGTCTTCTAAAATGACCACAATAATTTATACTTTGCAGATTATTTCCATGACCATCTCTGAGGTGTTCTAACGTAGTATAAGGCAGAAGTCTAGGGCTTCCCTAGAGGTCCACTTGTTAAGAATCTGCCTTATAATGCAGGAACACTGGTTTGACCCCTCATCTGGGAAGATTCTACATGCTGTTGAGCAGCTAAGACATGTACCATAACTACTGAGACTGTGCCCTAGAGCCCATGAGCCACAATCACTGAACCCATGCACTGCCACAACTGAAGCCCTCATAGCTAGAGTCTGAGCTCCAGAGCAAGAGAAGCCACCCCAGAATGGAGCTGCAGGAGTTGTTTGTAAATTTTTGAGATTAATTGTTTGTCTGTTGCTTCATTGGCTATTATTTTCTCCCATTCTGAAGGCTGTCTTTTCACCTTGCTTATAGTTTCCTTTGTTGTGCAAAAGCTTTTAATTTTAATTAGGTCCCATTTGTTTATTCGTGTTTTTATTTCCAATATTCTGGGAGGTGGGTCATGGAGTATCCCGCTTTGGATTATAGCAGAGAGTGTTTTGCCTATGTTATCCTCTAGGAGTTTTATAGTTTCTGGTCTTATGCTTAGATCTTTGATCCATTTTGAGTTTACCTTTGTGTATGGTGTTAGAAAGTGATCTAGTTTCATTCTTTTACAAGTGGCTGTCCAGTTTTCCCAGCACCACTTGTTAAAGAAGTTGTCTTTTCTCCATTGTATATTCTTGCCTCCTTTGTCAAAGATAAGGTGTCCATAGATGCGTGGATTTATCTCTGGGCTTTCTATTCTGTTCCATTGATCTATGTTTCTGTCTTTGTGCCAGTACCATACTGTCTTAATGACTGTGGATTTGTAGTATAGCCTAAAGTCAGGTAGGTTGATTCCGCCAGTTCCATTCTTCTTTCTCAAGATTGCTTTGATTCTACTCAGATGGACGAAACTGGAGCCCATTATCCAGAGTGAAGTAAGCCAGAAGCAAAAACAACAATACAGTATATTAACACATATATATGGAATTTAGAAAGACAGTAATGAGAACCCAACATGGGAGACAACAAAAGGAACGCAGATGTATAGAATAGACTTGTGGACTTTGTGGATGAGGGTAAGGGTGGGATGAGATGGGAGAAGGGCATTGAAGCATGTTAATTGTCATGTGTCTAATCAATCGCCAGCCCAGGATTGATGCTCGGGACTGGAGCAGCGAGATTTCCCGGGGGGGAGGGAGGAGGGAGGGGGGACCCGGAGGGGAAGCATATGTAAACCCATGGTGATATCATGACAATGTATGGCAAAAACAATAATTAAAAAAAAAATAAAAATAAAAATACATAGATATTCACAGAAAAAAAAAAAAAAAAAGAGAAGCCACCCCAATGAGAAGCCCATACACTGCAATAAAGAGTACCCGCTTCTCACTGCAACCAGAGAAAGTCCACGTGTAGCAACAAAGAACCAGCACATTCAATGATAAATAAGCAAATCATTTTTTTTTCTTTTAAGAGAGAAGTCTAGCCCTCAATAAAGATGGTAAATAATCATTCTGCTTTGGTGTGAATAAGGTTATTGTAGATATAGGTTTGAGATTTTGGAAAAGATTTATTGAAAATGTTTCAATGAACTAAAAGAAAGTAACAGCACACAGGATGGAATTAATTGTGAACTGCATGAAACTGAGAAAAAAAGGCTTGTTTTGGAGCAAAGTGATGTGGGATAGGAGGGATGGTTCACCAGAAAGTCTCAGTCTTGGTATTCAATGATGGGAAGATAAAGGAAGTGGAATTCCAGGCAAAGAAGCATGTGGAGCTTTAGCTGAGCATGGAGTATTCAAGAAGCCATTAAGAAATGATTTGACTTGAATAGAGATGAGTATTAGAGAATGAGTACACATAAATTTGGGCTACATGGGCAAAGGCCAAGATAGGAAGAATGTGAGGAACCAGGCAGGATCATCACAAGTTGTGTTATCCCTTTTGAAAATGCTCATATTCTTGGTCAGGAAGACATTGGTATGTATCCCAAAGATTACAAGTGTATTATCCTGTGTCACTGGCATGGGAAGCAGTATGCATATTTTAAAAGGCTTAGCTTTTGAGAAATTATCTAATCTCTCTAATATTTTCATATGTAAAATGTGCACAGTATTAGTCTACAAGGATCTTGAAATTACTTAATGAGGTCATATCATGCATCCAAAGTGTTTGGGGAACATAAAGGGCACTCAGTATGTGTTGGTTTAAAAATAACTTAAGCAAACAAAAAATCCTAACTCAATGGGTTGGCCAATTCCTTTAAATGGGATCATCTCTCACAGAACTTCATAAGTAGCTCAAAATAATAAGGCTGGTGAAATCCTCTAATATGGTGAATAATAAGTAACTTTGTTGATTATAGCAAGTGTGTTTAGACACAGTGTGATGTTGGACCAACTTTGCAGGATTGCCCTGCAAAACTGGGGATACAAGGTCTCATACACACTAAAAATGTGTTTAGCACTTTTTTGTTTTGTTTTGTTTTTTTGAATCTCGAATTTAATAAAGGAACAGAGAACAAAGTACGAGAAACAAAACATTCCATAGGTGTTACACCATACTGCAGTAGTGGTGAGAGTTTTTATTAAATGCTATTTGACAAAGAGGATTGTAATTGCCTTTTCCCACCACTTTGCTGCTGCTTTTACTTCCTGATAATAATCTAACCACTTTGTCTCTGACCTAGACAGAGCTTACCTTTCCCATCCTGGTTTCCTTCCTTGTATTCACTGAGCATTTCTTAATCCATGAGGATGATTGGCTGGGCTTGTTAATTCAGCCCACAAGTGTTTTGCTTAAGAAAAGATTCTAAGATCTGTTGTAAAATAGAGTATCCTTATGTTTTATGTAATAAAATCACTGATCACCAATAGAGATCAAACCATGTTTACTTGGGCCCTGAGCTCTCAAAGGATTTATTCATAGCAATAACACTTACCTACAGGAAATGAGCAGCTTCTCTGCTTTGCCAACTCTGGCCAGTAATGCCCTGTGCAAATGAATTTAGAGATTTTCTCAGCTTGTGTTCATGTGCTACAAAAGGGAAATAGCCCAAATTACACCTACTTGGGCCTGAATTATCGACTTCAGCTTTGAAGTGCAAATGAGCTGAATGAAAACATACTTAGACTGCAACACAGAAACTATTCCTACTAGTTGATTGATGGTGCATTAACTGTCTTGTAAGGAAAGCCTTGTATTGCTATGGATTTGATGTCCCTTGGTTCAATTATCCCACCAATGAAGGCAAACACCACACACTGTATGAACTGGTCAATAGTGGTCATTTCTTGGAATTCTTTACTTTCTCCTTTTTTCTAGCAATTCGAGTCACTGGGTCGCCCATAAAATAGTTCTTTTGTGGTTTATTGGCCCTGCTGCTTCTAAAACTAGACTTATGGACTCGAGCTAGGAAAACAAACTGCTATAAACAACTTCTCAGTAGGCTAAAATCATCAGTATTTATGGTGAATGCAAACTCCTTTGGAAACTTCTAATCACCATAATCCGTCTATATAAAAATAATCCCTAACTAAATGAATATGTCTGGAAGGAAAATGAACAGAGCATTTATGTGACCACACAAAATGCCATGTGCAAACTATTAAAGGGTCTTCTATATTTTGCAGCTTCAAAAAAAAGGAAGTTTTATAGATCTTAACGATAGATGATTGACTTTGTAAAATAATGTTAGAAATGAAGGTAATTCTTCATGAAATCATTGATATTTAATTGAGTAAATGTGTCCTTTGTTTATCACTTCTCATCTGTGCTACCTAAAATCATATATTACACATAATTGGAAGACTTTGTACCAAAATGACCCCAGAGATTCTCTCAGTGATGTTAGCATAGTAGGATTTGCTTCAGAGGAGGGTACCTTTCTTGTTGAAAATAGTAACAGATAGGTAATGTTTAACATCTGTTTACATAAATGTAGTATAAATCTCTTGGAAGATTATGATTTCTAATAACTCATTCATTCACCTTTACTATTCTATCCAAGAGAACTTTCTTTTCATAACCTATCTCTATTCATAACCTATTTCATAACCTATTCATAACTATTTCTAAGCATAGAAATAATGCTTAGAGGTCTTCAGAAAGAAAGGAGCCAGACTGAATGAAGGACAAATAAACTTTCATTAGTTTTCCCTTTTGCAAGACAGAATTTAAATATTCACTGGAAAATTTTATGATTAATGTAGCTACCCTTTTTATGTAGAGATTCTTTCTCTAGAAAAGACAATGGCCCCAGGGAATGCTTGGATATAGATTCTAAAATTGTATTCTTCACTAATAAGACAAAGGAGAAGGTCTAGAAATAATGACATGTGGAGATAATCTTCCAACTTCATTGCCCTTTGTCCAATAACTTTCACCACTCCCCTCACAGAATATTCAAAGTATACATGTGAGCAAAGGGTAAGATTCATTGAGTTGAAATTCTTTCTGCTCACACAAAAAAAGGACAGAACAAAGGGGTCTTGCTAGCCAACAAATGAACTAATCAGAGTCCAAATAATTAGCAGGTATCAGCTCAGTGGTGCTGAAGTTTGAATTCTTAATACAAGAGTAAAATTATCACGTTAAGGGAACCAAATGAGAAAGAAGGAAAGAAGATGAACCCATTTGACTATAAAATTGTACCTGAGCCATTTCTCCAGATTAGATAGACCTAAAAATCCTACTTTTTTGCCGCCTCAAAATGGTTTCAGAAAAGTTTCTATTATTATCATTGTTCAATTTCATGCGTCTCTGCACTTGAACTTCCAGCCAGGAGAAGGAGTCGAACTGCCAGAAACACTGTGAAAAAGCTGTTTTTCCTGGCATTTCCAGCCAACATTTGCAGGCCCAGGATATTTGAAAACAAATCCAAACTTTTGAGTGCTAATATAATTTGAACCTCTGAATCTTCTGATTTTTTTTTCTCTCTCTCAATCAGAACCAAATTATGAGCTAAGGAAGCAGAATGGAGGAATACAATTTCAGAAGTTATTTCCTGTACTACATACAATATCTACTGGCCTCCAGATTTCTGGTACATCCTGTCTCTACTTTGAACATTAAATGTAATAGCTATAAAACTAATTATGAGGTATATTATCAAGAGTGGCCAATGTTTCTTGTGAATAACCTCTTTGTGAAATTTCCATCTCTTTGAATGAGTGTTCAGGTTAACAAGAAAATATATATGCTTAGCCATCACCATAGAACATCTGGGTTCTACACAGAACATATTAAATTATCATTTAATTTATCTGGAATTTTAAGAGTACAGGTGTTTTCTGCATAACCAGAATCTAGTTTCACAAATCAAAAATCAGCTTATTTCAATATAGTATGTATGATCAAGATCTTCCTAAGCTGTCTGATCCCAGAAAACGTTAAACATTATATAACCATAGCCTGATAAACAGCAGTTACCACTATAATTATTTCCCTGCTCTCACGAAATATATACTTTCTCCTTGGTCTGATTTTTTTTGTGTGTGTGTAACTTTATTTATTACCAGTGACTCAGATAGTAAAGAATCTGCCTGCAGTGCAGGAAATCCAGGTTCAATCCCTGGGTTGGGAAGATCCCCTGGAAAAGCAAATGGCAGCCCACACCAGTGTTCTTGCCTGGAGAATCCCATGGACAAAGGAGCCCATTGGCCTACAGTCCATGGGGTCACAAAGAGCTGGATGTGAATGAGCAACTAACATTTTAACTTATTATTACTAACTATAATTTACTGCAAATGTCAGTCTGCTGATTCAAACAAAACCTCCATCTCTTCTCTAATTTGAAACTTAAAATATGCATTGTTTTGAATAAGCAGATAATCAAGTATGATATACTAAATCAAAGTTAGCAAGAGTTGAAAGGAGAGCCAAAGTACCTGCCTTTTATATTGGGATTTTTATGACGATTTATTGTATTGTCAGGGATTTGTTCTCTCATTTCTAGGAATGGGTTCATATTCTCATGAGACAGGATTACTGTAAGAGTAATCTCTGTACATCTGTATTTAACATCCATCAGTTATGGGAATCACATTTAGGAAGCTGAGGTTACATGAGACATACACCAACACTTTACAAAAATAAATTAAGTCCATGTTAACAAGCACAATTCTCTGCAGAATGTGACTGGAGGGTTGCTGGCATGATCACACCTGGCCCCTGTATCTTTTGATCATGAAAAATGATTTCAAAGTAACCTCATTTTGTTAGGTGTAACTTTAGGCTTTCTCCATTTAAAGGGAAGCATTGCCTTTAAAGGGTTAAAATCATCATGGAAAGGTGGCGATTTCTGGAATCAGTCTGAATTCAAACACTGGCTGAAACACTGCCCAGCTTTTGATCACATGCAAGAAATTTAATACTCATCATTAGCATTGCTTGAGGATGAAATAGATGATTTTGCACAGTAATGTCGGTAAACCCTCTATGCTCTGTACTCTATGTCAGGCAATATTTCAACTACTTTTTATATATTGAGGAGTTATATTATTGTTGCTGTTGTCGATGTTTAGTTGTGAAGTCAGGCTCTGACTCTTTGTGACTCCTTGGACTGTAACCCTCCAGATTACTCTGTCCTTGGGATTTCCATAATGGCTCTCTAAAATTGGTACTGCTGGCCCTTGCATTTCGCAGCTGGAAGAATCAAGGCACAGAAGTTAAATAACTTATCTAGGATCATTTGGCTAGCAACTGGAGAAGTGAATATTTGAACACAACTAGAATAATTCTCGTAGCTATACTTTTAACCATGCTTCAATAATGTATGTAATTAGAAGGTTGAGTAAAAATTTTTTTAATGTTTAATGTTATGTTATCTAATGAGGAAAGGAAGTTCTTCTCTATCATATGACTTTCACACTCTTTTATGACCTGCTGAAAGTTTTGTCATGCTAATTAACCATCTCTTTGAAGGGCTAAGACTCTAGTTAAAAGGGATTGAACATCATCTAAAAAGATTTCTGGACTGCTTTTGGGATTAATTGTTGTAAGGAACAGAGGAAAGTGGAAGGCAGGAAGAAAGAAAGAAAAATAAATAGTAGGTTTACAATCTGAAGACAGCTTATGGAAAGGAAGCAGGGACTCTGGAGTAGCCCTTGAACAGGGAGCGAAGTGAGCTTATTGTTTGTGCAAAGGGAGAGGGAGAGAATTGCAGGAAATTTAAGGTTTTCCATTAGCCATTTTTGCCTTCCTATGATTTTGTCCATCCTAAATTGAACTCTGGGCTTCCCTGGTGACTCAGTAGCAAAGAATCTGCCTGCAGTGCAGGAGACCCAGGTTTGATCCCTGGGTTGAAAGATCCCCTAGAGAAAGAAATGACAACCCACTCCAGTATTCTTGTGTCAAAAACCCCGTGGACAGAGAAGTGGTGGTGAGCTACAGTCCATGGTGTCACAAAGAGTCAGACACGACTTAGCGACTAAACAACAAGAAGCTGACCTTTAGGATGCTTCTCTTCTCCACCTGTAGTGGCACAATGGACAATTAATCAAACTTGCCGCTTCTTAGACATCTAATTCTACTTGCCACTGATAGCTGCTAATATGAACAATGAATGTCTGGTTTGTGCTTTGAAAAAAATTGCACAGTATATTTACATTCAACTTAAATTTGATTTTAGAGGAACAAGTCTGAGTATAATGAAAACTTTAAAACACTTCTCTTAAGCTTATGAGTAAAAATATACACACATATACACACTAATCTTACTTATATTATGCAATTATAATTCAGAATAAAATAATGTAAACGAATATGATTTTTAGAAATATAAATAATGCTACAGTGTTGGTAATAACACACTTATATTATCTTCTTGTGTGTTTTGAACAATCCACTTCTTTATGTGTAGAGGAATTCCATGTATGCTTTCAAGGAAGTATATCACTTTGTGAAACTAACATTTAGAACTTAACCTGACTCCCTGGACATAAATCATGTTGTTGTCACTCTGGGAATAAAAATTACATTTTGTAAGTGCAGTGAAACCTGCTCCTTCCCTCTTCATCCCCATCTTGGTCAAACAACTGTGAAGAACATGACAGCATAATCGTGGTCACATGCTTGACCATAATTGATTGATCAGGAAACAAGACTTACATATATTTTTCAGTTCTTTACATTATGTTTGTCTTCAAATCTTATTTATTTCATGATTGGTTTTCCATTTACAGTGAGACTTCAAGTAGTCAAGAATAAATGGACACAAAAATAAGGCACCCACCTTGGAACAATCAGTTCAGTTCAGTTCAATTCAGTCACTCAGTCATGTCTGACTCTTTGCAACCCCATGGACTGCAGCATGCCAGGCTTCCCTGTCCATTATCCAATTCCCGGAGTTTACTCAAACTCATGTCCATTGAGTCAGTGATGCTACTCAATCATCTCATCTTCTGTCGTCCCCTTCTCCTCCCACTTTCAGTCTTTCCCAGCATCAGAGTCTTTTCCAATGAATCAACTCTTTGCATGAGGTGGCCAAAGTATTGGAGTTTCAGCTTCAAAATCAGTCCTTCCAATGAACACCCAGGACTGATTTCCTTTAGGATGGACTGGTTAGATCTTGCTACCAAAGGGACTCTCAAGAGTCTTCTCCAACACCACAGTTCAAAAGCATCTGTTCTTCAGTGCTCAGCTTTCTTCACAGCCCAACTCTCGTATCCATACATGACTACTGGAAAAACCAGAGCTTTAACTAGAGGGACCTTTGTTGGCAAAGTAATGTCTCTGCTTTTTAATATGAAGTCTAGCTTGGAACAAGATATATGTCTAAATTCTGGAGTAGCTATGTCTTAAAGAGGTGTAACTCTTGGTTACTCTCATTTTGAAATATAATTTCAAGTATTTTTAAAATATCAAGCTCATAGAAAATTGGTCAAGAAAGCAATTGTTTATTTCTATTCAAACTGACATTTTATTTCTGGAAAAATACTCTTAAAGTTTTTACATATGCCAGTGATATTCTTTTCCTACTGATGTAATTTTATTTATTTGTTGGCTAACTGCACAGCTTGTGGGATTTTAGTTCCCCTACCAGGAACTGAACTCAGGCCCTCGCCAGTGAAAGTGCCAAGTCCTAACAACTAGACAGGCAGGAAATTCTCTGTTGCTGATATAATTTAAATGGCTCACTTATGTGGGGCATCCTTTCAATTTGAGGTTCTTAAAACAAATGCCCTGAGTGGAAATATAAATGCTTAATTAAAAAGTACTTTGGGCATAATATAGAGAATCCTGGTTTCTAGACTTGGATTTGCTACAAATGTACTTGGCATCTGACTGCAGTCTACTTAAGTATCAAATGTCAATAACCTTGATCTCTCTGACAATGATCATCTTATGAGCTGCTATGAGACTCACACCAAGTTATGGATGTGATTGGTGATGGAAGTAAAGTCTGACGCTGTCAAAAAACAATATTGCATAGGAACCTGGGATGTTAGGTCCTAACAAGGTAGGATTTACCTTGATGAATCAAGGTAAATTGAAAGTGATATAAAAAAAAAAAGGAGATGGCAAGAGTGAACATTGACATTTTAGGGGTCAGTGAATGCAAATGGGCAAATTTAATTAAGACCACCATTCTATCTGCTACTGCAGGCAAGAATCTCTTACAAGAAATGGAGTAGCCCTCACAGTCAACAAAAGAGTCCAAAATGCACTACTTGGGTGCAATCTGAAAAATAACAGAATGATCTCTGTTTGTTTCCAAGGCAATCCCTTCAATATCACATTAATACAAGTCTATGCCCCAGCCACTAATGCTGAATAAGCTGATGTTGAATGGCTCTATGAAGACCTACAAGACTTTCTAGAACTGACACCAAAAAAAAAAAAGATGTCTTTTTCATCATAGAGGACTGGAATGCAAAAGTAGATAATCAAGAGATACCCCGAACAACAGGCAAATTTGGCCTTGGAAGACAAAATGAAACAGGGCAAGGCTAACAGATTATTGCCTAGAGAACGCACTGGTCATAGCAAACACCCTCTTCCAACAACACAAGAGATGACTCTTCACATGGACGTCACCAGATGGTCAACACTGGAATCAGATTGATTATATTCTTTGCAGCCAAAGATGGAGAGGCTTTATACAGCCAGCCAAAACAAGACCAGGAGCTGACTATGGCTCAGATCTTGAACTCCTCACTGCAAAATTCAGACTTACATTGAAGAAAGTAGAGAAAACCACCAGACCATTCAGTTATGACCTAAATCAAACCCCTGACAATTATACAGTGTCAAATAGTTTCAAGAGATTAGATTTGATTGACAGAGTACCTGAAGAACTATGGACAGAGTTTCATGGTATTGCACAGGAGACAGTGATCAAGACCATCTCCAAGAAAAAGAAATGCAAAAAGGCAAAATGGTTGTCTGAGGAGGACTTATAGCTAAGAAAAGAAAAGAAGCTAAAGGCAAAGGAGAAAAGGAAAGATATACTCTTCTGATTGCAGAGTTCTAAAAAATACCAAGGGAGATAAAGCCTTCCTCACTGTCAGTGCAAAGAAATAGAGAAGAAACAATAGAATGAGGAAGACTAGAGATCTCTTCAATAATCCTAGATATCAAAGGAACATTTCATGCAAAGATGGGCACAATAAGGGACAGACACAATATAGACCTAAGAGAAGCAGAAGATTTTAAGAAGAGGTGGCAAGAATACACAGAAGAGTTATACAGAAAAGATCTTAATGACCCAGAAAACCATGAAGGTGTGATCACTCACCTAGAGCCAGACATTCTAGAGTGTGAAGTCAAGTGGGCCTTAGGAAGCATCACTATAAGCAAAGTGAGTGGAGGTAATGGAATTCCAGCTGAGCTATTTCAAATCCTAAAAGATAATGCTGTGAAAGTGCTGCACTCAATATGCCAACAAATTTGGAAAACTCAGCAGTGGCCACAAGACTGGAAAAGTTCAGTTTTCATTCCAGTCCCAAAGGAAAGCAATGCCAAAGAATGTTCAAACTACTGCACAATTGCACTCATCTCACACACTATCAAAGTGATGTTCAAAATTCTCCAAGCAAGGCTTCAGGAGTATGTGAACTGAGAAGTTTCAGAAATTCAAGCTGGACTTAGAAAAGGAAAAGGAACCAGAGGTCAAATTGCCAACATCCATTGAATCACAGAAAAATCAAGAGAGTTCTAGAAAAAACATCTACCTCTGCTTTACTGACTACACCAAAATCTTTGACTCTGTGGATCACAACAAACTGGAATATTCTTAAAGAGATGGAACTACCAGACCACCTAACCTGCTGCCTGAGATATCTGTACGCAGGTCAAGAAGCAAAAGTTAGAACTAGACATGGGACAGCGGACTGGTTACAAATTAAGAAAGGAGTGTGGCAAAGCTATATATTGTCACCCTGCTTATTTAACTTATATGCAGAGTACATCATGCAAAATGCCAGGCTGGATGAAGCACAAGCTGGAATCAAGATTGCTGGGAGAAATATCAATAACCTCAAATATGCAGATGATACCACCCTTATGGCAGAAATCAAAGAGGAACTAAAGAGCTTCTTGATGAAAGTGAAAGAGGAGAGTGAAAAAGCTGTCTTAAAACCCAACATTCAAAATCCTAAGATCATGGCATCTGGTCCCATCATTTCATGGCAAATAGATGGGGAAACAATGGAAACAGTGACAGGCTTTATTTTCTCAGGCTCCAAAATCACTGCAGATGGTGACTGCAGCCATGAAATTAAAAGGTGCTTGCTCTTTGGAAGAAAAGCTATGACCAACCTGGACAGCATATTGAAAAGCAGAGACATGACTTTTCCGACAAAGATCCATCTAGTCAAAGCTATGGTTTATCCAGTAGCCATGGACAGGGAAGCCTGGTGTGTCTCAGTCCATGGGGTAACAAATAGTTGGACATGACTGAGTGACTGAACTGATCTAATGAGCATAGGTCTGCTGACATTCATGGATTCTTTTTGTAATAACCTAGCCATGATAAAAATAACTTCTAATTGCCATCATCCTTATTTCCTAGTAACCCATATAACAACTGTGATACAGAAATTGCAAATAAATATGTATTCAACTGAGTGGAATGAAACTGTGTAAATAACAAAAATGCAAACAAGAAGGCAACTGATTTACTTCAATTATTTTGATTAAATGACAGTTTAAATTGTAAAGTATGATTATCAGAATGTTTTTTAAGAAATGCAGTATTTCTGATACATTCTGTAATGGATTTAATAATGTATCACCATGTATAGTTTCCAAGGAAACCATCTTAAGGATAAATAGTATTTCATAATTAATAAATCAAACCAATGCAATGAAATTTGGTGTGTCACCAACATTGGCAAATGATTCTGAAGTTTTTCAGACATTATTCTGAGAACTTAAACATGGAATATATTTATCAAGTACTTTTTTTAAACCTGTTTTAGTTTCCCCACCCCTGATTCAGAATATTACTGTTACCTCCAAAATAAGGGAGGGATTGATGAGGAAGATATGTATCCAATTTCATACAGTTTTCCTTATTTGATATTTTCATTGGAATTGTGGTGCCTGTCCCCAACTCTTAGGCCATGGACTGGTACTGGTCAGTCAATCACCTGTTAGAAACTTGGCCACAAGCAGGAGATGAGTGGTGGATGAGTCAATGAAGCTTCATCTGTATTTACAACCACTCCCTATCAATCACATTACCACCTATGCTCAGCTGCTGTCAGATCAATGGTGGCATTAGATACTATAGGAGTGTGAACCCGCCTGTGAACTGCACATGCAAAGGATATAGGTTGCCTGTTCTTTATTAGAATCATTCCCAAACCACCCCTCCCCAGCCTATGGAAATATTGTTTTCCATGAAACTGGTCCCTAGTGCCAAAGATGTTAGGGACCACTGCCCAATCTTGGGGACTTCTTCTATACTAAGAAAAAAATACTGAAGAAAATCATCAGATCAAGTCCGTTTTGTGGATAATGTGGGGTAGGGTCAAAGTTAACACTCTTTCTCCTGTGCTCTCTAGAGACTCAAATCTACAATCTACCCATGGCCCAAATCATATCAGTAGACAGCTATGAAAGGCTGTTTACCTCTTCAGCTCTGTGGAAAATGACTTTAGCTAATATAAACAGCAAGAATGATTGATTCACCCATGTTAGTTGAGTCTATGCCCACGATGTCTACAGAGGAATGAGTTTGCCCATGTAAACCGAGGATTAACATAAAATTACCTCCCTATGACATGTATTGGGCTTCCCTGGTGGCTCAGATAGTAAAGAGTCTGCCTGCAATGTAGGAGATATGGGTTTGATTTCTGGGTCAGGAAGATGCCCCAAAGAAGGAAATAGCTGCTCACTCCAATATTCTTGCCTCAAGAATCCCATGGACAGAGAAGCCCAGTGGGCTAGAGTCCATGGGGTCAGAAAGAGTTGGACATGACTGAGACCTTCACTTCATTTCATGACATGTATTAATGTACTTAGTAGAAGATTTATATGTGTTTTTATTTTTTTCTGTATTTTGCAGTGTTTAAGCATTGTTGGTTTAGGTATTTTATTTTGCATGACCAGGCCACTTCAACAACCTCACAGTTGGTGTAGACTGGTTCCAACTGAACATCAGCTCTAGATATGAGAATCCAATCTGTGAGAAAAGTGGAAGCAATCTTCAAAAGCTGCATTTTTGGTGTAAAAGTGTATAAAATAGCCTCAAACGTGAAATGTTACAGGAAATGTAGGTAATCACATTGGCTTGTCTTGTTCCAGGGCTTCTCAAGTTAATAAAAAGCATGCTATTATAAACCTGATGCTATTTGTAAAAGCAAACTGGTTTTTGAAGAACCTGTGGTCATGAACAATCTATTAGAAATATTTACTTGATCAAAAATACACAAAATAATTAAGTTTTTTATTTTTATTTTTTTGACCTTGAAATCTGATAATCCTGTATCCCTCCAAACTGAAGGAGCTTGGTGGAAAAGAATTATAAACCATTTCTTGAGAAACAGAAAAGCTAAAATATTGAAACTATTCTGCTCCTAAATAAGCTTACCTAATGTTATATTTATGGCTGAATTCATAATTCAACCTTATACAATGCAATTGCCTAACTTCAAAGTTCAGATGTTACTTTGTAATGGCAGAATTAATTTCCTTGATTGCTAATCCATCATGCCTAAGTGTGATGCATGCGGTATCAAACATGGGTATTTCTGCTATCATTAATTGTGGCATATTGTCACAACCGATAAGGAAATGCAGTAAGAGAAAAAGAAGAGGGGCCCTGGTATTGGCAGTTAAGCCGTATTTTCCCATAAACTATGGCAGGTACAGCCAGAGTCCTCAAAATAAAGGGAGGGGACCCATGTGATTCTCACAAGGAGAAAAGACAGGCATGCAGAAACATCAATCACTGGGCAAGCCTTGCTCTCCATTTGCAAAGCTGTTGTTTATTGTGAGATAATGATGGATAGGGTCTAAACAAATGCTGGGAGAAATCACCAAAGGTGCAGGCGCTTAGGTGTGACATTTGGCCACAGGAAATCTGCAGGGAAGAGGCCAGCTGGCAATAAGGACATTCTGAGGAAATTAACATGGATGCATTTAAAAGAAGAGCAAATAATGAACCATGGGTTAAATGACAGCAAGGGAAAATGGCAGTTATGGATACCAGGTAAAGTATGTGCCAGAGAGGGAAGAAAATAGAAGTAGGGCAATAAAGACTATTTGGGTGGGTTTCATGAAGAAAAGGACATCTTTTAAAGCAGCCACTTTTAATAAAGCAGAACATTCAGATAGGAGGGCAGAAAGTTTCAGAAAGTACAGATAAAAGGAGAAGTCAAGGAAAAATTTGTTATGAATATAGGCACAATTGGAAACAGAAAATAATATTTTCCCATTAAAAAAGAATGAAAGGAGAATGGAGAAATGCAGTAAGTCTTCTCTGTCAACATCAGAACTATGGGTTCTTCTTAATGCAACCCCACTATCCAGGTACTGAGAAATGTCTACATTACAAGGCTTGGACAAACATCCAAACTGACTTTATTTCTCTGTTTACTAGAAGATATGAGCACTGTGTAGACCAAGCCTCATGTCAAGACCTTAATAGATTCCTGAATGCTGATTAAAAAAGATCTCTCTCCATTGCAAACTCTGTTTGTTTCAGATGCCACCTCTTCAGTTTAGTCCCCATGGTTTTTACCAAGAGCTACAATTATAGCTCAGCTCTTCTTCACTAATCATATTTTATTTTTCCCTTAAACATCTGTCTCTCTTAAGCATCTATTCTCCCTGCTGTCTTTTGCACAGGGCTTTTCTTTTCGCCGTCACTTATTCCTGATCTCTTTTTTCACTGGGCCTTGTTCCATGACTCTCTCAAAAAGACAATGCAAGTTTTCTCCAACCTTTTCCATCTTTATTTTTGTCATTTTTAAAATGAGAATATATATACCCATACAGAGAGTTATGAACACTGAATGAGTTAAGCTCAGTGCCTAGTTCCCAGCTTAACAAATTTACTTTTCCTTGGTTCTTTTATATGCTTCTTTAAATGCTATGGTTAACTAGAGTGATGGGGTTATTAGACAGTCTATTATGCTGACATACAGTTAACATAGTAAGAGAGAGAGAAATAGATTATATTTTATTTCAAGTCATTTTTCTAGCACATTTGTTGCCAGACTTTATTTGTTGTTTGGCTCTGATTTTTTAAAAATAGCACATGGAACTCCTATCTGTACTTATTTATATGTCCCCTTAGCAAGGAAGGTCTCAGTTTCTGCTATATTGATTCATGTTTAATGGGCCATCTTGAGAGCTTTTCCTTTTTAATTTTACTTTATCCAGTTATAATGAGGATGAGAACTTTCTTAAGCAAGAGTCTTAAGATAGAAGCCAGCTTCTCCTCTGAATCTGACATGAAATCTCACCTATCAGGTGATGGTGAGAGCAATTAAATGGGATTGAAGAAGTATATTGACTAGTAAAGGTACCTAATAAAAATAATAGGGGCATTTATACTCAATAAATTACATTTTGACATCAGTCTCTCCATATTTTTATATAGCTTTCATTTAGAAAGAAACACATATTGATCTATGCTGTTGGAAGAGATCAGATCAGGGATCACAATCAGGTAGGCAAGTTTCAAAGTTTTTGTTTTTGTTTTTCCATGAACTTCAACTTTTCTTTCTGTGTGAACTACAGGAAAATTACTTAACCTTTTTGAATTACAGTACTGTGCTGTACTTGAGTCGCTCATGTCCAGCTCTTTGCGATCCCATGCACTGTAGCCCACCAGGCTTCTCTGTCCATGGGGATTCTCCAGGCAAGAATACTGGAGTGGGTTGCCATGCCCTCCTCCAGGGAATCTTCACAACCCAAGGATCAAAGCCATGTCTCCTGCATTGCAGGCAGATTCTTTACCATCTGCGATACCACGCAAGCCTCTGATGTAATATGTTCTGTTAGTAATCAACATCTCCCTACTAAGAGAATTTTATTAAGAGGATAAAATTAAACTTTTTCCTGGAAGATATTTGAAAGTTAAAAATAAAAGAAGAAAAAAACGGAGGAGGGAAGGAAGACAAAAAGAACCAAGAAAGGAAATAAAATATGAAATTTTTAGTTGAACATAGTCTGTTAAGTCCATAAGGTTTCCCTTGTAGCTCAGTTGGTAAAGAATCTGCCTGCAGTGTAGGAGACCCGGGTTCAATTCCTGGGTTGGGAAGTTCCTCCCGAGAAGGAAATGGCAACCCACTCCAGTATCTTTGCCTGGACAATCTCATGAACAGAAGAGCCTGGTGGGCTGCAGTCCATGGGGTCACAAAAAGTCGGGCCATGACTGGGCAACTAACACTTACTTACTTACTAAATCCATTAAGTATCTCATTGTCTCAGTGTATTTCTTCTTTCTTCCAAACTCAGTAAAATAATTGAAACAAGAAACAAGGGGTAAGTGGAAAGAAGATATGACAATAACTTCTGGAAGCTTTCAACAAATCCTTTTTTTGGTATTTCCTGTAGACTACTCTTAGATTCTACATTCCAGCCTTCCTGTTAGATATGTTTATGTTCTTGAGTTCTGGCTTATGGAATAAGGGTAAAATTGATATGCATCAATTCCAGGCTAAATGCTGAAAAAATCTTTCCTATTAGAAATCAAGTTATCATCTGAATTGATAACTACCTCTTGCCATGACAAAATATTAAACAAGAAAGAAAATGTACTCACAATGAACTCAAGACTCAGTCATAAAAATTCTTAGAGAATAATATACATAGTGAGGATAAATGTGATCTTTGATTGTGGCATGATCATACTGGGAGGTATAGGAAAGGGGGAGTACAAATAGGAGGTTTGTAAGGGTATTCAATCCCTATCTCCACTGACAGAGAACCATTTATCAAAGCAAAAATTGCCATAAAAATATAGTAGTAGGAACTTTTGTGTCAGTCCAGTAGTTAAAACTCCATGCTTCCAATGCAGGGTGCATGAATTCAACCCTTGGTTGGGGAACTAAGATCCCACATACTGTGTGGTGCAGGAAAAAAAGCACAATAAACACAGATTATTTTAAAATATGCAAGTTAAGAAAAATGAGACTAGCAGGACAGGAATCTGTTGACCAGGGAGTAGAAACTAGAATTGTGGTCCTAACATTTCTCATTATGAATCTTATACTACAATTTGTCATTTAAATATATATATATATATATATATATATATATATATATATGCATTTAAATTTGAAAACATTATTTTAAAGAAAGGCAACATAATATGCAGAAAAATATTAAAGCATAAAAAACTAAAGCATCACAGCTGATAGTGTACCTTAAAGGCTGTAAGATACATTCTGGCCTTGCCAAAAGTAGGAAGCTAAACCATTTAAACATTCATATAATTGTCTCAATGCCAAATTACATCCCCAGATCCTGAGTATTATTAACTCTAAGTCTGCCATAGGCTTAAATATGACCCAAGTCTCGTTTCTTTCTTAGCTCCTTATGAAAATAAAAATGATAACATTTGGGGGAAGGATGCCATGCTACGAATTTTGAAAACTAAAAATGGCTTTACCCATCCAAACCCAATAAAAATTGTTCTGTTGATTGCCAATATCTAATGTCAAAATACTCCCAGGATTCACTCTCAATAAAGTTTCTTAGGGAGTTTTATTTTACAGTGACTCAGGAGCCTCATGAATTCTGTAAAACTCTTAACCACATCCAATCTTCTCAAGCCCCCTTTCATTTAGTTCATGGATGTTGGCATCAATTGAACAATATTCTGACCTTTTTTAAAGGGCAAATATAATACTACATCAGCTTGGTTTGCTGAACTTTAGTCCCCTGTGAATTGGAGAGCATTTGGGAGCTCCTGGGTAGATTTCATATATAATGTCATGATAGAATTAATGATTCATTTCTTACAGGAATTACAAAGCTTTCTTTTAAAAACAAGTTAAAATATATATCATTTAAACTTGAGTATTCAGACCTATTGTTGAATCAGCAGCCCTCAGGATAAGTGGAACTAGATTTAAAAGAAAACAATGATTGGATCAAGAAAAATATGCAAGATCAAAGGCATATTGTTGGCAATTTTAAAGAAAGAACAGGAGTGACTCTAGGCAGAAATACAAAGCTGTTAGCATTTGCTAGCAATTTCAAATATATTTCGGGACCCTTCATTTGTCCTATTCTTCCCTCTCTGGCTAAAATCTGTGCCTTATCCTTGGGATCCCAGACTTTTTTCCTATGATAGATATTCCCTCACTGAAACTTAGTGTTTAAGTGTCTCACCTGATAGGTTTTTTAGCATTCCAAAATGAAATCTAACCATTATGATAAAACGTTCATTGTCATCATAATCCATGTCTCATGTTCTATTGTTTACAGGGTATTCTCTCACTAAACCCTTACAATCAACCTGTGATGGCTGGTATTAATAATCTGCTCACTCTGTAGTTGTTATTGATAATGCATATACAATTTTATTATAGTATGTGATACTACACAGGTACTTAATAAATACTAGCTATTAATTTAATTTACTTGTCTGATCTTTCCAAATATAATAGGTAGATCTGAACTGTGTATTTAGGAGATAAACAGTTCTTCCCACTTTTTGTGCTAAGAAAATAACATGTAACTCAAGATATATTAAAGGAGGCACCACCTGTTCAAATCAGATGCAAAACAGTTGCACTGATTGTTAATTAATGGGTATGTATTATTGGGCTTTTCAGGTGGCTCAGTGGTAAAGAATCTGCCTGCCAATGCAAAAGACAACATGTTTAGTCCCTGGATTGAGAGGATCCCATGGAGGAGGAAATGGCAACCCACTCCAGTATTCTAGCCTGGAGAACCCCACAGACAAAGTAATCTTGTGGGTTACAGTCCATAGAGTCAGACATGACTGAGCACTCATGCAATGACATTATTATACAAGATACAGTATGAGGTAAGGTGAGGAAAACAAATGTAAATAGTATCTTTTCTATCAGCAGTAAGCTCACAGTCCACTCAGAGGGTCAGGTCATATCTAGACAACTTTGGTTTAAAATTTAGAAAAGAAAAATATCTAATTCAGTAAAATGATGCTCTGGAAAGGACTTTTAAAAAGATATTTATAAAGGAAAGAGCTCACTGTTAAAATAGCCTTCGTGAAAGTGTACCTTATTTATCTCATAAGACCACGAAGTCTGCTATATGACAGCCTGATCAAAAAGGGTCTGCTTTTTTTCCCCCCTGTATTTTGCCTTAAAGCCAAGGAGGAAGTCAGCAAGTTTTTTAAAAAAACTTTTAAATATGTGTTGGGGTATAGCCAATTAACAAACAATGTAGTGATAATCTCAGGTGAACAGCGAAGGGACTCAGCCACACATACACGTGTATCCAATCTCCCCCAAGTCCTCTCCCATGCAGGCTGTCACCTAACACTGAGCAGAGTTCCCTGTGCTGTACGGGAGGTCCTTGTTGGTCATCCATTTTAAATATAGCAGTGCGTACACGTCCATCCCAAATCCCCAAACTATCCCTTCCCTCCATCCAGTCTGTGAGGAAGTCAGCGAATTGACTGACTTAACTTTGCTTAAAAAGTTTCTTTTACAAGGGACAAGATATATGTATACCTATGGCTGATTTATGTTGATATATGGCAGAAACTCACACAATATTGTAAAGCAATTATTCTCCAGTTAAAAAAATGAAATTTTGTTTCAACAAACATAAAAAAATAAAGAATTAAAAAGTAACAACAAAAGATAAAAGAATAGCATTTTTTAGTGAATACTTAACTGATTTAGAAAAGTGGAAGATAAATGAATGGTGAGTTCAGATGGAGAACTACTTTAGTCTCAGCTTAGCAGGGACCTGAAGCATCTCTGTGTGCTCATGGTTCACAGAGCTGTGTGAACGGGAATGGAGCTTATCTATGTGGTTCTAATTCTGTTGCTGGGGACCCCTTCTTTGCAACATAGCTCCAAAGCCTACATTCTATATACTAGATCTTCAGTGTTGAAGGACACAGCCGGCAGCAAGGGTGTTCCCAAAGCTAGGAGATCCTCAGTCGTGTTGAAAAACTCAGAAGGTCCAGGTAAAGCAATTGTGGAGGTTTCTCTAACCAGTAGATGGCAACTGACTTGTATTTGTGAAAATATATGCTTGCCCTAGTTTAATAGTGGTGGAGAGAAAGGAATCCTTGAATGATCTGCTATAACATCACAGAAACAGTTTGATATTGAAGGTCTTCTCCAAAAGGAGAAGAGATAGCCGCTGACCACAGCCAGTTTCCATGTTAGGTTGATAAAACTAAGAACAAAGGGAAAATAAAAATATTGCTACAAGTAGGAATAAAATTGGCTCTTGCCTTGTCCTCAACCAGTGCTTGATGCCGGATGTGTCCCTTCTGGTCTGTATTCTCATTTATAATGTGAAGGATTGTGTGGTGCTCCTTGGCATCCTTGATTATCTTTCATTAGTCTTTTTATAAAGGAAACTGTGAGGTAAAGCAGTACTGGGAGTATTTGACTACACGAGGGAAGAAAGTTATAAATTTCCACAGAATACTAAGAATACTTAGATTCATAGGGCTTTCTGTCATGAAAGGTGTTCAGTCCCATTTCCCATGAAGACACCTAGGGAAGGTTATACAGGGAGCTGGAAAGATACCACTATAATAATCACCTAGCTCAGGAATTAATTTCTATAATTCCGGCCCTTGCTTACATCGCTCCCAATTGACTAGCATAAGTTGCAACTACAGCATTTCTGCAGGATACCTTTTCATCTTTCGCTATACTCACATGTATGTGCAAGGAAATAGGAACGCTGTCTTAGAAGGATATATAGGGGAGGCTGTGCTCTTGGGAGCACAAGGAGCAGTGGTGGGTCGAAGCCACTGAGATGAGCTTCCTAGTCTTGCCTGTTGATCCAGGATTTACTCAGCTTGTCAAGTTCAACCCTTAAATTATGTACTAATGTCTAATATTCCTGACTGTAGAAAAGTTAAATAACAATCCAAGAAAGGTGTATAAAAAGAAGGGAATGGGGCTATCATTTGCAGGACAAAGCAACCAACCACCACTTTCTCCTTGTTATAAAGCTGAAAGACAAAGGAATGAGATCTGTACTTGTAGGTTGTAGTGAAAACAAGGATGAAGCTATACTTTATGGATTGATTGTGACTGACACTAATCTGCCTGCTTTTCCAGGACTTTATCTTGCCCCTCTACCTCTGATGCCTCTGCAGGATGTGGCCATTGCTCTTCACACGCTTCTCCTTCCCACTCCCATCGCAGCCCCTGCTTGGAGCCCCCAGATGCCTTGATAGCTGACTAGAGTGTGACGTGTGTGTGTACACAAGTCAGTCAGTCACGTCTGAATCTTTGCAATCCCATGGACAGTAGCCCACCAGGCTCCTCTGTCCATGGAATTCTCCAGGCAAGAATCCTGGATTGGGTTGCCATTTCCTTCTCCAAGAGTGTAACATGAAGTTTCATAACCAAGCCAGACACTGGGTAGTACTGAGTTATTTACCTTGACATACTCCCGTCTGATGATTATCAGCCCTTTAAGACATGATATGGAGAATGCAGGAGAGAAAGGACTAAGTACTTTTTTTTTTTTTATGTTTCTTGTTTTTCTCTTGGTTTTGCCATACAATGACATGATATCGCCATGGGTGTACATATGTTCCCCCTCCAGAACCCCCCTCCCTCCTCCCTCCCGACTCCCGCCCCCCCGGGAAATCTCAGTGCACCAGCCCCGAGCATCAATCCTGGGCTGGCGATTGATTTCACATATGATACTTCACATGTTTCAATGCCATTCTCCCAAATCATCCCACCCCTGCCCTCATCCACAGAGTCCACGAGTCTGTTCTATACGTCTGTGTTCCTTTTGCTGTCTCACATGTTGGGTTCTCTTTACCATCTTTCTAAATTCCATATATATGCGTTAGTATACTGTATTGTTGTTTTTCCTTCTGACTTACTTCACTCTGGATAATGGGCTCCAGTTCCGTCCATCTGAGTAGAACTGCTTCAAATGATTTTTTTTTTTAATGCTGAGTAATATTCCATTGTGTATATGTACCACAGCTTTCTTATCCATTTGTCAGTTGATGGGCATCTAGGTTGCTTCCATGTCCTGGCTATTGTAAACAATGCAGCGATGAACATTGGGGTACACGTGGCTCTTTCAATTCTGGTTTCCTCGGTGTATATGCCCAGCAGTGGGACTGCTGGGTCAAATGGCAGGTCTATTTGCAATTTTTTAAGGAATCTCCACACGGTTTTCCATAGTGGCTGTACTAGTTTGCATTCCCACCAACAGTGTAAGAGGGTTCCCTTTTCTCCACATCCTCTCCAGCATTTATTGCTTGTAGATTTTTGGATTGCAGCCATTCTGACTGGTGTAAAGTGGTACCTCATTGTGGTTTTGATTTGCATTTCTCTGATAACTCTCCCACATAAACCAAAGAGGGATCCTCTATGACCCACCTCCCAGAATATTGGAAATAAGAGCACAAATAAACAAATCGGACCTAATTAAAATTAAAAGCTTCTGCACAACAAAGGAAACTATAAGCAAGGTGAAAAGGCAGCCTTCAGAATGGGAGAAAATAATAGCCAATGAAGCAACGGACAAACAATTAATCTCAAAAATATACAAACAACTCCTGCAGCTCCATTCTAGAAAAATAAACGACCCAATCAAAAAGTGGGCCAAAGAACTCAACAGACATTTCTCCAAAGAAGACATAAAAATGGCTAACAAACACATGAAAAGATGCTCAACATTAGGACTAAGTACTTTTGAGCAACTACTGAGTGTCAAATACTGTGCAGATACTTTAGAAATTTTACTGATTGTATTTTCAAAATCATTTTAATTGTCTCAAAAACTTACTGCTACGTTTTTTGGGTCTTTTTTTTTTTTCCCTCCTGAAGGAGAAACTCAGGAAAGTTAAGTAATACTGATGGGGCCCAAATAGTCCCATTTAGTAATGTGTTTTTTCCATGTTACCACTTTATTCCTTTTTGCTTATCAGATGCTTGTTCAAAAGAGATATATTGAGCTACTATCCAGCTTATTCAAACCCAGACATTATTTTAGGGATTTCCCTTTTTTCTACCACCAAGCTTTCTGAAGGTGTTTAGGGTTATGTTTCATTTGTTCTATACTAAGATGAGCCTTTCAGAAAATCATCAAATCGGAAACTCTCCTTAATGAAAAAAATGAACGAGCACCAACTAGAGTCTAGGGTCAGAGTACACTGCCAAAGGAGAATAAAGAGCACAGCTCTGAGTGAACTTGAAGAAGATTCCATCACAGACCATGAGAAGGTGATCTCTCGTAATCACTGAAGTAAAAGCAGGAGATCTACAGATAAAGCTACTGCCACCTGATTTAGGTCTTGAACACTTGAGTAATAGTCCTCATCCATATAGCTTTGTGTGTAGCCCTGTTTCTCTGGACTTTACAATCTTTTCCTCCATCTCTCTCTTTTTGTGTATTTCTTGCCACAGAAGTAGCTTTAATCACTATTCAATCCATAAAAAGTTAATATACTCTGTGCCAAAACCTGCTCCATGTGAGTCAAGAAAAGCTAAAGAGATGGCTTTATTTTCAAGATATTACAAAGTCATTTGATTAAGAAAGGCATAAACCCATGAAGTAAGAAGAGTCTAACAAAGATAGTGTGGACTCAAGGGTAGGTCCTGAATGATATTCTCAAGTTTCTAAGTTGTGTTGTTCAGTTGCAAAGTCATGTCTGACTCTTTGCCATCTCATGGACTGCAGCATGCTAGGCTCCTCTGCCCTCCCCTATTTCTAGGAGTTTGCTCAAATTCAGGTTCATTGAGTCAGTGATGCTATCTAACCATCTCATCCTCTGCCACTGCCTTCCTCTAAGTACCTACCCCATAGATTCTACCACTGCTGAACTAATTCATGCCTTGTGGAGAGCAGGAACCCTGAGTTCAATGTGCATTAGTTGTATTTGTATTTATACATGCTGTGTATTTTTCTGAAAGGCAACCAACTTCTAGTGGATATAAACTTCTATCTATAGCATTTCTGGCTATTAACAGAGCTGTGATAGCAATCTGAATTATTAATGCTTTTATTTCCCCATGGAAATGCACAAACAGATGTTCATTTATGCATTTATAAAAAGAATATCCAAAATAGACAGCTAGGAATATCAGAGAAAGAACAGGCTTGGGATCAAGCTACACTGCCAAGGTATAAAAGATTCTTTTTCTATGTGTTTTTGGCCCTAACTTGGCTGAGAGTAGTTTTTGATAAAGACCTATCCCAAATGTTGATATGAGTTTATGTAGTACAGAGGATGGCAACTGGGATCTAGTATACAACAATTAAATCTTTATAAAGTGGATGAATAAATGAATACCAATCATGAAATTTGAAGAAATTATAATTTCTTATAATCCATTATATCAACCATAGATATATATTTTTACTTTTATTACTATCACTGAAGCATACTTTATTTACAGTATTATGTTATTTTCAGATGTGTAGCACAATGATTCATTTATGCATATATATCTACACTTTTTCAGATTATTTTCCTTTACAGGTTACTTAAAAAATATTAGGTTTAGCTCCCATACACTAGGCCCTTGTTGGTTACCTATTTTATATATAGTAGTGTTATATATAATCCCAACTTTTTAATTTACCAGTACCCCCACTTTCATAATTGAAGTGAAGTCGCTCAGTCGTGTCCAACTCTTTGCTACCCCATGGACTGTAGCCTACAAGGCTTCTCTTTTCCAGGCAAGAGTACTGGAGTGGGTTGCCATTTCCTTCTCCAGGGGATCTTCCTGACCCAGGGATCGAACCCGGGTTTCCTGCATTGCAGGCAGATGCTTTACCTTCTGAGCCACCAGGGAAGCCCAAATTCATATTTGGTAACCACAAATTAGGGCTTGTCTCATAGTTCAGTTGTTAAAGAATCCGCCTGCAATGCAAGAGACCTGGGTTCAATTCCTGAGTCAGGAAGATTCTCTGGAGAAGGAAATGACAACCCACTTCTGTATTCTCACCTAGAAAATCCCATGGACAAAGGAGCCTGCCAGGCTACAGTCCAAGGGATTGCAAGGGTCAGACATGACTTAGTGACTAAACCACCGCCAACAACCATAAATCACCAAACATCAAGTTACTCCATTACATCGACTATAAATATCCTCTTAAATCTTTTTATATCAAGTACTGCTAGATACTTCTAGATATTGATCCAGCCCTCCTCACCTCTCTCAAATGGACACATTCTTGGTGACACTGTGTTTATATGTTTATGTATTGATTGGTTGATCCCTTTAGCTTTTTAATTTTTTTTTATATTGGAGTATAGTTGATTGGCAATGTTGTGGTAGTTTAAGGTGTTAAGAAAGTGATTCAGTTATAAATATACACGTATCTATTCTTTTTCATTTTTTTTCCACTTAGATTACCACAGAATATTGATCAGAGTTCCATGTGCCATGCAGTAGGTCCTAATTGGCTATCAGTTTTAAACATATCAGTGCATACATGTCAATCCCAAACTCCTAATCTATCCCTCTCCACCATTTTCCCCACCCTGGTAAACAAAAGTTTGTTCTCTAAATCTATGAGTCTGTTCTGTTTTGTAAATAATTTTATTTGTATCTTGTTTATTTTTAGATTCTGCCTATAAGTGATATCAGTGATATTTGTCTTTCTCTGCCTGACTTACTTCACTTGATATGATAATCTCCAGGTTCATCAATATTGCTAAAAATGTCATTGATTATTTCTTTTTAATGTCTAAATATTATTTCACTTTATATATGTACCATATCTTCTTTGTCTATCAATCCTATTCCTCAGCATATATCCAGAGAAAACATGATTTGAAAGGATAGATGCATCTTAATATTCACTGTAGCACTGCTTATGATATCCAACACATGGAAACAACCTAAATTTCTATCAACAGAGGAATGGATAATGGGAAACTTGGTTCTATCTAGTTACCTATATAACAAAATGATTCACTGTCTCTCCTTCTACAGATCCAAGCAACTAGCTGGTAATAATGACAATTAATATTTTATAACAGTAACTGTAGATTAAGTACTGTTTTATGTGTTTTACACAGGTTCTCATTGTCTATATTAATTCATTTAAATTTCACAATAACCCTACTAAATTAGGTGCTATTATTACTTCAGTTTTACAGATGAAAAAACTCAGGAATAGATGATTATATAACTTGCTGGAGCTATGATTTTAACCAGGCATTCTAATATGGAATCCAGAATTTAAAATTCTACACTGTCTACACATTTAAACAGGTCCACTAAGATACATAATTTTGTCTTTTCCCTTTTTTTACTGAGCAGTATAGACTTCCTTTTAGGTGGTTCTAAAAGGGCTTAGAATTTCTTGGATATCCAATTTTGAGAGTTAGGGAGAGACAAAGTGTATAGTTTAGAAAGGCATAATTATACATTCATAATGATAAATTTATAATAATTCTCACTCAAATCAAGCATGTGCAATGTGAATTTAGTTAGGAGAAGTATGTGGAATCCTGCATGCATGCATGCTCAATTGCTTCAATCGTGTCTGACTCTTTGCAACCCTATGGGCACCAGGCTCTTCTGTCCATGGGATTCTCCAGGCAAGAAAACTGAAGTGGATTGCCATGCCCTGCTCCAGGGGACCTTCCTGACCCAGGGATCAAGCCAGCATCTCCTGCATTTCTTGCATTACAGGTGGATTCTGAACCACTGAGCCACAGGGGAAGCCCATGTGAAACCCTAGTCTAGACAATTTCTTCAGTAGATTTGTGACTGAAGAGAAAATCACTTTTCAGTTTCCTCACTTGTAAATTAAAGGATTTAGCATAGGAGATGCCAAGGTTCTACCAAACAGATCATTCCACACTGTAATACTGCAATACCTTTTTCATATTAAGGTTCCTATGTATGATTTCCATATTTTGATAGTTGGTAATAACCCTCGGTTAGGAAAGCCAATAAGCAAAAATGAACATAGAATTGGTAAGGAAGAGTGATGATGTTAGATTAATTCAAAAAGTATATAAAAACAATTTAATGCAAAAATATTTCTACTTTTCAAAACCTTGGGATCAGGAATAAGAGATGCATAAGGTAGCAATAGTGAATCTTAAGTTGAGGACTCTTCAAGTTCTCTTAGGATCCCAGTGACCTGGCCTCATCTGCTGACACCTGTTCCAGAAAGATAGCCCTAATATTAGAAATGGGACACCTAGCATCTAAAGGTATATAAATTAAATATAGAGACCCAGGCCAACAATTCAATCCCAAGAATCCAATAGTGTTGTGCTACTTGCAAGTCCTCTTCTCCTTTGCATGCAAAGCAGACTAAACAGGCATAAAGTGTGTGCTCCAAGAGCCCCTCCCCACATGGCAGAGCTGAAGGGGAGTTTGCTTATAATTGATCCCCAAACCGGTCATGAATGAATATTTCATGAATCAGAAACCATCTCTCTATGAACTTAGCTAAACTCTATCCTAGAAATCTGAAAAAAGAAATGTCATGAAAGATGGCCTCTCTCCACAAAGAAAGCAATGTTTTCATGGAAACACTAGATATAGAGGAATTTTCATTTAAATATTTTGATTAAAATATACTGCAGAAATAATGCAGTATTATACTCCGATTTTTTTTGAAGTATGCCCTTCAAGGGGCCATGCTTGAAATGTCCCTAATCTGTCTTCCTAACAATGTCCAGAATGTGTCATGTCCACCAGCCTAACATCTAACAGTGATTCATTGAAATGTATTGAAAATGTGATTTGTGTGGGAGTCAAATAGAAATCAGGTTGGCCTCATCCCTTATATCTCTATCTCCATATATACATTTGGCTTTGACATTCATCAAATTACCCTGTCCTAACAAAGCTTTCTTGCACAAAGTAATCTCAAGTGACAGTGCATAGCAATATGTATAATATGAAAGGAGTTGAATGGCTAAGTAGTCAGCTTGACATATCGCTGAAATCTTTTATTGCATATATTAGAGAGTTAAACATTGCAATCTGCTTTTCCTGTGAGACCCAATAAGTAAGAAAAAGCCAGGTTTACTCAGGATTAGACTGGTTTTTCTTTGTTTTCTTGCCAAAAAAAAAAAAAGAAAAAGTCTTGCTTAGCTTATGGAAGGCAAAATTTGCATGTCTATGCTTAGAGGGGTGAAACTTTTCTGCTAGAAATCCATTTTCAGAAGAATCCTCTTGAGTTCGATATTTCATCCCATTCTTCTGTCTGCTAAATTAAAAACAATTTTATTTTCATTTCTGTCTTTGTAAATGGGAATTTTATCCACTTCATGAGAATGACTCATATATGAATCATACACTTTGGGGAACTGCTGAATCGAAAAGTCTTTTTGTTTGTTGTTTGTTTATCTCACTCCAGAAGCAGCTCTTGTGCTCAACCCAGTTCTCCTGGACATGTCCGCCTCCACACTCTGATAATCAGATGAATATAAATTATAACAATGTCAATAACAATGACAATGGAGAACGAAGAGGAGGAAAGAGCTGCCAGTTCTCAAATGTCCACTGACAGTCTGTGACCAGAACATCAGTGCCTCAAAAAAATGTGTATATATACATGTATGCACACACACAGACACACAGGTGTAAACAAAAGCTCCCGTGAAGTATGCCACTTCATCTTGGAATAGAGCTTGGTCTTTGGGGGAATCTAGGGTAAATTGTTTAGCTTTCTATAATTCTCTAGGAACTTGACTAATTTTCTAAAAGTAACTTATACTTAATCAAATCCTTACTCAAGACACTCTGATTTCTCTCTTCCCCACCCTCCATCGCTCCCTGAGAGAAAAATTAAAAATGACATTCTTGTGTTAATATATGAATGTCATGTAATTATGCCAAATCCAGAATGAATTAAGGCATTTTAGTTAGCAAACCCGGTATCATACTTTTGAGATACCAGACACTCTGTTTTAAGTCTTTACCAACTAAAAGTCATTTGATTTTCATAGTGTCACTGTGGGGGAATTATGACTGACTGTTATTTATTGTGTGAGGAAACTGAAGTGGAGAGGGCTTAGGTAACTTGCACAAGTTCACATAGGTAGGAAATCTCAGAGTCTCACCTGAACACAGATGTTGTGGCTCTGGAGTCCATTATCTGAACCAATCTGTTATGCTTGGAAACTGGGGAAAATATACCAGGAAATTTAAATGTAAAAAATAAGCATAGGGTTAACCAGAAACATGATCTCCGAGCCTGATAAATGATCCTTCAGAAGAGTATGTCCTCCACCCATCTTTCTCATTATCTGAAATTAGATTGTTAAGCATTCATGGTAGAATTATTACAATTTAGACCTAAAAGACAGGTGAGACTTTACCTGTTCTCTTGGCAGGTAAACTGAGAACTAAAACAGTTTAACTTATTCAAGATAAAGTGACAAATAGGTAAACTTCAAAAAGGAATTAGGTGGGACTAAGTAAACTTTAATAACTATATACTGAAATGGAACAATTCTAGGTATTTTATACATGTCAATTGTTTTCCTACCTTAATTGCTCACAAATAGTTCCCACTACCAAAGCAAGCTAATCATACTGTTTTAGTTAATAATAAAACACCATGAAGACATATTTTATATGCTCTAGAATGAATGGTCCATAAGCAGAATAAAAACATACTTCAAAAGACAATTTTGCTTTCAGATAGGAGCTCTGAAAAGTTATAGGAGACTTCTTCATTTTAATTCATGCATTGTGTTTCATATTTCTGTAAGTATTTAACTGATAATTAAAGAAACCCTTAGAACTGGACATGGAACAAAGGACTGATTCCAAATTGGGAAAGGAATATATCAAGATTGTGTATATCACCTGTTTACTTAATTTATACACAAAGTACATCATATAAAATGCTAGGCTGGATAAAGCACAAGCTGGAATCAAGATTGCAGGGAGAAATATCAATAACCTTTGATATGCAAATAACACCACCCTTATGGCAGAAAGTGAAGAGGAACTAAAGAGCCTTTTGATGAAAGTGAAAGAGGAAAGTGAAAAAGCTGGCTTAAAACTCAATATTCAAACCCTAAAAACTAAGATCAAGGCATCTGGTCCCATTATTTCATGGCAAATTGATGGGGAAGCAATGGAAACAGTGACAGACTATTTTCTTGGACTCCAAAATCACTGAAGATGGTGACCAGAGCCATGAAATTGGAAGATGCTTGCTCCTTGCAAGAAAATCTATGCCCAACCTAAACAGCATTTTAAAAAGCAGAGATATTAATTCACTGACAAGTATCTGTCCAGTCAAAGCTATGGTTTTTCCAGTCGTCACGTATGGATGTGAGAGTTCGACCATAAAAGAAGTTGAGCACCAAAGAATTGAAGCTTTTGAAACTGTGGTGTTGGAGAAGACTCTTGAGAGTCCCTGGACTGCAAGGAGGTCAAACCATTCAATTCTAAAGGAAACGAGTCTTGAATATTCATTGGAAGGACTGATGCTAAACCTGAAGCTCCAGTAATTTGGCCACCTGATGCGAAGAACTGACTCATTGGAAAAGACCTGATTCTGGGAAAATTGAAGGCAGGTAGAGAAGGGGATGATAAAGGGTGAGATGGTTGGATGGCATCACGGACTCTATGGACATGAGTTTGAGCAAGCTCCGGGAGTTGGTGATGGACAGGGAGGCCTGGCATGCTGCGGTTCATAGGGTCGCAAAGAGTCAGACATGACTGAGCAACTGAACTGAACTGAACTGAACTTTCATTAAAAAAAAAAAAACTTCCTTAAGGGGAAATGCTTCTAGGAGAATCCTTAGAGTTTAGGAAGCCCCCAAATATTTTCTTTAATCTGTTTTACCAGTCTGCCAGACATGCCTAGAAAAGTCTAACCCCTGAAAAAGCAAATATAGCTTAATTCAAACTGATACTAAGCTAGCATTTCATGTATTTTTTAAAGGGAGGGTGGGCTCCAATTTCAACTAATAACTTCATGAGGTATCTTTTATTTCATGTGACTTTTTATGTATACAAAACATTTCATGTATATAAAAGAAAAAATGTATAAAATCATTGTTTATAACTGAGAAAACCCAGGTCTAAGTTTTGGCCCCACTGTTGGTTTGATCCCACTTAACCTCATAGTATGTTAGTTTAACTGCATAAAAGAGAAGTAATCATATTTATCGTATTCACAGTATCACTCAACTGATTAACCTCAATAATGATTATGACAGCTTTGAATGTATAATATGTGACAGTAATTTAAATAATTTGTTTGGACAGTGGGGAGAAAAACACTGGTGAACCTAAGAAAATAAGTAAGGCAGGGAATGAGGTGGGTGATGATAACATGAGATTAGAGAAAATACAAGTTAAAGGGCAGAAAATAACTATAAATCTGGGGACAGGATGAAGCTAGCCCATCTACTCTTTTTTCAACTGTTAGTGATGAAATTACTAATTCAGGAGAAGTTTAGTCATATTCCTTACTTTATTCACACCCGATGTCTTTTCCTGTCATTCCACAGATGTTCAGTTAAGCAATCGATATAAGAAACACAACCATATCACTTCTCAGACATAAAATACATAAGGCAACCCTTGTGCTCTGCTTCTCAAAAATCAAATCACTGAAAACTCCTGAAATCTCAGAGTTTCGATGTGCTCACAGATGGCTTACAATTTCAGTGATGGAGGTATTGTTTTGGAGATTGACATTTAAGTTATAAATATTAGGTGAAAGGAATAAAATAAAACTTTATTAAGAAAATAATTAATGAAAAACTCATTAAGTTTTATAGAAAACTTCCCTCTAGCAGAAACTGACAGTTATCAGAAAGGATACAAAACAGTATGAAGGGACTAGGCTGTCAGGAAGAAATTGCAGATATGACAGTCAGGGAAAGGACTGGGCCCTTGGGATCAATTTCAAGCCATAGTAAATGTGAGAAGCAACCCAGTCTCTGGATTGTTGGAGCAGAGGGAGGACTTGGACTGGACGTGTATATCTAGTTTCTTCAGTCTGTCTCTGTTCCTCCTTCAACAATAGTTTGCACCATCTCATCCACTAGAAAGAGAAAGTATGTCCCATCTGCTTCACACTTTTAGCTGTCAGTTTTCCATTTGCCCACCATCCACTCCTCCTTGCTCAAGAGTCACATAGAATAACCAATAGGTGCCTAGTGGAAAAATTGTATTGGTTCATTTTTTCATTAATTCATTTACTCATTAATTAATTTGCTTAATATGTGTATTGACAGGCATTATGCTATTGGTAAATGATACTAAATGAAGGCAGACCTGATTCTCTGCTCCAAGGAAAATGTGTTTGAAAATGCTGTCAATAAACAATGAAGAATTTGAAATAATAAAACCTTATTGGACTAACTCCATGTTCATGGTGACACTTTTCTTTGGTCAGCACTGTTATTGAACTAAACTTAGGTTTGCTCACCTGCATGCAGGGTAGATAATTTACTGACAGCAGATTATAGTGATGGAGAATGAAGTATTTATAGCAGACGTCAAACGAGTCTGGTAGCTAATGCTCCAAAGCCCTGCACTTCTCCAGGAGCTTTCAGGGACAGAATTTTAAAGCTAGGGTGAGCTAGAGGTTTGCAGGGTGCAATGCTAAGTTAGTAGATGATCTTCTGATTGGCTGGTGATGAACTAATTAGGAATCAACATCATCAACCTTCTGCTTTCAACAGGCCTGGGGTCTATGTGCTTGTGACTATGTGCTTGTGACTATTATTATTTTGTCTTTCTTGACTGTTTTTTTTTGTTTCCACATTTCCATACTTCTCTCTTTTTTTTATTTTTTTAATTTTATTTATTTATTTATTTATTTATTTTTTGTTTGTTTTTGCCATACAATGTCATGATATCACCATGGGTTTACATATGCTTCCCCTCCAGAACCCCCCTCCCTCCTCCCTCCCCCCACCCCCGGGAAATCTCGCTGCACCAGCCCCGAGCATCAATCCTGGGCTGGCGATTGATTAGACATATGATAATTAACTTGTTTCAATGCCCTTCTCCCATATCATCCCACCCTTACCCTCATCCACAAAGTCCACGAGTCTATTCTATACCATCTGCGTTCCTTTTGCTGTCTCGCATGTTAAGTTCTCGTTACCGTCTTTCTAAATTCCATATACATGTGCTAATATACTGTATTGTTGTTTTTGCTTCTGGCTTACTTCACTCTGGATAATGGGCTCCAGTTTCGTCCATCTGAGTAGAATTGCTTCAAATGATTTTTTTTTAATGCTGAGTAATATTCCATTGTGTATATGTACCACAGCTTTCTTATCCATTCTTCAGTTGATGGGCATAAAGGAATCCAGATTGGAAAAGAAGAAGTAAAACTCTCTCTGTTTGCAGATGACATGATCCTCTATACTGAAAACCCTAAAGACTCTACAAGAAAATTACTAGAGCTAATCAGTGAATATAGCAAAGTTTCAGGATACAAAATCAACACACAGAAATCCCTGGCATTCCTATATACTTCTCTCTTTAAATGTATTCTTTGAAAACTCAAGAAGGCCTAGGAGCCTAATTTTTTCTCTACAAACAATAGGCAGGTGGAGGACAAAGGGTGGGGGTTTGTCCTGCAAAGTTCCCAAGGGTCCTTCTTGGTTACAGAACCACTTCCAATCTCAATCCTTTCTCCCTTGTTCGACTCCCACAATAGGGTATATAAAGTCATATGTCTGGTCTTGTAACAACAGTTGAGAGAGGCATGAAAACCAGTCACCAAAGGTAAAAGTATAAATGTCTCAGGGTCTTTTCACTTTACAATTAGAAGAAAAGAAACAAGAGGATCCATCCTGGCCTCACCTTATTTTCCCTTTCTCTGCCTTTACTATAAAGTGATACCTTTAGGTGAGTCAACCATCATGTGACCATGAGATAGTAAATAGTAATCAAAAACCAATGTGATCTGCATAGCGAAGCAAGAAATAGCACAGAACTTTGTTTTTATTATCAGAACAGGTGACCTAATGCCAGCACATTTTCTGTTGCAAAGGAAAAGTAAACATATTCCTTGATAGCATTAGTAGTTGGGTTTTCTTGGGTTATTATGATACAGTAGCTTTTCATGTTGGCTACTTTAAAGAACATATGTCTTCCTTGAGTGGATATAGCCTACTATATTTGCTTAAAAAGATTAATCTCATCACATCCTAATCTTATCTCAAGTACCAATATTGCTTTTCCAATACAGCACATTTGAAATCGCCAACTCCAGACCAGTGAACAGAGGTTTTTCTGCCCTCAAAACACATATTACTGAAAGTCATATTAAAATTATAACAAATTAAATAAGCCTTCATTTTTATATCTCCTCTTTGGATTGTCTATGGGAATTTGGGATTGGGTTTTTCCATTTCTTAGGTATGTCCCAGTGGTACATTTTTCTATGACACTGTTACTAATGAATCAATAGACTAAATTCTCTCTAGAAGTGCAAGGCAGCTGACTTATGAATAAAACTATCCTCTTTTTTTATGTGTAGAAGAGAGAGAGAAAAGAATAAATAAAACTTCAACCAGTATTCAACCTTGTACTTATTAGTATTAGTTCCAGACCCAGTGCCAAGTCAAGTATTTTGAGATGCTAGTCCATGAATAGTAATGTCATCCAAGCACAATAATTAATAGAACAGGAGGATGCTCCCTGAAGAGGAGAAACAGTACTGCAATCAGCAAGAAGACCTCGCCTTTCAAATGTGTCTGATACAGACGCTTGAACTTTGATTTCTAAAGGTGGGGGTGAGGTAAAATAAATTATACTTCATTAGCAATGTGCAGGAAGACACAGCCCCAAGTCTCTAGAGAAACTGCCTTTAATTGTAAAATTCCCAGCATTCTCTTGTTGATGGCAAGCCAGATTCTTTGTCCTGATTTTGTGGAATGCAGGTGTCATTTTTTCTTCCTTGATTGGTTATAATTTTCTTCTCCTTCCTGTCATGATTATTGCCATTGCTTATTAAATTGTGCAGCACTGTTCATATGTAGAACACAGGGCTTTGTGGCCAAATCAACAGCCCATAAGCATATGCCCATCTGTTACCCTTTAGTACTCAACTAAGGGAATGACAACCCAGTCCAGTATTCTTGCCTGGAGATTTCCATGGATAGAGAAGCCTGTTGGGTTACAGTCCATGAGGTCACAAAGAATCATATATGACTGAGCGACTAACACTTTCCACTCTGGGTAGGCTGCATCCTCAATAATGTTATCTCATTTAATTTCAAAACTCATCTATAAAATGGAAAAACACACTGCCATGTTTTCTGATGGCTGGTGTTATGTGAAGAATAGCACTCTTTGTGTCTGTTTTCATCTCATCTAGTTACAAAATAGATTTTAGGTTGCCTGTAGAATATATGATGCAATACATATTAAACTGAGGGACAATAAACTAAAATTAAGCATAGAAATAAATCAATGTGAAAAAATAATAAATGGAAAAGAATAACAAGGCACAATGTGTAAAATCGGTGTTAATATTTTAAGATATGTATATAATGAAAATTTGCAAAACTTCTGTAAGTGACAAATCTATCTCTGAGCTACTAGTAGAAAAACAGAATAGGTAAAGAAGAGGGAATCTTCTACTGGACATACATTCAAAATGAAATAAGATGGTTAGTCCACCTTTGGAGAACCTATAAATAACCTGGAAGAAAGATTGCAATTTCCTCATAAGACATTAATTGTGCTGGCTAAAAAAGCATTATAAAATAATAATAATAATAATAAAGTATGATATAGACCCTAAAATTAAAAGTAATAGTAAGTGATTAAAAGTTTAAAATGAAAGTTTTCAATGTAACATTTTTACCTTAGAAAAATCTCAAACCCATAAACTCTGTACTTTTTAATAAATTAATTCTTGGTGAATCTTTGCTTTTAAATTTCATACAAATTTACTCCTCCATAATTAAATCAATAAGCTATTCTATGCTATGTCAATTTTAGATACAAAATAAATTTTGAAGGGAATTTGACAGAAAATTGGATTTTTTCCTTTCAGTTTTTAGTCTCAGTTATTCTTTCATGAGAGAAATTTAATAATATAAGTATAGTTCAGTTGGTAAAGAATCCGCCTGTGATGCAGGAGACCTCTGTTTGATTCCTGATTCAGGAAGACCCTCTAGAGAAAGGATAGGCTACCCACCCCAGAAATCTGGTCTGGATAATTCCACGGCCTGTATAGTCTATGGGGTCGCAAAATGTTGGACACAATGGAGTGAATTTCACGTTCACTTTTTCTTTCATTCATCCTTTCAGATGATTTTGAGTTGATGATAGTAACACCGTATCACAAAATTTAATGGGAATGATTAAGTCAATGCTTTTTATAGGTCAATAAAGGAGCAGGAAGTAGATGCTAGGATGCATGCACTAGAAACACCATTAGACATCAGATACTCCATTTAAAGATGCTGTTTTGGCACAAAGAATATCAATATTTATAACAATACCATTGCTCTAAAATGCATCAACCTTTACTACTATCATTACTAACAATAATCACAACATAAGCCTATATTTGACTCTGACTCACTCTCCATTCCTGAGCTTCAACCCACTTTGATCCCACCCAACAATGACTTACCATATAGCCTTTGCTTTCCAACTTCACAAAACTGCTAAATCTACTTAAACCAGTTTGCTCCTATTTGAACATGCCAGGATCTCTCACTTCTTTTCTACATGTTATTATCCTGAGTCTCTTTAGTCAAGTTGGCCACTTTTGCTAACTTGTATATCTATGACTTTCTCAGTGAAGGCCCTGACGCTTCCTTGTATTCCAGAAACGTTTTGCTCGTATAGCTATTAAAGCTTCTAAAATCATGTTTTGTAATTAGTTTTGTACTGTGGTGGCACTGTACATGATTCTCTTTATTTTATTTATTTATTTATTTTTATTTTATTTCTTTTTATTAGTTTTGCCAAACAATGACATGATATCACCATGGGTTCACATATGCTCCCCCTCCAGAACCCCCCTCCCTCCTCCCTCCCTCCGGGAAATCTCACTGTACCAGTCCCAAGCATCAATCCTGGGCCGGCTATTGCTTAGACATATGATAATTAAGATGTTTCAATGCCCTTCTCCCATATCATCCCACCCTTTCCCTCATTCACAGAGGCCCCGAGTCTACTCTATACATGATTCTCTTTAATGTCAATACATTGAATAACTCATCTCTGAGTCTGAAGACACAAACAGAAGTTATAATATGTGATTGCTGTTCCAAGGCCTTTATAAAAATAATAGAATGAATGAGCAAATGAATGCACTAAAAGTCAGTAAGGTCTTTTGAAGGAATGCTGCTGCTGCTGCTGTATCACTTCAGTCGTGTCTGACTCTGTGCGACCCCATAGATGGCAGCCCACTTGACTCTCCCGTCCCTGGGACTCTCCAAGCAAGAATACTCGAATGGGTTGCCAGTGCCTTCTCCAATGCATGCATGCATGCTAAGTTGCTTCAGTTGTGTCCAATTTTGTGTGACCCTATGGACAGCAGCCCACCAGGCTCCTCTGTCCATGGGATTCTCTGGGCAAGAAGACTGGAGTGGGGTGCCATTTTATGCTAGGAATCAGCTAACATGTACAAAGAAGTTGCAGGTGGAGTTGGAGAAACTAACTTGGGAGAAACATGGGAGAGGCTGTTGGAACTTCTAAAATTCTATGGCTTGTCCTGTCTACTTCCACTTAAGTTAGGCCCTGACAGGGGCTCTATCTCTTTCAGTGAAAGATGGTACATCTCATTTATTTAAATCACAGGACACGCAATGACTAATAAAGATGTTAATTTAAAAACCAACACTTCTCTTAGTGCAGCATTAAGAAACCCAAAGCATTGCTGGCACTGGGAAGGTAGAACTACAAGGGGAATTACAACCTTCTAATGAGAATGAGTGTATATGATTAAATCTAATAAAATGTTTTTAGGTACAGTCAGTAAAAAGATATTGTAGAAAATACAGTTTAATGAAATGGTACAATAAAATATACTGGTTCCAACCATTAACCAACTTCCCTTGAAGTGAAGACATCTCCACGTGATGACTGGCCTTGAATTAGGCCATCCATATAATGCACAGTGACATAAATTGCCATTACAAGCAAATGAACATTTACAAAGTGGGACATGGGGGAATACTCACAAAGCTGGAAGACTAGGCCTGGGATCTTTGTATCTTATGGAGATGCTTTTCATAAAAAGACAGTGGGACTATAAGGGATCATTGACACCTCTAAAAATGGATATTAATAGCAACATTGCATTTATATGCACTACTATTGATTTTAACACATTCATATTCCCAGAAGAAACCATGTTGTTAAAATAATTAAATCATGATACTTGACATTTTGAGGCAATTTATATTTATCAAAATCAATATTTATCAAAATACATATTATACATTTCATTATTTGTAATTTATATTTTCATTTTAATGCCTTAAAATGATTTCATGTTTATAACAAAGTATACTTAACCATTTAGGAAGATGTTGTGGAAGAATTGTATTTTTTGTTGGAAAGATAACATAAAATAAATCTAGTTTACTCCATAAGATAGGGGTCCACACATAAATCACACACATAAATCAAAGTGAAGATGAAAGGGAGAAGATTTTTTTAATTAATTAATTAATTTTAATTGGAAGATAATTACTTTACAGTATTTTGATGGTTTTTGCCATACACCAACATGAATCGGCCACAGGTATATATGTGTTCCCCCACTTCCTGAATTCCCCTCCCACCTCCCTCTCCACTCCATCCTTCTGGGTTGTCCCAGAGCACCAGCTTTGGGTACCCTGCTTCACGTATTGAACTTGCACTGGCCATCTATTTTACATATGGTAAAGTACATGTTTCAGTGCTATTTGCTCAAATCATCCCACCCTCACATTGTCCCACTGAATCCAAAAATCTGTTCTTTACATCTGTGTCTCCTTTGCTGCTCTGCAGGTGGGATCATCAGTACCATCTTTCTAAATTCCATACATATGCATTAATATCAGTAGTTTTCTTTCTCTTTCTGACATACTTCATTCTGTTTAATAGGCTCCAGGTTCATCCACCTCATTAGAATTGACTCAAATGTGTTCCTTTTTATGGCTAAGTAATATTCCCTTGTATATGTGTACCACACTTCCTTATCCATTCATCTGCCAATGGACATCTAAGTTGCTTCCACGTGCTAGCTACTGTAAATAGTGCTGCAATAACATTGGGGCACTTGTGTGTCTTTCAATTCTGGTTTCCTTGGGATGTATGCCCAACAATCCGATTACTGAGTCATATGGCAGGCCTGGCTATTCTCGGGTTTTTAGGGAACCTCCACACTGTTGTCCATAGTGGCTGTACCAGTTTGCATTCCTACCAACAGTGTAAGAGAGTTCCCTTTTTCTCTACACTCTCTCTAGCATTTATTGTTTGCAGACATTTTGATGATGACCATTCTGATCAATGTGAGGAAACCTCATTGCAGCTGGGAGAATAATTTTTTAAAAACCCTCAGATTTGTGAAATATCTATCATGAGAGTGAAAGAGGATAGTGAAAAGCTGGCTTAAAAAACTCTCAAAAAGTTAAGATCATGGCATCTAGTCCCACCACTTCATGGCAAATAGATGGGGAAGAAGTGGAAACAGCTTTTATTTTCTTGGACTCCAAAATCACTTCAGATGGTGACTGCAGCCACAAAATTAAAAGACGCTTGCTCCTTGGAAGGAAAGGTTTGACAAATCCGACAGTGTATTAAAAAGCAGACATCATTTTGCTGGCCAAGGTCCATAGAGTCAAAGCTATGGTTTTTCCAGTAGTCAAGTACAGATATAAGAGTTGGACTAAAAAGAAGGCCCAATGAGATATCACCTCACACTGGTCAGAATGGCCATCATCAAAAAGTCTACAAACAACAAATGCTGGAGAGGAAGTGAAGGGAAGGGAACCCTCCTGTGATGTTGGTGGGAATGTAAATTGGTATAGGCCATTATGGAGGATAGTATGGAAGTTCCTTACAAAACTAAAAACGGAGCTACCAAGTGACCCTACATCCCACTCCTGGGCATATATCCAGAGAAAAACATGGCCTGAAAAGATACATGCACCCCAATGTCCACTGCAGCATTACAATGGCCAAGACATGGAAACAACGTCAATGTCCACTGACAGAGGAATGGATAAATAAACAAATATATATATATATATATAAAAGAAAAAAAAAGAAGGCCCAGCACCTAAGAAATGATGCTTTGAGCTGTGGTGCTAGAAAAGACTCTTGAGAGTCCCTTGGACTGCAACGAGAGATCAAACCAGTCAACCCTAAAGGAAATTAAGCCTGATTTTTCATTGGAAGGACTGATGCCAAAGTTGAAGCTGCAATACTTGTCCACCTGATGAAAAGAGCCGACTCACTGGAAAAGACCCCACTGCTGGGAAAGATTGAGGGTAGGAGAAGAAAGGGGAGACAGAGGATGAAATGGTTGGATGGCACCACCATCTAAATGGACATGAGTTTAAGCAAACCCCGAAGATAATAAAGGACAGGGAAGCCCCCTGTGCTGCAGTCTATGCGGTCACAAAGAGTTGGACAGAATATAGTGACTAAACAGCAACAATTACTATTGTATTTTGTTAATTTGTATCTAAGCTTATGTAATTATCAAGATAACCTGATAAGCTATTTTTTTTCAGATGAGAAGATCTGATTCCAGAGAGGATAAAAAACTAATCCAAGAACTAAGAGTTACTATATAGCTAATCCAGCATTTGCATTGTTTTGTTTTGTTTTGTTTTGTTTTTGCTTCAAACCAAACTTGGGTCCAAACTCACAGTCCTTTACTGCCACTTTGACTCTGGGAATGTAATAACAGTTAATCTAATTGTCTAGATATAACCTACCGACCTCTGGAGAAGGAAATGATACCCCACTCCAGTACTCTTGCCTGGAAAATCCCATGGACGGAGGAGCCTGGTGGGCTGCCATCTATGGGGTCGCACAGAGTCGGTCACGACTGAAGCAACTTAGCAGCAGCAGCAACCTGCCAACCTCAGAGTGTAACCCAGCAATCATTCTTTTCTCTCTCTCTCTCTTCTCTCTCTACTGTTTCTTTTCTTTCAGTAAGATGCCAAGTGGAGAGACCTGGCCTATGTTCATTCATTCAATGTCTTCTATTACTACTTATGAGCTTCCCAGGTGGCTCAGTGGTTAAAAAAAAAAAAAAATCACCTGTCCGTGCAGGAGATGTGGGCTTGATCCCTGAGTTGGGAAGATCCCCTGGAGAAGGAAATGGCAACCCACTCACATTTTCTTGCCTGGAAAATTCCATGGACAGGGGAGCCTAGAAGGCTATAGTACATGGGGTCACAGAAGATTTGAACGCAACAAAACAATTATTATTTGTATTTTTCTGATAAATAAAAATTTTATTTGAATAAATCAGTCTCACAACTGTTATCAAACAAATCTTATATTTTCCATCATCTTATCTTTTTGCAAAGACTTTCTGTCTACCCAATTTCTATCTGCCTTTTAACTCCAACCTTATCTTGTAATTGCCTTTTAGCTGCTAACTCTATCTCACACAAAATAAAAATCTTTCACTGCATGATATTGCCAATTTTTTTAAAGTTAGACACCTGGCTGTTTGTTCATTTCTAGCTCTGCTCTGCATTTTTACCATTTGATAGGAGAATAGGGAGTGGAAGAAGTGGAGAATGTGTGTGTGTGTGTGTTACACAATCACACACCCCTTCCTGAACAGTGTAATATAAATGCAAATAAACTGATTGATTGACAAGAGGAGTCCTTGATTAAATACTACAGGGGAATGAAAGTAAAATGTAAAGTCTTATTTTTTGAAACAACAGTTGATAATTCAAACAATGCTATTCTAACCAAAGACATGAAATGAATTCAAATTATGATAACCTTTATAACTTTGACCTAACCAGGAAGATGAAAAAAATGAAAAATATGTCTCTAAACTCCCGTAGGCTGCAAAGAAAATTATTCACTGAGGATAAGAGAAGAAAGCTGTCTTTCAAGAAAAGCACCACAAAATAGTATGCAGTCAAGTAGACCAGGTAAATATAAGACAGATAGCATTAGACACCAGCTCTTATTCATATTTAAAGGGCAACTGGGTCAAAGCTAAGATCTCTGGTTCTTAGATAAAGGATTTCAATTTTCAGAAAGTGTTCTGCAAAGAAATTAAAAGGAAGAAGATAATGTTATCAAACAAGATTCCCACGTCATTGTTGGGCCCTAAAGACAAAGTCTCTAAATCTCCATTGTGTTCTGCACTAGATGGGATTTTGATTCCTTATGACCAGTTTACCAGATCTACCACCTCACAGAAAGCAATGTGGCCAGGTTTGTGTTAGGAGAGAGTGACCTTTTTAAGCCAGGGAGCAATTCAAATCTTTAAGAGATTTCTGCTGGTGAAACAATTAACCCTTCATCCTAGACTCAAAAGTGTCTTGCTTTTTCTACCAAAGAAAAGTATCCAACAGATGAGAGAGACACTCTAGAATTTCTTACAATACCAGCTAAGAAGAAGAGACACATGAGTTACAAGGAAGCTGCTCAATCAAATGAAGTCATGAATTTCCGTTGCATAAAGCAAGTAGATTTATTATTTTAAGATTAAAATAGACCACCGCCCTGGGTCCTTCAGCAACTTGGAGATGTTAGAAATGCTATTTAATTGACAGTATTTTAAGGAAAGTATAAATGTATAGTGATTCTTATACCAAGAGGAAAATGTATCTAACCAGCATGGCCTTTCTGAGCACCTCGCTGTGGTTCCTCCTGACCTAGGCATTGCACGACAACACCAAGAACAGAAAAAAGAAGCAACTATTATTCTCACACTGCTTATTATACAGCTATAGGAGAAACTATAAACTATTAAAAATGTAGCTACTAATGCCTTACAAAACAAATGAGTGCCCAGAGAAACATAACTTAGGGGACAATGAGAAGGAAATTATTATAAATCAGGAAGCTGTGAAGGAGGATTTGATATTGGGGAGTGGCTTGATCCTGCATGAGGAGCAGGGGAATAACCCCATGGATGATGGAGCCCAAGGTAGGATAGCTTTTTTCTGAGTATAGGATTGGCCCATCTAGAGGGGTTTTTTTTTTTTTTTTTTTTAACTGGAGGCAAATTACTTTAAGTCAGAAAGAGAAACATCAATACAGTATATGAATGCATATATACAGAATTTAGAAAGACTGTAACAATAACTCTATATGCAGGACAGCAAAAGAGATACAGATGTAGAGAGGGGTTTATAGTATGTAAACTATAGGAGCAAGAGCCAGAATTAACATTTATTGCTAGTATGATGGCATTTTAAGGCTCTAAGTAAGAATTCAGAATTCAGTGCTCTAATTGAGAACTGCCAGCTTTCAAGAAGGGAACTGTCATTACCAAGGACTATTCAGAAATAAAGAGATTAAGAACACAGATTCTGGAGTTAGACATACCTTCATTTTAATCTCAATCTTACCTCTTCTTATTGTGAAATCCTTGAAGCTACTGAATCTTCTAAACTCAGTTCCTAATGGGTAACATGGGATAAAAGTAGTTGCAACTTTTTAAAAAAAATACCACTGAAACACATCTATACCCATGGCGGATTCATGTCAATGTATGGCAAAACCAACACAATAATGTAAAGAAAATAAATAAAATAACAACAACAACAACAAAAATACCACTGTATTATTTTTCATTCTCTCCCTATGAAATCCAGGATAATTCATAGGAAGAGGTGATCTAGCTAAATTCTCTGTGGTCTTGGAAAATCATGTACCTTCTTCACTATAAATATTAATTTATCTATTCTCTATCATTTTCTTTTAAATTGATACAATATTTTTAAAAAATGTTTGTCAAAACATTTGTATATTAAAAATAAATACCAGCTAAATGTTAACTGCTAATTTCCTAGACATAAAAGAACAATTAAAGGAGCTGTTGCTTAATCCAGACAGACAGTGGCCCAGACAACCAACTATTAATAGAAGAGAGCAGACTTCCTCAGTTATAAGTTAAAGGCATTAGGACTTTATAATGGATTGAGTTTAGTGGAGGGAAAGGAAAATGCAATGTTAGAGAGGGAGATGGACAAAATATCCCCTAGGTTTCTATTTCAAATTACTAAGGTGGGGTCCAGTGTTATGGTTTTTAGCAAGCTCTCCAGGTGATTTTCATGCATACAAAAGCTTGAAACAATCAAGCAAAAGGAACGGTATCTAATCAATTAGATTAACTGTGTAGAGAAGAGAACTTGAAGATGTGACCCCCAAAGTGGGATGAGAAATATGTATATATATATATATATATATATATATATATATAGAGAGAGAGAGAGAGAGAGAGAAAGAGGGAGAGAGAGAGAGAGAGGCAAGAAGCTAGAGTAAAGTGATGTCATATGATCTAAAAGACCGAAGATCAAACAAGGATGGTGAATTTGAAAAACGTATCAAATGGAATGAGAAGTCAGAATTTATAGACTGAAAAGATGTCCCTTTGCTTTAGCATGCTGGGGGCTGCCATTGATCACAAAAGGAAACATTCAATGGAGTGTGAATATAATACAGCCTGCAGTAGGCTGATGAGCAATGACATTGAGACCATAAATGTCTAGATATTTAAAAATACACAGCTGTACAAAGAAGTAGGAGGATGATAGTGTGAGTGAAGCCCTGAGTCAAGGGAGGAGAGAGTTTTCTTTTTCCTCTTAACTAGAAAGAATTTGAATATGGTAATATACAGAGAAAGGAAACTGAGAAAAGAAGGGATTATGACTCCAGGAAAGATTACTGTGGTTTAAAAAGAAAGGTAATGCAGAAGAAATTTTAGAAAGTTTACCTAATACACTATATGTCAAAGGATTGCAGGAAGAGACACAAAACAATTTATATACACATATGTGTGTGTGCAAATTATGTATGAATGTTTTCCTAATTGATGGAGAAATCCTGCCCTTTCCTACCAAATGACATTTATAACTGGTCTGACCTCTGGTCTCAGAACCCAAATGAGCTCTAATAGTTTACCTTGCCAAAGAGTGCATGTGGAATGTATGTAATGGTGCTGAGAAGAGGTGTTAGAATTAAAAGGTGATAAAAGCACAGTTCATGCCATCAGCAGAGTCAGATCAACCTATGGGTATGTTCATAGTTTCCATTTCTTGCATATCCTGACATATAGGTGTCAGGATTAAGTTTAACCTAGTAATTTGAATAATAATATAGTAGTATTTGAGTCCTTGCAATCATTTGTTTGTCCCAAAATATCTCACCTACCAATCCAAATGTTAGGTAAAAGTTCTCTAAATTTGAATAATTTCTGGGGGAAAAGAAGCCACTAACCACTTTCATAAGAAGTTTTCATTTATGCTCCTTTTCTTTTGTAGATAAAATTATCAAACCGGAGCAGGACAACAGGAGTGGAAAGTAAATTACCAAGGAAACGTTCTGTGCTTCTAGCTTCTTATGTTCATACAGTCTTTAGTTCAGAAGTGCTGCTATGTAGGGAAAAGGTTGAACTTTTTTCCTGTCAGAATTGTGGCCCCTTGATTCAAGTCCTATTTTCACAGCTCCACTGGTCCCAGGGGCCATCCATCTTCAGCAAGAAAGATTGCTTTATTACCACATTTATCAATTTGTACTCTGGGCTCAAGTTAGAAGTGACTTGGAAAGACAAAACTGTTACCTTAGTAATTGAATATGAAAGTCCTATTAGGATCCACTTTCACTAATCTGATATGAAAGTCACTAATGCGATATGACTTTAACACTGTATAAGCAACAATAAATTCTGATATGATATGAATATTAATACAATGCAAGGGGATACTAATATGTTAATGTGGTGAGATATTACTAACAAGAGATGAGGATCTTGATTGAAAAAATTAATATTACCTCACCATAATTCTCTGGAACTGCAGTCACCATGCTCCAAGACAGCCTTTGTCTAGATTTTAGGAATAAATCATTCTCTTTTTGAGTCACAGACAAAACGAAATTTCAGATTATTTTGATGTCCCAAGTTAGGACATGTTGGTGAATGTGGTGAACAATCCTGACAGCATTATTGCTGCCCCTAGTGCTTGTATCTAAGGACTGCATTACATAAATTACATAATATAAAAGCTAGACAGCAGGTCAGGCATCAAAATACACTTACCTATACCCTGGCAGGAGAAGATAAGGAAAAGTGGGAAGCCATGGTCTCCGATTATCTCTCTGCACACCAGCCATCCATTTGTTATTCATTCAAATATTTCCATTGTATTTTCCTTCCATTTTAAATCTTTTTGTATCCTCTCCTAAATAGGTGCAATTCTTGGCCTATATCTATTCTACAATATCCACTCCAGAAAAGATTCAGGGACAGTTTAGTGAGCATGTCATGGTAAATCAGGATATATGAATAAGCTTTATTTTGCTCTAAATTTTGACAAGTTTTAGTGTTTTAACTGTGCTACTAACAACATGTTTCAAAGCTTATGATGACAAATGTCAGGATATGAAGGCTGAAAATAGATATCCAGAGAGTGGCCAAAATTCCACTATGTCTTAGTCTTCTGGCAAATTTGACCATAGATCTTATCTTTAGAGATCTAGTAAATTAAAATGCACATTAGTGTTACCAATTGTAAATATATAAATAGTAAGTTGAGTTCTTTTTATTTAATGTCTAATAGCCAATAAATTGTGTACAATTTTGTCAATCCAGTTCTATATGAAATTTCACAATTTAGGGTAGCTGATAACTATCATCTCCATGTCTAAATTAGTTTGTTTTACTTAAAATTTGCAATACAAAACATAGATTCATAGGAATGTGAAAACTGTATGTAGGACTGGGAATGAGACAATTGGTACATAAGAGGTGTATTTAGATGTGCCTTAATGAGTGATGCATAATAGGGAAAGAAGGCAAGTGACCTTCTTAGGTCTAAGTCCCAAAATGTGAGTTGTCTGAGTGGATTGCCCTACTTTCCTTCAGTAATAACTACAATGACATTGGCAATAAAAAAAAAGAAGGTAATGCTAGGGAAAAATAGAAATAATTTTAATTGAAAAAAGAATTAAGTGGTTAATTGGGCTGAATGGGCTGACTATGTCATTGCCTTGGTTTATCCATTTCAGACAGCCTAGAACTAAGAAATCATAGCAAATTCTACCATATCAACTCTTAACATATTTTATTACTAAGACAGTTATCAACAGTGAAATGTTAATGTCAAGTTGCATTTGGACTATAAAATCTCTCAACAAAAATCTAACTATTATTTAAAATGAAATTGAAATTTAAAAATATAGAAATGTTCCCAGCAAAAATATTGGACAAATCTCTCGCTATTACCCTTAAAATTGTGGGCTAAGCAGAACAAACTTTGTGAATGTGGGTTCAGTTCAGTTCAGTTCAGTCATTCAATCGTATCCTACTCTTTGCAATTCCATAGACTGCAGCACGCCAGGCCTCCCTGTCGATCACCAACTCCCAGAGTTTACCCAAACTCATGTCCATTGAGTCGGTGATGCCATCCAACCATCTCATCCTTTGTCATCCCCTTCTTCCTCCCACTTTCAATCATTCCCAGCATCAGGGTCTTTTCAAATGAATCACCTCTTCACATTAGGTGCTCAGAGTATTGGAGTTTCAACTTCAACATCAGTCTTTCTAATGAACACTCAGAACTGATCTCTGTTAGGATAGATGGGTTGGGACTTTCAGTCCAAGATACTTTCAAGAGTCTTCTCCAACACCACAGTTCAAAAGCATCGATGCTTCAGTGTTCAGATTTCTTCACCGTCCAACTCTCACATCTATACATGACTGCTGGAAAAACCATAGCCTTGGGTTTTGGGACCAGATGGGACCAGATGCCATGATCTTAGTTTTCTGAATGTGGAGTTTTAAGACAACTTTTTCTCTCTCCTCTTTCACTTTCATCAAGAGGCTCTTTATTCTTCTTCACTTTCTACCATAAGAGTGGTGTCATCTGCATGTCTGAAGTTACTGATATTTCTCCCAGCAATCTTGATTCCAGTTTGTGCTTCCTCCAGCCCAGTGTTTTTCAAGATGTACTCTGCATATAAGTTAAATAAGCAGGGTGACAATATACAGCCTTGACGTATTGATTTTCCTCTTTGGAACCAGTCTGTTGTTCCATGACCTGTTCTAACTGTTTCTTCCTGACCTGCATACAGATTTCTCAAGAGGTAGGTCAGGTGGTCTGATTCTTTCAAAATTTTCCACAGTTTATTGTGATCTACACAGTCAAAGGCTTTGACATAGTAAACAAAGCAAAAATAGATGTTTTTATGGAACTTCCTTGCTTTTTCAATAAAGCTCCAAAAATTATCCCATTCTAGGAAATATCAATAAACCAAAACCAAAACCAGACAAATCTGAAAAAAATTTAATGTTAACACTTAAATTTGTAGAGAATAAAAAAAAGGAAAAAACATAATTATATATGTTATATTTTTAGTTTTGGACATTGCCATTATTTAATGGTATCATATTATGGTTTTCATTGCATTTCTCTTATTAGTATTGAATTTGAGCATAATTTCATATATTTGCATTCCATTTTGACATTGTCTTGAAAACTAGCTATTCAGATACCTTGCCATTTTCTTTTAACTCTCTATCAATTTTATTAGTTTTTGAAGTGTGTGTGTGTGTGTGTGTGTGTGTGTGTGTGTGTGTGTGTGTGTACATACATACACATACTTTGGCGATAGAATTTTTGTCAGTGTTTTGTTCTTCCAGTGTAAATTGAATACTGTTCTTCCACAGTATAAATTGAATTCAACCCATTTAATGATACCTTTCATAAATAGATGTCACTGTAATAAAAAGCAAGTCTCTGCATTTACATCTATGCTCTTTAAATCATTTTACTTTCTTTTGCTATTCCAAGGTAACAAAGGTAAGTTTGATGTCTTCCTGACATTTTGATGTCTTACTGATCTGCAGTTTATTGTGTATGGTATGAGGTCATAGTCAAGTTTACATTTTGTTTCTATATAAATGTTCAATTGACTCTATATTCTATTTATTTATTTTATTTATTGAAATTGCTATTCTTTTGGTACTGTTCTATAGTGCCAACTTTGCCACTAAAGGAATATTCATAAATGCATGGTACACATTCTAAGATCTCTATTTTGTTCTATTAGACTGTTTGTTTATTCTTGCACCAAATCATGCTGTCTTAAATACTTTACACTTACAGCTAGCTTAATTTAAACCTTCCCAATTTCCCTTATATTTTTATAATTAAAACTTCTTAGTCTTTTGAATTTCCATATATATTTTAAAATCAATGAAACAAGATTGAAAAAAACAGAAATAAACCCATGCACCTATGGTTGATTACCCTATGACAAATTAGGCAAAGCCACACAATGCTGGAAAGATGGTCTCTTCAATGCATGCTGCTGGGAAAACTGGACAGCTACATTTAAAAAAATAATAGTAAAACAAAATTAGATCATTCTTTAGCACTATACAAAAAAATAAGTTCAGTTCAAGTCAGTTCAGTCACTCAGTCGTGTCCAACTCTTTGCAACCCAATAGACCACAGCACACCAGGCTTCCCTGTCCATCATTAACTCCTGGAGCTTGCTCAAACTCATGTCCATCAAATCTGGGATGCCGTTCAGCTATCTCATCCTCTGTTGTCCCCTTATCCTCCTGCCTTCAATCTTTCATAGGGTCTTTTCTGATGAGCCAGTTCTTCACATCTGGTGGCCAAAGTACTGGAACTTCAGCTTAGCAACATCCTTTCCAGTGAATATTCAGGATATTAAGACTGAAGGCCTTGATCTCCTAGCTGTCCAAAGGACTCCAGGGATCTTCTTCAACACCACAGTTTAAAGGCATCAATTCTTTGGTGCTCAGCTTTCTTTATGGTTCAACTCTCACATCCATACATGACTAATGGAAAAACAATAGCTTTGACTAGATGGATCTTTGTTGGCAAAGTAATGTTTCTGTTTTTTGATAAGCTGTCTAGGTTGGTCATAGCTTTTCTTCCAAGGAGCAAACGTCTTTTAATTTCATGGCTGCAGATACCATCTGAAGTGATTTTGGAGCCCAAGAAATTAAAGTATGTCACTGTTTCCATTGTTTCCCCATTTATTTGCCATGAAGTAATGGGACTAGATGACTTGATCTTTGTTTTTTGAATGTTGAATTTTAAGCCAGTTTTCTCACTCTCCTTTTTCACTTTCATCAAGAAGTTCTTTAGTTCTTCTCCAATTTCTGCCATAAGGGTGATGACATCTGCACATCTGAGGTTATTGATAGTTATTTTGCAATCTTGAGTCCAGCTTATGCTTCTTCTAGACTGGGATTTCACATGATGTAGTCTGCATATAAGTTAAATAAGCAAGGTGACAATAAATAACCTTGATGTACTCCTTTCTGAACTGGAATAAGTCCATTGTTCCATGTCTGGTTCTAACTGTTGCTTCTTGACCTGCATAGAGTTCTCTCAGGAAGCAGGTAAGGTGGTCTGGTAGTCCCATCTCTTTAAGAATTTTCCACAGTTTGTTGTGATCCACACAGTCTATGGATTTAGCATAGTCAATGAAGCAGATATTTTTCTGGAATTTTCTTGCTTTTTCTATGATCCAATTGATGTTTGCAATTTGATCTCTGGTTCCTCTGCCTTTTCTAAATCTGTCTCTGTTGAAGTCTGTCTTGGAGAATTTTGAGCATTACTTTGCTAACATGTGAGATGTGTCAATTGTGTGGTAGTTTGAACATTCTTTGGCATTGCCCTTCTTTGTGATTGTAATGAAAACTGACCTTTTCCAGTCCTGTGGCCACTTCTAAGTTTTCCAAATTGGCTGGCATATTGAGCACAGAACTTTAACAGCATCGTGTTTTAGGATTTGAAATAGCTCATCTGGAATTCTATCACTTCCACTACCTTTGTTTGTAGTGATGCTTCCTAAGGCCGACTTGACTTTGCAGTCCAAGATATCTGGCTCTGGGTGACTGATTACACCATTATGGTTATCTGGGCCATTAGATTTTTTTTTTTTTTTGTAGAGTTATGTGTATTCTTGCCACCTTTCCTTAATATTTTCTACTTCTATTATGTCCATATTGTTTCTGTCCTTTATTTTGCACGTTTGCATGAAATGTTCCCTTGGTAGCTTTAATTTTCTTAAAGATCTCTAGTCTTTCCTATTCTATTGTTTTCCTCTGTTTCTTCTCATTGATCATTTAGGAAGGCTGTCTTATTTTTCATGTTATTCTTTGAAACATTCGAGACCAGCTGAACAAGGAGGGTTTCCAAAAGTGCTATATGGCAAGTGAATGAGAAACAAAAGACAAGAATTCAGAGAAAAGTGAGGCTCAGGGGACCAACAAGCTCCAAGGTGAAGGTGCCGAAACTGAATCCAAGCCAGCTTTATTATACGCTCAGCTGTGAATGAAAAAATATGAGGGGAGTTAAAATACAATTCACGTGGCCTTCAGGGCCAAAGAACAAAATGACGGTTAACCATTGAGTAATTAGGAAACAGTAATCAGTAACAAATCTGTAACTAAGACTAATATTCTTATCTATAGATTTTACACCAAATATGTAAAACGTGACTCTGAGATGCCATTGGGAAACAGTATGGGGTCAATTTTCTGACTCCAGGATCATATCTTGTTTTCAAGATTATGAACTGTTCCCTCTGGACTTGTTCCAAGAGTCTCATGCCTTATAGCATCCAGTTTATCAATAATTATACATTTCTTTTATGGCCCTTGCCGGGGCCTGCTTTTCTTTTATTCTTCCTGTCTCCTACAGGCACTCTGCGTTCAGATGGATATATCTTTCCTGTTCTCCTTTGTCTTTATTTTCTCAGCTATTTGTAAGGCTTTCTAAAACAACAATCTTGGCTTTTTGCATTTCTTTTCTAGGGATGGTTTTTATCACCATCTCCTGTACAATACTAGGAACCTCTGTCCATAGACGTTCAAGCACTCTGTCTATCAGATTTAATCCTTTGAATTTACTTGTCACTTCCACTGTTTAATTGTAAGGGATTTGATTTATGTCATACCTGTATGGGCTAGTGGTGTTCCCTGCTTTCTGCCATGTAAGTCTGAATTTTGCCATAAGGAGTTCATGATCCAAGCTGCAGTCCATTCCTGGTCTTGTTTTTGATGACTGTGTAGAGCTTCTCCATCTTTGGCTGCACAGAATCAATCTGATTCCGATATCGACCATCTGGTGATGTTCATGTGTAGAGTTGTCTCTTGTGTTGTTTGAAGATGGTGTTTGCTATGACCCGTGCATTCTCTTGATAAAACTGTTAGCCTTTACTCTGCTTCATTTTGTACTCAAAGGCCAGACTTCCTGCTATTCCAATTATCTCTTGACTTCCTCCTTTTGTCTTCTAGTCTCCTATGATGAAAAGGACATTGTTTTCATTTTTATTTATTTATTTATTTTATACTGTTCGTTCTAGATGTTCTTTTAGGTCTTCAAAGAACCATTCAACTTCAGCTCTTTGTCATTAGTGGCTGAGGCAAAGACTTGGAATTCTGTGATACTGAGTGATTTACCTTGGAAACAAACAGAGATCATTCTGTCTTTTTTGAGATTTCATGCAAGTACTACATTTTGGACTCTTTTGTTGACTATGAGGGCTATTTCATTTCTTCTAAGCGATTCTTGCCCATAGTAATAGATATAATGCTCATTTGATTTAACTTTGCCCATTCCAGACCATTTTAGTTCACTGATTTCTAAAATGTCAGTGTTCACTCTTGTCACTTCTTTTTGACCACTTCTGATTTACCTTGATTCATAGATCTTGCATTCCCTGTTCCCATGCAACATTGTTCTTTACATCATTGGGCTTTACTTCCATCACTAGTGTCACCCACAGCTAGGTGTTGTTTTTGCTTTGACTTAGTCTCTTCATTCTTTCTGGAACATTTTCTCTACTCTTCTCCAGTAGCATATTGGGCACCTACCAACTTGGTGAGTTCACTTTAAAGTGTTACATCTTTTTGTCTTTTCACACTGTTCATGGGGTTCTCAAGGCAAGAATACTGAAGTGGTTTGCCATTTCCCTCTCCAGTGGACCACGGTTTGTCGGAACTCTCCACCATGACGCATCCATCTTGGGTGGCCCTACAAGGCATGGTTCATAGTTTCATCAAGTTAGACAAGGCTGTGGTCGACGTGATCAGTTTGGTTAGTTTTCTGTAATTATGGTTTCCATTCTGTCTCCCCTCTGATAGCTAAGGATGAAGCTTGTGGAAGCTTCCTGGTGAGAGGGACTGGCTGTGGGGAAATCTGAGTCTTGCTCTGATGGGCAGGGTCATGCTCAGTAAATCTTTCATCTAATTTTCTGTGGATGGTTAAGTCTGTGTTTCCTTTCTGTAGTTTGGCCTGAGGCCAAACTCCTTCAAAAGGACTTATGCCAGAACTGTTGTAATCAGTGCCACAGACCCCATGGCAGGCCGCTTTCAACCCACCCCTCTGCCAGAGACTCCTGGACACTCACAGGTAAGTCTGGCTTAGTCTCTTATGGGGTCACTGCTCCTTTCTCCTGCTGTACACAAGGTTTTGTTTGTGCCCTCTAAGAGTCTTTTTCCCCAGTCCTGTGGAAGTTCTGTAATCAAATCCCATTGGCCTTCAAAGTCAAATTCCCTGGGGTTCTCAATCCCTTTGCTGGATCCCCAGGTCGGGGAATCTATTGTGGACCCTAGAACTTTTGCAACAGTGTGAGAAATTCTTTGATGTAATTGTTCTTCAGGTTGTGGGTTTTCTGCTTAATGGTTCTCTGGTGGGACTCACACACCATGCCTCCCAGGTCTGCTGTAGCAAGAGCCCCTGTTACATGGCAGACCACCGCTGACCTGTGCCGCCACAGAAGACACTCAAACACTCAAAGGCAGGTCTGGCTCAGTCTCTCGTGGAATCCCTGGATCCTGGTTTTGATATGCACAAGGCTTTGTTTGAGCCCTCCAAGTATCACTGGTGGGTATGCAGTTTGATTTTAAACTGGATTTTGCCCCTCCTACCATCCAGTTGGGGCTTCTCCTTTACCCTTGGATGTGGGGTACCTTTTTTTGGTGCAATCCAGCCTTATCCTGTCAATGGCTGTTCAACAGTTAGTTGCAATTTTGGAGTTCTCACAGGAGAAGATTAGTGCACATCCTTCTACTCCACCATCTTGTGTTGGATACAAGCTCACAATAAGCTAAAACGGATTAAAGACCTAAATGTGAGATCAAACGCTGTAAAACTCCGAGAGGAATATGCAGGCGGAACACTCTCTGACATAAATTACAGCAGTATCTTTTTCAATCCATCTCCCAAAATAATGGAAATGAACAAAAATAAACAAATGGGACTTACTTAACTCAAAAACTTTTGAACATAAAAAGAAACAATAAACAAAACATAAAGGCAGTCCACAAATTGGGAGAAAATGGTTGCAAATGATGTGACTGACAAGGATTAGACAGCAAAATGGAAACTTATAGTTGCAAGGGGGAAGAGATAATTAGGGAATTTGGGATATACATGTACACATTGCTGTATTTAAAATGGGTAAGCAACAAAGACCTACTGTACAGCACATGGAATGCAGATCAGTGTTATGTGGCAGCCTGGATGAGTGGGAAGTTTGGGGGAGAATGGACATGTGTGTGTGTGTGTGTGTGTGTGTGTGTGTGTGTATAATATATGGCTGAGTCCTTTCACTTTTCACCTGAAACTCACAATATTGTTTATCAGCTATACCCAATAAAAAATAAATGTTTAAAATTAATTTAAAAAATCAGATTCTCAAATTCTTTTCAAAATCTAAGAAATTTTCATTATCTTGAGTGTTAAGATTAATTGGAAAAAACTCAATATTTTTACAATATTTTGAATTTCTAGTCCATAAAGAAGGGTGATTTCTGCATTTATTTAAGTAAGATATCTCATTTGTCTTGGTAATGTTTTACTTTCTGGGTGGAAACTTTACCATCTTTTGTAAGACTTATTTCCAGTATTTACTATTTCTCAATATTTACTGTTAATTTGATTAACTATTGCAATTATAGAAATACAATTACGTTTTGTATGTTAGCCTTGTATCCAGCAACTCTTCTAAACTTATGTATTAATTCTAATAGGTGAACTATAGCTTTCTCTGATTTTTTTTTTTAACTAATGCAAATGTTGCTCAACTTACTAATCATCAGAAAAATGTAAATGTAAACCACAATGAAATGTTATCTCCAGTACGGAGGCATCTCAAAATGTTAAAAAATAGAACTACTGTGCAACCCTGCAGTCCTATATGTGAGTATACACCCAAAGGAAAGGAAATCAGGATGTCAAAGAGCTATAGGCATCTCTATGTCCACTGCAGCATTATTCACAATAGCCATTGTCAGGATATGGAAACAACACAAGTGTCCATCATCAGGTGAATGGATAAAGATGTGATGAATACACACACACACACACACACACACACACACACACACACACACACACTGCCATTTTTGACTGTATGGATGGAACTTCACAAGTCTGTCAGAAAAAGACAAATAGTGTATGATAGATATAACTTATATATAGATCTAAAATAATTAAGCTCAAATAGATAGTAGAATGGTGATTATCAGAGGCTAAGAAATGGGGGAGAATGGGATATGTGGGTGAAAGGGTATAAACTTTCACTTATAAGACAAATACTTTGAGGATCTAATGTACAATATGATAGCTATAGTCAACAATACTGTAGTATGTATTTGAAATTTGTTAAGAGAGCAAATCTTAAATATTCTCACACAAAAAATTTAATAACATGAAGTAGTGAAGGTGGTAGCTAATATTATATTGTCAATCATTTCATGATATATAAATGTATGAAATAAATGCATTATATAACATTAAACTTACTAAATACTATATGTCAATTATATCTCAATAAAGCTGGGAAAAAATGAGAATATTAAAAAAATGTACATAACTAATTCTATAAAATGTTCCTTAATCACTGACTGAGCAAGTTATGGCATGTAACATTTTTATTATCTTTCAGCTCAAAGTGTTTTCTGGCATTCATTTTGAGTTATGCATTGGTTTTTTGATACGTCAGTGTATATATCTTAATTTGAAACATATGTATTTATTTCTTTCATGTTGGTTTCCAGCTTAATTTTATTATGACAGAGAACATATTGTTTATGATTTCAGCCCTTTAGATTTTCTTGAGATTTTTTTTATGGATAATTTAATGTATTGGGATTTTACCAGGAATGCTACCCATGGTGAGCTTTGCATGCCAGCTGTTAATATTTTGATCATTTAGCCTCCCATGAATGTCAAAAGTGCTTCTCAAACTCTGCTGATAATTTCCAAACTGGCAAACATTTTCATCGGTGGAAAATGGTGGTCTACATTCCTGAATAATTTTCTTCTTTTGGTTCTTAGTCTGCTCCTCTGTCCATGGGGTTTTTCAGGCAAGAGTACTGGAGTGCGTTGCCATTTCCTCTTCCAGGGGATCTTCCCAACCCAGGGATCAAACTTGTATCCCCTGTGTCTCCTGCAGTGTAACGCAGATTCTTTACCTGCTGAACTCTCAGGGAAGCCCCAGTGGTACTCTGCTACTTTGTTATTTAAATATATGATAAAATACATAATCTATTTAGATATATATTTAAATAATAAGAATGAAGAATGACTAAATATGTGTGTATAATTTCCAGATTTTTATTTTTCCTAAATGTGAGTAATGACCTAGCTTAATGATAATGGCTCCTTCCTAGATCTTGTTACTCTTATTTACACAATCATCATCTCTTTAACATTATGTAAAAATGTCTTTAACAATTACTAGGCAAGACCTTCCATATCAATAACTTTCTTGTCTGCTGTGCTCATTTTTTATATCATGATACTCACTGAATATCTTTGCTTTTTATCAATTATATTTTTATATCCAAGTTTTCTACTTAGATCTATTTCCTTGATCCCAGTTTTTTAGATGGAACATTATCCCTGATACCTCGCAGATGTTGTGTCTATTAGTTGTTGACTTTTTTTACCTTGACTATAATCTATTTTATTTGTGAAAGTGCATTGTTCTTCTTTCACAAAGTGTAGTGAGCCTTGATTCTTGTCATCACTTTTGTAGTTGAAATACCCTTTACCTCTATTTACTACATCTTTAGATCAGGCTGCTCTCTTGGAAAAATGATCCAGATGTTCTGATTTGCCTTGCATTCTGTAATATAGTCAAAAAAGGGAAGAACAGGTTAGACTCAACAATAAAGATTTGATTTTGTTGCCCTTTTATTTCTCACAAACATCACCAGGACCTTTGAGCTGCTCTCTTATCAGTTAGGTCTCTTGAAGTATATACAGTCTCCTGCAGGTAATTAGCTACATTACTATCACAGAATCGTGACAATTGAAGAGATCAGTGACTGATGCATGACATCTCCTACTCTAGCACCACAACTCACGGCATGGCTGTCTGCTCTTGTCCTTCCCCTGCTCTAAATCCCACCACTCAGGAAACAGCTCACTCCATATTTGCAATAGAGACTCCTCCCCCACTGACCCAAGGCTGTGGTTTGCCCTTTAGTCCTATCCTCTGCTTTCCTTCTTTCAGAAAGGATCTCACATGGTTTCCACTTCTCTAAGAATACTACACTAATTTTAATATGTTTTAAATTTATTTTTATTTTTATTGATCTCTTTAACTATTTGTACAGGTGAAGCATGGGGAAAAGATTCTGCAGGATAGACATAGCATGATACATTGAAATGAAAATGCTCCCCAGTTCTGTGGGCTCAGACCTGGCAAAACACATCAAGGTTGGAATTATGGGCAAATACAGGACCTGTTATGATACCTCTCTTGGGAAAATGGTGAAGAAAATTGAAATCAGCCAGCACACCAAGTACACTTGCTTCTTCTGTGGCAAAACAAAGATAAAGAGATGAAGTATGAGCACTTGGCACTGTGGTTACTTCATGAAAACAGTAGATGGAGGTGCCTGGACCTACAACACTACTTTTGTATTCGCAGGAAAGCCTGCCATCTGAAGACTGAAGAAACTGAAGAACAGTAGAAGTGCCATCTTTTGATAATGTTGCTAGCCTATAATAAATGGGTTAATTTATGTAACAACAACAAAAAATCTCCCCAGGCTAGAATGATTTCAATAGGTGACAGTAATAAGGGAGCAGACCAGAACACCTGGGAAGCATAACCCTTGAAAGTTATTTTTTTATTACATTATTTATTTTTATTGGAGGCTAATTACTTTACAGTATTGTGGTTTTTACCATACATCAACATGCATCAGCCTTGGTTGTATATGTGTCCCCACATCCTGAACCCCCCTCTCACCTTCCTCCCCACTCTATCACTCTGGGTGAGTGACACTTTGAGTGTCCTGCTTCATGCATCGAACTTGCACAGGTTATCTATTTTACATATGGTACGTAAAATACCATGTTTCAGTGCTATTCTCTCATATCGTCCCACTCTTCCCTTCTCCTACATAGTCCAAAACTCTGTTCTTTATATCTGTGTCTCTTTTGCTGTCTTGTATATAGGGTTGCTGTTAACTGTCTTTCTAAATTCCATATATATGTGTTAATATACTGTATTGGTGTTTCTCTTTCTGGATTAAATAATATAGTGAGAGACTCTGAAAAGTAAGGGTCAATAAGTGGAATCAAAGCATCGGGGGAATGGAAAGAAAAATACCTATGGGAAAGGGAGATGGAGATGGCAGGGAATTTAGACTATTAGGAATTCTTCTGACCAAAGCCCTTTCTTGTTCCTGAATGTGAAAAAAAAAAAGTTAGTATGGCAACATTGCAAAATCTTTGAGGTTTTGTAGATTTATTCAAAATTTCACTTCATATGAAAGTGATATTCCAGCCTGAGGATATGAAGATTAATAAATATTGATTATTCATTAGCAGAAAGACTAGTCAGGAAAAAAATGAGGTAAATAATCAAAACTCGGACTGTCTGGTCTAAAGAAAGGTGGTATTTCCTGAACCACATTTTTCTCAGCCAGAAGTGAATGAACTCTCACACATTAAGATTTAATTCCCAGATAACAATTAAGTAGCAAATGATGAGTTTTTACTGTCTTCAAGGCACTAAGTCAGGCATGTTTAAGGATAAAAAGTGAACACATCATAGGTCCTGTATATTCAAGAAGCTTATGAAACAAACACAAAACCAAAAGAAGCTTTTAGTCTCGTAAGTAAAAAACAGTTATGTGAATTAAAATATAGAATAAAGGCAATACTTTTGATTGAGAAAGAGTTTATACCACTATAGTTTAGAAGTCAGAAATGTAATGTCTAAATAACTTTTAAAAGTGCAACTTTATGAGAAGAAATACCTTAAATAAAGGTAAAATATTAGGAAAGCATCAGGTGTCTAAGAAGCATAAGAGTTTTCTTACTCAAACACAGGACTCTTTAAAGAATACAGTGTGCTAGATTTTAATGCAATTCAGCACCATTTCATGGAGATTCTGAAATATCAGTCTGAGTACTTCTTGTCCAGTCTCTGTGAAGTTTCAAGTCTAAATCTCAGGGTCCTTTTAATGAAGACAGTGAATCTGTGGACCAAATGTTGACCCCCTCCTCCATACCTCTACTCTACTCCTGCCCATCCAAGGTGAAGGGTTAAGGTGAGCATCAGTCAGCTCCTGCATTAATTCTACCCAATAGACATCTGGAGTTCTAAGTTTTACTCTGCTAAGGAAAGGTGAGTGAAAGAATGGAAGCGGAAGTTGTCTTCTCAATATTTATGGTGGGAAGAAAGTCCCTAGCATGCAAGTTGTAAGAATGAAAGTTTGGGAGAACATGTTGCCTCTTCAGCAGTGAATTCTAGTGCTACATTGCTTGCAAGAGCTTTGATGGTGAGAGAAAGAGAGAGGACAGTAGCTTGTGGATGTGGAAGAGTAGAATACATTATTTTTTCATATTTTTTGTCATATGTTAGAAATAGGCAGGCCCATAAATTAAGAGAAATGGTACAATTGAAGAGCCAAGCAAATACTAGATTTAAAAAAGAGAATTTAAGGCTCCATGAGAGAATAAGATCCAATGTCTGCAACAGTGCATAAGCCCATATGGCCCCAAAAGTGGTAAGAGCCCCTCTATTCTTTCTTAGCAAGCCCCACTAGCCCTGGTATAATAGACAGTTTGCAACATCTCTCAGCACACCAAGGAATCAGTTTCTTCTATGTGCAAAAACTTCATTCACTCCCACACATCAGTCTTCTCACATTTCTGTGAAACTGATCCAAGGACACGGTCTTGGCACCAAAGTTAAATTCACCAGAAACTATGATTTACAATGCAAAATGACTCAAGCCTAAAGTGCAACACTTTTTAACTTTTGTCTTTGAAAGCACTTTTAAAAATTAAGCCCAATTAGCTATATACACATTTTAGAATTATTTTTTAAAAAGTGATAACAAGTAAATAAAGATATGTTTGTTAAATATGAACATAACTGGGAACATAATCATCATCATAGATATGTAAGAATTCTAAAGCAGGAGCTACTTTTGTTATATTCTACTAAGGTTCTAGTTCAAGTCCCTCAGACACAAATGAGAAGATTGGGGTCTGGAAAGTAACAGGATATTTGTCGGTTTGTTTATTTGCCTGCTCCCAAGCTCTATAGGATACAGTTTTGCACACTGTAGGAGGAAACAAGGAAGAAGATACCAGACTAATTGAGTATTTAAGCATTTCTGATTATAATTCCCAAGTAAATTTACCATAATTAGAATGTTTTCTAGAGATAAAAGAAACATTTCAATAGCACACAACTGTGTGGGGAACTTGTCTACTGCTTAATATTCAAATAAAATGAGATTTTTCAAATGCCAAAATGTATGGTCTTGTGAGAACCTTGAGAAACTGTAGCCTCTATTCAGAGTAAATTATTAATTCAAACCAAATTATTAGTTTCCTGCATTTTTTCCTCCCCACAACTGTGTGGAGTAGATACTATTAGTATCTTCAGTTAACAGATGAGGAAACAATGGCCTGAGATGAGGTGATATGTAAACTCATGGATCTAATAGATCGTAGAAATGGAACTTGAAGCCAGACTCTTAGATCCCAGAAGCTATACTTTACACCCAAGTACCACACAGCCTCCAAAACTGATTAAACGCTTGAATGAAAATTCTTGACTAAGGGCCATCTGATGCTGAGAACATAAGAGATCTGAGGTTGGATAATAAGATAGAAGATGAAGGACTCAGTCCAAAATAAAGGTTTCCTTAATGAAATTCCCAAAGTGTCTTTCTCATCCATCAGTCACAGCCATGGAAAAGCTTATCTATAGAGCAGGATGCCATCAGTTCAATTAGTCCAGGGCTTACTCTCTATTTTCAGTTATATATGATTCATGCAAACTAGGACAATTCCAGTTAAGAGCAAGCAAACTGGACAAGAACAGGGTTAGTCAGAGAAGCACATTCACTACTGGACTTAAAATAAGTAGAGCAGAGTTGCCATGGACTGATCGTGACCCCTCCAAACTCATATGTTGAAACTTTAACTCCCAATGTGATGACATTAGGACGTGGGTCCTTTAGGTGGCAATGAAATGGCAACCCACTCCAGTACTCTTGCTTGGAAAATTCCATGGATGGGGAAACCTGCTAGGCTACAGTCCATGGGGTTGCAGAGTTAAGCACCACTGAGCGCCTTCACTTTCTTTCACTTTGAGGGTGAAGCCACCATAACAAAAGTAGCACTCATAAGAAGAAGAAGTGATATCAGAGCTTCCTCTCTTCACTCTGTGAAGACACAGCAAGACGGTGACCATCATTAGAAGGAGAGAAGGTCCTAATCAAGAGCCAGATCTGCTGTCACCTTGTTCTTTGATCTCTCAGCCTCTAGAACTTTGAACATTAAACAAAAGTCAGTTAAGCCATCCAGTGTATGGTATTTTTAACACCAGTCAAGCGGAATAAGACAGTGATCTAATTTCCAAGGAGTGAAACAAAATAAACATAGTTGAGGGTTTATTGCTGTCATGAAAAAATTGCTTAAGCTCCTCATCTGTAATATATGAATAATTACAGATATCACAGAATGTTTTATAAAGATTAACTGAGTTATAGTTCTTAAAAACATTCAATTTATCATCTGCCTGAAGCTGTGCCCAGAGATCTTTTTTGAATTCTTGCCCTCAAAGTGTTTTTATTTGTTTGTTTGTTTTTATGTGAGGATCCCATTCCAGTTTCTTGGATGCGTGTTAAGGGCAAAGGGACGTATGGTCACTGAAATCTGAGGACAACGTGGGGAGGAATGTGAGCTTGAGTTGGGTTGGCATATCCTAGATGCAGCCTTGGAAAGTCATTTGGCAGGAGGAACTGCAAGTTTTACACTTAGAGAAGCCAAGAAGAAAATAGAGACGGAAGTGAAGGAGTCAATGTTACATGTGACCATATGAGAGGAAGAGTAAAGCTGAGATCACAGGAAATACAGCAGGCAGTAGTTTGTTAAATATGAAAAGTGGCTAATTTTAGTTAGAAACTTTCTTTGGCTGCAATTGCGTTCGTCTGAAACTGGTTGTTGACTCAAAGTCAGACGTCTGTACTGTTAAAATTATTCATGATATGAGAAAAAAAAATAGCCCATGTCTTCTGCCTATATACATATGTATGGAGGGATGTAGGCTGTTTGTAAGTACAATAGGACAGCCACGGCTAGAGCTTTCCTCCTAGAGACCTGCCATAACCACCTACTGCTGCATCATTTTGTAATAACATAATCCGTGAAAAAATAACAGCCAAAATACCGACTTGATCTCACAGGACATTGCTTTAAACGGTGAAGTATAGGAAGGGACTGACTTACAAAATCTAGTGTCATCCACCCCTCTATACAGGGATTCTTCCTTATTCTAGAAAGTGCTTGTAACAAATAGAATAAGTAGAGGGCAGAGGGCCATGAGGGATCTGCAAGGAGAGGTATGATTCTGCTGAAGAGCAGGTTGAAAAAAATGCTAAGTGGAGAACTTCAAATATCAGTAAAGCTGCCACATACAATATTTAACCGTGTTTTTCCAGAAAGCATGAAGAGAAGCTCAAAATGGAGAATACAAGTTAGATATTCTGTCAACAAAATATACTTCTAACAGACTATTCAAGACTGAGTGGGTGTTCAGTATATGGTTAAACTTTAAAAAGCAAATTCTGAAAACAGCATGTTTTACAATATTTTGTTTTATCAGAAATTCCCTATTAAATTTATGTTCTACAAGCCATATTGACTCTTACAGGGGACTCTTTGCTCTTAGTCTAGTCTCTTTTTCTCCAGAGAACTGATTTTTTTCACAGTATCTTGTACATGTAAGTATGTGTACTTCCTGTCCTTGTTTGTATAAATGAGAGTGTTTTGTTCAGCGTTAGACAGTAACTGGATAGCGATTGGAAGATCTCTTTTGATCAACTCTGTGGGTCTGAGTTAGCTGCCCCTGGTGATGACTTGGAGGGATGTCTGACATTCTTCCCCACACTAGTCTCTCCAAAAACTCTTTGAGTTCTGACAATTAAATATGTCTCTGCTTTCAAAAAAATAAAATACTGAATGGGTGTTATGTGAATGGTAAGTTCCCTGTTATTTGAGATATTCAGTATTCAAATGTCTCCCAGATAAAATCTCTTGACTTAGAAGCTATAGAATGATCCTTTCTTCCAATAAGGAGCCCACAGTCCAGCATTTTGTAATGTGATGTAACGCCTCTGAAGGATGTCAGTGTTGTCCATGGTCCCTGGACATTCTGAAGACCATTCTTCATGAGAGGGAAAACAAAAGCAAGTTTAGTCATTGCTAAAGTTTGCATGGTGCTACATGTAAAAGAACTCAAGTTTTAAGGACCAAAAAAAAATTTCCCTTTTCAGTTTTAACAAAAAAAAAATGTAAATCCAACCACTACCCCATCAATTTACTCTTCTTCTTTCTCTGAAAGCAATCGCTATTCTGAAAATCTCTCTAACACTATTGCTATCTATATATAATCATGCATGCTTTTATATTTTCCCTTCATATGTGTATTTCCATGAACAATACAGATTATTGTTTCGTTTGGTTTAGAAATTTATTTAAACTTTCAACTGATATTACCTAATATTAAGTTTTTTGTGCTTATTCATGTTGAAACAATTTGATATAAATTTCCCACAGACTACTTCATTGTAAGAATAATGTTTGATATTTTGCTCTTATAGAATTGATAAGCAAAACAACACCCTTCTTCCCAGCCTTACATAGTGTAACAGTTAATATATTTCCATGAATCTCCTCTAGTACAAGACCAGATAGATGTTTTCTAGGGTTAAATAATAGAAAGTGGAATGGATACACCACAAAGTATACATAGTTTTGACCGTTTTGAATTTTGTTCACATACTCTTCAAAATGGTGGTATCAAATTACACTGCACAGGTATGACTAGACTTAAAATTTACATGGCTGGACTTGCAATTTGCAGTAATTTATATTTCCAGTTTATGTTCACCAACATATATTTCTCTAATTTTGCTCATCTGTCAGGTCAGAAATTTTAAATTTCTTTTGATTTGAATCCCCCTTCTAAGTTTAAATAAAGTTAAATATCTTTTTGTCATTCTTGTTTGCAGATAGTGTTTTTCTTAGAATTATTTGTTCAAATTTTTACTCATTTATAGAACACTTTATTAAGGGTTTGAAATATTTTTATATGTTCTAGGTTCTATATGTGTTCTATAGCATCACATCACATCAATTTCTTGGATAGTCATAGGAGTAGTCTGTTATTATTTTAATGGGACAAAGTATCAATATGTTCCTTTTCAATGTATAATTTTTATTTTACTTTAAATACTATCATATATTGATATCATAAAGATGTTCTAGATTTTCTTTTTATTTTAGTTTTTGCATTTTGTATTTTAACCTATCTGAAATGAATTAAAGTTTTCAATAGTAAACTCAGTATTTACAACCCAGTTAATAACTTATGCATTATTTCCCTACTTGTTAACATTTTCCCACTGACTTGTAATGCCTCCTCTGTGGCATAACTACTTTCCAAACTATAGGTGGTTATACTTTGGCATCTCTATTATTTTCTACTAATTGTCAATCAAACTCTTAATAACTATTGCTTTAGCATAAGTCTTTGTGGATTAAACTCTCATTATTTTGTTTTTAATATTTCAATTGTTTCAATTGTTCTTTGTCCTTTCCCTTTATAAATACAGTCTATGATCAGCTTGTCTGATATCACTGGAAGAATATTTCAGTGTTGTTAGACACTGCATGCTACTTATGGATTAATTTATGGAAAATCTCCATCTTTGTCTTATTAAAATTTTCCAATATTGAACCTGGTATATCTCTCTGATAATTTCATACTAATTTATTTTCTTTATTAACCTTTTAAATTATTTTCTAAATTTTTATACATCTTTTATTTGATCTAATTCTAGGTATTTTATAGAATCCATTATAGATTATTATCTTTGTAGAAATTAAAGTATCATACCACCAATTTTTGTATATTAGCATCATTTAGTTTGAATAATTATGCCAAAATCTCTTATTAGTTATAGAAAATTACTCGTTTACTCTTATCCCTTGATTATTGTATGCTAACAACGATAGCACCTATAAATAACAAATATGTTGTTTTGTCATCAATTACTTAAAACTTTTATTTTACAAATAGCTCTCTTGTACTGGCTAAGTGATCCATTTAAATAAATAGAACATGGCATGTTTCAGTTATTTCCATCAACTCAGAAACTTCTTAATACAAATAATCTTTATCTATTTTCAGTCTGATGACCTACTAATTCCTGAGAGAATTATGTTTAATATCTCTAAATTTAATTTTGGATTTTCCTTATATTTCTGTCAGTCTTTGATCTACATATTTTGAAGCTATGTTGTTCAGGATTGTAATATATTTCTTATGACCTGAAAGTCATAAAATTAATGATCTTTTTTAACCCAACAATGTTGTTTTATTTTACTTTTCTTTTACTACAAAGTATTTCAATTAATATTAAGAAAGTCACATGAGATATTTTGGCTACTATTTAACAATTTATATCTTTGGATTATTTTAATTTAAAGTGAGTTCTTGCTTACTTAGGTTTTACATTTCACTTATATAAATAGCACAGGATTTCCTGGTTCCTCAGATGGTAAAGAATCTGCCTGCAATGCAGGAGACCTGGTTTCGATCTTTGGGCTGGAAAAATCTCCTGGAGAAAGGAATGGTTACCCACTCCAGTATTTTGGCCTGGAGAATTCCATGGACAGAAGAAGCTGGCAGGCTACAATCCATGAGGTCGCAAAAAATCAAACATGACTGAGCAACTTTCACTCCATTATATAAACAGCACAAAGAACATTCTTCCCTGGGTTGTGGCAGACAGGCTCTAGTTTCAACTTAGAAAGTCTCAGTTTTTACTTTTCACTTATCTCAGGCCCATGATGTTGTCTCATCTTCTGTGAGTAAATTAAAATTCAGGATCTGTGCTGCTACTGGCCTTCTTATCTTCACCTTTTACTTTTTGCTTTGAGGAAGTGATTATTTATCTTTCTTTCAAACTCAGCCATTTGTTGAGTATCTTATGGTCATATTTTATTTCATTTCATATTATTGACATGCATGTAGTGGGAGGATGTCAGCACTATTTTAGTCCACCATTTGCTAGAAACTGACAACTCCAGACCCAGTTCCATTTTTAAATCATTCATTGCCTTTTAAAAGCTGGCTTAACACTCAACATTCAAAAGCCTAAGATTATGGCATCTGGTTCATCACTTCACGGCAAATAGATGGGGAAAAAATGGAAACAGTGGCAGCTTTTACTTTCTTGGACTCTAAAATCACTGTGGACTCTGAGTGCAGCCAGGAAATTAAAAATGCTTGCTCCTTGGAAGAAAAGCTATGAAAAACCAGACAGCATATTAAAAAGCAGAGACATCAATTTGCTGACAAAGGTCTCTATAGTCAAAGCTATGGTTTTTCCAGTAGTCTTATACAAATGTGAGACTTGGAGCATAAAGAAGACTGAGGACTGAAGAATTGATGCTTTTGAACTGTGGTACTGGAGAAGACTCTTGAGAGTCCCTTGGCTACTCAAGGAGATCAAATCAGTCAATCTTAAAGGAAATCAACTCTGAATATTCATTGGAAGGACTTATGCTGAAACTGAAGCTCCAGAACTTTGACTATCTGATGTGAAGAGCTGACTCAATGGAAAAGACATTGATGCTGGGACAGTTTGAAAGCAAAAGGAGAAGGGGGCAGCAGAGGATGAGATAGCTAGATAGCAACACCAACTCAATGGACATGAGTTTGAACAAACTCCAGAAAGTAGTGAAGAACAAGGAAGCCTGGCATGCTGCAGTCCATGGGGTCACAAAGAGTTGGGCAGGATTTAGCAATTGAACACAATAATCTCTTAAATTATACTGACCATCTATAATTAGATTTGTTGCCTGAAGATTAGTCATTGGGTTAAAGATAATATTTTATCTTGTATTATATTATTATATATAATATTCTATTTAAGGCTATTTTATGTTACAGCATTTTTATATTTTAAAGCCTTTTTTCTTATCCATACTCTACTTAATACTGGCAAAGTAGTTATTATCTGTTCTATTTTATGAAAGAAAGTAAGGAAACAAAAAGGTGGACTGACAAGATTCAGAAGGAAAGGCCTAGTTTTCAGATTCTTAGCCATAGATGTCATCATGACAGCATAGCCAACATATTACACTCCATTTCATTTAAGATTGAACCATAAGTCTGTGTATTCCACAAAGCCTGGAGGCCCTGATGCAATGGAGTGGGGGGCTTACCTGGAAGCAAAAAAAAAAAAAAAAAACTCAGTCCATTGGGATACCCTTCCCACTTTGAGGAAACGTCATTGCATTTATAGCATAACTAAAGATGAATATTAAACTTAACTGAAATGATTTTAGTTATTCAGGAGATTGTCAAAGAAAACATATTTGTAAGGTATATAGCGATAACAAAGTTTAATCCTTTTTTAAAATCTATTAAAAACTAATATATATATTTTTTCCATTCTAGTCCTTAGAAAGCATCAGAAAATATGTACTGTTAAGACTCAAATGTTTATCTTTGGTGATGCACTTTTAATTTTTTTAAGATTTTAGTTTGAATTATTTCCTGTTTCCACACCAATCTTTGTCTAACAGGAAAGGAGTCAGTCACTAAGTCATTCCACTCATGCTAATTGAGTACTCACTCTGTTGAGTTTCCTGGGCTGAATTTTGAGGGATATATAAGATGAACAAAGCTTGATTTCTGCCTTCCAGTAAAATCTATCAACATAAGTATATTATAGATATAATATATATAAACATGTTATCACTTGGATTTTGGGTTAAAAGTTTGTTTCAGGACAGATAAAGATAAAATATCATGTATCTATTCAAAAGAATTTATAATACTATCCAGGTGAAAATGAGCAGCTTTCTATGAGAGGTTATAATTGAACTGTTGTTCTCTTTCCTAAAATGATGAGTAAATTGGTGATGCCCTGATATTAAATGAGTTCCTCCTCAAGGATACAGATGATTTTAATCATGGCTTGAGCTAAATAAAGTTAAGGTCTTCACACTCCTGATACAATACATCTACTAAGATGCTTGCTAATATATTAAAAAAGAATGAAATATATAAATATTTAAAAATTTCTCAGGAAATATGTACATTTGATTTAAGATGATACAGTTTAACCATTGTATTTCTGACTTTTCAGCACAAGGAGAAGAATCACCTTAAAATGCCTCTAGCGACAAAATATATAAATCATTGAAATTATACTCTAATTAAATTGGCTTAACAACCAGTATCCATCTTAATTGTGATATGAAGATGATGCGGTACGTGGGCTCAATGACAGGTATGTAACTGAGGCTTTTCATCATGTGCTGCAGCTGCATACAGCAGACCTGGATATCAGATTGTGTACTTCTCTTCTCAGCTCCACATTCAATTATGTTATGTTGAAATCAGCCATGGTGGGAATATTTACACCATGGAAATCAGTGAAAGCTATGGTAGAGATTTGTTTTCTTTATTTATTTAGAAGTGCTTGTTAAGCATTTATCAGCACATGACAGCTTTCTATCCCTTCAATAAAAGACAAGATCAGAGCAAGTCACCATTCAAGGCCAGTAGGACTATAGTCTGAAGATCTGTTTGCTCAGTCCTGTGGCACTCTGGACAGACCAAATCACCAGCATAATCAAAAGCAGCAAACAAACATCATGAGAGGTTTTTCCATACGCAGCCAGGGCAAAAATGTAATTAGTAAAAAATGCTAAGCGAGAGCATTGTGTGACCAGAACTGTTCAATCAGAAAGTGCTGATTGAACGTATATAAGCACAATCAAAGCCTTTATTTAAATAGGGGTTACAGTCCTAATAAAACACAAAGGGAAGTAGGGGCATAGGCCTCCTCGACAGGTAATGAAAGAAAAAATTAAACTCATCCAATTACATCTGGGGAAAAATCCATTACCTATAACAGAGAGAGGACTGCCCCAGGAAAATTCAGATGCAAAACTAATAATGAAGGCACACTGTCCTTTCAACAGATTCTAAATGAGCTCTAATTTTCTTATATCCACCATTCCCAAACTATATAAATTTCAACTAAGCAGAAAAAAGTGACATGCTAGCACAATTGTTATTCCAAACAGGCCCAGCTGCTTGCTCACCTTAATTAGACCTAATCCCAAAAGGGAGCTGATCTTTCCTTATTTTCTTCTATGAGCTCACCTGATTTCCCTCAACTTTTCTTTTCTAATAGATTTTGCAGTAACCTTTCAGCAACTGTTGTTTTAGATACTCTCCCAGGAATCACAATGGTTCTGGTTCTTTTGCCAAACAGAACTTGAGCCTATGAGGCACAGAGAAGGGTAAAATTGGGGTGCCGATCTGAGAGATAGGGTGCCTGTAAGGAAATGTTGAACTTAGTCACCTTCCACTGAATCCAGTGTGTTTATATATATATATGAGTATATGCGTTGTACATATATATATGTGGGTTGATATTTGGAATTCTAGAATGACAGAGTCTGGCAGAGCATTGAGATCATTTTGTCATGCCCTCTATTGAATAGCTTTTAAAGTGGCTTTAAATAAAATAGTGAAAAATAAATATTAAAGGCTCCATCTGATTCAGAGAGCTGAGGTGGTCTTAAAAGCTGTAAAAGAAGTTAATCCTCCTGAAAATGTATCCTACATAGCAATCCTGCTGTTGTCAGCAGCAATAACCTTTTGAGGTCATTAAACTTCACGAGAACTTCGCTTGTCTCCCCAAACTGCTTTTATGCCTCATGTGATCATTACAAATAAGAAGTGTTTCTTAAATATCTGTAAGAATGATTCAGCTTCAAGGAATAGAAACAAAACCACATTGGATATTAGATCTGGCAAAGATATAGGATACCCTCAAAGAGGGGAGTTTGTTAAAATCCTCTAGGCTGAAAAATCAACCAAGTAAATACATATGGAAAACAGGGTAGACCAGATGATATATTTTGTGCTATGAGCTGTATAGGAAGTACAAAATGGAGCCCTACTCTCAAAACAATAGAAAATTCGAGGGGAAAGTTGGCACTAAATATATAATAAAAAGCAAAGTACAGGGTAGATGATGTGCTGTCCATTGTTTAGTATGTGGTAGAGAAGTTCTGATACAGAGAAGGAGGTTATGCCAGGGGCTGCAAAGACTACAGGATTCTTCACAAAAGAAGGTAAAGTTTATTCAAAACTTTGAAGGCTGAGGAATATTTGGAAAACATTTGGAAAGATAAACTGGCAAGAATTATAAGTTAAACAGATAAAACCTTGAAGTGTATGTATTAGCAGTGAGTGTTCCAGAAAAGGGGATGAAGTTAACAAAGCTTATTCTGACCATCCAGTCTCCACTGATCTCTTAACTAAAAGCTGATAGTACTTATTGCTCATCTGATTTATATTCTTATATTGCCATTCAAATCTTGAATCTTTATTCAACATTTCATGCATATATATCATGTCTTCCCAAATAGCAGCAAACTCCTGAGGGCAAGAGCAGCATATAATATTCTTTATGTTCTCCACAAATACATTATGCATTCCCCACATCTCCCAATGTGTTAAATAAGTAGAAATATAAGTATAAGCTGCATTGATTAAAGAATAAGCACAAGGAGGTAAACTAAAGAAAGGAAGAGGAAATGCAGAGAAGGGATGGAAAGGAAGAAGGGAGTGTGATGTCCAGTGACTGGTATCCAATTAGAATGTACAATCAGGACAGAGAAAGGGTTCTTTCTTCTCCCTCTGCAAATGCCTCACCTTCCCTTATCAAATAGTTTGGCAATAGCCTTATCTTTCACCCAATATATTATGAGTTTGGTTGCACACCCTCTATTTTGAATGAACAATATGACAAATTAGATAAAAATAATTATACACAGAGTGGAAAAGAAAAACATTAAAAATAAATTTGGCAATGAGAGGCATCCTTTCTTTCCCCCTCACTCTATTTTTTGTGAAGACCCTTTTATCTACCTCTTTTTGCTGTATTTGTGGAAGATCTTTATGAAGGAAAACAAAAGAACTCACAAATTAATCCAGTCAATGCCAGATGCCTTCCAGATAGCTATTTTTACAAGAGCAGAGTCACATTTGGGCAAGCACCTCTATTCTAGTCCCATTAACAAAGATCCTCAAAAACAAAACCACATGTACTTCAATTTCATGTCTTTTATTTTATTTTTTTTTAATTTTTTTTCTTCTCCTAGTGTCTCTTGTCTGGGTATCCAGTAATAACACACCATCAGTGTCACCTCTACAAAGGCAGAATTTCACTTTGGGCAAATGTAACTATTCCCAGAGTAAGTTGCCAGACAGGCATTCGCTCAAATTAGCTTTACAAAAAAGTCGTCACATCTGTGTATGTGGGCTGTCTTTGGAGTGTAGCAAGAAAGAAAGTGGAGAAAGTATTCTTTCAAAAATCTGCCACAGTAAATTCCTGCCTCCCATTCTCATATTTGTTGGCTTTTTAAAAAAGAAAGGCAGGGAGTACTTACACGGTGGTGGGGAAAAGGGGTAGGAAAGAACTGAGAGAGAAAGAGGCAGACAGAAAAAGGGAAACTGGTACTTTCCTAAGATTCACACACACACACACAAATCCTGCTATCTGACAATGCAAAACAACAGCCCACATCTTTATTCCCCCACCCCCACCCCATCTACTCCAGAAGGGTTCCAAGGGCAGATGTAGCACTCTCAGAAGACCGCCAGCAGGAAGGAAGGGAGGTAGGAGGTAGGAGCAACAGTTGGGCCACTCATACATATTGATGACATTTGCAATTGAGAGCTTCATAATTTTAAACTAGCAAATGAGCATCTAGGATACACACAGCTCCATCATTTTCAGGATTTTTACAAAGACATAGCAACCTACTGATAATTCATTTCTGATCTCACGTGATTAAGGAAAATAAAATAGTACAAAAACTAGGAAAAAGAAGTCTCAACTGTCAAGGACCATTCAAGTCACTTTCCCAGTCTTCCCAAGCCTGTATATCAATAGATAGTCGGTACTACATTAGATACAATAATGGTAGATATGATCCCTGTGTTTAAAATACATTTAGTTCATCTAGTTAGAGAGACCAAATGTGCATGAGCTAATACATAGCAAACAAGTTATGGATAGATGTATTAATTAGGAAAACTAGATGGATGAGATCATAATCATCTTCTAAAGAGGATTTGCCACATTCCTCCTTCTTCAATACTAATTAATGTTTAAACAGCATCAATAAAACTTCCTATCCTTTAATTTCTCTGGATCTGATAGCCCTGTCTTCTATGATTTGGGAGACAGGATTATCCAAAATTTTGTAGGAAAACTCATTCAGTCAATAATCATTGAATGAGCACCCTTTAAGGCAAAGGCTCTGAAACAAATACTTTCAGTAGTACCTGATGTGCTGAATGCCATTCTATTTGGGGGGAAATTTTGTAAATTTATGGAATATACAGAAATATTTTTTCTCTTTCCTTGCTAGGCTGGAAGGAAAGAATCTGAACGAAAACCTGGGAAAGTAGGTTGGTAGTCACTCTTGCTCCACTCCTCCCCACCCCCAGCCCACCAACTACAACAAAGCAGCAAAGTGCCTCTCACAATGGTAGAAGAAAAGGACATTCTTACAAGGACCTCCCTTGATGAAGCTTTGAGTTCTACTATTCTGCTTTAATATTATGTCTTAAAAAACTCTCCTTAACCCAAGACTTTATCATAGTACTCTATTATTCATTTTTCATAACACCTTGCATTTTCTTTTTATTACCCCAATTGTAATTAAATAATCAATACACTAATTATTTGTTAAAAGCTTATGTGGCCATGTGCCCTACAACTTCATTTTTTTCACTCCCCCTTTCCTAGTGCTAAGCAGAGTGCTCTGAGCATAGTTCTTCCTCAACAAGCACTAATTAAATAGAAAAACTAAAAGGGATGTATATATAATTAGTTTACCAATTTTTGGTAAAGTAATTCTGAGATGCACTTTAAAATGTGTCACCATTCAATGTGTTTGGATTCAATTGAACTAACGTTAAGAAAAAGTAAACTAAATCACAAGTGGGGTGTTCTTAAATATCACAAATTCCTTAAAAACAGGTTCCCAGTTTCTAGAATATAGATTCCTCCAAACAGTCTGTGATCACACGCACTGGTGATTCCACTTTTACAACTGCATTCTTCTACTGAATGATGTGGATATTGTACTTGGAAGAAAATTTAGCTTCTTCACTAAATCCCACATTTACAAATATGGAAATAAAAATTCTGAGATAATGAGAGTATTTCTCAAAGAAAAAGACTGATAATTGTTGATTACCTATATGTGTCAGGTTGGTTAATGGACAAGCTGAAACCAAAACACAAGTTTATGGGAGCTAATCAGTCTCTGAGTTCTCAGGCACATGATATTGTTCCAGTCACTTAATTTTTTAAGAGCAAATGAGATCAGAAAATAAAGAATACTTTTGAGACGTCATCACTGACAGTTAGCTTTTCTTTTTCCTCAAGTCCTCTCTTGTTTTCTTGTTTTCCACTTTTATCTGACAGTTTAGGTCACTGGATAAAAAATTGCAATATTTCATGAAAGGAAGACTGCATGCCAATGCATATAAAAATTAGGTTATCAACTTCAAGTAAGCTTTGCCTAACCACCAAGAAATATCAGGTCTTTGTAATATCCTGATATTACTGAATATTTTGATTTAGTCAAACTATACAATCCATTTGAGAATGAGGAGACAATCAGCAAAAGAAAATCTCAATTCAGTTGCTCAGGCATGTCCGACTCTTTGCAATCCAGTGGACTACAGCACACCAGGCCTCCTTGTTCATCACCAACTCCCAGAGCTTGCTCAAACTCATGTCCATAGAGTCAGTGATGTCATCCAGCCATCTCATCCTCTTCTCCTTCTGCCTTCAATCCTTCCCAGCATCAGGGTCTTTTGTAATGAGTCAGTTCTTTGCATCAGGTGGTCAAAGTACTGGAGCTTCAGCTTCAGCATCAGTCCTTCTGTTGAATACTGAGGATTGATTTCCTTTAGGATTGACTGGTTTTGAAACTGTTTGCCTCAGATTGGGACTTGAAACCATGTGCTGGAACTTGAATCCAGCCAAAACCCTGCCTGGGACTTGAACCCACATGCCTGGGACTCCAACCCAGCCAAAACCCAGTTTGGGACTCTAACCCATGTGGCTGGGACTCAAACCCAGCCAAAACCCATTGAACCTGGTTTCAGGGCCTATTAAAGCTCAGGTTTTTGATGTCTCATTGCAGAAAGAATTCAGTGAGAGACAAAGTGATAGGTAAGAAATGGATTTATTCAGATTCAGAGAGAAGCACACTACACAGACAGAGTTTGAGCCATTTCAGAGGGCAAGCATGGCTGTGAAGTGTGGCTCAGTTAGTTTTTAGAGGCTAGGTAATTTCATATGCTAATGAATGGGAGAATTATTCCAATTATCTTGGGGACGGGGTGATTTCCAGGATTTGGGCTACTGCCCACTCCTTGGTCTTTTGACAGTGCCCTGGAACTGCTGTGGCACCTCTGGGTGTATCATTTTGCTTGCTGATTGAAGGTCAAGATCTAGTCTTGTCTGCCATCTTGGTTCCATTTAATTCTTGTCTCTGCTTTTTAATATGCTGTTTAGGTTTGTCATAGCTTTTCTTCCAAGGAGCCAACATATTTTAATTTCATGGCTTCAGTCACCATATGTAGTGATTTTGGAGCTCCCAAAATAAAGTTTGTCACTGTTTCCATTGTTTCCCCATCTATTTGTCATGAAGAGATAGGACCAGATGCCATGATCTTAATTTTTTGATTGTTGAGTTTTAAGGCAACTTTTTCACTCTCCTTTCTTACTTTCATCAGAGGTTCTTTGGTTCCCCTTCACTTTCTGCCATAAGAGTGGTGTTATCTGCATTTCTGAGTTTGTTGATATTTCCCCTGGCAATCTTGATTCCAGCCTGTTCTTCATTCAGCCTGGCATTTTGCATGAGGCACTCTGCATATAAGTTAAATAAGCAGGGTGACAGTATACAGCCTTGACATACTCCTTTCCCAATTATGACGTGGCATGCTGGCCTAAGTCTTTTTGAAGGAGTTTGCCTTTACCACCATTACCTCTACCATACAGCTATTAGTAGTTTGGCCAAACCACAGGGAGGGAACACAGCCCCACCCATCAACAGAAAATTGGATTAAAGATTTATTGAGCATGGCCTTGCCCATCAGAGCAAGACCCAAACTCCCCCACAATCAGTCCCTCCCATTAAGAGAATGAAAACCACAATTACAGAAAACTATCCAAACTTGTCACATGGACCACAGCCTTGTCTAACTAAATGCAACTATGAGCCATACCTTGTAGTGCCACCCAAGAAGGACAGGTCATGCTGGAGAGTTCTGACAAACATGATCCACTGGAGAAGGGAATGTCAAACTACTTCAGTATTCTTCCCTTGAGAACTCCATGAACCATATGAAAAGGCAAACAGAAAATCCATTTGCACCTTACAATCGGTTTATCTTTTATATTTAGCTTTATACATTTTATTTTTACTTTAAAATTATTTTTGAAGATATACTTTTAGGAACTCAGATAAATCCTTGGTTTTGAGAAGCCATTAATTTTAGGCTACAGGTCTCATATTTTAATGTGAAAAATAACTTTTGTAAAGATAGTACTGATTTCTTACATTCAAGATTGCATTCAGCACTTTCTGAGGACAGATCATGAAACGCACCATATTTGAGATGTTGAAACACCATGTAAAAGTATTTGATGTGACTTATTAACTTTTGTTACAAAACTGCTAATAATTCACAAAACAGCCACTCCATCAAGTCAACAAATACCTGAATATGCATTATGTACACTGTACCTATAGTCTCTTTGTTTGAACTGCAAGGACGCTTACAACCAAACCTGACAGTCTTCTGCACAAATATCTCTAGGACATTGTGCATTTGTATTTCCCTCTTATTTCAACTGTTTTATTTATTTTTATTTATTTAAACTTCTCAATTTTTGTTAGCTGCCTCAGATCCTTGGTGTAACTAGGTGAACATCTTTTTTTTTTTTTTTTTGGTATATGAAATTAGTGACTCAGATTTTCCTGAGCCAAACTCAGTAAAATATTCTGCCCCATTTTCCTTTACAAGGTAAAAAAAAAAAAAAAAAAAAAATTATGGCAGGCCAATGTTTTATAAATAAATTAAATGAATCATGACAGTACATGTTAAAATTTGCACTAGTTTCTATACATCAAAAGTCACAAAAGACATGGAATTAATTATAGGCCAAAACCAAGATCTGACTTTTTCATTAAAATGAGACCTTGTAGGAGTGAACTGTGTATATTCATTGTAAGCAGAAGCCTTCCAACCTGATGCTGGATCTGAAGTCCTTTTATGTGCATTTGGGGATTCTTCTGCCGTGAGAGAGGCAGAGCCTAAACATGTCTACTCCAAGAGAATACCTGCTGAAACACTCACCTATACAGGAGGCAGGAGAGTGTTTTTAATTTCTTCCAATACGTGCAAGTTACTATAACTCTAGCTCTCGATGTTTTTATGTTTGGGGGAATTTTCATGGAAATAAATTGAAAAATTATGAAAAACAAATCAGTATCCAGATCACACATTTTGGGATCCTAAGAACATTGTCAGCTTCATCGTTCATAAAATTCCAAAGATATACACATTTTTACCCTGCCTATTCTGGAGAAAATACAGTTTTCTAGAAGATAAAAATTATAACAGAGAAGGACAGAAAACAGTGATGGGGGCAGAAATGGAGGGATACACATATACTTACCTCCTCTATACCCAACTGGCAAAGGAAAAATAGGGTTTTTTGGTTTTTTTTTTACCTACTTAAGGGAAAATATAAGCACAGTATACAGTGGGCAAGACATTCAGATGATCCAAGAAAACTTGAAGAAAATCCAACATCGCCCTCTAGTTTTATTTATATTGTGCTTATGGAGTTTTTATTCTTTTCACCTTTGTTTCAGCGATTATAGGTTTTGTTTTGTTGGTCTTTGATTGTGAGTTTGTGTGTGTATGTGCGTGTGTGTGTGTAACTTTCCACAGAATGTGGTCTTAGGTTCCACTAGAAGACAGGCCCATTTGATAAAGTTTACAAATATATAGAAAATGATTTAATCAAAATGTCAAAAATTAACAAAACAAATTAGCCAATAAACTATCTCTAAAGAGTAAAAGAATATTAAATCAATTTTAATCAACTATTGCTCTCTGTTTCCTTAAATATGAAGTTTTTAGTAAGCAAGCTAACTGAATATGGAAGGGAAAAAACTATTTTTGTGCTGTCTGCCTTTTGAAGAAGGAAGCCTGCAGTTCTCAATTTGTGTAAATTTCCAAACCTCAGTATTAGATGCAGCATAAGCCAAGACAACAATATGTCCAATGTACCCAAGATGAAATGCATTAGAAATCCATAAAACCAGCACAGTGTCAATTTTGTTTAAATTATCGCCCTTCAGCATCCAAAGTATCAGCTGTACTTAGTAGCACAAAATAGGGTAAGATTTTTATTTCCCTGTGACTCAATGCAACTTTTATTTTGTGCTATGTTTTCACATTTCAAGTAAATTGTGTTAGCCATAGGGGGAAATTTCTGAGAATCAAAGAGAAATGTATGTTTAATAATCATTACTGAAGAATGGAAGAAAGTTTTATGAAGTTGAAGAGCCCTGTGTTGTCTGAGAGTTTATAAAATCAGGGTTCTAATTCTATTCTCTAATGAACTAAGAACTGGGCTGGCCTTGAGCAAATCTCTTCACTCCTTGAAGGCATCAGAATCCTCATTTTCTATTTTTAAAAATGGGAGAGGTAAATTAGTTGTTGCATGAGAACTTTCAGTTCTGATCATTTACGATCTAAATATTAACTGGGAGGAGGAGGAGAAAATATTTCTGGAAACTATTATTATTTTTTTCACTCTCCTCACCCACAAATGATTTCTAACAAACATAACAATTTAGATATTTTACATTATTTATGATATTTTGCTGTTATTTTTCCTCACATTGTAAAATATACATGTTTTGGGAACTGCCATTTAACCTTATTTCATCTTTTATAGTGTGATGCATTAACAATTACAGCACATACTGATGTAACTAATTAAATAAAAGTAAACTTGTATAAGTTTTCATTATTAATATAATTGATTTGTAACACAGTAATACAGCCATTTCTATTATTTTGTTCACAAATTAACTTAAAATATTTCTTATTTTTATTGCATTCTCTACAGATAATTTTTCACTTCTAGGAAAAAATATTCTCACATTTCCTAGAGAAAGATTTTAAATTAATGCATTTAGGATATTCATTGTTTCTGTTGTGGTTAAATATTTAATCGAAAAGGAATAATTTATGTTGCCTAATTGCATTTTCTAAGATCAATTATATAAAATTAACACTGAAAACAGACTGCAAATAAACTCCAGAGCTCTCCCAGATTGGGTCACTGGATTCAAACAGTACCTAGAAGAAACTTTGGGTGGAGGGTAGACTCTACTAATAGGCAGGTCAAAGAGTTTTATGAGTTAGTAGGATGAGCACTGGCTGGAAACCCTCAGCTAAGGAAGTCAGGTATGCATTTCCATCCAATGAATGTATACAGGAGGGAGAAAAGACAGGTGGAATATCTACCCTTGCTGAAGTTCATGACCACAGACAACCCAATTTCCCCACCAGCCATCATGAACATTCACATCTAAGGTCATCAGAAAATATGGGAAAATGTGTGAGGGGCCAAGGGAATGCTCTGGAGGCAGTGTGCATAAAGACAATAAAAATCTGAAATTTGGGCTTTTCCTTAATATTGCTTCTTTGTATAATCTTGGGAAAGTGACTGATCTAAAGCTATCTATAAGCTTAGAATGTTACTTGTTTAATTTTCGAATCAGAAAATGGTAGTTCTAGGTGCTCAGTTGTGTCTGACTCTTTGTGACTCCATAGACTATAACCTGCTAAGCTCCTCTGTCCATGGAGTTCTCCAGGCAAGAATACTGGAGTGGGTAGCCATTCCTTCCTCCAGGGAATCCTCTGGACCCAAGGATCAAACCTGGGTCTCCTGTATTGCAGGCAGACTCTCTTAGTATCTTAGCTGCCAGGGAAGCCTAGAAAATGATAAGTACTGAATAAATATTTGATGAATTAATGAAGTTCAATTTATCTCTTCTTCATGTATGAAAAACAAATGCAATCTCATTTTTGTTGTTCTGTTTTCACTGTTCTATAGTAAGCATTTCTAGGACTCAACTGTGATTCTTGCAAACAGGGCCAGAGGAAAAATCATAGTAAAGGAAACCCTAGTGTTTTTTTAAAATCAGTCCCCAAAACCTGATATACTATGTGATTAGAATGAACCTGAGTTGTAGAAATAACCAAATGTGAGTTGAAATGAACCCTTTATTACAAGGGTAGAGCCTTTCTATACGTGGGCATTGCTTGTTCAAACCATCTTAGAAGATGAAGAATAATTGTTTCATTTTCAAATTTTGTTTGTGCAGGCTGACACAAAAAAAGCTTTGCATAAGTGTGTGTATGTGTGTATGTATATGTATGAAATTTGTATTTATAGAAGTTCTAGTACTATTAGAATTTTGAAGTAGCACTTTGCCACCTCTTTAGTAAGAAATTCTATCACTCCATTTACTGAAAAAACATGATGTATATGACTTTGCAATCTGTTTAGTGGAGAATTACAAAAATGATCTTAAATGAAAAAGATAGTCTTTTTTTTCTTTCCCTTGGAAGTCAAATATTGTAGGAAATGTGGAATGCAAGACTAGAACACACATAAAGGTTAATGAAATGGTAAGCCATAGCAATGTCAGGTACTGATTATGTCATAAGACAGTAAATAATTAATAAATTCATAGTTTTGACAACAAGTACTATATAGGTCATAGGAAGATGAAATCACTGTGGGCTGAAATGATCAGGACAGATTCCAAGGAGAAGATAATTCAACCAGGACTTGAAGGATATTTAGAACTTTAATCTCTGTAGAAGGGATTGGCAATCCACCCTAGTATTCTTGCCTGGAGAATCCCATGGACAGAGCCTGGGGGGCTACAGCCCGTAGGGTCACAGAGAGCCAGACAGGACTGAGCAACCACTACTACTGCTGCTACCGCATTCTCATCACCCACCTGCCCTGCGTCATTTTTTTGTACTTCCCTGGTGGCTAAGATGGTAACAAGTCTGCCTGCAATGCAGGAGACCTGGGTTCAATCCCTGGTTTGGGAAGATCCCCTGGAGGAGGAAATGGCAACCCACTCCAGGATTCTTGCCTGGAGAATCCCATGGACAGAGGAGTCTGGCGAGTGAAAGTCCATGGGATTTCAAAAAGCCAGACACAACTGAGAGACTTTCACGTCACTCATTAGAACTTTAATAAGCAGGTCTGTCATAAAACCATATCTTTGGCATAGGGAAAAATATAAGCATATAAATATTAAAAAGCAGACATACTCAAGAGGGATAGTAAAGAGACAACTATTTAGTGAATGTGCAATTTATTACAAAGACAAGTAGAAAAAGTTTGCAAGAAAATAATAAAAATTATTACCACATTCATTTGATTTTGTATTCCTCAGCATTTAGGCTCCATAAAATTTAGGCTCCCTAAAATTTCCTGGTGGATCAGTCGGTAAAGAATCTGCCTGCAATGCAGGAGACTGTCTGCAATGCAGAGGATGTGGATTTGATCCTTGGGTCATGAAGATCCCCGAGAGAAAAAAATAGCTACCACTCCAGTATTCTTGCATGGGAAATCCCATGGACAGAGGAGCCAGATGGGCTACAGTCAATGATGTCATAAGAATCAGACACGACCTGGTAATTAAACCACAACCACCATCAGTAAAATGAACACTATTTTGGTTACCTACTCAGCACCCATGGCCCCTTCTCCTAGACCAATGAACCCCCAGGAATGACTGATCACCCTCATGGTTCATCAGTTCAGAGGAAGCTGACCAAAACCCCATCCCTCTTATTAGTGATGGGCTCAGGCATCCAGGTTTGAGCCAATCAGGTCATGATGTTTCCAGACATCATGATGCTGAGAAAATAGTTGGCCAGAATTATACCAATCAGATTGAGGGAGAGATTCTATTCCAAAATTTAAGGGTAGTATCTTTTTTTCCTTTTCAATTTATTACAAAGGACACTGTTCTAGACCTTGCTTTATGCCAGTTTTTTTATAAATAGGTGAAAGTTTCAACCCCCAAAATACACATAAAATACAGGATAACTGAAGGTATAAAGTAAAAAAGAAATGTGGACCCTAGTTGACCTTTAGTTTTTCAGTCACATAAGCTTATATACCACCTTACACTATCTGAGTTGAGTAAAAGTTATTTGTGGACAATTGTCTGTTTGAGGAATAAAATTCTTCAATAAAATTCTTCTGAAAAAAATTTCCAATAAAACTTGTAATTCCACTGTCAGCAGTAAATCAGGTCAAAATGAAAAGCTTCTTATCACTGTAGTTCAATCAAACTGGCAGAAGAGTGGACAACACTTTCCTATAGTAACTTTGTTAAGAAGCTATGAAAAAACACAAATTAAGTCAATAAGGAAATCAACTAAGCAATAAGAAATAAACACTGATAAATTTTCATAGCATACTACACAGTTTTATTCCTCGACAATAACAAAATCCTAACCAGAATTTCTGGTTGACACAATTGTCTTAAGCCTGAGGTTTCTTCTTACTTTTTGTGTGAAGATCTCCTCTGTACTATACCTGGATAATTGACCTGAATCTGGATGTTCAGTCATATTTTTTGACTTACTTGGGTATGAAAGACCCTGTTTTAAATTTGCTGTAAGTGGGGAAGGTTATTGAACTGCTTAGACAGTTTCATAAACTCTATCAATGATAAACACAGCTTTGAGTTAAGTCAGGCATTCAACTGGTGACACACTTTCCCTGCCTATTCGATTGATGATTGGAATATATACTTCAGCTCTATAGAATCATAGTGGCTTTAACAGTGAAGATCAATCTAGTTGCTGCTCAAGTTACATACCAGCAGCAGATCTCTCCCTGCACATTGTTTGGGATTATGTTGGGTTCTGAGTGCTTCCTTCCCAGAAACAAGGTCACTGAAGCCACACAGAGTCTTTCAGAGATTGTGCTCAGTATCATGTCTCTACATTTTATGGGTCAAAGCTAGATTTATGTCTAATATGAGCATTACATGTTCATTCAAAGTACTGAAAGCAGGAATGCACAATCTTCTTGCTTAAAAATAACAGGAAGAGTCAGAAATAACAACACAGTCAGCTTTAAGTAGTCATTTATTCTTTTCATTATTGGTGAGAGCCAATGATGTTTCAGTCATGTTAGGGTTGCAAGTAATTCAGTGTGTAAAACTTGCCTTCTTTCCTAAGGGGCTCAACATTAGCATTATGATCATCCAACTATCTATGGGAAAAAAGAAATATATTGATTTTAATGAGCCATTGGAAATTAGCCACCAATATGATAGGTTTGCAATAGTTGATTATTGCTCATAATTATGTCATTATTTAAAATTGAAGTTTGACACCTTGAATCTTTGATGACTAGTATCATTGATCAACAAGTTATTGACAAGTAAAGTATCCAAACCTCATTATTGAGGCAGAGACTTTTCAAAACTTTGTGTTTTAAAAAATATGGCAGCTCAACTTAGTATCCCTGGGAATAAAATTTGCTGAGATTAATAATCAGCAGAAATATACATAGAATGTAAACAATTCCAACCATTGAGTTCTTTTGACACAAAAGTTCTAGTTTGTCTTCTGAAGTTGAGAACTCTTCTTATGCATTTGTGAGAGAAGAAATGACGGTCTACTGTTTCCCTTCCTAAGTTCTGGAGAATCTGGGGTAAATTCCCTTCAAAATATGCCTGAGTTTTCCTTTGGCTGCACATTCTGCCTTCTCAGGAGCATCTACCTGTGACTCCCATGAACTTACTAGTTAGCAATCCACTACTGTGGAGCTTGGCCTTGAAGGCCAGGTGGCATGTCCTGGATCTTGAAATAGCATGTCACTTTGCTTACTTTCTTCTCTTCTTCTCTTCACAGCTGGATGTTAATTCTGGTCTACTTCTATGAAACAGGAAGATGAAGTCTTTTTTGATATTGAGAACTTCCCAGAAATTCTAGTCTGTGCTTCCCACTATCTCCAAATATTGGTGCCCTCGCCCTTTGACAGAGGGCCAGAATGACTCGTATTTTCTGACTCCTTGTTCAGACCCTAAATCCAAATTAATTATTTGGAAAGGAAGAGGCCTCTGTCTGAATTAGTTCTCTTCTTCTCTTTTCCATTTTACCTCAATGACTATATTCCTTTTCTATTTTTTTATTTTTTGAAGGTGTTTGTATTTTATTTATTTTTTTCTTTCTTTTTTTTTTATTTTAACAAATTCAAGAAAGACTGTTTTCTTTACATTAATGTGTTGGTTTTGCCATACATTGACATGAATCCACCATGGGTATACATGTGTTCCCCTTCCAGGACCTCTCTCCCACCTCCCTCCAAGAATATCTCAATCAAGAATTGTTAAGTCACTGACACCTGACTTTCAGGGAAACAATTTCGTAAATGAAGTGACTCAGCAAATTATCATAAATTATTAATATCAGCAAATTATCATAAATTATAATTTGTCAAAATACACCTAGAAATGATGTTGCTCAGTGATAAAGAAGTCATAAGTTTAGATCATCACTACCAGTCTTCTAACATGTTTGACACTCGCATTAGCAATGTAAAAAATTTCCACTTGCTTCACATTCTTGCCAACCTTTGATGTTGCTGGTCTTTTCATTTTAGCCATTTGATAAATTTAGAGTGGATTTTCCGGATGACTTTTGTCACATACTTGTTGGATTATGTATGCATACATGCATTAACTAATTATTTTTGTCAAATGATTGCTTATGTCCTTTACCTATTTTAATTGGGTTGTCTTTTTCTTACTGATTTGAAAATTTCTACATGTATTAGTAATATACATCTTGTATTGGATGTATGTATAGTGAGGATTTCCTCCTTGTCTGTGACTTGCTGAATTTAACTTTTGCGATATGATTTAAGTTAAATAAAAAGGAAACAACACATTTTCTGAATAATACAGCATAAATATTAAACAAAGATTAACTAAATCAGGCAATGTAAACTATGTTATTTCTTATTTGTTATGATAATGAATCTAGACAGAGAAAGCTTCAGTTTTCATGTTTCTTTGGCCTCATGCACCGTTATGACTTAGAGAGAGAAAATCTTTGTGTAAATAAATGCCTGATAATCAGGGATGAAATCCATAAGAGCTAAAAAAGGGCCAAAAGAGGAATTTGAAAAATCCTCCATATCATGTGGATAACTAATGATTCCATAATGTGGAAAGGATTCTGGGGATCTCTGGATGTATGCCCACTGGGCAAATAAAAGGTTTGGACTGAGGCTCAAGTAGCCCACTGGGCAAATAAAAGGTTTGGACTGAGGCTCAAGTAACCCTTTTTAAGCTAAGTAGACTAAGATTTGGGTTCATCTAAATAAAACAAGGATTTACTAGGTTGCTCAGTGGGTAAAGAATCAGCCTGCAATACAGGAGACACAGGTTTGACCCTGGGTTGGGAAGGTCCCCTGGAAGAGGGCATAGAAACTCACTCCAGCATTCTTGCCTGGAGAATTTCACGGAGAGCAGAGACTGATGGGCTACAGTCCACAGGGTTGTAAAGAGTTGGACATGACTGAAGCAATTGAACATGCATGCACAAATACAGCAAAAGGTCCCTCAGCTGATTTCTCACCTAAAGGATCTGTAGAGAATAACAACAGAGTTTAGAAAGGAATTGTACCTCATGGTTTTCTAGATTTTTGTGTAAATGATTAATTAGTAATGAGACTTATTTTTTAAATAAACTGCACTGTTTAGGCAACTGCTTGCTTCCACTAATTCGGATATTAAGGATATAGTAATACACATAATATAACATCAGAACTATCTTATATAAATGATTTAAAGGATAAGTCATTCCACAAAGTATTAAAGATACGCCCACCATACAATATTTTGCTAGTGTGTGAGATGAGTGCAATTGTGCAGTAATTGGAACATTCTTTGGCATTGCTGTACTTTGGGATTGGAATGAAAACTGACCTTTTCTAATCCTGTGGCCACTGCTGAGTTTTCCAAATTTGCTGGCATATTGAGGACAGCACTTTCAAAACGTCATCTTTTAGGATTTGAAATAGCTCAATTGGAATTCTATCACCTCCACTAGCTTTGTTCATAGTGATGCTTCCTAAAGACCACTTGACTTCTCATTCCAAGATGTCTGGATCTAGGTGGGTGATGACACCATTGAGGTTATCTGGGCTATGAAGATCTTTCTTGTACTGTTCTGTGTATTCTTGCCACCTCCTCTTAATATCTTCTGCTTCTGTTAGGTCCATAGGATTTCTGTCCTTTATTGAAACCATCTTTGCATGAAATGTTCCCTTGGTATCTCTAATTTTCTTGATGAGATCTCTGGTCTTTCCCATCCTATTGTTTTCCTCTCTTTTAATAAAGCCCTGATCACTGAAGAAAGCTTTCTTATCTCTCATTGCTGTTCTTTGGAACTGCATTCAAATGGGTATATCTATCCTTTTCTCCTTCGCCTTTAGCTTCTCTTCTTTCCTCAGCTATTTGTAAGACCTCCTAAGACAACCATTTTGGCTTTTTACATTTCTTTTTATTGGGGATGGTTTTGATAACTGTCTCCTGTACAATGTCATGAACCTCTGTCTAAAGATCTTCAGGCACTTCGTCTATCAGATTTAATCCCTTGAATCTATTTGTCACTTCCACTGTATAATCATAAGGGATTTTATTTAGGTCATACCTGAATGGTCTAGTGGTTTTCCCCACTTTCTTCAATTTAAGTCTGAGTTTTGAAATAAGGAGTTCATGATCTGCACCACAGTCAGCTCCCAATCTTGTTTCTGCTGACTGTATAGTTTCTCCATCTTTGGCTGTAAAGAATATAATCAACCTGATTTTGATATTGACCATCTCGTGATGTCCATGTGTAGAGTCATCTCTTTTGTTGTTGTAACTGTGTGTCTGCTATGACCAGTGCATTTTCTTGGAAAAACGATGCTAGCCTTTGCCCTGGTTCATTCTGTATTCCAAGGTCAAATATGCCTGTTATTCCAGGTTATCTCTTGACTGCCTACTTTTCCATTCCAGTCCCCTATGATGAAAAGGACATCTATTTTGGCTGTTAGTTCTAGAAGGTCTTATAGGTCTTCACAGAACTGTTCAACTTCAGCTTCTTCAGCATCATTGGTTAGGGCATAGACTTGAATTACTGTGACATTGAATGGTTTGCCTTGGAAATGAACAGAAACCATTCTGTCATTTTTGAGATTGCACCTAAGAACTGCATTTCAGACTCTTTTGTTAATAATGAGGGCCATTCCATTTCTTCTAAGGGATTATTGCCCACAATAGTAGATATAATGATCATCTGAGTTAATTTGGCCCATTCCAGTCCATTTTAGTTTGCTTGATTCCTTAAATGTCAATGTTCACTCTTGCCATCACCTGTTTGACCACTTCCAATTTACCTTGATTCATGGACCTAACATCCCACCCAGGTTCCTATGAAATATTGTTCTTTACAGCATCAGACTTTACTTTCATTACCAGTCACATCCACAACTGGGTGTCGTTTTTGCTTTGGCTCAGTCTCTTCATTATTTCTGGAGTTATTTCTGGACTCTTCTCCAGTAACATATTGGGCTCCTCCTGATGTGGGGAGTTTATGTTTCAGTGTCATATCTTTTTGCCTTTTTCTACTGTTCATGGGTTTTTCAAGGCAAGAATACTCAAGTGGTTTGCCATTCTCTTCTCCAGTGGACAAGAGGAGTTTTGCCAGAACTCTTCATCATGAACTGTCCGTCTTTGGTGGCCCTACAGGGCATGGCTCATAGTTTCATTGAGTTAGGCAAGAGTGTGGTCCATGTGATCAGTTTGATTAGCTTCATATGATTGTGGTTTTCATTCAGTATGCCCTCTGATAAGGATAAGAGTCTTATGGAAGATTTCTGATGGGAGAAACTGACTGTGGGGAAAACTGAGTCTTGTTCTGATGGGTTGGGCCATGCTTGGTAAACCTTTATTCCAATTTTCTGTTGATGGGTGGGGCTGTGTTCCTTCCCTATTGTTTGACCTGAGACCAAACTATGGTAGAGGCAATGAAGAAAATGGCAACATCCTTCAAAAGGTCTCATGCACACACTGCAACACTCATTGTCCCCAAATCTGCATTACTCCACTGCTGACCCACGCCTCTGCCGAAGACTCCTGGACACTCACAAGCAAGTCTGGGTCAGTCTTGTGGGGTCACTGATCCTCTCTCCTGGGTTCTGTTGCACACAAGGTTTTTTTCAAAATTTTCCAATCCAGGCTTCAACAGTACATGAACCATGAAATTCCAGATGTTCAAGCTGGATTTGATTTAGAAAAGGCAAAGGAACCAGAGATCAAATTGCCAACAGCCATTGAATTATCTAAAAAGCAAGAGAGTTCCAGAAAAACATCTATTTCTTTTTTATTGAATTTGCCAGAGCCTTTGACTGTGTGGATCACAACAAACCGTGGAAAATTCTTAAAGAGATGGAAATACCAGACCATAAGACCTGTCTCTTGAGAAATCTGTATGCAAGTCAAAAAGCAACAGTTAGACCAGGACTCAGAACCACAGACTCGTTCAAAATTGGGAAAGGAGTCCATCAAGGCTATATATTGTCACCCTGCTTATTTAACTTACATGCAGAGTACATCATTTGAAATGCCAGGCTGGATGAAGCATAAGCTGGAATCAAGATTGCTGGGAGAAATATCAATATTCTCAGCTACTCAGATGACATAATCCTTGAGGCAGAAATTGAAGTACTAAAGAGCCTCTTGATGAAAGTGAAAGATGAGAGTGAAAAAGTTGATTTAAAACTCAGCATATGAAAACTAAGATCATGGCATCCAGTCCCATCACTTCATGGGAAATAGATGGAGAAACAATGGAAACAGTGACAAACTTAATTTTTTGGGCTCCAAAATCACTGCAGATGGTGACTGTAGCCATGAAATTAAAAGACATTTGCTCCTTGGAAGAAAAGCTATGACCAACTTAGACAGCATTTTAAAAAGCGGAGACATTACTTTGCCAACAAAGGTCTGTGTAGTCAAAGCTATGGTTTCTCCAGTAGTCATGCATGGATGTAACAGTTGGACTATAATGAAAGTTGAGGGCCAAAAAATGGATGTTTTTGAACTGTGGTGTTTGAGAAGTCTCTTTAGAGTTCCTTGGACAGCAAGGAAATTCAACATCAATCCTAAAGGAAATAACTCCTGAATATTCATTGGAAGGAATGATGCTGAAGCTGAAACTCCCAATATTTTGGCCACCTGATACAAAGAAAGAACTGGGTCATTGGAAAAGACCCTGATGCTGTGAAAGATTGAAAGCAGGAGGAGAAGGTACGACAGAGGTGAGATTGTTGGATGAAATCACTGACTCAATGGACATGAGTTTGAGCAAGCTCCAGGAGTTGGTGAAGAAAAGGGAAACCTGGAATTCTGCAGTCCATGGTGTTACACAGAGTCAGACATGACTGAGCAACTGAACTTAACTAAACTAAATCATGCTTACTGACAAAAAAAAAAAATTCAAACTTGATTATCTGCTTCCCAGAAGCTACACTTTGGGGACCACATGCACCTATTTTGATTATGATCTTTTATAATATAGAATACCAATGTTCATCATATTCTTTAGTGTGATATTCTTCATATATTATCCTCAAGTTCTTCTTTAAAATGGAATATAAAGACAAGGCAGGCTTGACAAATGCCCTCTGGGTTTGTGATTTCAGGAAAGCAAGTGCCCTGGCTGGAGACCAAACAAAGAATAGCAATATGACCAGATAAAGAGGCTTTGTCAAAGCCCATTAAGGGACACTATAGTCACTAAACTCTCATAAAGAAAACAAATAGAGCAGGCATGCTACAGACTTGGACTTGCTTTCCACATCAAACTATCAAGTGTGTTTCAAGTTGAAAAGACTCCAGCTGGGCCGTAAAAGCTTTCTTTCCATCAGGTGAGTCATCCATGCTGCTGACGTTGGGCCCAGCACTTTCACATGAACACTGCTTACACGAAGTTCAAGGGGATAAGGAGGGGAAGGAAAGCAAACAACAAAACTTGTTTATTGGATTCAAGTTGAACCATCTGTTGTTAATGATTAGATCTTCAGCTTCCAATTTTCGCTTGAATGTTATTGCTCATTTCTAGCGGGGCTCTGAGCTGTTGCTTTCCCCTGTGTGTGGATTCTAAGTAAAATACAGCTCAGATTGAAAGCCTGTTGGAAGAAGAAATCATGCTTAATGATGTCTGGCAGATTATCCTTTTGCCTGAAGGGAAACACAAAGGCCCAGGTCAAGAAAGAGGTCAATTCTTGGCTCAGTATGACATTCGGGTCATGAGTGCACTCAATTTGCACTGCTGAAAATGGATATTGTAATTTCTGACTTCCCAGGAGCTGAGGATAGATAAGGATGGACTACTGTTTTCTATTCACTTTAGAAGAGAGACTCAACTTTGATGCAAAGTTTATGAAACTCACTTCAAGTTTCTTCTATAGTAAGAAACAAGTTATTGGGATAAATGTTTCTTTACCGGAGATTTTATGTCTCTGTAATTATGAGTCTAAAACAACCATTTTTTCATAGATTTTATTCACTGTTTGGAATTGGCTGTAGTATTTTCAGGTAATTATAGGTGTATTTGTTTTGCTGCATTAGCTATATATGGGGACAAATGAAACTATATGATCCAGATCTTGAAAATAGAGTGAAAGATGAGCCTGTGTGGGTGTATGTATGGATATTGTGTGCATATCTGGCTTCAACACTTCCAAGTAATTCATCTTTCTTGTTGTTCAGTCTCTCAGTTATGTTACACTCTTTGTGACTCCATGGACTATAGTACACTAGGCCTACTTTTCCTTAACTATTCTATGAAGTTTGCTCAAACTTGTGTCCATTGAATCACTAATACCAACAAATCATCTCATCCTCTGTCTCCCTCTTCTCCTCCTGCCTTTAATCTTTCCTAGAATCAGGGTCTTTTCCAGTGAGTAAGCTACTCACATCAGGTGGCCAAAGTATTGGAGCTTCAGCATCAGCCCTTCCAATGAGTATTCAGGACTGATTTCCTTCAGGACTGACTGGTTTGTCCAACAGCCAAAATCTTGCTGTCCAAGTGAATCTCAAGAGTCTTCTCCAGCATTACAGTTCATAAACATTAATTCTTTGGCTCTCAGCCCTCTTTATGGTTCAAATTCATATGTGGATCCATATGTGACTACTGGAAAAGCCATAGGTTTGACTCCATGGACCTTTGTTGGCAAAGTGATGTCTCTGCTTTTTAATACACTGTCTAGGTTTGTTATAGCTTTGCTTCCAAGAAGCAAGTGTCTTAATTTTAAGGCCACAGTCACTATCCACAATGATTTTGGAACCCAAGGAAACAAAATCTGTCACTGTTTCCATTTTCTCCCCATCTATTTGCATTAAGTGATGGCACTGGATGTCATGATCTTAGTTTTTTTGAATGTTGAGTTTTGAGCCAGCATTTTCACTCTACTCTTTCATATATACATATATATATATATATATATATATACACATATATATATGTATACATATACATATATATATATGTGTGTGTATGTATGCATATGTATATGCTCATATATACAAACAAACACATATACACACATATATATGTGTGTATATTGTTTATGTGAAAATAATTCTCTAAACTGTCATAGTACATATGTGTCCCCTGTTTATATGTTCCCTCACAGAAGTAGTAGGTGCGTGTTTATATCTATATGGATAGAACTATGTCCTTATATATTATAAGTTATTATGGCTTGCCTGCCTTTGTGCTCAGTTGTGTCTGACTCTTTGTGACCCCATTGACTATAGCTCGCCAGGCTCCTTTTTCTATGGAATTTTTCAAGCAAGAATACATGGAGTGGGTTGCCATTTTCCCCTCCAAGGGATCTTCTCAACCCAGGAATTGACCTGTGTCTCTTGCATCTCCTGCATTGACAGATAAATTCTTTAGCACTAGGACCATCTGGCAAGCCCTACAAGTTACTATGAGTGTGCTTGCATGAGCTTGGTCATTTTAGTCATCTCTGACTCTTTGCAACCCTATGGACTGTAGCCCACCAGGCTAGAAGTTGCTATTCTATTAGTTGTATGAGTTAAATTCAGAATGCTCAAGAAAACTACTAGTTACTAGTCTGGGTGTTTTAAAAATGTTAACATATTTTCAAAATAGCTAGCCAACTGTAAAATTCTCCTGAACAATTTTGGAAGTGAGCCCCTTAATCAATTCAGCCAAACTGGATATAGTAAAGAGCACATAAATATTCAGTAGAGTTTGGAGGTGAAATGCTACAGTAGATAATGTCTAGCTTTCAACATTAAATTCTAAGATTCCATCATTTTAGTTCTTCCATAATTCAAGTATTTATTCTTCTGGGTTGGTGATATTTGTGAAATTTGCAATGACAGACATAGTAAAGTACTGGTACTTTGATTTTTATGTATTTGCTAACTTATTGAGCACACAAAACAAGTGAACCTAAAATAAAAAAACACAAAATGTCAGCTGAAAAAAATAGTGAAAATGTTATCAGATGGCTGGAACTCCCAACTTAACGGCAGTTACACACAATAACTAATGCAGATATTTAGGCTAGTAGTCAGCTTGAACTGGGGTAATGAGGGAACATTTCTCAGAGGATGTGAGATGGGAACTAGGTCTTGGAGATCAAATGGAATGAGTGCTCCTAGGCACAAAACATGCATTCAATGCCTTTTAGCTATACTAATCCATTCCAGGGCAATTCTGAGAGATGGACTATGTCATCTGCTCATCATTGAGCTGCTGACTCAGGTTAGTATCCACACACTTCTCCAGTATTCACTAAATGCTCCCACTTTCCTCAAATGCCACTGAGTAACTTCTCCAGTCTCCTTAACCTTTTATTCTCTTTCTCCGTCTTACTCTAAGTGAATTATGCTATGTCTGATCCATTCATGGTTTTTTGTTCCTATAGTTAAATCCAGACTGTATGTCAAAATAATCTTTCTCAAAGTAAATCATGAAGAATAAGACATTTGTTTAATTGAACATATCTAAATAATGTATTGTTATGCAGTACAATTCCTAACATAATAGAATCATGAGAATGGCCTAAGAAATTCTGAAAAAAAATCACAAATATCACAGAGCTCTCCTATCACAAAGTAATCAATTATATATATATATTTTTTTAATGAAATAAATGAATACTTTGCATAAATGTTACTAAATGTGAAAGTTAACAAAGAATTTTCTATGTGTTCTGGCTTATGACAGAAGGATATCCTGGGATGGTAAATTATTTAGTTTGTTCATTGAAAAATAAATCAAGGTCAATTAAGCAAAAAGCAGAGTTCATCATAATTGGTCAGAATGTGCTATGGGGCAAAAGGGCAGGCACGGGTTTGGGACTGAGATTTCATCACTACCCTCTGGTCTCCTCTCGTATCTGCTCTGCTCTAATTAGCCTTTCTCACTTTTCTCCCTCCAGTAGTCTGGATTATATCTCAGTTCAACAAATAGAAAATGGCTGATAAATGCTCTACTGTTTTATCTTCTTTGTTTAAAATAGAGCCACAAGAAGATGAGCCTCACAGGACAATGTCATATTCTCTCAAAAGAGAGTGATTGCATTAGCTGTATCCAGATGTTCATTCCTGGATCAATCAACCATATCCCTGGTAATCATGTCATATATTATAAATAAAAAGCTACGAAGAGTCCTTCTGCTGTAACTACATAAATTAGGGTTGATAGGTAAGTCCCAAGAAAATAACTCCTAAGAAAACAAATATTCTCTTACATACTTAACTTACATAAGGCTAACAAAATAAAGACCCTTCCCTACTGCTATTTGACTACCTCACCACTCCTGCATTCTAGCAAAATAAAATAATAATTGAGAACATCATGAAGCCAGAATGTGAGGCGTGAATTAAAACCTCCAGACTCTAAGGACTGAGGCTACCTTTAATGCCTGCCCATAACTAGAAGCTGCAGCCAATTGCATTCTAGAACAGTGATTCTGAAGCTGAGTCATCTTACACCATCTGCAGTGTACATTCTGAGACCCTTATTTCAAGTTGGGCCGTCTTGAATCTGCCTTCAATGCTCCTGCATTGACCCAGGTTAGATCCCTCAGTCAGGAAAACCCCCTAGAGAAGGGATGGCTACCCACTTCAGTATTCTTGCCTGGAGAATTCCACAGACAGAGGAACCTGAAGGGCTATGGTCCATGGGGTCACAAAGAGTCAGACATGACTGAGCAACTAACACACACACACACACACACACACACACACACACACACACACACACACAGCCTCAAGTTACTGCATGAGAACTTCTGGGGCTTAGCCCAGCAACCTGTGCTTTAACAAGGCCTCAGGAGACTTGTATGTATGTTAAACTTTGTTCACCATTCTTCTAGATTCTAGAGCCAAGAGAGCTGTTGTTTGGTCCTGAAGTGCAAGTCAGCTAAAGAAATTTGAATATCATCAAGCTAAGAACAGGACTAAGTGGATGCCCTGAACTTGATGAATGAGTGTAACTTGCGTTTGCAAATATTACTCTTTATTGATGATGTAAGGTAATTCTTCAGATACTGAATTTTGTCATTCCTCTCTGAAAATGTTGGCTCTACTGCACACTGGGAGCTCAGGGTGCTTAAAAGTATAGAGATGAAATGTTGAGCCCTAGCTTCAAATAGCTCTTTAACTTGGTGCTGAGACAAATACTGCAGAAAGGGAATAACAAACATATATGGTAAGAGTTAATATAGCATAATGTCATTAATAATAGAAATGTGTATATAGGACTGTGGGGAACAGTTCAGAGAGGCTTCCTGGAAGAGCTGACATCTGTGAAGTACAGAGCAAGTGAGCAGAGGTCAAACTGACTTCAGGGGTTGGGCTTCATTCCAGAAAGCAGAAACAGGGTGAGCAGAGGAATACAATTTTTAAATGGTATTTGAGAGCTACAGTAGTGTTTCTAGAGAGATAGTTGCTGACATTCATGGGCTCAAATGATAAAGGCAGGCCTTGATCATCTTTCTTGAAAATTACGCTAAACATATTTTTTACTTTTCAACAGGACTCCTTACTGTTCACACTCCTATCCTGGATATAATTCCTAAAGTTCAACACTACCCTTATCAGAGATTAGTTGTGCAACTGTAAGTGGATGGACTGTTCTTGGTCCTGAGGGTCTTTGGGGTCTTTAGAATGCATTGTAGTTGCAGAGTGAGATGAATTCTTCTGCTTAGCATCAGCTCAGTAACTTTGTTCTCTTGGGTGAATTTTGATTTAAGGGACACTAAGCAAGTGCAGAACTTTATCTTCTGTAATTCTGGGAATGCTTTCTATGGGGATCCCCTATAGGCAGTGGGGGACGTAGTCTGGATGGAGCCTGAAAGTGGAGGTGAACTCAAGGCAACCTTAACTTTGTCTCTATAGAGACAGATAAGTGAAGAACAGATAAGGCACAAGGACCATCACCAAGGGCTAAAAGAACGTGTGTGTGTGTGTGTGTGTGTGTGTGTGTGTGTGTGTTTTCAAGGTTTCCAGTTTTATGTTTGGCATAATACCAAATCTTGAGGGAAAGTAACAGAATATGTCACAAATTAGTTTCCCTCAAACTACCAAAGTGGACAAAGAAGGAACGGCATGGAAAAGATAGAGAGTATCAGTGAGAACTGAGGGGAAAATCTAGAGGAGGAAAGAAAGAACTTTGCTCTTTTACTTATATACACACACACCCCTCATAGTACTTGAAAATATATAGTTAAAAATAAATGCAAATGAACCTAAAGAGAAAAATTAATTTACTACATAAAACTTAATTGACTCAATTTGCATTTTTTATTAAAATCATTAATAGCAATTGCAACCAATTGATTTATTGTTTTGCACACACAATCATCTGATAACTCATATAAATGAATTTTACAATCCTTCCCCTTCTCAAGATACTACAGGCAACCTTGATATCAGTGTGTATGTACTCACAGGACATTCTTCACTCTTGACCACTTTCAGCTAAAGATTGAAAGAAAGAAGGGGGAAGTGGGACCTGTAAGAGGACCTGGAAGACTAGAAAACATCCCAATGTTCATTGCTGCTTTATTTACAATAGCCAGGACATGGAAGCAACCTAGATGCCCATCAACCGACAAATGGATAAGAAAGCTGTGGTACATATACACAATGGAATATTACTCAGCATTAAAAAAAATTCATTTTTATCAGTTCTACTCAGATGGACGAAACTGGAGCCCATTATCCAGAGTGAAGTAAGCCAGAAGCAAAAACAACAATACAGTATATTAATGCATATATATGGAATTTAGAAAGACGGTAACGAGAACCCAGCATGCGAGACAGCAAAAGGAACGCAGATGTATAGAATAGACTTGTGGACTCTGTGGATGAGGGAAAGGGTGGGATGATATGGGAGAATGGCATTGAAACATGTTAATTATCATATGTCTAATCAATCGCCAGCCCAGGATTGATGCTCAGGGCTGGTGCAACGAGATTTCCTGGGGGGAGGGAGGAGGGAGGGGAGTTCTGGAGGGGGAGCATATGTAAACCCATGGTGATATCATGTCATTGTTTGGCAAAACTAATAAAAAGAAAGAAAGAAAGAAAGAAAACATCCAGCCCTTTCTCTGACCTTGGAGAGAAAAATCTGGACTTATAGAAAACCCAGGGTTACTCTCACCCCTCTCTGCTTGTGCCCTCGTATCCACCCCAGAAGGGCAATTCGGTTTACTTTATTTCTGAGACTTAACAACAGGCTGGCGAGATTCAAAATGTTTATGCTCCAAGCGAGAGAACCTTTTTCATTGTTTGCCAATCTGTGTCAGATTTAATCTAGATCTGTAAACACAAGTACATTTTCGATTCTGATGCAATTTCCTTAAATTTGCCCTACAGAGGAGGCTCTTGCTGTTGTTGTTTTCTCTCTTTCCTTTTTTTAAATTTTTTTGGTAACCTAAGAGTAAAAAAAAAAAAAATTCCCTGAACCAATTGGTCAATCGATTAACAAATTAACTGCTAAATAATGGATTGGGCCCTGTCAACATGGTGACAGGGTGCCCAGAATAAAATATGTCTCTACAATACTTCTTTGAACACATGCCTAACAAAGCAACACTTGCTTTTCCTAACTAGTTTACACAAATGCCTAGAAACCAAATAGGAAAAACATGGGCTGATAATATTTTATCATTCATACAAGCTGAACAGAAATGGGCTTTACATTGAGAAATGAACAAAACTCGTTTTCCTTCAAATTAAATTTTAATGTAGCAGAACTTTACATGATCCTTTGAACATAAATAAATGTAGGAAGACAACAAAATATTTTCCACTTCTAATTATACCATTTATATTGAACATGGTGTAAGAGTATACAAGAAATAATGTTACTAAGTAGACAAAAAAATTAGAGAAAGGAATTGGAGAAGGGAGGGGAGAATGACAGACCCATATAATGAAGTTTGTGTTATGTAAGAATTATCCTCTACAATGTTTCAAGTCGTGGTTATTTACTTAAAGGCTTTTAGTCTGGAATAATGATGATATGAATAATCATCAGAAACCAATGCTGTAGCTTAGAAACCTAGTCAGAAAGGATGTAACACGGCAAAAAGAAGGAGCTGTCTATTAAAAGGAGGACATTTAGGACTGCTCTTTACTGATAATATTCACACAAGTTCTGCAAAGAACATCACAGAGGATAACAGTGCTTTCTCCTCAATCCACATTCTCCATTCATTTGGGGTTGTTCAGGCTGGTAGTTTTGAGGGGTGCTTGTGGATTAACGTTGGAAGAAATTTTCAAATTGTCAACATGTACTATTTTCTCAGGCTGGATTTTCAAGCATTGTTCACACCATACAAAAATCAGTTGACTGTTAGAGAATTAGGTTGTGAAGCAGTTGATTGGCTTGAATAGCCAGAAATAACCTTAAAAAATTTCCTTTTTTATTAAGTTTGACCCATTTTTATTCAATAAGGGTTACTGAATACTCTGCACAGCTTGGTGCTCTGTGTGTATGTGTGTGTGAAGGAGTTTGGGCGGTCCAAGAGAATAAGGCTTACATCACCCATAGAACTACAAAGATTATATTGAGAAATAAGATAAATAGATATAAAATATTGAGAAACGATACCAGCCAGAATATGATAGGCATTTGATTTTGGTATTGATTTTTTCTTGGTGTTGGTATAGGGTAGAAAGTGAACAAATTTTGGAGTGAACTGATTTAGGATTAATTATTAGTTCTCAGATATTGTGCTCCCACTGAGAAGGCTAGATTGCCTTAACAAAACTTTTAGTGCACTCAAAAGTAGTGGGGTAATAATAAGAAACTGCAGAATTACCAGGGAGAATCCAAGAGAGGGCTGAACTTGGCATTTAGAGTCCCTTTTTCATTAAAGGCATTTATCAGATCCCTAAGGAATGACCAAAATGGTGGGATAGAGCTAAACTTTTGACAGCCTCTCAGGACAGCAAAAAGCTATGTGTGTGTGTGTGTGTGTGTGCATGTGTGTGTTAGAGACAAAACTAGTAGAACAATCAAATACCATGAGAATCTGATCAAGACAAAGAGAGGACATCAATAATCAATATCAGGAATAAGGCACAGAACATCAATACGGACTCCAGAAACATTAAAATAACTACATGAAGATATTCCAAATACATTTTTGTCAATACATTTTAGAATTTAGATAAAATTAAAAATAAAATAGAAAAACACAACTCATCCACATGGACACATGCTATATTTTAAGAAAACTCAAAACCCAGACAGTTTCATGACTTAATTCTACCTAAACCCTTAATGAAGAAATAATGTCTGGATTCTTAATGGGAGTCAAAAATAATACTCTAGAAGAAAAAATGGATAAATTTAATTAAAAAGAAGTATTCAAATATTTAACAAGGCAATTCACTGCATGGAAAATGACAGTTGAAGGAGATCTTGATTTTAGAACACATTTAGAAATCCAGAGTATATTCTACAAATCAATAGGAGCAATACTAACCATCTAAAAGAAAGATTAGCTAAGTATTTGAATTGGTATTTCAAAGAAGAGAATGTAGAAGGTAGGAAAAAGTATTCAACCTTACTTCTATTGGGGAAATGAGAGTTAAAATCAAGGTTACTGCTATGATCTTATGTCAATATCGAAAATTGAAAATAATAGCCATATAAGGTATTAGGAAGGATTTGTTGCACAAGGAAGTCTCCTACAGTGCTAGTGGGAGCATAAATTAGTGAAAATCTTTTATCAAACTCGTTGGCATCATCTAGCAAAATTGGAAATACACATTTTTTTTTTATCTTGGCAAACTTCACTGCTAAGCATACATCCTTCAGAAATCACTGCAATTTGCATCAAAACACAAGTACCAAAAATGTTTGCAGCAGCATTTTCACAGTAGTTGAAAACAGGAAAACATCCAAACATCCTTTAATGGTAGAATGAAATAATACCTTGTGATTGAAGTCATACAATGAAGTAACAGGAAGCATAGAAAATAAATGAACTCAATACAACTGTGTCTAACAACATGGATGAACCCCCTCAAAAATGATATTAAGGAAAGATACCAGATAGAAAATGGTTCGTGTTGCAAGATCTGATCCATGTAAATGTCAAAGCATATAGATCTTAACTGTAGTCTTTACCAATCTATGCTTCTGTGATAAAATGATGAAGAATAATAATTTTGTTCAACTACTGACAATCCTGGAAGAAGTAAAGTGCACCACCTGAAAGGGATGTGGCACTTTTAGGGGATGAGTACTGTTCGTTTTCTTCTTTTGATCTTGGTAGTGGTTACATAGGTGTTTATATTGTGATACAGTTATCAAATTGTGCTAAAACTATCCATGTTTTGCAAACTATCCAGTTGCTGTGTGCATTATAATTCACACATGTACAAACATTTAAACCAGATTTTAAAAAAAATATCTATATGGTGGAAGGCTCCATAAGCCTTGGATTCTTCATATATAATAAAGTGGTAAGAAAGTTTACTACTCAAAGCTTCTAGGAAATGTGAGTGAGATAATTACCCAACACAGACTGTTTAAAAAGGTAGGTCTTTCAAAAAGTGAGAATTCTTCACATTTATTAAAATCAAAAGGGAAAGGAGATGAGTTAAATTACATGCCTAAACATAGATAAGATCTAGGTTTTGTTTGTTACGCTTTAAAATCTGGCTAATTCAATCAAGCACGTGTTTGGATGAATGTCTATCAAGAGTGTGTGAGTAAATAAATAAAAAATTATAAAAAATTTTAAACAATGAGTGTGTGAGTGAGGATACCTGTGTTGAGTAAAAATATATCCAAACAATTATCAAAATATTTCACAAGGAAAAAATACTTGTATGAAACATGAATGGTTATTTGCATCTCAATTCTGATAAAGTAGCCTAAAAAGGACAAAGCTTTGGTCCAATATCTTTACTGTTTAGCCATTGGGTCACCAAAAAGAGGCAAAAATTTGGAGTTATCCAATTATTCTTATCTTTCTTATTTATCTCACATCCCACATCCAATCTATCAAAAAATCCTTTGCCATTATCTCTAAAATATATCAAGGGTTCAATGGTTTGTTTTTTTTTTTCCCCAAATATCTGGATCACATAATATTGCTCACTTTCTTAGGTCTTTACTCAAATTTCTCCTTATTCAAGATGGCTACCCTCAGAACTCTGTCGAAAGTACTTGAGTCACCTTTGTCTCACCCCTCTCTCTCTTGACCCATCACCTTCTAATTGCCAGATACTTTCTGCAGTTATTTGCTCAACTATTTACTTTCTGTCTCTAAGAAATCAAGGATTTTTCTCTTTTATCTTCTGGATGACAGTGTCAATGCCTAAAATAATAACCAGAGCACCGTGCATGCCCCCCAAAATGTGCTGAATGGATGAATATGGAGTGGATTCAAGTCCTCCACAAGATTTCTATTAAAAATTCATTTGAAAATCCATCATTTCCAACTCCCTTATATTATTATATCAGATGGGCTATTCCACATTTATCTAATTCAGCTCAAGTCACTCCATGTCTGTGCTTTGCTGCTGCTGCTGCTGCTGCTAAATCGCTTCAGTCATGTCCAACTCTGTGTGACCCCACAGAGGGCAGCCCACCAGGCCCCTCTGTCTATGCTTTATACTCATACCAACACAGAGAAACACAGGGAAAAATCTGCCTTTACTTAACCATGATGCATATTTCTCCTCAAAAGCAGTAAATAATTAGGTAAGGTCTCAAAATGTTAATAGCTGTTCAAACAGATATTGCTGTCTCAAGGAGTGACCACTTAATGAATCATCACTACCAAAGAGGTCAATGAGGCCAGTCCCAGATGTGCCATGTTATTTCAAACTCATCCACAAATGAGCACATTAATATTAACAGGCAGATTGCAAATTTTTATATTTATGTAAAACTGATTTGGGGAAACTACACAGCTGGGAGGTGTTATGAACATTTCTACAGTCTGGTCTCCTGCAAATCAAGCCATTTGGGGGTCATTACTTACGTGATATTAGAGAATCTGATTTTCAACTTTTCTCTATGAAAAAAAAAATTTTAAAGTAAAGCAGTTCTGACGTTGAGCTTCAGGAGATTTTGTTGATAAGCAGCCATCAGGCCTAATTCAAAATCATTTCACCAAATGGAAGACATGTTTCTAAATTGTGTCATCATAGCAACTTGTATGTTTCTTAATCTCTGCCTTATCTAGAGTTAGAAGATGATGTGTTTCTTGATTGGAGTGGTTCTTATGGAGACAACTGCATGTGACAACTTCACAACTTAGAACATGAAGCATCCTCTGACTCTATACTCTGATTGCCATCCACAAACTTCCACAAACTTTGGACCAAAATGACGAATTATTTTCCTTTCCCAGACAGATGTGTTTCCAAATGTATTGTTGTACCAGGATCAGAAGAGTTCCTCTTCAAATGAGTCTATTTCTTTTTGACTTCTTGCCTTCTAGCTTTTCTGTCTTCCTTTTCTTTCTTTCTCTCCTTTTTAATGCGTCTTGTCTTGTCTCCCCTTCATTCATTGCCTTAACACTTTTCACTTAATCCTTTTTCCTCCTGTGATTTCCACTAAGGCAATAAAGAAGTATATAGTAAAATTTACATTTGAAATAGTAATATATTATATTACTACTAATAAAAGAAGCCCATAGGAAAGAGAAAAGACAAAGAGAAGCCAAACCTATCTACCCAGCTGCCATAACTTAAGTCAGATTGGCCTTTGAGATATTTTAGAACAAAGGTAAATATGAAGAAATAATTTTAAAATCACTCATCATCTTAAGATCAATGAAACTCATTTATATATATATATATATATATATATATATAGGTCTATATTGCTTAAGTTTATAATGTTTAACTATGTATGGTGGATAGTGTAATAAAAAGCTATACATGATGTATATAGTTTGATGCAAAGATAAGCACAATAAAGGACAGAAACAGTATGCTCCTAACAGAAGCAGAAGATATTAAGAAGAGGTGACAAGAATACACAAAAGAACTGTACAAAAAAGATCTTAATGACTTGGATAACCATCATGGTGTGGTCACTCACCTAGAGCCAGACATCATGCAACATGAAGTCAAGTGGAGCTTAAGAAGCATCACTATGAACAAAGCTAGTGGAGGTGATAGAATTTCAGCTAAGCTATTTCAAATCCTAAAGCTGATGCTTTAAAGTGTTGCGCTAAATATACCAGCAAATTTGGAAATCTCAGCAGTGGCCAAAGGGCTGGAAAAGGTCAGTTTTCATTCCAATCCCAAATAAGGACAATGCAATGCCAAAGAATGTTCAAACTATTATCCAATTGCACTCATTCCAAATAATAACAAAATAATGCTCCAAATCCACCAAGCTAGGCTTCAATAGTGTGTGAACCAAAAACTTAAAAACATACAAGCTGGATTTAGAAAAGGCAGAGGGACCAGATATCAAATTGCCAACATCCATTGGATAATAGAGAAAGCAAGAAAATTCCTCCTCTGCCCATGGGATTCTCTAGGCAGGAACACTGGAGTGGGTTGCTTTTTCCTTCTCCAGGGGATCTTACTGACCTAGGAATCAAACCCAGGTCTCCTGCATTGCAGGTGGATTCTTTACCAACAGAGCTACAAGGGAAGACACCTTTTGACAGTGTGGATCACAACAAACTGTGAAAAATTCTTCAAGAGATGGAAATATCAGATCACCTCACCTGCCTCATGAAAAACCTGTATGAAGGTCAAGAAGCAACAGTTAGAACCAAACATGGAACAAGAGACTGGTTCCAAATTGGGAAAAAAGTCAAAACTATATACTGTCACCCTGTTTATTTAACTTATGCGCAGAGCACATCATGTGAAATGCCAGACTAGATGAAGCACGAACTGGAATCAAGATTGCCCAGAGAAATACCAACAACCTCAGATATCCAGATGACAAGAGTAAACAATATGTTAAACAAACCTAAACAGTATATTAAAAACTCAGAGACATTACATTGCTGGCAAAGGTCCGTATAGTTAAAGCTATGTTTTTTCCAGTAGTCCTGTATGGATGTGAGAGTTGGACTGTAAATGAGGGTGAGTACCAAAGAATTGATGCTTTTGAACAGTGGTGCTGGAGAATAATGTCGAGAATCCTTTGTACAGCAAGGACATCAAACCAGTCAATCTTAAGGAAAATCAACCCTGAATATTCATTGGAAGGACTGATACTGAAGCTCCAACACTTTGGCCACCTGTTTTGAAGACCTGACTCATTGGAAAAGACCCCGTTGCTGGGAAAGATAGAAGGCCAGGAGGAGAAGGAGATGACAGAGGATGAGATGGTTGGATGGTATCACCATCTCAATGGATATGAGTTTGAGAAAGCTCTGGGAGATGGTGAAGGATAGGGAAGTCTTGTTTGCTGCAGTCCATGGGGTTGCAAAGATGACTGAGCAACCGAACAATAACAAAATACATAATGTATTGTAACACAGTCTCAAATCATACAGAATTTTCACTATGGCTTTATGGAACAAAAAGACAGATAAAGCCAAAGACATGATTTTTTTCTTTTATTTTCTTTTACTTTGAATTACATTAGTCATCTTTTCTTTATGGGACCATAAAGGACCCAGAATTGCTAAAATGATCCTGGGCATGGGGGTGGACAAAGGAACAAACAAACAAAAAAGCAGGAGGTATAACTCTACCAGAATTTAGACAATATGACAAAGCTACAGCAATGAAAACAGTGGAGTATTGGTACAAAAATAGGCAAAAGGTCAATGGAATAGAATAAAGAGACCACAAATAAACCCACACCTATGGTCAATTAATCTTTGACAGGAAGGCAGGAATATAAAATGGAAAAAAGACAACCTCTTCATCAAGTGGTGCTGGGAAAGTTGAACAACTGCATGTAAATCAATGAAATTAGAACACAATGTTACATCATATGCAAAAATACATTCAAAATAGCATAAGATATTAAGCATAAATCATGACATCATAACACTCCTAGAAAAGAGCAAAGGCAAAATATTCTCTGACATAAATTGTACCAATGTTTTCAGGGTCTGTCTCCCTAGGCAATAGAAATAAAATAAAAAAATAAACTAACAGGACTTAATCAAATGTACAAGCTTTTGCATAGTGAAGGAAACCATAAACAATATAAAGACAACATACGGAAAGGGAGAAAATAGCTGCATATGCAATAGACAAGAACTCAATCTCCAAAATATATAAATAGCTCATACAACTCAACAACAACAACAAAATCAACCCAATCAAAAAATGGGCAGAAGACCTTAATAGACATTTGTCTCCAAATAAGACCCAAGGGTGACCAGTAGAAACATGGAAAAATGTTCAACATCACTATTTAAGAGAAATGCAAATCAAAACTACAGTGAGGTACCACCTTGTACCAGTCAGAATGGCCATCAGTAAAAAGTCTACATGTTTACATATAACAAATGCTGGAGAGTGGGTGAAGAAAAGGGAACTCTCCTATATTGTTGGTGGGTATATAAGTTGGTACAGAGTCTATGGAAAGCAGTATGGCATTTCCTCAGAAAACTAAAAATAGAATTACCATGTGATCCAGCAATGCCATTCCTGGGCATATACTCAGACAAAACTACCATTCAAAAAGATATATGTGTCCCTATGTTCAAAGCAGTACTGTTCACAGCAACCAAAATATGGAAACAATACAAATGTCCATCAACAGATGAATGGATAACGAAGATGTGGTATATATATATATCATGATATATATATATATATATATATATATATATATATATATATATATATATATGATACTAATAAGTCATTAAAAATGAACAAAATAATGTTATCTGCACCAACATGGATGCAACTAGAGATTATCATACTAAGAGAAGTAAGTCAGAAAGAGAAAGACAATTATCATATGATATCACTTATATGTGGAATCTAAAATACAGCACAAATGAATCTGTCTAGAGGGAAGCAATAGATTGGGAAAGACTAGAGATCTCTTCAAGAAAAGTAGAGATACTAAGGGAACATTTCATGCAAAGATGGCTTCAATAAAGGACAGAAATCCTATGGACCTAACAGAAGCAGAAGATATTAAGAAGAGGTGGCAAGAATACACAGAAGAACTGTACAAAAAAGATATTCATGACCCAGATAATCATGATGGTGTGATCACTCACACTCACCTAGAGCCAGACATCCTGGAATGTGAAGTCAAGTGGGCCTTAGGGAGCATCACTACAAACAAAGCTAGTGGAGGTGATGGAAATCCAGTTGAGCTATTTCAAATCCTAAAAGATGTTGCTGTGAAAGTGCTGCACTCAATGTCAGCAAATATGGAAAACTCAGCATTGGCCAAGGGCCTGGAGAAGGTCAGTTTTCATTCCAATCCCAAAGAAAGGCAATGCCAAAGAATGCTCAAACTACTGCACAATTGCACTCATCTCACATGCTGGTAAAGTAGTGCTCAAAATTTTTCAAGTCAGGCTTCAAGAATACATGAACCATAAACTTGCAGATGTTCAAACTGGTTTTAGAAAAAGCAGAGGAACCAGAGATCAAATTGCCAACATCCACTGGATCACTGAAAAAGCAAGAGAGTTCCAGAAAAATATCTATGTCTGCTTTATTGAGTATGTCAAACACTTTGACTGTGTAGATCACAATAAATGTGGAAAACTCCGAAGGAGATGGGAATACCAGACCATCTGACATGCCTCTTGAGAAACCTGTATGCAGGTCAGGAAGCAACAGTTAGAACTGGACATGGAACAACAGACTGGTTCCAAATAGGAAAAGGAGTATATCGAGGCTGTATATTGTCACCATGCTTATTTAACATATATGCAGAGTACATCATGAGAAAGGCTGGGCTGAAGGAAGCGCAGGCTGGAATCAAGATTGCTGGGAGAAATATCAATAACTTCAGATATGCAGATGGCACCACCATTATGGCAGAAAGTGAAGAAGAACTAAGGAGCCTCTTGAAAAAGTGAAAGAGGAAAGTTAATAACAACATTCAGAAAACTAACATCATGGCATCTGGTACCATCACTTCATGGCAAATAGATGGGTAAACAGTGGAAACAGTGGTTGATTTTATTTTGGGGGGCTCCAAGATCACTGCAGATGGTGATTGCAGCCATGAAATTAAAAGATGCTTACTCCTTGGAAGGAAAGTTATGACCAACCTAGACAGCATATTAAAAAGCGGAGACATTACTTTGTCAATAAAGGTCCATCTAATCAAGGCTATGGTTTTTCCAGTAGTCATGTATGGATGTGAGAGTTGAACTATAAAGAAAGCTGAGTACCAAAGAATTGATGCTTTTGAACTGTGGTGTTGGAGAAGACTCTTGAGAGTCTGTTGGACTGCAAGGAGATCTAACCAGTCCATCCTAAAGGAGATCAGTCCTGGGTGTTCACTGGAAGGACTGATGTTGAAGGTGAGACTCCAATACTTTGGCCACCTGATGTGAAGAGCTGACTTGATTGAAAAGACCCTTATGCTGACAAAGATTGAGGGCAGGAGGAGAAGGGGACGACAGAGGATGAGATGGTTGGATGACATCACCGACTCAATGGACATGGCTTTGGGTAGACTCAGGGAGTTGGTGATGGACAGGGAGGCCTGTCGTGCTGCGGTTCATGGGGTCACAAAGAGTTGGAGTCGACTGAGCGACTGAACTGAACTGAACTTAACAAACAGAAACAGATTCATAGACATAGAGAACAGACTTCTGGTTGGTAAGGGAGAGTGGGGAGGGAAAGGAATGGACTGTAAGTTTGTGGCTGGCAGATGCAACCCACTACATTTAGAATTGATAAACCACAAAATCCTATTCTATATCACAGGGAACTGTATTCAATCTCCTGTGATAAACCATAATGGAAAAGAATATAAAAAAAGAATGTGTATATGTTTAAAAAGGAAATACAATTGATTTTTCATTAAAAAATTTCTTTTGATTAGGGTTTGGATTATCATTTGGGAAGCTCAAAAGAACTGCCTGGGGAGATCTTTACAAACAGATTTCTGGCTCCAATCTAGACGTTGTTGAATCACAATCTTTAGAAAGGTTCATGGGTGTGCCTGGTGACTGCCTGCAATGCAAGAGACCAACATTTGATACTTGGGTTGGGAAGACCCCCTGAAGAAGGGAACAGCAACCCACTCCAGTATTCTTGCCTGCAGAATCCCATTGACTAAGGAGCCTGGCTGGCTACAGTCCATGGAGTAACAGAGTCAGACATGACTGAATGACTAACACACGCACACACATACACACACAGAGACACACCTGCATACTTTCATAAGTAATTTCAAGTATCTTTTTGGAAGGTTTTGAAAACCATCGCTTCAGTAAAGTGAAAAAGCATTAGTGGCTAGTCATGTCCAACTCTTTGTGACCCCATTGACTATGCTCCTCTGTTCATGGGATTCTCCAGGCAAGAATACTGGAGTGGGTTGCCATTCTCTTCTAAAGAGGATCTTCCTGACTTATGGGTCAAACTTGGGTCTCTGGTATTGTAGGCAGATTCTTTGCAATCTGAGCCACTAGGCTGTGTTTTTCCCCAACTACCTTGCCTTAGAATTGTGATGTTCTATTTGTTTTTTCCATTTATTTATCAAAGGCCTTGGTCTCCCACAATTTTGCTGGCACCCCTTTCAATAAAATGACTTTGTGTCCATGAGCCCATTATGCATATGCCACAGCCTCAGTGTCATTCTCTTAAGGCAGCAAAGGTGATATGAATTGAAACTAAGGCATACATGTTCCATGACCCACTCTCTTTCATGAACTGAGTTTTCTCTGAGAGGTACCTTGCATGGGTGGGTGCTAAGTCGCTTCAGTTACTTTCAACTCTGTGCAACACTATGGACTGTAACCTGCCAGGGTGCTCTGTCCATGGGACTCTCCAGGCAACAACTGTGGAGTGGGTTGCCAAACCCTCCTCCAGGGGATCTTCCCAACCGAGGGTTTGAACCCATGTCTCTTGTGTGTGGCCTGCATTTGCTGTCTGGTTCTTTACCACTAGCACCACCTGGGAAGCCCATGAGAGGCATGTTATCCTCACCCCAGACTCTCATTTCATAGTTGAGAAAACTGGGCTCCTAGATATATGCCATGACATGCCCAAAGTCAAAAGATTCCATACTAGCGGAGATAGGATGAAATCCCAGGAGAACAAGTTATCAGCACAGCGTCCTTGCCACTGCTCCACACTGGGCCCATGAATACCTGAGCACCCTTCTGTACCCCGTGCCTTATGTTTCTTATGTTTCACCAGGAGCCCCACTGTCTCCAGAGGTGCAGTATTAGCTCCCTCTGTGACCATCTCCCTGTGTTTCTTTTATTCTCCTGTTCTTTGAACACCCTGAGAGAAAATATGTATTTGTTCTCCTCATTTTGCATTTGTTTCTCAACTTCCTTCAACTCTGCCAGTGTGATTCCTGCTGCTATCTGTGAGGGGCTTTCTTCTTCCCAACATTTAAAATATCTTTGTGTAACTCAGAGAGCCATGCAAAATGTCTCTATTGAAATTCAAAACCCAACCAGGCTGACCTCATTTCAAAATAAGACCAAATCTCAAGCCATGAAGGGATTTTTATTCAAACCATCCTTTTACATATTTTTATTTATTTGTATGAAAATAGTTTTTCCTGTGGACATTTTGTAGCTGCATGAGGTATTTTAAAGTGCTCATGAGAAAGGGGCTTGAAAATGCCCTATATTTGTATATAAACTTATGCATATGCAAAGTCACACAACTCACAGTAAGTGCTATTTACAATAAAACCCAGACACCCACTATAACATTATGAATCTTGGGCTGATCATGGACTGGGCTAGCTTTCCATGGCTCTCAGTCAACCTAAGGAATTCACCAGGTATTACTTTGTTGTTAAGTACAAACAGGAGAAAAGTTAATGACAGAATAATGTGGTAAGGAGTGCTAGATTTTAAGCTGCCTATTCTAACAATCTTTCAATGTTATCTGTATTCATCAAATGATGAAGGGGAATGAAACTTCTTTCTCCACCCAGGAACATATTTTGACTCATCAGCCGACCATGGTATTTGTCACAAAAGCTGTTACTTTCATATCTATGGTCTGGTTAAAAATGCACTTCAGACCCACCCCTGGCCAATGATGCATGAGAAGAAATCCAGGTTGTTTTTGGCAAAGCTGTCTTTGTCCCTAAAAAAAGTGACTTGAAAAAGATGATCTCTCTCCTGGTTGCTGGTTTTTGATGTAAAGCTTGGAAAAAATTCATTTTGCTACATGGCCCAAAGGTACAGGAATCTGCCTCTAGTCTTTTTCTAACTTTCAGTCCAAGCACCCTAATTTATTGGTATTAACTCTTCCACTCTTCAAGGAGAATTCCAGTTCATAGTTCTCCTTCCATGATCAGTAGTTGATATGTATGTTCATGTGTCTATCATTGTCTCTATCTATTCAATCAGTGTCAATATCTATATTTATATATGTATATCACCATACTTGGGGCCCATGGACAGAGTTAAAAAAAAAAAAGATTGCACATTTCCAATCAAATTTCCTGATAGTAATTTAGAATTGGAAAAATCAGCATGTTCAGCTCTAAGATTCTTGTGAAATGTTGTGTAAATTTGGGGCTAAGAGATCCAAGATATACTACTCTTGTTCATACTCCAGTTGTATGATATTGCAGGCTAGAAAAATCAATGATGGGAATTATCTGATGGTTCAGTGGTAAAGAATCTGCCTGCCAACAAAGGTGATGGGAGTTTGGTCTCTGATTCAGGACAATCCCGTGTGCCATGGAGCAACAAAGCCATGGGCCACAACTACTGAGTCTGTGCTCTAGAGTCAGGAGCCACAGCTACTGAAGACTGAGTGCTTTAATGACTGTTCTCCACAGCAGCCACTGCCGTGAGACACCTGTGCACTGCAACTAGGAAAGAGCCCCCACTTGCCACAGCTAGAAAAGCTCACACAACAGTGAAGACCCAGCACAGCCAAAAATGAATAAATGAGTCAATAAATAAATACAAACTCTCATAAATTTAATGATGACAGGTCAGAAGAGAAGGAAAATGAAATGGCAGAGCTAATTCACAGGAAGAGAAAAATAAGAGAGAATTTTCCTGGCACATAGTAGGTACTCAATAAGGATGTTAATATTTAATAGTAAATGCCAGTTTATATCTTCTTCACAGTGTATTTTATGTATATTGTTAAAAATGAACTCTGGGGTCCTAAGACAGCTTTTTTCAAAACTGTGGTTCCTACTTTCCTTTCGCAAATATTTCTAAAGGTAGTCTCTGGATTAACAAGATTTCTTCCTGATCCTGCTCACATAACCATGGTCAGAACAAGCTGAGTGTGGGAGCTGCAGGCTGTTGTTTCTGTCCACCCAGGCTCTGCTTCAGAGGACAAGCAAATAATTCTTGAAAGCCAGTCATTAGAAATTATTTTTCCAAAGTATACTGCAAGAACATGATAAAAATTTATGCTCATAATACCAAAAAATAGACTTTAAAAATGAAGTATATGTGTAGGCAATGAGAATCAAAAATACCCATATGGTGACCAAAGATAGATTATAAAACAGCATCAAATGAAGACATAAATGGGATATTTTGTGATAACATCAGACTTGTTAAGGAGGTAATACCACACTCATTATAAAATGGGTTAAAACATTGGAATATAAAGTAAAAATTGCATCTGAAATTCCAAATTGATGTGTATTTTGGGTTTAAATTACTCCTCTTCTATCTTTATAAAGCCATTGCCTCTGTCCCTACATATGCAGCAATAATTATATCTTTATATTCCTTTTAAAGGGTATCAGAAGCAAGGACAAATAGAAAAATAGCTATAAAAATGGCATGACAATGTTCTTTTAAATTATGTAAACCTCGTTTATGTAATAGTGTCACTGAACAAATAATCGGTTGAGGAAGATTAGTGTCTGTAATTATTTATTCATTTTAATGTTTGTTATTAAGCCTTCCTTTTGCTATTTGTGGCCATTATATGATGAAAGATCAATACAGAGAAGATGAGAAAGTGTGTAGATGATGGCTAATTATCAGAAAAGAGAAAGGTAGGCAGATGTCTGGCTTCCTGCTGATAATCCCACTCTTCATCTCACAAATGTTTCTCTAGTTAACATTTTCCTTGCCTTGAAACAACGCAGAAGGATAGCAGTTGTCTTGTTCCTTTCCCTGTAGGTCGAGTGTCTTACCACCCAGGTTTATGAGGCTGTCTGTCTGTCCGCTTTCCTCTGTACTCTCAAACACAAAGTGTCACCTAACATAGGCACTCAACAATATTGGCTGAATGAATAATAAGTGAACAAGAAGCACACTTGGGAGCAGCATATCCCATCTGTGTGTGTTCGTCACTCCATCGTGTCCGACTCTTTGTGATCCCATGGACTGCAGCCGACCAGGATCCTTTGTCCAAGGGATTCTCCAGGCAAGAATACTGGAGTGGGTTTCCATTTCTTTCTCCATATATCCCATCTAAGAGATGTGAAATTCACACCAGCCTTTCAAATGCCCTGAGAAGTCCTGCAGTAAAAGAAGCCTGCTTAGTTTCTGTATAGTTGGTATCACCAAACGATTGTTTCCTGCTGTTTATTGGTTATAATTCAGGGAAGCATGTTATGAAATACTGAGATGATATTTCCAATTGTGGTATAATATTGCTATTTTAGTTTCCTAAATAAATGCATTGCAATCAGTTGTCTTTGGATGCAAACAAAAAGGAAGCTCACTTATCTTACAATCACTTGAAACACAATACTTGTATCAGCCAAAAAGTCAAATTGTCTATTCTACTCTTCAGTATTTGTTCATGTAGCTTTTGTATCAGACCCAGGCTTCTGTAATTGAAAGTAGGTACCTCATCCATTGTGCTGCCTGTAGCTCCTAATAAGGATTGTTGCTACATATCTGGTGTGTGATAGCACACTTATTTTCTTTTACATATTTTTGCTCTGTGCTCCACAATTAGTATGAACTGATTGAAATGATTTAAAAAGAAATAACTGTTTTATATCTCTATATGATAAATTAAAGCTATAGATTTAGTGTTGCCCAACCCATGCTCATTATTCAGTACAAGAGAAGACAGAATGACTCCATTGTAGAAGGAAGGTGCTATAAATATTTTCCCACTCTTTCATTTATCCTTCCTGAAAAACTCTACTCAAAATCCCTATCATTGATATAAAGAGAAAACACATTTTCCAACTGATAGCTCCTTCAGCAAAAAGACTGGTTGCATCTTCTCAAGTATGGGGGGGGAAAATGTGTTGAAGAGCTTTAAAAACCAAGTGCCAATTTTAAAAAGTGCTATTTTACAAAAGGACTTAAATTATTTTAAATGCCCTACTAAGTAATTCTAGCAGCATTCAGGGCCTATATGAGGTTCAATAATCACACATTTGTAGTCATCTCAAACTGCTTTGATGTGTGATGTCAATTTTATTCAGCCACATCTCTGCCTCAGGATTAAGGAAGAGCCTGAGTGCCAAGGAACTGATGCTTTCAAACTGTGGTGCTCTTGTGAGTCCCTTGGACTGCAAGGGGATCAAACCTGTCCATCCTAAAAGAAATCAATCCTGAATATTCATTGGAAGCACTGATGCTGAAGCTGAAACTCCAATACTTTGGCCAATGGATGCGATGAGTAGACTCATTGGAAAAGACCTTGATGCTGGAAAGATTGAGGAAAGGAGGAAAAGGGGACAACAGAGGAAGAGAAGCTTGGATGGCATCATGGACTCGATGGACATGAGTTTGAGCAAACTCCAGGAGATAGTGAAGGACAGGGAAGCCTACAGTTCTGCAGTTCAGTCAGTTCAGTTCAGTGGCTCAGTTGTGTCTGACTCTTTGCCACCCCATGGACTGCAGCAGGCCAGGCCTCCCTGTCCATCACCAAACCCTGGAGTTTACTTAAACTCATGTCCATTGAGTTAGTGGTGCCATCCAACCATCTCATCCTCTGTCGTCCCCTTCTCCTCTTGCCTTAAATCTTTCCCAGCATCAGGATCTTTTCCATTGAGTCAGTTCTTTGCATCAGGTGGCCAAAGTATTGGAGTTTCAGCTTCAGCATCAGTCCCTCCAATGAATATTCAGTACCGATTTCCTTTAGGATGGACTGGTTGGATCTTCTTGCTGTCCAAGGGACTCTCAACAGTTTTCTCCAACACCACAGTTCAAAAGCATCAAATCTTCAGTGCTCTGCTTTTTTCAAAGTCCAACTCTAACATACATACATGACTACTGGAAAAACCATAGCCTTGACTAGATGGACTTTGGTTGGCAAAGTAATGTCTCTGCTTTTTAATATACTGTCTAGATTGGTCATAAAATTTCTCCAAAGGAACAAGTGTCTTTTAATTTCATGGCTGCAATCACCATCTGCAGTGATTTTGAAGCCCCCAAAAATAAAGTCTGTCACTATTTCCACTGTTTCTGCAACTGTTTGCCATGAGGAAATACGACCAGATGCCATGATTTTAGGTTTCTGAATGTTGAGTTTTAAGCCAACTTTTTCACTCTCCTCTTTCACTTTCATCAAGGGGCTCTTTAGTTCCTCTTCACTTTCTGCCATAAGGGTGGTGTCATTTGCATATCTGAGGTTACTGATATTTCTCCTGGCAACCTTGATTCCAGCTTGTGCTTCATCAAACCTGGCATTTCACGTGATGTACTCTGCATTTAAGTTAAATAAGCAGGGTGACAAATTAAAGCCTTGACATAATCCTTTCCCTGTTTGGAACCAGTCTGTTATTCTACATCCAGTCTAACTGTTGCTTCCTGACCTGCATACAGATTTCTGAAAAGGCAGGTCGGGTGGTCTAGTATTCCCATCTCTTTAAGAATTTTCCATAGTTTGTTGTGATCCACATAGTCAAAGGCTTGGCATAGTCAATAAAGCAGAGATAGATGTTTTTCTGGAACTCTCTTGCTTTTTTGATGATCTAATGGATGTTGGCAATTGAATCTCTCATTCCTCTTTCTTTCCTAAAACCAGCTTGAGCATCTGGAAGTCCATGGTTCACGTACTGTTGAAGCCTGGCTTTGGGAATTTTGAGCATTACTTTACTAGCATGTGAGATGAGAGCACTTGTCAGTTGTTCGAGCATTCCTTGGCATTTTCTTTTTTGGGATTGGAATGAAAACTGACATTTTCCAGGCCTGTGGCCATAGATGAGTTTTCAAAATTTGCTGGCATTCTGAGGGCAGCACTTTCACAGCATTATCTTTTAGGATGTGAAATAGCTCAACTGGAATTCCATCATTTCCACTAGCTTTGTTCGTAGTGATGCTTCCTAAGGCCCATTTCACTTAGCATTCAAGGATGTCTGGCTCTAGGTGAGTGATCACACCATCGTGATTATCTGGGTCATGAAGATCTTTTTTGTGTAGTTCTTCTGTGTATTCTTGTCACTCTTCTTAATAGCTTCTGCTTCTGTCAGGTCCATATCATTTCTTTTTTTTAAAATTTATTTATTTATTTATTTATTTTACTTGTTTTTGCCATACAATGTCATGATATCACCATGGGTTTACATATGCTTCCCCTCCGGAACCCCCCTCCCTCCTCCCTCCCCCCCTGGAAATCTCGCTGCACCAGTCCCGAGCATCAATCCTGGGCTGGCGATTGATTAGACACATGACAATTAACATGCTTCAATGCCCTTCTCCCATAACATCCCACCCTTACCCTCATCCACAAAGTCCATGAGTCTATTCTATACATCTGCGTTCCTTTTGTTGTCTCCCATGTTGGGTTCTCGTTACTGTCTTTCTAAATTGCATATATAGGTCCATATCATTTCTGTCCTTTATTGTTTCCACCTTTGCATGAAATGTTTCCTTGATAACTCTAATTTTCTTGAAGAGATCTCTAGTCTTTCCCACTCTATTGTTTTCCTCTATTTCTTTGCACTTATCACTGAAGAAGGCTTTCTTCTGCAGTTCATGGAATCTCAGAGTCACAGCAACTGAACAACAACAAAGATATTCATTGTGAGCAAGATCCAAAGATATAACCTTATGAGAAAGCAAAACAATATTTCCATCTTAATGATCTGCTCTTAGACACTGGGAAGGGATAGGCTACCCACTCCAGTATTCTTGGAGGGCTTCCTCCAAGGCTTCCTTGGTGGCTCAGCCGGTAATGAATCTGCCTGCAGTGTGAGACCTGGGTTTGATCCCTGGGTTGCCTATGGACCCCACCTTAGAAAAATGTTTGGGCTTCTCTAGTGGTCAGATGGTAGAGAATCCCTGTGCAATGTGGGATACCTGGGTTTGATCCCTGGGTTGGAGAGAACTCCTGGAGGAGGGCATGGCAACCCGCTTCAATATTCTTTCCTGAAGAATCCCCATGGACAGAGGAGCCTGATGGGCTTCAGTCCATGGGGTCACAAGGAGCTGGACATGGCTGAGGGACTAGGCATACATAGACAATGGAATTAGAAAAAGTCTATTCAATTAGACATCAAATCCACTAAACCTATTATACTTACCTTGGCTCTAATTTCAATAAGTGACTTAAAGTTTCAGGACCTCAGTTTCCCCAGGTATGACAGGGATAACAGTGTCAATCCCATAAAATTTTTGTGAAGATTAAATAACATAATCTATGATAAGGTCTTCATGTAACATCTGTCACATTATTACCACTTACATTATTTATAGGCAGACACTGGTCATTTTATTTATCAATGATATGAAAAAGATTATCAAACTAGTTAAATACTAATATATGAAAGGGTCGGTCTAAATAAATGGTTAGAACCATGTTCAAAATATTTGTTTCAATATGTATTAGAAATTTAAATAAATTACAAATCTGATTTACTGATTTGTAATATTTATTTTCTTACAGGACTCTGTTCAGTCTTTTAAGTTTCCATTTGGAATTATTCTCTCCGACTCATTGCTTTGACCATCCCTTACTTTACCTAATAAACCCAGCTGCCTAATATACCACAGCTAGTTTTTAGATTATATGTACATTTTGTTTCTTATGTTCTGTAGTATGTGTTTTGATTTAAAAAATAAGCCTAAGTATATTATTATTATTTTGATTATTTTTATTGAAGTGTAGTTACTGAGAGTAAACTCTAATTTGAAGGTTTTTTTTGTTTGTTTGTTTTTTGTTTTCTTATACCTTTGGGAAGTTCTACCAGAACTCTTGACTATGTAATTCCCTGTTAGAGATGAACCCATGTGATGTAACTCCACTAGACTTCCTTATTCCCTGGTCCTGTGGGTCCGCCTGCCAGCATTTTGCTGTTCAAATTCCTTGGCCAATAGTCAGCTGTTTGGGGTCATGTACTGGCTTCAAAATCACTGTACATGGTGATTGCAGCCATGAAATTAAAAGATGTTTACTCCTTGGAAGGAAAGTTATGATCAACCTAGACAGCATATTAAAAAGCAGAGACATTACTTTGTCAACAAAGGTTTGTCTAGTCAAGGCTATGGTTTTTCCAGTAGTCAGGTATGGATGTGAGAGTTGGGCTATAAAGAAAGCTGAGAACCAAGGAATTGATGCTTTTGAACTGTGGTGTTGGAGAAGAGTCTTGAGAGTCCCTTGGACTGCAAGGAGATCCAACCAGTCCATCCTAAAGGAGATCAGTCCTGGGTGTTCATTGGAAGGACTGATGCTGAAGCTGAAGCTCCAATACTTTGGCCACCTGATTCAAAGAGCTGACTCAGTGGAAAAGTCCCTGATGCTAGGAAAGATTGAGGGTGGTAGGAGAAGGGGACAACAGAGGATGAAATGGTTGGATGGCATCACCGACTCAATGGACACAAGTTTGGGTAAACTCTAGGAGTTGGTGATGGACAGGGAAGCCTGGCATGCTGTGGTTCATGGGGTTGCAAAGAGTTGGACACGACTGAGCAACTGAACTGAAATGAACTGGCAAGATGGCTTAAACATGATTACCTTCCACACAGCTGCTTTAGCCAAGAAAAACTCAAACTTTTTTACCAAGCCAAACCATAGGAGTAGAAGTTGTTCACTGAGGTTCCTTCTCTCCACTCTGTCCTTTCCAATTTTATTTTTCCCTGTTTAAATAGTCAAAGAAGACCTAGCTTACACGTATGTCCAACAATGCAAAAAGAAAAAGAAACATCCTCTCGTTGTTTATGTGCTGTTGTAAGTGATTTCCTTTGATGCTTCGAGCACCATGTTAGTTTCCGTAGGGCAGATGCATGCCCTCCTCTTTATCTTGACTTGAGATAGAAACAGAAGGATCACTACACTCTCTTTCTTACTCACATGGCAGACAATCCACATGTCCTCCTTTGTTCATAGGCTGAGGAGGATAGGGCAGAAAGTGTGATAGGGTTACTTGACCTTGTTCCATTTCTAAATAAGACATAGGAAATGTTCCAATTTCCTAATTGTTACATGATAATTCTGTCAGTCGTTTTAAAGCCATTAGCCAATAAAAAAAGCCCCACTCTACATCTTCATAACTAAATAAGCAAGCAGAAATAACATTCTATGTATCAATAGACATATATAAGTATACCTATTTATATGTGTATATACATATATATGGGCAACTCGTGTGGCTCAGATGGTAAAGAATCCACCTGCAATACGGGAGAACTGGATTTGGTCCCTGGAGCAGGGAAAGGCTACTCCGTCCAGTATTCTGGCCTGGAGAATTCCATGGACTATATTGTCCACAGGGCTGCATGTATACATTTATTTTCTACAGAAAAGCATTCTCTTTTGAACCCTTGTATCCACAGAACTCTGTTTATAATTTTCAAATGTGAAGAGTGAATAAAATCAAAAGCATAGGTTAGTATTTAGCATTTATATAGAACTTGTATTAGAATAGTACTTTAGAATAATTTAATCCTTATAACAGTCCTGGAAGGGAGGCCCAGTTACCCTCCCTTTATAAATGAGGCAACAGAAACCTGGAAAGGTTGATGACACACTATGTAGCTGATTGGTGGCCACCACCGATTAAAGCACAAAGGTCTTGACTTGGAGAGATGTTGTTCAACCTTTGGGCCCTAAAAAAATGAGATTTCTTAATAAACCTGTGAGTCATGGAGAGGAGGCCCAGACTGACTATGATTTTACTAGGTTGTTTCCACTGCATCTCATTGATGGCTTAAATCATCTTAGTGCTGCTGAACCCTTTTCAGCAATAAAATAAAAAGTGTATTAAGTGCTAAATTCTGCCCATAACTGGTATTTCTCATTGACTGCAAGTTTATGGAAGTTGTCAGCTTCAGAGACTAACTTATATGAAGGCAATCCAGCCTCTGTAGGTAGATGAATTGATGTAGTCAGAAATGATGAGGATAAAATTAACAAATTTACCAGTCTTTTGGAGCTGAGGCTACATTTGCCAGTTTTTATATGCCAGCACCATCTCCTTACAAAGCCCCAGAGTTGAAGCATTTATCATTTTCACCTTCAGACACTGTTACCTAGATACCTCAGTTTGTTACAAGCTTGAGATCACCATAGCAACCAATTAGTATTTATGTTGCTAAGGCAGGATACAGAGAAAGAGGAAAGCAGAATGTGCTTACTCATTTTTATATGACCTCAATGGGGAAAGGATAAAATGCTGATTCCGGTGTCCAAATTCCTACCAACTTCTCTCATTCTAATGTATATTCACATTTGTCTTTTGCATGAGTAAACCACTTGATGGCGAATCACTTACAGTATGAATAATAAACTCTATAATTGCTAATAGCGCCCCCAAAAAGGTGAGAAAAAGGAAAGAGAATTGTATTTCCTGGTGTGCTCGCCTGTTTTGAGATTTGGGTTTCACAATCTAAGCCTTCAGCTCACTCTTTCTCAAGATCTTCAGCATCAAATCACGTATCTTCCTCTTGCTTTTTGAAAGACTATAACCAGTTCCACGAGCTACTGTAATTTGTATTTTGGTTGTATTTTAGCCTCCTCACTTTAATTGTAAGTAATCTGAAGAACATAGGAAGAGTACGATCATTTAGGTACAAACCTCAGCTCCAACACAAACTAGCAAAGGAGCCTCAAGCAAGCCAATATCCTCCTTGGCTCAGTGCCTAAAACAAGTCAGTATCTTGGGGTTGGATAGGGTAAATGCTCATTAAGATGGAGCTGTCTTTTGCCAACTCCTTTAAAAATATACATAGTCATTTGAAATAAGTGTCTTTTTTTATGTGTTTGTGTGTGTATTCTACACTGAATACTTTGTTCTTTTTTGAAAATCTAATTCTTAAAAAACTTTCCATACAGCAGGGCCATCTAAACTCTTCCCCGTATGACGCTGCATCGCAAAGACACTTGAGCTGTTGACACTGAGCACCCTGGATTGCATGAACACGTGGATATCTATAATGTCACTGATCACCAATGAGGTCTGGTCATTTTTGTTCTCCTTGTTTATAGAAAATTCCCATAAGCAACATAACTGCCCTCAAGGTTTATCTTGAAACAGCTCAGTACCCTTTGGAATTAACGAAATAGACTAAGAAATTATTACTCTGAAAAGCTAAGTAGTTTGGATAAATTGGGTAAAGAATTAAAACTTTCCTTCTTTTCAATTTGTTGTAAATAGTTTTCACAGCAAAGAAATGGTAAAAGCTGGGTTCATAGACCATATAGGAGATGGAGTAATCTTTCTGGTCTATGTGATTTCAGTCTCTTTTGACAAGTCAAGTAAGATAATTAGTTAGACAAGTTGACAAACTATTTAAATGAAGCTCTTTTAATGATTTAACAGTTTGTAGACATTCCCAACAATCACTGCAACCATAATCCACACCAGAGCTGTCTCCTCGTCAATCAAGGGCATACATGGCTCTGTCCCCAAAGTCCCTTCATCAGTTTGACTGAAAGCTCTGAGGGCAGCTCCAGGTTCCATGCCTCTTGCATCTACTCTCTGCCCACCTCTACTTCACTGTCTTTAATAGATATTGACAAAGTGATATATTTTTTGAATGGTTGCTAATGCCAAAACAATGACAGTAGTAAAAATAATCAAATAACACTAAGCTTATTTGGACTTAACCAACAGAGATGAGTAGCCATCACTGTTATTCTGCTGGATAAGTTATTTTTCTGTTTTTCTTCTTCATGTAGATGATGCCTCAAGGCTTTCCTGTTTGATACATGAACACAGTGATAAGCTTTTTCCCACAGAATAGTTGACTTCAAATGTGAAACTGTGAATAAAACATAACATACTTATTTCTACCAGCAACTTTATATGAGAAGTTTTTAAAAGGCCTCAAAGTTATTATTCTTAACATTATCTTAGACTATTTTAGATAAACATTAAAATGTTAGATTCTTCTGAGTTTTTTTTTTTTTTAGTAACAATGTCTATATTAAATAGTGCCTTTCTTTTCTAAAGGCCAACTAGTTCAGTGCTAAACAATTCACTTTCTCTAAGTTTTCAGTACAAAAAATGTAATGGAATCATGTAATTATAGAGGAATGGAAGGCATTAACTGCCTATGAAAATTCTCCAGGACCTAATATAAAATCAAATCCAGGCAAATTAATTAAATAGAATCAAAAGTAAAAAATATATTTTCTAGTACCTTCAATGTGCAGTGTCATGTACCAGACAATGCAAAACATACAGATATAAAAAATAATTACAGTCCCTCCCCTTGGGAACTAATCAATCATTTGGTAGCCAACACCTAAATGGGTGGGCAGCTAAACAATTTTAAGAGATCAAATAATATTTTAAGAAATGTTATAAAGTACAATTTGACTCTAAGTCTTAAAGAAAAAGAGACTATGGGCATTAAACAGATATAAGTCCAGAGGTGGGAAAAATCATTTCAGATGGAGGGTGTTCAGTCCGTCCTTCCTTTGCAACTGCCTCTTAAAATTGTATCCCTCTGAAAATTCTCCTTCGGGAAGAATTTTGTGGAAGACAGAAAGTGGCCAACTTCTTGGAACATGTACTGTACATGTCATTAGCTTGGAATTTATTATAGAATGTCTTTTACTACTACTTATGTTTTTAGAAGTATAAATAATGCAATAAGTGAAAGTTGCTCAGTTGCATCCTACTCTTTGCGACCCCATGGGCTATACAGTCCATGGAATTCTCCAGACCAAAATACTGGAGTGAGTAACCTTTCCCTTCTCCAGGGGATCTTCCCAACCAAGGAATTGAACCTGGATCTCCTGCATTGCAGGCAGACTCCTTACCAGCTGAGCCACAAGTGAAGCCAAAGAATACTGGAGTGGGTAGCCTGTCCCTTCTCCAGTGGATCTTTCTGCTGGAGTCTCCTGCATTGCAGGCAAGGCAGATTCTTTACCAACTGAGATATCAGGGAAGCCCAAATAATACAGTAATGGTGATAATAATAGCTACAGCTAAAAAAAGCCAAGTGTTATGCAAAGTGTTCTATGTACATCATCTTTTTTTCCCCTTAATTTTTGTATCATTTGGTAGTTAGAATTTCTAAGTCCTATTTAACTGTGTGAGGAATTTTGACTTAATTCTAAAAAGAAATGTTGTAACATAGTTTGCCAAGAATAGATCCATGATGTCAAAGTATGTGTTATGTCACTAAGTGTGTATTATGCCAAAGTCTGTGACATTGACACTGATTTTTTTCAGCCTTAACCACTGAGCTCTGGAGTTCTAGAGCTAGATGATAAATTTTGATGACAGAGGCAATGCCTCTGTGTTCTGGTGAGACTCAAAGAGACTGAGTTTGAACCTCAAAATTGAGTCTTATACTGAGTAACTCTATCATTAGTCCACGAAGAAATAATTAAGATTTTAAGAAATCACACTTCAAAGATACCTGAGTTCAATTACTGACTGCTCAAATTATATGTTCTTTCAGTAGAGTGAATTCGAATTTACTGTTTCTAGAAACTGAAAACTTGGGTACTGACTCTGATTCTAATCCATCTTTATGAAACTTTTGGGAAGGGATTTACATGCTCTGTGTCTTGATTTTCATCTGTACAATGAAGGAAATGAGAATACCACTGATTATAGAAAATTCTTAAAGATATGTAACTACCAGACCACCTTACCTGCCTCCTGAGAAACCTGTATGCAGATCAAGAAGCAACAGTTAGAACTAGACATGGAACAATGGACGGGTTCAAAATCTGGAAAGGAGTATGTCAAGGCAGTATATTGTCACCCTGCTTCTTAACTTATATGCAGAGTACTTCATGTGAAATGCCAGGCTGGATGAAGCACAAGCTGGAATCAAGATTGCTGGGAGAAATATCAATAAACTCAGATATGCAGATGACACCACCCTTATGGCTGAAAATGAAGAGGAACTAAGGAGCCTTCAGATGCAGGTAAAAGAGGAGAGTAAAAAGCTGGCTTAAAACTCAGCATTCAAAAAACTAAAAATCATAGCATCTGGTCCCATCATTTCATGGCAAATAGATAGGGAAATAGTGGAAACAGTGACAGACTTCATTTTCTCCAAAATCTCCAAAGTCATTGCTGACAGTGACGGCAGACTTGAAATTAAAGGATGCTTGCTCCTTGAAAGAAAAGCTATGACAAATCTAGACAGTGTATTAAAAAATACAGAGACATACTTTGCCTAACAAACGCCCAAACAGTCAAAACTACGACTTTTCCAGGAGTCATGTATGGATGTGAGAGTTGAACCATGAAGGGTGAACACCAAAGGACTGGTTCTTTTGAACTGTGGTATTGACGTAGACTCCTGAGAGTCATTTGGACTGCAAGGAAATCCAACCAGGCAATCCTAAAGGAAATCAGTTCTGAATATTCATTGGAGGGACAAATGCTGAGGCTGAATGAAGCTACAATATTCTGGCCACTGATGAGAAGAGCCAATTCATTGGAAAAAACCCTGATGCTGGGAAAGACTGGAGGCAGGAGGAGAAGGGAACAAAAGAGGATGAGATGGATGGATGGCATCACTGACTCAATGGACATGCATTTGAGCAAGCTCTAGGAGATGGTAAAGGACAGGGATGCCTGGCGTGCTACAGTCCATGAGGTTGCAAAAAGTCAGGCACAACTGAGTAACTGAACAACAACAATAACAAGGGGTTGTTTATGTCCTTGTGAATATTAAATGAGAAAATCTATGTCAGGGGGCTAGAACTGTGCCTGACAAGTAAGTAATCAAAATATTAACATTGTCATCATTTCCGGGACATTGGAGACATTCACCTAACTTCTGCAATGGAGGGATTGAATAGTTGGTCATCACCTATTGTTTATGAACTGTTCTGTGTAAATATCCTGAAGTGACAAGGCAGGATTTGCTGGAGGACCCAGAAGTGAATCTGCCAGACACAGAAAACAAAATGAAATTTACAAATCAGTGCCAAACACCACCTCAGAAACTATACCTGGAGTCAGTTCCCTCTCTTGGTGAATCTAGCTAAAGATGGAGACAAAAATGGATCTTCCTTTTCATTGAACTTTCCCAAAGAATTAGAAATTGGAGATTCTTTTAAAGTTTTTTGTATGTGTTTTAGAAAAGATGTGTATGCCTATGTATGTGTGTATGTATTCACATACACTTAGCATTTCTTTTCCTTTCTAAAACCCTTAAAAATGGCTTAGAGTCTTTTCTCTCTTTTTGTTTTATTTGTTTTGAGTGGTTTTTGAGTCATTCTGTGCTACTCAGGATGCAATGGCAGCAAGTCTGAGTTGGTTTCTCTTTCACTGGCTTTGTCATTCAATCTGCAGAGACATATTTGACATGGAAATCTCCAAATGAAAAATCAAGATCTATTCAGTTCTGCTTATCTTAGAAAGACTATATTTTTTACCCATCCCCAAAGTGCAATTTCCTAAAAGGACTAAAAGAAGCCATCAAGCTACTTTGATACTAAACAATCAAAGAAAATAGTGGACTGAGAAAGCTTGTCATTTTTTTCAAGCTGTAGAAATACTGATTAATTTCTTTCTCTAAATCAACCAATCAATTTTATATCAAATGCTCTGTTGACTGCCTATTGAATTCTTAGGTTTGATCTTTGTTTTGTGAGGTGAAGAGTGGGAATGAAGAAGCTAACAATTATTGATCACCTGTGCCAGAAAACTGACTTATGGATCCCTCTGCTCCATGGGTCATTCTAGAAGAGGGTTATAATAAGTCCGTAATAACAAAAATAAGTTTTCTATGGCTCTACCACAATGCACAATTAGAAGAACTTCAAATCTCCTCCCTTCAATCCACTCCAGGTACTTTTGAGAGTTTCTGCTGAGTGACCAGCATGTGCTGACCTGCCCCGTTTACTGGACAAGCACTTTGCCTGTGGCGCACCATCCCACTGTCTTCTCAGTTTCTTCCTGTACCTCTGACAACTTCTTCACAACAAAACTTCTGATTATTCTAAGGCCATTATTGCATCCACCAGAACTGCAATATGCCTCTTGTCATTACTTTCCCTCCTAATCTGGTTATCCCATCATTCCACCTCTTATCATCTCAATAACCTTATCTAAGAGGTTGATTTCAATTTTCAGCCTCTTCTTTGACTCTTAGCTTTCCCTAACACCCTACATCCAACGGATCAGCCAATCTTACCAACCATGACTTTAAATCTACCTACTACCACAATTATTTCCCCAAACCATCTTCACCACAATTCTGTCCCTAGTCAATATTTTCTGTTTCCAACCATGACAACAGCCTCTTAAATAGCCATCTCTCTATTTGATGACTGAAATGGCCCCCAAGAGATAGTTTTCCAATCTATTTTATCTACATGATGTCAGCACTAATTTTTAAAATGCAAATATGACCATGCCATACTTTTTCTTAAAGCATTTTAATGATGCCCTGTTTATCTGAGGATAGAGATCCAATATTTTGTCCCTTCCTTTCCTTACAGCCTTATCATCACATCCTTATCAGACAGATCACTTGTTAGCCAAACTAAACTTTCTTATGTTTCCTACAGATGCTATGCTCTCTCTTTATTATATACCAATATACAATTTCTTCCTCATTCTAGAATAATGACCTTCCCTGTAGAATGTCAGCTATCATCCTTAGGTTTCACTTTAAGCTGAGTTATTCAAGAAAGTTTCCCACTACCACTGTATACCCCCAAACTGGCATAAGAGGTGCTTCCTGTATATTCCCACAGGACCCTGTACATCCACTATCATTATCTATCTCAACTGTTTATTTGGCTTTTTCCTTCACTACCCCAATACAGTAAAATAATGAGGATGAGTTATTAGCAGTATCTTTCAAATGCCTGGGCTATGAAAGATGCTTAGTTGAAATCAGAAATATAAGTGAACAATGAAAAGTGATGATATTTACTTCCCAGGCTGCCAATACCACTACCAATGGCAATGATGCTCCTTGGAAAACAATTATGCCACTGATGTCAGCACTGGGGACATAGATACCCAGAGTTGATTTTGAAACATCTGCAAAGCAGTTGATTCCTCAACCATTGCAGTGGACACTGAGCTGGAAATCTGTTCATGTTGGCAAGTACATGAGGACCCTCCTCAGAAGACTTGAAACAGAGCTTTTATATTTTATCCCCCTGTTTGTCCATCTCCTTATAAATCAGACATAAGCCAGTGGGACCTGGAATAAAGAATAGCAGACTGGCAGAAGTAAAATATTTAATTTGCAAATCATTTCTCCTCCTAATGACACTTGTACCTCTTTTGAAGACACTATGATTGTTTTCCTAAAGTGAGTTTTTACTAGGATGATGTCAGGTCTGAAATGAAAATAAATTCTCATTCTCTTTTAAAGCAACTATGTCCCTTGCTAATCCTGTAGAGGAATCTAAGGGTGAACACAGATTAGTTCAAAATAAGCTTGTGGTAAATACATTACGTATCTATGAATCATGTACTCAGTATGCATCATATAGTCAGATAATGAAGGCTCTGAACATCTCTCCATACCCTAAGATCACTTCTATACTTCATACTACCTTCCTTCTAAAGTAAAGCAGAAAATGTTCAGAATATGAACTAATATTTTGCATTAGAAAATAGCCACTAGGGAAGATTTTAAAGTGTCTGCATACTAGTTTCCTATCTGTCCCTAGCTAGCTCTGTGGCATTCAACAAAGAAAATACCTCAGTGAGCCCATTCTCCTCATTTGTAAAACTCTGTTTCTATAATAGGATTGCTGAATTCCCCTTTCATTCATGAAATCCCATAAATTAATCTCTCTCCTCAAACAAGTAGCAATCTACTAAGAGAGGTAAGGTTTAGCAAAAATAATAATAACAGTATATTGTGTAACTAAGGGCTGATAAAAGCTTATAAAATTGAACCTACATACAAAAGAAACCTAAGTGGAGTTATTAGAAAAATAAAATTTAGGACAGATGGATCTTGAGTCAGCTTTGAATGAAAACTAAAATAGAAAGGCCAAAAAGCTGCAGTTATTTAGTAACTAGACGTCTAACAAAGCTATATTTTGGCCAATGGGGTCTAATTTAGCCAGGGCCCAAGGAAAAGTGACTAATATTAATAACAATGAAATAGATTGCAATCTATTAAAACAAAAGATTAGGTTTAAAGAATTAACATAAATTCTCAGTCCTTAAATTGGCAAAGCTTCATTCATCGGGAAAGTCAACTATACAGAACAACTTACATCTGTGGACATTGACTGTAATAATAATAACCACAATTCTGGCAAAGGAAAAGACAGATGGACCCAACTCCTAGGCCTTACTATCACTCCTCCTGACTGCTCTGGCTTATTTTCAGCATCAACAAAATGGTGGGGTGGTTATGATAGATCTTTGCATAGCATTGATTCAAGCATGTGTTGAAACAAGCCTGCTCTGTGTAATTCATTTATATCACTGGCTCATACCTGCCTTTTCTCCCCTTCCTTCCATCTTGCATATCTCTAAGATGAGCATTTATCTTACTTTGCTCTCCTGTTCCTCTTCTGTTGTCAGTCTAGCAGGTGTTCTTTTCAGATTGCTTTCATTCTTCATTATTCATTCTGGGTCCCTTTCTACCTTTGTGTCCATTTTTATCCTTCCCTTTCCTTCTTATGCACCTCAGGTGCCAAAGCTAGCCATTTGTCAGAAATGTTTGGTGCTGTTTGTTTGTGGTTATTTCCCCTTAAAGTAGGGCTTAGCAAATCCACCTGGCAAGCTGTTTCTTCTTTCTAAGGAAAGAAAGGCTTTCTAAGCTTAGGAGAAGTTAGAAATCAGGCCTGTCATTTTTCTTCACACCTGCTCCTGTCCTGATGCAACCATTCTTCTTTAGGGGCTCTGCTTTGGAATGACATCATCACTTATTTTTGCCAGCAATAAATGTAGTTGACTGTAATTTACCTGTTCCTAAAGTTCAGAGGTTCAGATCACTGCAGGCTTATGAGCATCTGCCAAGTTGGTCTTGTTGAGCATCACAGAAAAGTATCTAAATATGTGTGCAAATTCATTTCTTTAGGCATTTTCCAGGGCTACTCATTGAGACTGTCCTAATGAATCACATCCACCCTTTCAAAGTGGTTCACAGCCCACAGCTGGCTCATTAGATGATCTCACAAAATATGCTGCTTCAGCATCTTTGTCAGGAAGACATGGCCCGTCAGCATCAGAGTGGCCAGTGACAGCCTCCAGGCATGAGTGGACAAAAGCCTCAGAATCAGGAAAGGGCTCCTGATTCAACTCTCATTAGTATAGTAAAAAAAAAAAAAAAAAATCACCCATATTATATGGGCTTCTGATATATCACACCAACAAGGAGATGTAGAAAATCCTTATTTAGGAAAAAATTAAAATAGGAAAATGAAAGTTGCACAGTCGTGTCCAACTCTTTGCGACCCCATGGACTATAGAGAATTCTCCAGGCCAGAATATTGGAGTGGGTAGCCTTTTCCTTCTTCAGGGAATCTTCCCAACCCAGGGGTCAAACCCAGGTCTCTCACATTACAAGAAGATTCTTTTCCAGCCAAGCCACAAGGGAAGCCCAAGAATGCTGGAGCGGGTAGCCTATCTCTTTTCCAGAGGATCTTCCTGACCCAGGCATCAAACCAGGGTCTCCTGTATTGCAGACAGAATTTTAACCAACTGAGCTATCAGGGAAAACCCAATATATTGCAGCTATTTATAAGAATGTGTTTGAGTATGATTTGTATATATTTCAACATAGCCAAAAACTTCTTTTATATGCCATAGAATTTAGAGGAACCAAACTCTGTGACAAGAAAAACAAAGTATGTCAGTAAAGATGCCTTCTTATTGAAGTTGCACAGGGATTCTTAAAGTAGTGGCAGACTGGACGGAGTACTAACAATAATCTGTAGCCGGCAGCATTTCTACAACCTGTCCTTACATCAAATTCTAATTGAGCACTTTATTTTTCAGTTTAGTCAAATACTGTAATAGTGCTCCCAGCTCGCAGACTTTTTTGCCTTCTGATCTGGACATGTGCAGCAGCATGAACTGACTGACAACAAAATTCTTTCCATTTGAAAGTAAAGATTTCCAATTTATTTTCTTCTGTAGTTGTAAGTAAACATTCTGAGGGGGGAAAAAGAGTTTATATACATTGTCTGATTCAGAACTTGGCTTCTTATTATTCAGGGATTTCTGAAGGGTATGTATAATGTTAGCTACAACTCTAGACACTTTTCATTTCTTCATACTTCTGTTAGCAATTGATTCTGTAGATTTAAAAAACAAATGTTCAAAAGATATCACTCTAGCCAATAATTCTGTAGCCAATAATCCTCACTATCCTGTGCTGTATTTTTTTTTTTTATTTTCTGTCTTCTTCTTTAAAGCATCAGCTTCAATACAGGGTACTTTTCTTTTTAACTTTTCTTCAATTCTCTGAAAAGGCATCTAATAGTATCGAGAGGAAATATATGTAAACATTTTTTGGGGGGACTAGCACCCACATATTTCTCTGTCACTGTCTAGAAGAGTTCTGTCATGGTTCTTTCACTGAGCTAGTCAAAAAACAAATGACTTATCACCATCACTAGTCAACAAAACATGTTTTGCAAAAATACACCAGAGATTTGAATAAAATTGTATTAAAGCATTATGTATAACTGATTCACTTTGCTGTACAGCAGAAACTAGCAACATTGTTAAGAAACTATGCTCAAATAAAAATTAATTTAAAAATTATGTAATGTTTATACTCTTCTGAGCCAATTTTTCTGTGGCAGCTTTGTGAGGTGTTTATAGCAGTTTATATTTCTTTTGTCTTCATATGTGTCCATCCATATTTAAAGACTGTATGTAGGACATAGTGCCTCATAGAGTTTCTTTGGCCAGATTCCTTTATCAATTCATATTTTGTATCTAAAAAGCATGACCTGCAGAACGTCTGCTGGAAAATGATAAGAAAGTTTGTAGAGTTGTAGAAACATCTGCTTAGTTTATATTACAGTTATTGATAACAATGTTCCAAAACCTATAATGCTGCAAAAGCTGAATGAGATTTTTTTTTCTTTTTGTCTTCAGGTGTCATATTTTCTACATGCAAAAATAATGAGAGCACCTCCAGCTGCAGAATGGATAACATTTGAGCACTAAAGGGCTTGATGAGATGGATATTTAGACTACCACAATAACAGAAGCAGGTCTAGAAGGAGGCATTTGGATTTAAGAACAGGAGAGTTAGTTACTAAGATACTTTCCACAGCAGTTTGTGCATCCTTGAATAAAGAAAAGTTTAATAGCAGTTTTTAATTATAAGTACAGGATAAGCTCAATATTTGTTCAGTTGCTAAGTCGTGTCCAACTCTTCTTTTGCGACCCCATGGACTATAGCCCCCATCAGTCTCCTCTGTCCATGGTATTTCCCAGACAAAAATACTGGAGTGAATTGCAATTTCCTTCTCCAGGGAATCTTCCTGACCCAGGGATTGAAATGTGTCTCCTGCATTTCAGGCAGATTCTTTACTGCTGAGCCACCAGGAAGCCCTGGGCTCAATAATGCAGTCAAACAATAGATAAATGCAGAAATCCCCACTCACACTTTATTTGAAGTGACAAGTATTGTGCTCAGTTGCTTCAGTCATTTCTGACTCTTTATGACCCCATGGACTGTAGCTCTCCAGGCTCTTCTATCCATGGAATTCTCAGGCGAGAAGAATGGAGTGGGTTGCCATGCCTTCCTCTAAGGGATCTTCCCAGTTCAGGGATTGAACCCACGTTTCCTGCATCTCCTGCATTGTAAGTGGATTCTTTACCACTGAGCTACCAGGGAAGCCCTGACAGGTATTAGGGGTATCTTTTATTCTCTAATGTTTTTCTAAAGATAATAGCTCATATTATTCACAGTGCTGAAAAATTTGTCTTTTCGATTCTCAGAATTGTTGGAATGTAATGACAGTAAACACACACAGAACTGTCTTCCTTTCGGTAAATGACTCCAGACCCTACACCTACTGGATATTCTATAACTCAGTTTTCCTTTTATTGTTGATGGACACATAGAGCGTCTCCAATTGTCCTTTTTAAAAGAATTAAAAGTCAGTCACTCTTGCTCATTTGTGTAGATATCTACATAAGATGGATATCTGAAAACAGCATAATGTGACCAATTTTCACTTGTAAATTTAAGATTTTCATAGATAGGCTTCCCAGGTGGCACAAGTGGTAAAGAATCTCCTGACAATGCAGGAGATGTACAAGATGTGGGTTTGATTAATGGGTCGGGAAGATCCCCTGGAGAAGGAAATGGCAACCCACTCCAGTATTCTTGCCTGGAGAATCCCATGCACAGAGGAGTCTGGTGGGCTACAGTCCATGGAGTCACACAGTCAGACACTACTGAAGTGACTGAGCATGCATAGGCTACCAATGATTTTCAAAACAAGTCTTGATAATTTACTGTTCTGCCAATAATGTAGAAGATATGTGTTTGATAAAGTTCAATATTCTTGTTCTTTTAAGTTTTGGCAGTCTAATAGATTTAAAGTGTTACTATGTTATGTGAGTATCTTATCAGCTCCCCAGGTGGCTCAATGGTAAAGAATTTGCCTGCCAAGCATGAGACACAGGAGATGTGGCTTCCATCCCTGGATCGGGAAGATACCCTGGAGGAGGAAATGGCAACCCACTCCAGTATTCTTTCCTGGGAAATCTAATGGACAGATAAGTCTGATGGGCTATAGTCCACAGGCTTGCAAAGAGTTGAGTATGACTTAGGAACTAAATAGCAGTAGCCATATATTTAATGCACATCTGTATTTATTTTTTATTTGAAATACCAACTTCTTTTATTTGTTTTTATTCCTTGAGATTTTCTTTCTGTAATTTATTTGGGTAAGCTCTTTGTGCATTGTGGATATTCATCATTTGCCTATTACAACTACTGCATACATTTTCTCTAAATATGTCATTTGTTCCTGAACTTGTTTTTAAACATTGCCAATCTGAAGTGTCTATTTGAATTTGTCAGACTTTTTCCTTATAACTTCTGCAGAAAATGTACAGGCAGAGATAATCATAGTAACTTATTAAAATAGATATTTTTAAAAGACAATTACAAAAACTGTTTTTTCTTCTACAATTATTTGAAGTCTACAAGAAAGTAGACTAAAAATTGAAAATAGTTTGTAACTGAAAGCTTGCTTGACTCTAGCAATAGATCCTTTATTTTACTGATTTGGAGGTGGGGTAGAAGGAGAGCTATCATTTAGTGACTGACTTGAATACAAAAATTAAGCTACAGAATGAAGGCATATAAGGCATTTCATGCCATCCTCCCCTCAGGGTTAACTGTGCAAAACGCTACATCCCTGCAGGCAACTGATTTTGTCACAAAATCTTACCTTAGTAGGAATTCAATTATAGCTTGCAAAGTTTATGTGAAAAACACATGAATGCAGCTAAATTATTTCATAGTCTCATTCAGATAAACATAAACGTAGTAGGGAGTGCAATGACCTTATACCCAGGAAGTGTCCATTTCAACATCTATTTGTGAATCTCAATCTCATAGGGGCATGAGGAGTTGGGATCCTATTTCTCTTCAATTTCTAAATTGTTGAGATTTGTTCTTATTCATTTTTAAGCCTGGACTATTAGGTAAGTAGGTCAATACTCTACTTGTTTTTAATCTCTATATGAATAAGCTGTTTTCCCTTACTGAGCCTTTCCAATCCCAAGGCCTTAAGGCTTAGTCAGAAGGACAGGAACATATCAACAGTCAAGAGCAGGAAGCTCACTAGCAAAGAAAGTACTAAAACATTTGTTCTCATCTGTGTACACACACACACACACACAAAAATTACAGTACTCCCTGAAGGCCAACTGTACTTGACTTTGCATTAAAGAACTGTTTGCAACTAAAATACTCTTAGCAAGCGTGTTGGGGCAGCTACTATTTTTGTTGTGCTAGATATGGAATTTAAATAATTATTATGAATTGATTTCTAAGACAATTGCACTTATAATACAATTTTCAGAGAGTAAAGGCTACATAGTAAATTTGCAATATTTTATCCATTACAAAATTTAAGGAAATAAAAAGCAAAACAAAAATACAAGGGATCAAAAAAAGTCTTATTTGTTTAATTACTAATGTACTTATTTACTGGTGGTTGGGAGTTTTTTGGCTGGGGTGGGTGTATCATTTTCTTAGAAACAATTTTTTTTAAGTACATAGATATTTTTCCCCCCTCAATACAAACATTTCTAGTATGAACTAAGGAAATGTTTGCTAACTAAATATTGTACATCGTGCTTCTATTTTAGCTCCCATATTGGACCTATTTTGACATAAATTGATTTATTTATAGGTTAAGTCTCAATTCTTTTTTGAATAAAATGTAAAATTCAAGAAAGGACACCCATCAGCTCGTCTTTTTTAACTTTACAATTGTTACAGGCAGGTGAACTGCAAGCTCACAAATACTAGTTGGAACTCAGGTCAGTAGCCTTTATTGTAAGGGAAAAGAAATCAACTTAGAACATTCTAGTGGAAACTTTGCCCTTTTGCTGTTGCCTTTCCTCTTAGAAAACAAGTTAAAAGATACCATTGGCCAGGTTAATTGACTTACAAGTGTGTCTTTTTAATAAGTGTCATAAAGTATGTCAGGCTGCTGAAACTTGCTTTCAGTGCATCTTTTAAAAAACTGTTGTCAACCAGATTAAAGTTTATTGTTCACATGTGCATTCAGTTTTCAGGTGGTAATGAAAGACACTGAATTGATTTGCCATGCGTAAAGAGGAAGGGGTTGTGTCCTTTTCTTTCTCTCAATGTGCCTTTCCTGATGGTGTCTCCTCTGAAATGTGTTGCCAACAGACCTTTTTCGGCTCTGGACTCTGGTCTTGCAGATCAGCTCTCAGTGGCCTTTCTGTGTCTAAACAGAGACTTTCTGGAGGATGGAGACAGTAACCATCTGAGGAGTCTTCCCTCAAAATGTCTATTAATTTTAAAACTGGGTATTTTGAATCAAATGACTCCTAAATGAATTCCATTTTCCCCAGGGACTTATATCATTTTTAGAAAGATATATATATATATATAGGTTTTGGTTAGCTGTTGCTCAGTGTTCATGTAAAGCCAACACAGACCACGTGTCTCTCAAGTCCTACCTTCACATTTATAGCCACTTGGTCCTCTGCATGACTGCTTCACAAAAAGACCTAGAACAAGATTTTGGTGAACAGATGGGAAAAATTTGCCAAGTCCTGATTTGCAAAGCTTCCTGTTTCCAAATTTCAGGAACATGAGAAGGACATAAAGAGAAATCTCCAAGTGGTCATGGCTAGATCAACTTCACCAATTTCCTGGCCAGTTGTACATACAATCATTTTGGAATTCAAAACTAGAAACATTACTACTATGATTCTACACACATGCTTTAAGCTGAAGCTTTTGCCTTCCTCTCAGGGCTCAATTTGACATAAAACACATCCACAAATGAATAACCAGCAGAACTGTCTGAGGGGCAGGAAGATGATGAGGGTACCTTCTCTTCTCAATCTTAGTAAAGTCTTTGGCCCAATAATCCCTTCACATCCTCGCTCAACTTTGGCAATATGAAGACTACCATCAAGCACATAAAAAAGAATCTCTACCCAAGCTAAAAATGCTTGATTTCTGCCCTGACATCAGAAATGCCATCACTTGAGGTTTGATGGATGTGTCATTTTAGTGTCTGTCTTCCCACACTAGAATCTAAACATGTTAAAATGTGAGCTCTGTGCTGTTTCTGCATCTCTGGCACCTCGCATAATTTAGATTTGAATAAATATTGAAGGGGAATATGAAGAGTTTTTCACATGGTAATTATCCCTGAATAACACCTCTTTGTGTCAGATAATCTGGGCTGAAGAGGGTGGTTCTACACCTTCCATCTCTGCAGGTGAGACCTGGGCTGCTGCCACCCCATGGGGCAGAAATCTGGGAAGGGGTTAGAGGTCAGAACCAGTGGCAGATGGCAGAGACAGGGTCACTGAGGAAGGCAGTAGCTTCTGAGTGGTATTCAAGTCATATAAAGGTAGGGGTTAAAAAGCAGGTTGACAAATTGAAATGCTATACATGGGAAATAACAGATAAAGTGTAACCATGAACTAAGGTGGGGAAGATGGAGAGGAACTGAATGGAAACAAAAGGAGAAAATACAGGACTCAGCTGTGTTAGCAAAAACTAGTCCCTCTGCATGGCTGCTTGATAGAGTATTATACAGTTTCAGTGACATTTAATAAGCCTGAAAACTTTTAGAATCATCACCTTAGTGAGCATTGAAAATATCCTGTATATTTAAATTGACCCTGTGTTCTTCAAAACCTTTATGTATACAGATTTTCTTTGACTCTGTGGAGCTGGTCCTGATGAAAGAGACAGAGAGAGAGAGAGAGAGAGAAAGAGAGAGAGAGTGTGTGTGTAAGGTTAAGAAGAACACACTCAGGTAAAGGGGCTCCCTTTGGGCCGTGATCTTTTTGGAACTATAGTAATAGAGGGCCTGGGGCTGCCCTATGGCCATTTCTCAGCCCATTCACTATAAATTGGCCTCATCTCTACAGCTTTCTAAAACCAATCCTCCCCTCAGGATGTCACAGTATTTGGGGAGCCCTACATATTCCCATATAAAGCATCGCAGTAGTCAGCATCAAGCCAGCCTTGCCGTTTTTATGCCGACAATCTTAGTAATTAGATTTCTCCTAGTCCCCAGCACATGGGCTGTTGTTCAGTTTATCCCGCCTGGTCCCTTGTTTCACTGTTCATCACTCAAATCTTGGTCTCAGAAGTTTCTCCTTTTGAAGAAAGAGTCAGACCAGCTGCTCCTCTCATTACCTGCTCCTGTTATGGCCAGTCTCTTGGTAAGAAGTCACATTGCCTCCTATCTCTGCTTCCTCACTCACAGCCTCCTCCCTCTTAGAATCTTTCCCCACAACCCTTCACCAGTTCAAAGCTGACAGGACTGTTAGAGCCTTCTCTGACAGTCTCAGCCTTTCTTGACCTCTCTGTGATTTATTTTCTATTTCTCACAGCAAGGGTCACAAGTGTTTAAAACATGCATAATGATCTGCGGGTCCTATAGTCCTTTCTTTTTTATTTATTTATTTATTTTCTTTACATTATCATGTTGGTTTTGCCATGCATTGACATGAATCCGCCATGGGTATACATGTGTTCCCCTTCTAGAACCCCCTCCACCTCCCTTCTGATTCCATCTCTCTGGGTCATCCCAGTGCACCAGCCCTGAGCACCCTGTATCTAGCATCTGTAGTCCTTCCTTGATGCACTGTCATTTGTGCCTAAGATCATCCTTGTGAAATATACTGGGCAGGGCTGGTGTTCCTGTTCATGGATTAGAGGCTCCTCATGGGGGAGTGACTTGATTAGCTTTCGCAAGTGGGTTTTCGGACGTTGGGTGGCACCCATGTTCTCCTCTACTCTATCCTTTCTGATTCAGAAAAGGTGGCTATATAGGGTGGGGTTATCTAGCGAAGGATCCTGGGAGAGGTGGCTTTTAAGCCAGGCATGCCCAGAAGGAATCAGTAGATCAGCCTGGGCAAAAGAACTGTGTAGGCTGAGGAAAGGGAATAATCAGCAGGCTTTCTTGTCTGAGAACAACAGGTGTGTGTGTGGGGGGGAGCAGGCTTCAGGAACTTGGGATAATTGGGCAAATGGTAAGACCAAAGGATGGATAAATTTAACCTATAAGTGCTTGTGTGCCTGTGTGTGTTTATGCATATATGTATGTACATGTGTGCAAGGTGGGAGAGAGTTTGGTGAGTGATGGCAGGAAGAAGGGTGCCTTCAGCGGCCAAAAACTAGAAGAATAGATCTCCTATCATGGAAACAGATCCAGACTTGGGACCAAAAAGTCTGGTTTCTTTTCAGAAAGGTCAGGTGGGAGCGACACAGTACTTTGTGACACTACCATTCTGAACCTCATGACCCATGAAATGAACATGGTAAAATAGCTGCTTCAGCAGCAGGTACAATGATAGGGGGTTAAAAATAAAAATGAGATAGTATGTTTGAAAGCACACCATAAGGTAGAATGAGCTCTATACAAACCGTATTTTATTCTACTATTAAGAAGCATCAGCAGAAAACCACTGTGGAAGAACTAACACATACACACTTGTGCATGAAAACTCACATGGACATGTTTCAAGAGATGATACTATTGAAGTCCATTGTCCCTTCCCCCTGAGCTGAGATGTTGTTCCAACAATTCCACTGATCGCCATGAGGTCTCCTCCCTTGTCTCCCCATGAGGTCTTGGAGGTGACACTCTTCAAGATACCCATACCCTTCTTGCCCCTCCCCCTATAACCTCCCCCCACAAGCTTCATGGAAAACAGAGTCCTGCCTGTTGTTCTTTAAAGAACACAATCAACATAGCCATTGGAAGCTGCATGAATAATTTAACCTCTCTGCAGAGACTGGACAGGATTGAAAGATGCAGAAGCTTCCCCAAATTAACAAAGGCTTTTATAGAGCCATAAAAACCATAATTCAATCATTTTAAAAGGGCAGCGCACACAATGCTTATTAAAGACTGGGTTCTGCTGGGGTGTGTGGGGAGGCCAAGAACGCTCACTCAGCAGCCACGGTCCCAGCGCACACCCACCCCCTCTGCTTGACAGGCAGATAACCTGACCCAAGCATTTAATAAGCAATATTTACTGATGATTCTTCCCTGACTGGCTCAGTCAAGGGAGAGGACTAATAAAGAGGGTGACTGAAACAAGGGAGGGACTTTTTTTTTTCCCTGCTAAGAGTAAGTGATGGTGCTTAATCAAGTGGCAGAGACATTGATTATTTCTAGACGCAAATTATATTTTTTATTTAATGAAGACAAACACTTTGGGGGTGAACTCTGTCAGGTCACCCTACTCTTCTTTCAAGAACTTAAATGGGGTTATTATGACACTGGCTGTCTCTAAGACTCTGTCCCTCACTCAGCAGGAATGGAACCACGTGCTTACTTCCAGATGAAATAAATATTCCACAGTTTCAAAATATTATGCCTCTGTCACTGTGCGCAATGGCTCAGCGGGCCCAGGCTGTTCATTTGGATGGCCTGTTTATGACTAAAGTTCCCCAGGACAAGACTGGGTCAGTCCCACTGCGGTCGGAACTCAGGAACAAGGTTGCACAGTTCATGCAATGCACAAAGGTGATACCCTTTGATAGATCTTCCTCGTGGAAGAAGAGTTTTATATAGTTTATTTTATTTTACTTTTTTTTAATGTAATTCACACAATGGAGAGGTTGGTGTTGGTAGTGGCCCTGATCTGGTCGGTTGCAGAGCTCCCTTTGGCTTCTGTTCCTTAAGGCTCAGTGATCTGACATATGAAGTGTTTCATCTCTCCAGCCCATGGTGGCAGGCTGCCTTTTTGAGGGACAGAGAGCAGGGGTGGGGGAAGGGACATGTTAGAACACATCCTTTGTACCAAAGGGAAGAACAACCTCAGACCTCAAGGGTCTCAGCACGTTTGGTCCAACCATGCTTCTCTATGCCCCATTTCTGATTTAGCTATTTACTAGGACAAGTGTCCCAGGGCTACCAGAGCAGATGCATTTTTAGCAAACAAACATAAATAAATAACTAGCTTTGCAGCCAGGACGCGCTCTCAGTGACTTGTCTGACCCACATAATGCCTGTGTGCTTTGTGCTCCTCGCCGCCTTCCCAGAGCAGGAGGGGTTGTGTCTTTCAGCACCCCAGGTAGTAAGCGGTCTTCCAGTTTGCCTAAGCTCAAGTGACAAAGTGCTGGTCCTCGTATATCACAGTCTTTCCCAGCAAGGATTAGGTCACACTGGGCCAAGGTTTTACTAATGAGATCATGCATAATCAATAAGGGTCGGCTGACATCTTGTCAGCTCCATCACTGTCACCCGGGGGCTGGGGTAAAGCAACGAGGAGGGGAGACCTGGTGGCTACCTGGAATCTGAACAGATGGCAGAATTGGATGGAGATCCTGCCCCTCAGAACAGGCCCGAGTCTTGTTAGCAGAGGACATAGGTCATTCCCTCATTTTCTACTCATCCTTTCCTTTGTCCATTCCATAGAGAGTAATTTGTCAGGTCCCATTGGTAATATTCTCACCACAGAGGATAATGTAGGAAAGGGTCCCATGTTTTGAGGCTTCCCTTAGAGCACCTCATTCTATGAGGGATGACATAGAGAAAAAAGAGCAAGAGGAAGGATGAGAGAAAGAAACAAAGAGAAGAGAGAAGGAAGAGAATGGACGAGGCGTGGATAATATTAATGTATAGGCAGAGGATTAACATAGGACAACACAACAGAAAGGCCCAGAACTTCAGTTTGAGCAGTCAGAAGTGAACAGGGCTGTCTCTCTCCTCATCCAAGAACACGCTCTTTAAGAGGCTCTTATGAGGTCTAGTCCAAGTTTTTGTGATTATGAACAAAAGGTTGAAATCCAGCTTGCTCATGTTAAAGGCCTAAGTTTATTTATTTCTCACTAGAATCATAAAGCTTGTAATGGACAATAATACCATTTCTTAATACAAAATTTAGCTCTGATTCTCATTAACTATATTACAATTCTCAAACTATTTTTTTGGGTCATGGAAGTGTTATATTCTTGAAGTCATATATATGTGTCTGATGAGACATATACATGTGTGTATACACACACACACACACACATATAAAACTGATGTGCTTACATTCAGTTATAAAATATATATTTAACTGATGTGCTTACATTTGGTAATTTGGAGTACAGAATAAAGTCACATTTTTAGTACGTCTTAAATATTGAATAATAAAATTAAATACTAATTTTGCTTATTAAAAATCGCCTCTTTTTTTTCCCCCGAATCCAGGTTCATTTGTCTTCTTATTGTCAATGACTCACTCTATCCAAACTGCAATAATCTTATACAAAAATTTCAATGTGGGAGAGATAAGACAGTAATGTTTCTTTCCCATTGTTAATACCTGACTCTTAAAGGCTTGATTTTCTTGAATTATCACTCATACAGGTTGTTGCAGAATTAAATTACTCACAGCTTTAAGACTGAAGTCCTGTTTTCACGCTGGCTATTGGCCAGAGTCGCTCTCAGCTTCTAGACCATTCACAGAACGAGGCACACAGCTCTCTTCCTGAGGGGCAGCTACTTATTCAGAGTCAGCAGCAGAATCTCCAATCTGCTGTACTCTGTAACACAGTCTTACAAAAGGAAGCATAATCACAGGAGTAACTGCCCCATCACTTTTGTCTGGTGATCTGGTAGGCTGATCTCACCTGTCCATAAGTCTCACCTGCATTCATTTGGAGATTATTATACACAGCTTGTGTAACAGGAGCCTTCTTGTCACTAACACACACATCATAAGTGTAAAAATCAATAAAGTTTTACAAACTGAACATATGTACCTCTATCCAGATTAAAAAGAGAATATTAACAGTACCCTCATCTCTGTTCCCTACCATTACCATCCCCAGGGAAAGTGAGCACCATCCTGACCCTAACAAAATCAATCAACTTTGTCCTTTGCTCTTTGTTTGCACAGGTACATTTATGCATAAACTGAATCATACAATATGGACTTTTGAGCTCTGGTTTCTTTTCCTCAAAATAAGCTCATTACTGCATAGTACCCCATTGTGTGACTATTTCCACTCTACTGTTGACACACATTTGAGTGTTATTACAAATACTGTCACTACAAACATTCTAGAACATGTATGTTGGCAAACCTATAAGTTCACTTTCAAAGTTGGATTTCCCTGGATTCAGTCTCAACTATCCCTTTGTTGTCTGAGACCAGCTGCTTATCTTCTAGGTCATCTTTCCTAATCTGTAAAAAGACAGGCTATACCACCTTCTCATAAGGTTGTGTATCTCTGTGTGTGTGTGTGTGTGTGTAAGACTATGTGTGGGGGAAGGGGCTGCACTTTATCAACTCAATAAATGTACATTCATCTAGGCACTGGGGATTCAGTCGTCCACACAGTAGATAAGTATATGTCAATATGAAGCTGACCTCTAGTAGCACAAAGAAGTGGGGGCATGTAAAAGAAAGAAAAGAGAATAAACAGAAAATAAAAGATGCTTATATATATATATATATATTTATATATATATATATATATGAAAAAAATCTGGACTGTTAGGAAGTGCTATGGAGAGAGATGAAGAAGTGAAAAAGTAGGGTCTGGAGGGTTGGGAGTAAGATTAGTTTGTCAGGGACATTTTCACCAAGAAGGTGACGTTTGAGCAAATACCTAAAACAGAAAAGAAAATTTTCAAAACAGTGTTCAAAGCAGAGACTCTGAAACAAGGACAAGTCTTGGGTGTTTGAGAAATACAAAAAAGGACGGAATAAGAGACAGGAAGAGAACAGGAAAGAGGGGATGCAGAGTGGTAAATGCAGAGATTGAATTGAGCTTTAAGGGTCACTGGAAGAGCCTTCCTTCTAGTGAAATGAGAAACCATTGTAGGGTTTGTGCAGAAAGAATTCTGTTTTAGTACTGCCCATAGAAACTCATGAGAAATGAATGGAAAGAGAGTGATGGGGGTAAAAAGATACAAGGAGTAGACACATGCATGCTCATTAATTGTGTGGATGCATTGTGTGTGTACATGTGTGAGTTTATTTTATGAACATGTGCCATGTTACTTAATGTTGGAAAGGCTTTTGAGAGGAGGTAGGGCTTTTAGTGTGCACCTTGGATTACAATTCGGATGAAGAACAAATAATGGATTTCCTATTGAACATGAGGTTTAATGTTCTTCTCTTTCTTTTCCTCTTGAACTAAAGCGATCTAGTGATTCCATGCTTCCATGCTGTGATTCTTCCAGAAGTGACCAAATTTCTCCCAAAGGGAAAAATATTTAGTTAATGGCCATAATCTACTTGTGTTACCATTGAAATCATTCTCTTCATAGTCAACTTCATCATCGCATGATCTTCAAATGTGTAAAGACATCAAGAAGTGTGATGAATGGAAGAATTTTTTATTTTTATGTAATTTTATTTCATTTATTTCTGCAAACGTTAGCTCTCCTTCTTATATTTGTAGCTACCTAGTTAACACGACCTAAAGTTAATACTTGAGAATACACCTCAGTATTTTCACTCCATCACCTCCAGTCTTTGTCTGGTTTTGAATCCTGGACTTCTATCAGGTTGACTATAGTCAGCATTCATTCCTTATACCTTTCAATTCAACACAATATTTTCTGATTTTTCATAGTAGTAGGATTCTATGACTATTGCTGATAACATTTTAGAAGCTTCAATTTATTGCATAATTTACATTCTTAAAACTAGACTTTTTAAGAAGAATGTTGGCTTCTTGAGATGCCATTTCCCTACATATATCCTAAGGAGCATTTTTTATCTGAATATATTATGATAAATCAACCCTAGATGTGTTGATTTCTTTCTTACATGGAGGACTTGGCTCCATCCTTAACAAGGTCCGGAATAACTTCTGTCTTCCTTGGTTGCTAAGAGCAAGATGTAAAGGAAACTATTCTCTCACAACACACATATACTGTGCTTCAGTGACTCCAGATTTGGTGTCCTGTCCTTATAAAGGCAATTTACATTTCTTTTTTAATTAATGCTCTCTCCTTTGATTAGTTCATCATAGCTGGGAAAAAAATTAAAACGCTTTTCATCTCATCTACTTTTTGTGCACATAGTTTCATGCCAGTGGTGTGAGATCACTTATCACTTACACATCTATCATTTATTTTAATCTAGGCCATCTTTGTGGAGGGGGTAGAACTGCATACACTGCTTTTTCAAACATCATGCCCTTTCTCATCCATTTGATTTAATCAATCAGCGTCCATGTGTGTACTGTATATATCTTCCCTGTAGTTTCACAGCCTGTCAGTCACTTGTCATAAGCAAACTGGCCATCACCATCAAAGGTCTGGCTGATGAGTGGCTCCTTTGACAGTGACTGGGTTTCCCTAAGGGCCTTCACTCCTCAGAAGTCTTAAAATATCTACCCTGGCCCCGCCAGCCCTGTCCTGCAGCCTCATGTAGATACTACTCTGTTGAAGCACACTAGGTATGACTGCAGCATGCTGCAACAAGGAACAGGATGAACTGGTACCCATACATGAATGGGTATCTGGATAACAAGGTCTTCTTCACCTTAAAGAGGTAAAACATTTATAGCATGGCTTCCCTGGTGGCTCAGTGGCAAAGAATCTGCCTGCTAATGCAGGGCACATGGATTTGATCCCTGAGTCCAGGAAGATACAACATGACAAGGAGCAACTAAGTCTGTGTGCCGCAATTATTGAGGCTGTGCTCTAAAGCTGGAGAACTGCAACTGTTGAGCCCACATGTCACAGCTACTGAAGCCTGTGTGCCCTAGAGCCCATGGCTCCATGACAAGAGAAGCCACTGCAATCAGAAGTCTGTGCACTGCAACAAAGCACAGCCCCTGCTTGCCACAATGTGAGAAGGACCTGTGAAGCAACCAAGACCCAGCACAGTCAAATATAAATAAATAACATTATATATATATTTTTTAATTTATACCATATAGGCTCCAGTTAGTATCTGGATGATAGGTAAACTACTTCTGAAAATCAGAATTTTGTGGAATTAATGGACAATGGATTCAAAATTAATAAATCTGATTGCCAATCTTAGTGATCTTAGCATGGCTTATGATTGGTTTAGTCAGTCAGCCAGGATCTGATGAGTTTGGGAATGGTTATGTCATAGATGATGTATTCAAGGTGAAGAGTCACATTTTAAGAGGGACATGAGATATCTAGAGTGAATCTTCAGATGAGAGGACCTGAAAACCACAGCATATGAAGAGTGGTTGAGACAGAGGGCTTAGACAGAATGAAGAGTCTATGAAGTCTTCTTCAGAACCTTCAAGGCTGTCATTTAGAGAAGAGTAACATTTTATTTTATTTCAAAGGGAGAATCCATTCATTCATTCACCTAAAATTTATAATCACTTAACATGTACCAAGAAGTGATCTAAGCACTCAAATTATATCAGGAAAAAAAAAGAGAAGATTCCCTCCTAGGAGACACTCATCTTTTAACATCTAATGACAATGAAAGTAGTAAATTAGTAAATTGTGTAGTATTTGAGAAAATGGCAAGTGCAAAGGAGAAATATTCAAAGTTAGGGAAGGAGGATTCAGGATTACTGGAGGGACAGGGTATGTGATATAATTTTAAATCATCTTCAAGGCAGGCTTCATTGAGAAGGTAAGGTGTGGAAAAAGCCCAAAGGAGGCAAGAAATTAGATTCATGGATACCTAGGGTGAGAAGTCCAGGTAGGTGGAAGAGACAGTACTATGTCATGGAACAGGACTGTGCCTGGTGTGTTAGGAGCAGAGGAGGGCTGGTGTGTCCAGAGCAGAAGAGTAGAGAGGCTGGGAAGAGGGTAAATGATGTACCATTTGCCTTCTTAGCCAATGTACAGACTTTCATCTTGAGTGCCTTGAGGAGTCACTGCAATGTTTTGAGCAGTGGGGCCCCATGATTTGATCAGTTTCATTTGAATCATTCTTGATGTTGAGATGAAACTCACTCGAGAGTAGAAGGGAGACCAGTTTAGAAAATCTGGCCAGTAATCGGAAGAAGGGTGGTGCTAACCAGCATCAGAAGGTCCCAGAGGCCATAGTGGGTTGGGCGTGGTATGTAAGACTGAGGAGAGTAAGGGCAGCTCTAAATGATTAAGAAGAGACTGCAGGGCAGAAGTTTTAGAATAAGGACAAATTTGGAAGAAAACTCAGAGGTCTCTTAGATCACTACTGAAACTTGTTTTTTTGGAAAAATAATGGTATACCATATTCTAAATAAATGAATAGCAGTTTCATTTATGTCATTATTTCATTTTTTCATATATACACAAGCGAGGTTTTTTGGTTCTACCCCAGAGATCATATGCATTAGGAGAGAAATATAGATCAATGTTTTTAATACAATACGATAGTGGGATGAAGAAAAATGCCATGTAGCCCTAAATGAAGAAATACTAATATTTATTCACTCTGAGAGAATAGATATCTTAGAAGAGGGAGAAATATCAATAATCTCAGATATGCAGATGACAGCACCTTTACAGCAGAAAGTGAAGAAAAGCTAAAGAGCCTCTTTATGAAAATGAAAGAGGAGAGTGAAAAAGTTGGCGTAAAGCTCAACATTTAGAAAACTAAGATCATGGCATCCAGTCCCATCATTTCACGGCAAATAGATGGGGAAACAGTGGAAAAAGTGGCTGACTTTAGTTTTCTGGCCTCCAAAATCATTGCAGATGGTGATTGCAGCCATGAAATTAAAAGATGCTTACTCCTTGGAAGGAATGTTATGACCAATCTAGACAGCATATTAAAAAGCAGAGACATTAATTTGCCAACCAAAGTCTATCTAGTCAAGACTATGGCTTTTCCTGTAGTCATGTATGGGTGTGAGAACTGGACTATAAAGAAAGCTGAGCTCAGAACAATTGATGCCTTTGAACTGTGGTGTTAGAGAAGACTCTTTAGAGTCCCTTGGACTGCAAGGAGATTCAACTAGTCCATCCTAAAGGAGATCAGTCCTGGGTGTTCATTGGAAGGACTGACGCTGAAGCTGAAGCTCCAATACTTTGGTCACCTGATGTGAAGAGCTGACTCACTGGAAAAGACCCTGATGCTGGGAAGGACTGGGGCCAGAAAGAGAAGGGGATGACAGAGGGTGAGATGGCTGGATGGCATCACCCACTCAATGGACATGGGTTTGGGTGAACTCCAGGAGTTGGTGATGGACAGGAAGGCCTGGTGTGCTGCGGTTCATGGGGTCGCAAAGAGTCAGATATGACTGAGTGACTGAACTGAACTGAGGAAAATAGATATGTTAATAGACATATGAGTCTTGGTTTTCTCATGTGTAAAATGTAAAACTAGCATGTTCTCCTTGATATGCTTGTTGTGAGAACTAAATGATGTAATGGATGCACAGTCTCTAGCATCACCCTCTCCCTGCTGTTGCTTCTCAGATGCACCATTTTCTCCACCCCTCCAAATCTCTTCCATCTCCCATACATGCACCTTATCTGTTAATTTATAATTTCTTCAGGTGGATTTTCTTTCTACCTTCTTGCTACCTGTGACACTTGACTTACTCCTAATAATGCCACTTTCAAAATCATTTGGGCTTCCCTAGTGGATCAGATGGTAAAGAATCCACCTGCAAAGCAGAGACCTGGGTTCAATCCCTGGGTTGGGAAGATACCCTGGAGAAGGGAACAACTATCCACTCCAGTATTCTGGCCTGGATAATTCCATGGTCAGAGGAGACTGGTGGGCTACAGTCCATGAGGTTGCAAAGAGTCAGACATGACTGGACAATTTTCATTTGAACCATTTTGCAATTGAGTTGCTCTTTGTCTCACTTCCTCAAACAAAGATGGTTCAGTCAGCTTATCAGGAACTCTGAAATGAAACTGGAAAACAAAATCACAAACCTCAAGAACTGCTTTAAAATTTCTCCCATCCCCAGTGTTCTGGGTTAATGCAAGTAAGTTCCAGAAGACATTGCTACTTTCATGAATACCTTCAATATGTGATTCCCCACCTGTAGGTGGAAAAGACTTGGATGATATCAACTGTCTCTCTCTTCACTTTTTTCCCAAGGGGCTTTGCACTTAGCAGACGGCCACTACACATTTGATGAATAAATGAATCTTAACATTCAAAGACTTTGTGTTCATCGTGGATGGTATCAGAATTTATATTAGGGATTCTTCTTATTCCTTAGCTGTATTATTTGACTTCACTAGTTTTAAAAGGCATCATTTCTAGTCTATTTTTCTACTTCTCTGTCGAATTTTATTGGTCCAACATGAGCATTCTGAATTTTAAAATTCTCTGGAATTTTACATTTGTTCTAAATTTTAGGAAAAGATAGAGCAAAATTGAACTGAAATGAGTGTTCCTCATCAACCCTTATGCTTCTGTTCTGTGACCACCTGGTTACATGTTAGACCCCACCAAAGAGAATGAACGAAGGGAGAACTGTGGAGGACAGAGCACCGGAAGGGTCCTGTTTCCCATTTGGTAAGAGTGAGTCATTCCTGGTTGTGAGCAGAATGATATTCACAGACCATCACAGCTCATAGAACCAGCAAAATGAGAACAGTAAATAAGGACGATTTTCAATGTTGAGGCTAAATTTTTTTCTGATGTTAAATATCATCCTTCATGTAATACTTTACTTCATTGGCTTTTTTCTCTGATCTCCATCCTCTCTCTACACTTGAGATTTCTGGCACTGCTTACTCATGCCTGTCCCTGCTCGTGTGGTACAATTGTGTTTGAGTAAGGCACAGGAAATATGAAGATGAGCATTTGCGTTCACTGCTTGGGCACTGTCCTGATCCTGACAGCACATTGGTCTCCTTAGGAATTACCCTCCTGCTTTTGCATGAGTGCTCAGCACATCTGTCCATCCAAAGGCTGTCTTTCTGCTACAAAAGCTGGATTCTTTCTGGTCCTTTCCACCAGACTCCTCTGCTCACTGCACAGGTTCAGAAAAGGGATGAAGACATTGACACTTCCAGTCTGACTCTCTTTCTCATAATTGTAGATTTTATACATCGTGTCACACAAATGGAGGCCGTGATTTTGATATATTCAATCCAACAGTAGGATCTGGTGCAAATGGAGAGAATTTCAACTGCCAGGCGTCCAGGATCCCATCTGTTCCGAGTACACTGTGTATGTGCTATAAAATCTTGAGCTTCCTCAAAGCCTTTTAGAAAATTCCAGAGCTTTCCTTTAACCTAATAGCAAGTTTTCTTTCTGTGTAAGTTAGCTGAGTTTACTTTCATTCTGTTTAAGAACTCTAACTATACAGAGCAATAAGTCTGCCTTTTTAATTATGACCTCCTTAGGCCTTGGGCCTAGGGGGCATTGTGTAAATGTTTATTTAATGAATGAGTAAGTAAACGTTATTTTAGTGTAAGAGAAAAGATGAGATAACAGAAATGAACATTTGGATTGAGCTGAAAATGGACACTGTCTTGTCCTTGTTTCTTTTGCAAACACCTTCCTCCCTGTCAGTTTTTTTTTTTCTACCCTGGTTTCTGGTTTTCGATTGTAATTTGGTTTAAAGATAATACTGCCGTGTTCCTTTGAACTGAAACTATCCAGCAATTTATGGTCAAATTTAAGTTTGGCATAACAGGCTTAATGTTCAGCTTTCCATCTGTATTCTGTGCTTGGCAAAAACCCAGGGAAACTTGGGATTTTATGCTCCTGAATTTTATAAACCAGTAAACACAAAGGTATTGGAATTGTATATCTTAGCATGAAGCATTTTATCTTGTGCATAAGAAATATCAAATTGGACTGTGGTTTAGGCAGCTAAGGGATTTGCACTGCTTCCTCCCTTTAGAAATGTTCTTTTTTAAGAATCAATGTCTGTGGAAAGTGATGATAAAACAAAAACAGCGCTTTACTTTGTTCAGTGTTCCCAGATTGTCAAGCTATTCTCACCTGGATTCTGTGATGTTACCTTTCCAACCCTAAGGTGGTCAAATTTGTGTTACCACATCATTTTAAAGAGAGGCACAAGAGAACCTCACAGAACTTAAGTGGTGCTGAGGTCATATAGCTGATTAATGCAAAATCAGAATTTAGGTTTCCTTTGTGGGGACAACCAGATAGAGAGTGAATTCATTCTTTGATTCTTTCAGACATTATCCATTAGAGTTTTGTTTTGTTTTGTTATATACTTTTTACCTACCATGTATCAGATATGTTTAGGCTCTGGGAATGCTATGAACAAAATATATGGAGTCCCAGCTTAGTCTCAAGGTGGGCTCATTTAAGCATGGGACTGAATAATTCCTAATACCTGAGAATTTTTTCAATCTTTTGGAATCCTTGGCCAGGCCTATGTTGAATATTGATGACACTGGCCTGGATTGTAATACTGATGTTGATTCTGATAATGAAAATGATGCTGAAAGCCAATCTTTCATTTCATGCATTTCTTTATTGAGCACTGTCTTTATCCTCTGAAATAATCCTCTCTAACCTCCAAGACTCTAAATGCATGTTGACTCCCTGAAGCTTTGTTTTGCTGATATTGTTAGTAATATCACTCCTCTCCATCACCTTTCTACCAAGTCAGGCTTTTACTGTGGCATACTCTCCTTCTTTGACTGGAGAGAAAGCCTTACCTTTGCTTCACCTCTGATACCTGATTATAACAACCTGATGCGGGGTTAAGAGACAATGCCAAGTGGAGAAATATTGAATCAGTAGCAAGATGTAATAAATATGCAAATCTCTCCTTTCAGAAGCCTTATTCCAGGCCATCTAATAATGCCTCCATATTTCTTCATGTTATTATTCTCTCTGCTGTAGCAGGGAGGAGGTTGCTTCTACAGCAGTGCTGTTCTGCCTTCCCACCTGTTTACATTTACTATATGGCTGCCTAGGGAACCCTGCAGAAAATAATGCTTGTGTGAGCCATTTAGTTGACTACATGTCAAAAAGTAATTTGAATCAAAGAGTCACTAACTTAATTGATGGTGATGGCTCCATCCAAAAACAACCAAAGAAATTGATGTTGTGCAAATTGCACATATATTGCTCTTGAATTTGTGAGCATATTCTTGTTTGCCTTGACAGGATTCAAATTATCTTCCAGACAGCTCGACACATTACTTAAGATGTGCCTGTATGTGAATTTTAGCTGCTAAAGGGGGCAATAACAACCTTCCTGTGAAATTAATTCCCATGGCTTCAACTTCATCTTGCTCTTTCTTTTACTCATTCCATGCACATACCCCTTCCACTCCTTTACAATTGTGTTTTAACCTCTAAGTCATTCTAGTCACCATGGAATACAGACCTATTGTCTTTACAGACCCCAAAGAGACCTAAGGTCTTAAGGAGCAAAAGATGACAGAATTTTAAATTCAGTGAACACATTCAGTTCAGTGCTACTAGGTTCTATTTTTGACTTGTCATTAGGTATTTTTTGATGGGTAGAGATCCTGAAAATTAATTTCCAAGTGAGCCTACATCCCAGAGAGAGCTGGTATTTAGATCCTGGGCTGAGGAGGCTGACCCAGTAGTCAGGCCCCCAGAGTGGTGGTGCTGTGGGTCAGAGGACAGGGTCAGCATAAGAAACAGTCAGTTTGCAACACTTGGAGTTATCTGCATGAGGATATAAGATTTTCAAAAATAACTCTCAGTGGTGCTGTCCCAGTAGGTGCCAACTCCAGCAGACTATACAATGAAGTGTATAAAGCACTGGGTGAGGGGAAGAAACACAGTTATCAGGCTTACCTCTGACACTAAGGAGCTGTCAGACATGAACCACACACAAACAAGGTGGTAGTGTGAGAAGATTTGAGGTTTTCTGGCACTAGGGAAATGAATTATTATAAGATCAAGAGGAAGGAAGATTAAGCAGCAACCCACCTGCTTGGCCTACCCCTCTGTTCATGGCAATTATCTTGTGGAGCTAGATATTTGTGAACATCATCTGAAAAAAACAAAGATGTACATGATGCTCAAGGGGTCTATGATGGCTAATTTTATGTGTCAATCTGATTGGGCTATAGGATGTCCAGATAGCCGATAAAAAAAATTGGGGTTGTATCTATGAGAGTGTTTCTGGAAGAGATTAGCATTTGATTTAGCAGACTAGGTAGAGAGATGCACCTTCATGCATCATCCAATCTGTCAAGAACCCAAATGGAACAAAATGGCAGAGGAAGGGCCAATTTTATCCCTCTTCTTGAGCTGGAATATTCATTTTTCCTTCCTAGAGACATTGGAGTTCTTGGTTCTTGGGCCTCTGAACTCAGGCAGAATTATACCATTGGATTTCCCTGCTCCCCAGTTTGCAAATTATGGGATTTCTAGGGCTCCATATCACATTGATGGGGAAAAAATTAAAACACTGCCAGATTTTATTTTCTTGGGTTCCAAAATCATTGTGGATGCTGACTAAAGCCATAAAATTAAAAGACACTTCCTCCTTGGAAGAAAAGCTATGACAAATCTAACAGCATATTAAAATGCAGAGACCACTTTGCTGACAAAGGCCCGTATAGTCAAAGCTATGATTTTTCCAGGAGTTGTATATGGATGTGAGTGTTGGACTATAAAGAAGAGCTGAGCACTGAAGAATTGCTGCTTTTGAATTGTGGTGCTGGAGAAGAAGTTTGAGAGTTCCTTGGACTGCAAGGAGATCCAACCAGTCCATCCTACAGAATATCAGTCCTGGGTGTTCATTGGAAGTACTGATGCTGAAGCTGAAGCTCCAATACTTTGGTCACCTGATGCAAAGAGCCAACTCATTGGAAAAGACCCTGATGCTGGGAAAGACTCAAATCAGGAGAAGAAGGTGATGGAGAATTAAATGGTTGGATGGCATCACTGACTCAATGGACTTGAATTTGAGCAAACTCCAGGAGATAGTAAAGGACAGGAAAGCCTGATACGCTGCAGTCCATGGGATTGCAGAGTTGGACACAGCTGAGTGACTGAACAGCAGGAGCCAAATGAACCAACCAACAATAATGACACATGAGCCAACTCCTATAATCTCTTTGTCTTTCTCTCTCTCCACAAAATGGCCCAGCATAGTTGCACAAAGTTTCCACTCTCAACTCACTTTCAGTCTCATCGACTTCTGCCATTGCATCCAAGAAGAGTTCTCAAATCCTTTGTATTCTTCTATTTCCTACAGCCTTGACACTCATCTTTGCTTGTTTGTTGATGCTGTTGTTGTTGTGGGTATAGACTCTGAGACCAACCTGTAGTTTGCTTTGTAAACTTCTAATGTAATAAATTCTACCTCAAAACCCTAGCCCTAGAATAAGCAATTTGGCCTCTATACTAATTTTCTACCACAGATTTTGCAGCATGAACTTTAGAATCAATTTTGATGCTCAAAGTTAGACAATGTTATTTTTTTCCTGCAGATCACAAATATTGCTTATTATCCCATCAACTTCAGCACAGCTTTCATAGTTGAGTTAGGCAACTGTCTGGTGACTTTGGTTCTGCTTGGCCTTGTTCAAGGATTACTACTTTGACCATGAAGATATGGTGATCATGCGTCTGATTTTCAAAGCCGTGAACAGTGAATTAGACTGACTTCAAGCTGGTTTCTATGACCCTTCTGACTTATCAACTTTTCAAAAATTATACCTACTTCAGTTCTGGACCCTCTATCTGAGATTGTGTCTTGCTTAGTACTACTGGCTACCAGTCTAGAATCCCTTGTGATACTGTGATTGTGAATCATGATGGTATAAACAGCCTTGCAAACAATTCCTCCCCAAGCGGCCACTATCTCGTTCCCCATGGGACTGACTATTCTCTACATGGTATTCAGGGTAGATCTGTATACAGCTTTCTGATGTCAGGGGCACATTCCAGTTAGAATTGAGTCATGATAAAATCATCTTATTAAAAAGATAAAGTGACTTTATAATTTCAGCATTTCTTTGATTCATCTGGTCATTTAAACAACTGTTTCTCAAGTTTTAATGTGTGTATGAATCATCTGGGGTCTTTTTAAAATGCAGACTCTTATTCAGTGGGTCTGAGGTGGGGCCAGAGATTCTAAAGAATTCCCACATGATGTCAATGTTCCTGGCCCATGATGCCTAAGTTCTATAAACTGTTATTTATGTCTGTTTTCCTTGGTTGTGTCTCCTTTATTTTTCTATTCTCAGTTAATAAGAAGTCCCTCTAATTACCCAGATATTATAATTGTGTGGTAATCCAAAACAAATGGCCTTTTTTTCTTTTATGTAAAAATTGCTTAGACATGTGTATTTTTAATCGAGTTTTTGTTTGTTCCTATCCAGTTGTGCCTACATAAGGATTATAAACATTTGCCCATTTCTTTGCATAGCACAACACCCTTCATATTGTACACTAAAGAAAATACTTTAAAGCCCTTTCTTTGCAAAAGCTGTTTTCTTAAGTATCAGATAGCATTTAAATGTATAAAAACTACTTGATGAAGAAAGCATCTTGTAGTATAGGTGAAAGCTTACATGGATGCAAGCATTTGAATCAACCCTGAGCCATTTAATTGTGGCTCACAGGCCCACCCCATGCCTCCATCGGTCACTGGTGTAAACTATAGCAGAAGCCCTCATCAATTTCATCTCCAGCATGGTACTGGGGTGCTGCTTTGGCCGACACCTTATCTACCTGCTCTGACCAGATGCATATGTGACCTCCTCAGTCCCTGCCTTGATAAGATTCTTCCTTCTTTCTTCCCCATGCCCTAAAGCCACATTTTTCATCCTGTCTTCCTGTCCTCTTTTTGAAGCCCCTCACTGTGTATGTGCCTGGTCAGAGTGGAATGGGGGTAGATTAGTGCTGTGTAGAAATGATTACAAGGCAAAAGGGCTTAAAGAGAAATCATCAAATGTCCAATAAGTACCTAATCTTATCCTTTGGTGACTTTACCCTAAGCAGCCTCACAACTACACAAACTGAGAAGCTCTGCCTCTGGAAACCTGTCTTTCATTTCCAAGGAAATTTTGATGGAAAAATGAAGTCTATTGTGCCTTTTCTTTCTCAAGTGACAACTCCCAAGTACAATCTGCTGTTTTGCTCGTTTTGCTGGCAGTGAAAAATGCCAAGTACAAGTTGAGTCTGTGCACTTTTGAGGCAGAAGACCTTTTGCTAGGCTGAAACAACACCGCCACAAAGCAAAACTCATCTTTTCTGCCGCTGTCAGCAGGCAAGTGTTGCAAAAACAGGAAAGGTTTGCATAAGAAAGTTCTCAAATGTTAATCTGTTTTTATAACTATACTTAACCCTAAATTCTGTATAAGCTTCTGAAATACTGAGATAACTCTTTGCTTACTTGCTCTACCTTCCTTTACAAAATGAAGGTAGCCTAAAATCAGGAAATTAGATGAATTCACAGTGAAAGTGACACTCCCCTTCATCTCCAGGCCACTTTCTTCAGAGCAGTAAGGTGATGGTGCAGAATGGTAGTTCAGGAGTCTTGAAGAAGAAGGTTATAGTGCCATGTGACCTGAGAAGATCTTTGGGGTCTCAGGCTCATGACTGGTGAAATTAACTCTAAGGCTCCTTTTAGTGTGACAATTCTCTCCTTCTAGGAATAAAGTCTTTTAGCTGAGGCCAGAGAAAAGGTACACAAATAAATACAGAAATAGTCCTCAAAAACATCTACCTAATTATGATAAAATAAATCCTAAGTGCTTATTAGTCACTGCTTATTAGAAATGAAGAAATTTTTGTTCCTCAGCATCCTAAAAGTCTTTCTAAACTCCTAAATTAATGCAAATAATTCATTTATAACAGTCTCAAATTCATAAGCTGAGCTTAAAAATAGTTAAGGGGTTGTAAACTACAAAATTTAAGCCCACTTCTTATTTCATCACAGCAAAGTACATAAAAAATAATAGAGGTCCTCTACTGCTCTCTAACATCTTAGTATTTTGTGGTTTTAAAGTATTAATTCTTAACCAAAACCAATGAAGTTTCAAGATAAATGTGTTCATGTATTCATGGGAATATCAGAACCTCTGGGATTAAGGGTTGAAGAAAAATATCTTTCAAAATGCATACATTCTGCAGCTCTGAAACATGCCCTTTAACCTGGTGTGATGATAAAGAGAAAGACAGGCAGTATTCTTTAGAGAGTGAATTAAGCATGCTTGAGGAGTAGATGCTGATAATATATATATATGAAAGAGGGGAAGACTTCAGAGTACACTTGTTAAAAAGCAAGAAAATAGATCCATCTGACACTTTTTCACAAGTCTTATAGGTTGTAAATAACCACAAGAACAATAAAGAAAACTGTCATAGCTTTTTTTATTTTTCAAATTATCTGCCTGTTTTTTAATATCACAGTTTACATTTGGTCATAGGTGAAGAAGTTGTCAAGCCTTGAAGTGATTTCATTTAACCCAGGACAGGAGGCTGAGAGGTTGAGAACTCTCCGTAGTCCTGAATCAGGAAACAGTGAAACAAAGGCCTTAGATCTGATGGTCTAGGGGAGCCTGCGCAGCTTGACACAGTTGAGGCCCAGGGGATGCTTTAAATCTGCAAACAGGCAGGTGTATACACTGGATTAAAATTTGTCTGTTTGTTTCTGTAATGTTATGTGCAGTGCCCTTTGGATGTAATGGAAAAGAGACAAAGGGGGGGTCAAAAAAAAAGAGAGAGAGAGACAGAAAGGAGAGAGGGAGAGAAAGTAGAAAAGGAATAGAATCTAAAATTAAAATCTAAAATATCAAGAACATGACAGAGATTAAACACAGGCTTTCTCAACAAATCTCCAATGCTGGGTCTCAGAGGAACCTGTTGAAATGAGAAAGAGGTAGTTTTTTGTTAAATCAGGGGAAGATCTATGTTAAAAACTCAGCAGACACTAAGCTCCTACCCTGGGGATGGGGAGGCAAAGGAAAATACATTTAGCTTCTAGAAAGATTCACACAAATTCAGTCACGTTGCCCACTCTATGTTGATAATAAAAGATGCTCCTTTGGAGGTTTTGGCCCTAATCAGTTTATGTTGATATCTAGGAGGACAAAGTTGCAAAAGACAATTGCATCCATTTATAAACAAGTTCTGAGTAAGATTGAACATGCGAATGACTCTGGAAGACTTTGTCTTGCATTGTTAAATTTTATATCAGAGTTGACAAGCCCCTCTTATACTGCTGAAACAAATCCATGAGATGAAACAGGCCAGCTAGGAAACATGTATCCCTGAAAAATACAACCTCTGTGACATTCCCCTAGCTATGTCAGCTTAAATATTCATTTTAAAATCCTCCAACCATCATAATTCTGGACCTGTGGAATCACACCACACATAAGATATCCTTTTCAGGCAGATGTGAGTCTGTGCTGAGTTGTTTAATTCATTGGAAATGAATCAATATGATTCAGCCAATATGCTTTTGAGGCAGAGGACTAAGCAGGGACTTAATATTTTCTTTTGAGAGGCAAGCCCAGAACCAATCTCTTCCTTTTAGATCCAACTATGCCCAGTATACTGTTCTCAGTTCTGGACATGATATTTTGAAAGATAAACATGGATTAAAGTACCTTCCAAACTGCATGGTGGAGAATGTTAAAGGATTTGAAACTATGTCAACACAAGAATAGGGAGAAGAGAAAGCAAAGCTTACCAAATGTAGGATGAATTTTGCCATGAACCCTCTCTGCAACCTTCTTGGGCATGTTGCTAAGACTTATTGAGGTCATTATTTCAATCTTCTATGGGATACATTTATGGAGCACCCTGAATTTCAAGTTCTGTTCTGGTGTTTATTTTTTAAACTTGTTATCTTTGAATGAGAAAGGGGCAAACATACAACTTTATTTCATTTGCATAATGCAAAGTAAAAAGCATCTATAAAATGAATAATTAGGGCTTGACAGCCACTAAGGTTTCATCTGATAGTAAAAGCTACGAGTTTAAATATTGACAGCTTTCCAAGACAAATTAATCTTGATAAAAATTGGGAGAAAGGGAGTATAGTTTGTGACATATACTTAAATTTAACTATATGGCAGTAAACAATAAAATAATTTATTAACTCTTCTGCCAATATCACAATATATTAGTTTGGGGCACTGTGGTGTCTGTTATGATAGTTTGGGTTTACACAATCCCCATCTGTGCTAGACTAACCAGGGAGATTTTAGAATGTGAACCGTTTCAAACATGAAGGCAGTTGTATGCCTACTCCACATGTTCAAACTCCACAACAGATTTCTGAGCAAAGTGACTCTTGGGCTATTTCCTTCCAGACATCTCAGCAAGCAGCTACCTTTATTTATATGATTTAAAGCTGTCTCCTCCTTTACCAAGGATCTTTAGAATCCATACGTTCTATTATTTACAAACACAAGGATCACATTTTTCAATGATACCAGGCTTCCTTTTGTTTAAAAAGAAAAAAATTAATTTATAATAGTATGTGTTTTAAGTAATTTTTATAGCTTATCAGCTGATTGATGTTGAATATACAGAGGTCTTATGAGCCTAAATAAAAACTCAAAAGCCAAAGCAGGGAATTGTGCTTTAGTGATCAGCTGGATCTCCAAGGGTGTAGAACTTACTAGGAATTAGAGTATAAGTTTTATGGTCATTCTGATGATATTATTAGTTGCCACTCAGAAATGCCTATATCTTTATTTTTCAGTCATAATTCTTCCAGTAGGGTTTCCTGAGGCAGAACAAACAAAGGTCAGAAGAAAGGAAATAGCAATACCATCCCAAGCACTGGTCTCTATGGAAAAAGACTGGTTTGGAACTTAAAATTTAGATTTAAGAATTAAGTTGGATCTTTACACCCTCCAAAACTGAGGCAAAATTAGTTTGAAATCAGTACACTCAAACCAAGAAAACTACTGCTGTTTCTACCCTCTAACTTCTATTATTTCCCAAATTTTGTCTCCCACTTTTTCTACATTTACACCATCACAATTTTTGTGCTCAGGTCATTATCTCCCAAATAAAGACCATACTTTGAACCCTTGAAGCCTTATATAATCATGTATTAAGGAGATAGGCTTAAAACTCAGCATTCAGAAAACTAAGAGCATGGCATCTGGTCCCATCACTTCATGGCAAATAGAAGGGGAAACAGTGGTAACAGTGACAGACTTTACTTTGCAAGGGGTGGGCTCCAAAATCACTGCAGATGGTGACTGCAGCCATGAAATTAAAAGACACTTGCTCCTTGGAAGAGAAGTTATGATCAAACTAGACAGCATATTAAAAAGCAGAGATGTTACTTTGCTAACAAAGGTCTATCTAGTCAAAGCTATGCTTTTTCCAGTAGTCATGTATTGATGTGAGAGCTGGATTATAAAGAAAACTGGACTATAAAGAATTGATGCTTTTTGAACTGTAGTGCTGGAGAAGGCTCTTGAGAGTCTCTTGGACTGCAAGGAGATCAAACCAGTCAATCCCAAAGGAAATCAATCATGAATATTCATTGGAAGGACTGATGTTGAAGCTGAAACTCCAATACTTTGGCCACCTGATGTGAAGAACTGACTTGTTGGGAAAGACCCTGATGCTGGGAAAGATTGAGGACAGAAGGAGAAGGGGATGACAGAGGGTGAGATAGTTGGATGGCATCACTGACTCAATGGACATGAGTTTGAGTAAATTCCGGGAGTTGGTGATGGACAGGGAGGCCTGGCATGTTTCAGTCGATGGGGTTGCAAAGAGTCAGACACGACTGAGCAATTCAACTGGAAGGAGATATAAGCATAAATGCCTTGTGAGTGGGAGAAGCTGAGATTTAGCTTTGTTCATTTTGTTTCTGTAGTATTATGTATTTATTTTACTTTACCTAAAATATATTTTACATATTTATAATGCACAATCTGCTGAGTTTTGATATATATATATATGTATACACTTATGAAATAACACCACAATCAAGATAATAAGCACCTATCACCCCTAAAAGTTCCTCCTTATAATCCTTTCCTTATACCCCTCCCACTCTCAGCCTGTTTCTCCTTATATGGAAGCCCAAGGATATACTTTGCATTCTTTTAGAATTTTATATAATTTAATTATATAATTTTCTTTAACATTCATTATTAAGTAGTATTCCATTGCATGTATCTGTCATAAATTGTTTATTTACCAGCAGATGGGGAATGTGTTTTCTCTAGTAGTGTCTATTATGAAATATGACTCCTATGGCCATATGTGTAGAAATCTTTGTAAGGACTTATGCTTTGTTTTCTCTTAGTCAAAAAAAAGAAAATGTGCAATTTTATATTCTTTTTCAATTTCACATAAAATTTCCAGTATCTCCACAGTTGCCAATATGATAACAGTTGACACTGTTCTTGTCTGTTTTTGTTGTTTGTGTAATCTTATGCATTTAATGGATCTGTAGTGCTATTTCATTGCAGTTTTAATTTATATTTCTCTAGTTGTAACCTTGAATTTTCTGTGTGTCATTCAAATAGAAGAATGTGGCAGTTAATTTAAAATATAGGACTGAAGTTCAAGGAAAATTTGCAGTTGGATATAGACAATTTTTTGACCATTAATAGGCAATTACACTGATTTTTTACTTATGGAAATTTAATGAAATGACTAAGATTCAGTTATCTAAGCTTGTTTTATATTTATGAATTTGTGATATTTATAAACTTACAGCTATCAGAGAAAATATCATTCTTTATACTTAACTTTTTCTTAGTATCTTCATACCCATTTCGTTCCTTTGAAAGTGTTAGTTGTTCAGTCACGTCCAATTCTTTAGGACTACATGGACATAGCCCTCCAGGATCCTTTGTCCGTGGAATTCTCTAGGCACGAATACTGGAGTGGGTAGCCATTCCCTTCTCCATGGAATCTTTCCAACCCAAGGACTGAACTCGGGTCTTTATTTTCCTTCTCTTTTATGAGTGCAGAGACTTTGGCCATTTATTTATGAAAATTGCCAATTTTAAGCTGAAACCTGAATGTTTTAGCACTAAACAGCAGATTCAGTGGGAAAGTTTTTTTTTTTTTTTTAATTTTATCCCATTTATATTCTTCATCTGAAAAGTAGCTTATGTATTTTTAGGAGAAAAGTATCAAAGAGATATGTTGACCTAAACATGGTTTCTTTATCTGAGCAGAAGGTTTGAATTTCTGGAACACATAAACAGCCAAATGTAAGTGTAATAGTATTTCTTTGCTCTAAAATTCAAATGGCTGAAATATACTTATTTCTAGGAAAAATGGAATTCCCTTTTTCTAGAAATAGTGTTTCATTTTCAATTTTTATCATGTTTATGTGTAAAGTAGAAAACATTGAATGACTTCAAGTTAAACAAATGTATGTAATTAATAGTTTTCATCTTTCTCTGCTACTGATCACTTTCATTGGTAGCAGAAAAAGTTAAAAACTACCATAAAATTTTGAGATAATTTGTTGGTTGGAGCTAGTCATTCAGTGTTACATTCCGAGAACTGTGTACACATTCCTTACTGTGTACCAGTAATTCACAATTGAATACATAGTTGCCAAGCAAAAGTCCAGCAAGTGACTGATTGAGTCTAAAAATATCTTTTAAGATCCCTGGTGATTTTAATGATTTTAATTTATGTCAGGATTTATTAAGTTTTTGATTCATCATTAAATTGTAAAAATACATGATAAAATGTAATTCCTTTCAAGATCTTAAGATATCAGGTACAAATGCGAAGTTCCAGAACAAAATAAATGTAGACCAGATACAGTTAAATGGATAATAATTTGCTCAAAACTGTCAAGATTTTAAATGTGTCTGGGTTTGGAGACTAAAGGAAATTAACTTTAAAAAATTATAAAAATAAAATAATAATAATTTCAAATTTACAGAAATTTGTAAGTGGATTACTGAGAAGTTTTTTTTTTCCTATAATGAGTTGCCAAGCAGATGCTGCTTCAGCCCTGGATATGTTATTATTTATTTCTTACAATTCACCTATACAAACCAATGCAGCAATAAAAACCAGAGAACTGGACTATGTGAGAGAAAGTGAAAGTGGGATTATTTGAGATAACAGCATTGAAACATGTATATTACCATATGTAAAATAGATTACCAGTGCAAGTTTGATGCATGAAGCAGGACACTCAAAGCTGGTGCTCTGGGACAACCCAGAGGGATGGGGTGGGGAGGGAGGTAGGAGGGGGTTCAGGATGGGGAGACACATATGCACTGGCATTGATTCATGTCTATGTATGGAAAAAGCCATTCCAACTTTGTAAAGTAATTATCCTCCAGTTAAAATTAATTAATTAATTAAAAATAAATAAACAAGAAGAAAGTAAAGTCAGAGTTAAGTCAGGAAACCTTATTAAAGTGCTCTCATTTTGCTGCTTTGAGCTAAAGGGAAAAAAAAGGGGAGAATTAAAATTGATACAATGCTTCTCATACTCAGACCTCATTCAACTTTCATCAGTTGTCTTAATAGTCTTTTATAGCAAAAGGATCTAGTTCTGAATTGTACCTTGCACTTTAAAGACTTTAGGACAGATATTTTGTAGAATATTCTCCAGATTATATCTGAAATTTGTCACTATCAGATCAGACGTTCACTGCATCATATCAGGTATAACATACCATTTCAGTTTACACCATTAATGATGTTATTCATGTTGACCCATTAATTAGAGTGTCCACCATGCTTCTCCACTATGAGTATATTATTTTCCCTTTGTAAATAAAAGCAATTTTGAGGGAAGGTTATTTGAAACTGTGTTAATATTTTATCTCACAGCAAACTTTCTATTGATTAATTTGTTTATATTACTATGAACTCATGCTTACCTCTTTAAGAGTTAATCTCATACTGTCAATACTTTGGCCACCTGATGCAAAGAGCTGCCTCATTGGAAAAGACTCTGGTGATTGGAAAGATTCAGGGCAGGGAGAGAAAGGGGCAATAGAGGAGATAGTTGGATGGAATCATTGATTCGATGGACTTGAGTTTGAGCAAACTCCAGGAGATAGTGAAGGACAGGAAAGCCTGGCATCCTGCAGTTTCAGTTTAGTTGCTCAGTCATGTCCAACTTTTTGTGACCCCATGGACTGCAATATGCCAGGCCTCCCTGTCCATTACCAACTCCTGTCACTTACTCAAACTCATGTCCATTGAGTCAGTGATGCCATCCAACCACCTCATCAGCTGCAGTTCATGGGGTTGCAAGAAGTCAGACAAAACTTAGTGACTGAATAACAAAATCACTTACTTTGATATTCAGATTGCTCCAGATTGTCTACCAGTAGATCACAGGAGTTGATATCTGTATCGTTATGACCTGTTCCCATCCATCTTTGAGCACATCTTTTCTTTGTGACAGAAGCCACCTTTTACACTGCTCTTACTCCAATCCTAGAATCAGGCATTCCTATAAAGATCCCTGGTTCTTCTAGTAGGAGAATAATAGAAGTCAAAATCTCGGCTGTAGGTAATCTATAAGCTACTACATTATTGCTTTTCACAGACCTTTTCAAAGGACAGAGCTAGAGAATTTACTTCCCTGACACATGTGCACACACATTATCTATCTATCTACCTATCTATCCATCCATTCTTCATTAATTTGTACTGATACCTCCAAGTCTAATAATGAGTTTACACATTTTTTTCCCATTTTCATTATTAAAATTTCTCCAACAGTAAGAAACTCAGCTTCCATTTGTCCCATTGTATTTATCTGACCAAACCACATTCCATCCCACTGAATAATACTCATTGTCTGGATGTACTATAGTTTGTTTATCATCCATCTACTGAAGGACACCTTGGTTGTTTTGTTGTTGTTGTTCAGTCAATAAGTTGTGTCCAACTCTTTGCAATCCCATGAATTGCATCACACTGGGATTCCTTGTCTTTCACTGACTCCCACAGTTTGCTCAAACTCATGTCCATTGAGTTGGTGATTAATACTATGCTTGTTCAACATTTTAAGAAAGGAACGTTTCTTTAAAATTATGCTTTCTTGGCATCATCAATTACAAGTTTGTACCCTTTGAGGTTTTTGAACTTAATTGCGAATGTGCTATACTTCCTCTGTCCTAGGAAAATGACATGCATGATAAATAAAAGTCATGCATATATAGAGTCAGATTGACTTGTATTCGAATTCATCTCTGCCATCTACTAGCTCTGGGGCTTTGAAAACTCATTTAACCTTCTCAGCTGTGCCTTTGAACCAATCTTGATCTGGGAACTATAAACATACTGAGACTTACTACATTTTGAAAGTCATCGTAACACCATTCTTGATGTTTCCTGTTTGTTTTTCAGTCACTAATTTGTGCCCAAGTCTTTGCAACACCATGGACTGCAGCCCACCAGGCTCCTCTTTCTTCCACTATCTTCGGAGTTTCTTTCAATTCAAGTCCCCTGAGTTGGTGATGCTATCTAACTATCTCATCCTCTGCTGCCCCTTCTCTTTTTGCCTTCTGTCTTTCCCAGCATCACAATCTTTTTCAATATGTTGGCTCTTCTCATCAGAAGGCCAAAGTATTGGAGCCTCAGCTTCAGTATCAGTATTTCCAATGAATATTCACCGATTATTTCCTTTAGGATCTACTGATTTGGTCTCCTTGCAGTCCAAGGGACTCATAAGAGTCTTCTCCAGCACTATACTTTGAAAGCATCAGTTCTTCAGCCCTCAGCCTTCTCTATGTTCCAGCTGTCACATCTGTATATGGCTACTGCAAAAAACCATAGCTTTGAAAATACAGATATTTGTTGGCAATGTGACGTCTCTGCTTTTTAATATGTTATGAAGATTTGCAATAGCTTTTCTTCCAATGAGCGAATGTCTTTTAATTTCATGGCTTCAGTTACACTGATTTTAGAGCCTAGGAAAAGAAAATCCATTACTGCTTCCATTTTTCCTTTTCTATTTGCCATGAAGTGATGGGACTGGATGCCATAATCTTAGGTTTTTAATGTCTAGTTTCAAGCCAACTTCCTGAGCTTAAATTCTAATTCTAATGTCATCCTCTAATGGCATGCTATGCCCAGCTTTTATTCCCACCCAGTTATCTTAAGCTAGAGTTGTCTCTATCCATCAGTCTCTCTATCCATCCATCCACCCTTCCATCCATATATCCATGCATGTTATTCTTCAAACACTGAATAATATTATGGTGTGAAAGATATAGCTCCAGGTCCTGAGATATGGAGGGAAGGAGACACAGCCTAGTGAGAAAGGCAATATAAAAATGGTATATTTAAAAGATGCTATGATGTCACAGAACTAGAAGCACTGAGTCAGCCTGGCAGATGTTCTGAGAGGCTTCTCGAACAACGTGTTAGATAAGGTAGCAGTGGGAGGTGAGTATCAGTGTGGGAGACAGAGAAAAGAGCATAAAAAAGGCACAGAAGGAAATGAACCTGAGTGTTAAGTAATTCACTCTATCTTGCGTTTGGCTTGGGTCCAGAGGAACAGCCTGGCATCTTGGTTTTTCTGGCATTTGAGCTCTGACTTTCCTGAACTTCCTAATGATAGACATGCTACCCCCACTGTACCAGCCTACTATACTATTTGACTCTAAACCTTGAGATAAATATGCCAGGTTGCCCTGTGTGGTGCTCGGCAGACCTATTTAGACATGCCCACCTCTTCTAATTGATCTTGCAGATACTGACTATAGAACCCCCTATTTCGACAAAGTCTCCTTTACATCTGAGACAGATTTATTTCAGATTATGATATTTTCTTTTCCACCTCATAATGTTGAAGTTCATTCTATGGCATGACCCAAGGCCTGGAAGTAATATTTGTTAGCATGTTTTATAAAACTCAAAAGTGTTTTTAAGATTTTAGGTTCTAAATATGTCTTCTTTTAATGTTTATTATTATTATTATTATTATTATTATGATGATGATGATTCACATAAACTGGATAATTTTCAGTGCAAAATCTCCTGGTAAAAAAGGAAGAAAGGAGACAGAAAAATATAGTTGGAATTTAAGAAAATGCTAAGTGAAATTAAAAGGGAAAGAGAGATATCTGATTAAAGACAGGGAAAAATCAGTTAAAATGTGCACATCCTCAAGTTTTCATCCCTCTGGTCAAACTCTTATTTAATGTAATGATCTCCCTCACTTTGAAAACTGGAGGCCAAATGGTGCTTGGTTTATCATTAGCATATCCTTAGCACATAACACTAAACTGAGCCAAATAAAGATATTTGTTAACTTTTTTCTGATACCTAAGATACATCACCATTATCTTGCTTAAACATATCATTTTAGGACAATTCTGTGATATGCATTACAACTTAAAATATCTTTCTTCTTTCACTTTATTGCAGTAGCAACCATTTGCATCTTCAGTAACTCTTTCTAAATAATGTCGTTTCTAAAAATCCTTTCTTACTAACACTTCTTGGCTTGGGCAATGCCCAGTTTTGGTCCTCAGTGTCTATTATAATGGGCACTAGAAAGGCATTTTATTTTCATAATACATTTAATAATTTATAAAGTAACTATCCTACATATTTTTCAAAAAGGCTAATATCATGTTGTTTTAAAACTGAGAAAACTGAGACTTAGGGAAAATTAATGGGTTTCCTAATGCCTCCCTGTAAGTTCAAATCAGAACATGATTTAGACTCTTGATTCTAGAGCATAGATCTCGGGGTTCTCAATTCAGCTATCTGTGAGATTTGTCTCATAATTATGTATTTATATTGACAGTTTTTTTTGAAATATGGGAAACATTTTTCTCCTCTGAATCTTCCTCCATTCTTTACTGTCTAACATATAGCTTTACATATAAAGTATCTGGAGCTTATGTTGGTTTACTGACTAAATCAACAGCAAAATAAAAAAAAAAATTAGGTAATTCACGTACAAGTTAAAAAATATACTAATGAAAAGAAAAAGATGTTCAGTGTTTTTGCTGTCTCTTTTTGGCACTCTTTATATTCAATTATAAAATACAAACAATAACATACTTTTCTATCAGTATGGAGGCCAGCAAGACCCTGCTGCATTATTCAGTCTAACCACGGTGGCTTCCAAGAGGAAAATAAATACTTCAGCTAAAGCTTCACTGGTCTGTATCACATGCACAAGCATGTAGGATTTCTTTGCTGTCAAGCTTTCAGATGGGAGCAAAATTCCCCTGCTGAGCCCTGTTGCTAACTGCAACACTTATGATAAAATTTGGCATATGGAGACTTTGGCCTTCTGAGCTGGTGCCTCTTCTTCCATGTGCCTAAAGTCCAGGAAGGCACAAGAAATAAGATTTATGACTATCGGTTGGTAATAGACATGGCAAGTCCTGAGAGCTGACCGTCTATCAGTACATCCAAAGATGAAATCATTTCTCTTCCAAGAGTGGGCCATGCATTTGCAGGATATTCTGGAAATATGTCACATTGAATCATGAGATGTATGAGTGTGGGGCTGGGGAGTGAAAAGCAAACATTTTCTTGAGACCCCATTAAATAAACAAAATTATGCTGAGAGTTGAAATATTTTTTTTTTAAATTATAAAGCAGAGTCTCAAAGCAGGTGCTTGCAATCTAGATACACGGCAGTAAAAGACAAGGTGTGAAGCATGCCACATCAGCAGTGCAAATATAAATCCTATGCGAGTTCTAAGGGAAAGGGATCACAAAGCCCTGAAAACTGGAAGTAGAGATGTAATGGGGAAGAGCGGTGAGCTAATGACGAAATTTTAAAAAGTTTAGGACAAAGTTGTGAGAAAGGATACATTTGAGCACAATGAACAGACTAGTAATATTGCATTAGAAGCAATGTGTGGACAAAGTGCATAGTTAATATTGTAGTTTGGGTCAAAACTCTCCTAGAGAGTTTGGACTATATCCGATAGGCAATAAAGAGTCCTTGATGTTTATGGGAAATTGTACTAGAAGTAAGAAGCTGGGTTTTGTGAAGGTCAACTTCAGAGTGGATAGTCTGAAAAGAGGAAGCAATTGAGTAGGGGAAATTTCTAACACATTATCAAGTCATCCAGATATAAAATAATGAGGTGCTGTGGATAACTCAGAGCACTGGAAAAGGGAACACAGATGTCAAAAAGCAGAACTTACTGATACTGTAAAATATCATCTTCAGCTGAAAGCGTTCATGACTTCATGAATGCTTAGTGTTGGAAAAATCATAAAGTGGGGGAAGCTTGTCTTGAGAGCTTTCCACTTACTTTCTGGTTCATTTACTCAACAAATAAACATTTGACTGCCCATAATACGTGCCAATCCCAGTATGAGGCACCACTCTCATTAGTTTTGGCATTGCAGTGGCTCTCTTGAATAAGTTTCAAAATTGTACCTACTTTTCTTTCTTTAAGTTTTTATGACCAAAGCCTCCTGCCTCCTACATAAGAAATGAATGTGAAGACTTTAGTTTCATAAAATTAGCTATTATCTGGTAAAGTCCTTTCCACTCTGATTAAAAATACACCCCATAAGGTTCATAGCAAGAGACAACAAGGAGAAAAGTTTTCGTCCTTGTCACCAGCTGGCAGGGTGAAGAAAGGAAGGTGTTTCAATCTACCTTCTAGTTTTGTTTGTGAGCATGTGCAGTAGATATAGACTTCTGGTCACCCTGCTCTAAACTTTAAAGCATAGTTATGGTGCCAAACAACAGAAAATGTTAACAGCTCCCTCTGGCCTCCTGCTTCACAAGTTCTGTGGGGCTCCTTTGTATGAGGCTGTAACAGTGCAGTGTCTAGTACTGCACAGACTATGTTATCACTCACTCTTCATTATTTGTGTGATGCCAAGATGAGAAGGTACAGTGCATTGTCATTCTATATTATTTTGCAGATTGTTCATTTTGATTCAAGTTTATTATGAAAATTCTAGGCGAGCAATAGCTCAGAGAAAAGAAAGTCACTCTTACAAAAGAAAGACCCAGATGAATTGATAGGAGAGATACCTGATGCATACAATACCCAGTGCAGACTCAAGAGTGGCAGAGATGACTGATAAGCCAAAGTCTCATTCTTGATGATGTCTACATGACATTTTGTGCCTTGCACCACTGGGAGGGCAGGAAGAGCTCAGCTACCCCCAACATGAACAACATCTGAAGCTGCCTCTGCAGATTCCAATATGTGCCTTACAACGTCCTCTGGTATGCAAAGCCTGCTCTGTTTCTTTGAGAAAAAACTCTAAATAATATTTTATTTTCTGTAGGGCTTTCAAAGACTAGCAACCTTTGAGTATATGATCTCTAGAATTCACAGAATGGAGGGACAAATTTGTGCAAACAAGTTCGAGAGGGAGTTCAGATGACTCATCTTCCAGTATGCTTGGGGTCAAGCTAAAGCTCTGAAAGGGGTGTTTATGAACAACTGGGGAAAGAGAGAGCTGTTGGAATATTAGAGCTGGAATAAATAATTTATAAGGCATATCCTAGAATAAACAGAAATGATTACTTTTTAAAATCCAGATTTTACTTCAATTCCAAGTTCCACTAGCACATAGACTAGTGCCTTATAGAACTAAAAAAAGAGAGAGTAAGAGCAAAAATGAGAGAGAAAGAAAAAGGAAGGGTAACAAGTCTGCATGCTAAGTAATGTATTGAAAGAAATGCTGCTTTTGCATAAATACACATGTATCTCTTCCTTCTCTGTGAAGAATTGTCATGGCAAGAACACTAATAAGGTGTGTGGACTCACATACTCGAGTCTCAAAGCAAAGGTTGTGTTTATGAGACTAAACAACTGGGATAGATACACATCATTGTTTGCCATGCCTTGTATATGCCCGCATTTTTACTCCTCAATGTACCATGGGCTCCATGCCATAGAAACATTGCATAGGAGATGTCCTCTGCCAAATGACACCAGATTGAAATACAGAAGACCCAGTGAAATCTGAAATTTCAGACAAATAATGAGCGTCTTTTATGGTAAGCTTGTAGCATCATTTATTCTAAACTTATCTTACATCTTGTGACCTTGTTGAACCCCTTGATAGTTCCAGAGTTCATTTCTTCTATTGTTTTTTCATGTTTCCTTCTCATTTTTGTTTTTTTTGTAGAACTCATCAATTTCTACATAAATAATCATGCTCTCTGTAAATAGGGACATTTTGTGTCTCCTTTCTTAGCTTTATTTATATATTTGTGTATTTGCCTCAATGCACTGCCTAGAACTTCCAGAATTATGTGGAATAAAAGTGGTGAGACTGAATATCCCTGTCTATTTCTGATCTTAGGGTGAAAGTATTTAGCCTTTTACTATAAGTATAATGTTAGCTGCAGCTATTCCATAGGTTTTCTTTATCAAGTCATGAAAATTTTCCTTTATTCCTACATTTCTGAAAGTTTTTATCATAAACGGATGTTGAATTTTGTCAAAAGCTTTTCATGCATCAATTGATATGATTATGAATAATTCATCTTCAGCCTAGCAGTATGGTAGATTACACATATTTTTGAACACCCAATCAGCCTTATATCCATGGAATAAACTTTACTTCCTCATGCTTGATAATTATTTTATACATTGTTGGATCTAATTTGCTACTTTTTTGAAGATATTTTTGCATCAATATTCATGAGAGATACTGATTTATAGTCTTCCCTTTCTCTAATGTCACTATATGGTTTTTATGTCAGAGCAATGCTAGCCTCTTAGACTTAGTTTGAAAGCATTCCTTCAGCATCTATTTTTTGTTGTTCAGTGGTTCAGTTGTGTCTGACTCTTTGCGACCACATGGACTGCAGCAAGCCAGGCTTCTTTGTCCTTCACTATTCCAGAGTATGTTCAAACTCATGTCCACTGAATCAATGATTCCATCCAATCATCTCATCCTCTATTGCCCCATTCTCCTGCCCTCAGTCTTTCCCAGATTCAGAGTCTTTTCCAAATAGTCATCTCTTCACATTATGTGGCCAAAGTATTAGAGCATTAGCTTCAGCACCAGTCCTTTCAATGAACATTCTGTGTTGCTTTCCTTTAGGATTGACTGGTTTCATCTCCTTGCTGTCTAAGGGACTCTCAAGAGTCTCCTCCAGCATCACCATGCAAAAGCATCAATTCTTTATTGCTCAGCCTTCTTTATGGTTCACTTCTCACATTTGTAGCAGACTACTGGAAAAACTATAGCTTTAACTATACGGACCTTTGTTGACAAAGTTATGTCTCTACTTAGTAAAATGTTCATATCATTTCTTCCTTAATCATTTGATAGAATTCTCCAAAAAAATCATGTAGGTCAGGAGATTTCTCCTTAGGGAGCTGCAAAGTTTTGAGGCCAATTTGATTGGTGCCTAATCAAATGATCTGCTTCATATTGAGTGAATTGTGGTAGTTTGTGTTTTCCAAGTAAAGGTCTATTTGTTTTAAAATGTATGTGTATAAAATCTTATATAGTTTTATGTTCTGGTTGTCACAACACCAATCAAACCCCCTACCAAGGAGATGATGGCATAAGCCTCTGGACCAAACTCACCTATCAGGAGGAAGACATCAGAAGCAATAGTAATTATGATCCTGCGGCCTGAATAAAGAAGTCCAAAAACACAGTAAGTCGGAAAAAAAAATGAGAAGACAAATAAATATCTTCCAGATGAAGGAGTAAGTTAAAAACCTGCAAGAACAACTAAATGATTAAGACATAGTCAATCTACTTTAAAAGAAATCAGAGTAATGATAGTAAATATGATATAAGACATGGAGGCATGGATCAAGCAGATACAAAAACTGTCTAACAAAAACTACGAAGAAGTAAACAGCAAACAGAGATGGAAAACACAGTAAAAGAAATGAAAAGTATACTCTAAGAAATTGATAGTAGAATAACTGAGGCAGAAGAATGGATATGTGCCCTTAAGACAGAATGGTAGAAATCTCTGCTGAAGAACAGAATAAAGAAAAAAGAATGAAAAGAAAGGAGGGCAGTCTCAGAAACTTTTGAGACAGCATTAAATGTGCCAATATTGAAATTATAGGAGTCCAGAAAAAGAAAAAGAGAAATGGCCTGAGAAAATATTTGAAGAGATTATAGTTGAAAATGTTCATAATACAGAAAGAATCACCCAAGTCCCAGAAATACAGAGTCCCATTCAAGATAAATTCAAGGAGAACCATGCTAATACAAATATTAATCACATTAAAAAATTAAATACAAAAAAATAAAACCAAAAAGAGAAAAGCAATAATATACAAATAATATTTTGATATGATTATGAAAAATTCATCTTCAGCCTACCAGTATGGTAGATTACACATATTTTTGAACACCCAATCAGCCTTATATCCATGGAATAAACAAATAATATACAAAGCAATTACCATAAGGTTATCAGCTTATTTTCAGCAGAAACCCTGCAGGTGAGTAGGAAGTGGAATGATATATTTAAAGCAATGAAAGAAAAAAAAAAAAACCTATGACTAAGAATTCTCTACCCAATAAGGCTCTCATTTACATTTGACAGAGTAATCAAAAACTATGTGTATGTGCGGGAAAGTTTCTCATTTGTGTCTGAGTCTTTGAGACCCCATAAACAATAGCCCACCAGACTCTTCTGTCCATGGAATTCTCCAGGCAAGAATAACAGAGTTGGTAGCCATTTCCTTCTTAAGGGGATCTTCCTAACCCAGCACTGAACCTGGGTCTCCTGCATTGCAGGGAGGTTCTTTACCTGGGAAGAAAAGATTGAGGCAGGAGAAAAGCGCCAATCAAAAGCTTTATAGTTAAACAGAAGCAAAAGGTAAGAATTCAACACTGCCAAAGCAGCTTTACAACAAATGTTAATGCAACTTCTCTATGCAGGAAACACAGGAGAAGAGAGCAAAAAGGAAAGGAAGAGAATATACATACAAAAACAAGTCCAAAACAATAAACAAAATGGTAATAGGAACATACATAGGGATAATTACCTTAAATGGAAATGGAATAAATGCTCCAACCAAAGCCACAGACTGGCTAAATGGATTCAAAAAGAAGACCCATATAAGTGCTGTCTTAAAGAGACCCATTTCAGCCACAGGGACACATACAGACTGAAAATGAGAGTTTGGAGAAAGATAGTCTATGTAGATAGATGTCAAAGCAAAGCTGGGATAGCAATATTCATATCAGGCAAAATTACTTTTAAAATAAAGAGTTTAAAATAAAGAGACAAGGGAGGTTACTACATTGATCAAGGGATCAATTCAAGAAAAAGATATAACAACTATAAATATATATTCATCCAACATAAGAGCACCTCAATATGTAAGGCAAATGCTAACAGCCAAAAAGGGGATATCAAAAGTAACACGATAACAGTGGACTACTGTAACTTACACCAGTAGACAGATCATCCAGACAGAAGATTAGCAAGGAAAGAAAAGCCTTAAATTACACATTATACAGAGAGACTTAATTGATGTTTACAGGATATTTCATCCAAAAGCAGCAGAATAAACTTCTTTCTCAAGTGCACACAAAACTTTCTCTAAGATCACATTTTGTATCACAAATCAAGTCTCAGTAAATTTAAAAAAAAATTGATATCATACCAAGCATCTTTTCTGACCACAACATTATGAAATTAGAAATCAATTACAGGACAAAAAAAAAACCTTTAAAAAAACACATGGAGGCTAAACATTATGACACTAAATAATCAATGGATAAATAAAGAAATCAAAACATACATAGACACAAATGATAATGGAAACACAGTGATCAAAACATATGGGATGCAACAAAAGCAATCATAAGAAGGGAGTTTATAGTAATACAATCTTACCTCAAGAAACAAGAGAAATGAATAAACAATCTAACCTTACACCTAAAACAACTACAGAAAAAAGAACAAACAAAACCTAAAGTTAGTAGAAAGAAAAAAAATCATAAAAATCAGGACGAAAATAAATGAAATAGAAACAAACAATAGGAAAGATCAATTAGACTAAATGCTGGTTCTTTGAGAAGATAAACGAAATTAAAAAACATTTAGTCAGACTTATCAAGAAAAAAGAGAGAGGACTCAAATCAATAAAATTGAAAGTGAAAAATTATGACACCACAGACATGCAAAGGATTATGACACTACTACAAGCAACTGTATGCCAAGACAATGTATAACTTAAATGGACAAGTAAGAAAATATGAGCACTGAAACTGAAACTTTGATTAAAATTCTTCCATCAAAGAAAAATCACAAACCAGATTGCTTTACAGGCAGATTAGATCAAATATTTAGTGAGGAATTAATACCTACCTGCTTCCCTCATAGCTCAGTTGGTACAGAATCTGCCTGCAATGCAGGAGGCCCTGGTTCAATTCCTGGATTGAAAAGATCTGCTGGAGAAGGAATAGGCTACCCATTCCAGTATTCTTGGGCTTCCCTTGCGGCTCAGCTGATAAAGAATCCTCCTTCAATGTGGGTTGGGAAGATCCCCTGGAGAAGGGAAAGGCTACCCACTCCAGTATTCTTCCATGGACTGTACAGTCCATTGGGTCACAAAGGGTCGGACACGACTGAGCGACTTTCACTCACTCACACAATACCTACCTGGGAGATGGCAGAGGAGTAGGTGGATGTGGAGTACCTTTCTCTCCAAAGATACATCAGGAATATACCTTCAGACAGAAGTGCTTGCAGAACACCAGCTGAAAGTGGGCAGGAGTACCTGACCACAAACAAAGAATATATAGAACCACGCAGAACTTGGTAGGATGAAGGAAATAGAGAGTAAAAGAGGAGAATTAGTAGGACTGGGCCTGCCCTTGGTAGGTGGGGGAAATGAAGCAGGGGTTTTTACATGGGGGCAATTGTTTGGAACAGAGGAGAAACATTTGAGGCTGAGAGTGAAGCAGCTGATCTGTGACAAGCTAAATGAAATGAGAATCAGACAGTCCTTGCCGCAGTTATGTGTACCCCAAACAGGGATGTAAGTCCCCTAGAAGGCACAGCAGCTGAAGTGTAGGGATTGTGGAGCAATCCCAGGGTGAGGTCTGCTGCTTTCCTATAATTTCCTGGGAAATAGATTGGCAAATAATGGAAACAGTGAGAGACTTCATTCTGGGGGGGCTCCAAAATCACTGCAGATGATGACGGCAGCCATGAAATTAAAAGGCACTGCTCCTTGGAAGAAAAGCTATGACAAACCTAGATAGCATATTAAAAAGAAGAGACATTACTTTGTCAACAAAACTCTGTCTAGTCAAACCTACGTTTTTTTCCAGTAGTCATGTACGTATGTGAGATTTGGATCATAAAGAAAGCTGAGTACCAAAGAACTGATGCTTCTGAACTGTAGTGTTGGAGAAGACTCTTGAGAGTCCCTTGCACTGCAAGGCGGTCAAACCAGTCTTAAAGGAAATCAAGTCAATCCTAAAGGAAATCAGTCCTGAATATTCATTGGAAGGATTAATGTTGAAGCTGAAGCTCCAATATTTTGGACACCTGATGTAAAGAGTGAACTTTTTAGAAAAGACCCTGATGCTGGGAAAGATTGAAGGTGGGAGAAAGGGATGACAGAGGATGAGATGACTGGATAGTATCATCAACTTAATGGACATGAGTTTGAGCGAGCTCCAGAAATTGATGATGGACAGGGAAGCCTGGTGTGCTGCAGTTCATAAGGTCACAAAAGTCAGACACAACTAAGTGATTGAACTGAACAGTTGGATTACAAAATTATTTCCTTAGAGAATGTTACAATAGGAAAATCTTTGCTCAGCAACATGATGTAGCAATTCTTATCAGAGGGCAGTGTTTTATAATGAAGGTCATTCCACTGTTAATATTTGAGTACATATTCCTTAAAGTACTCACACCCATGCATGACACCTGGATTGATAAAATGATTTCAGTAGGTAGCAAAAGCTGTGGTTGATCTGATTCTTATCATTTTAGTTCTCCTATCATCAATAGGAAACATCGATATTTCCAGGCAAATAGCAGATTTACACTCTGAGAAGGGAAACATAAGAAAAGGAGAAGCACCATCCTATGTAGAGGAAGGAAAGAACAACCATAGCAAACCACTGCACTTGCTAAAGCATCACTTAGTCAAGGCACTGCTTGGCTGCAGCTGTCTGTGGACTCAGCATAGCTGCACCTCTTAAAGCAAGGTCAAATAAATTAACCAAAGTTAATTTCTTAAAATTACTTTGTCATCAAACTTTTATGTCTCTTCTCCTGTCGTGAGTAAACCTTCAGAATGATTCTGCCTACTTCTCCATGTGTAAGCTGAAGGGGAAGCTGGACATAATGTTCACTATCATTTTTGTAAATGGCACCTTTGCTCTTCTTCAAAACTCTGAGAGGAGATGGTAGAGATAGGAAGTTAATATTATAGCAGAACAAACACTTAAAAAAAACTGAATTTGTGTTTAATTGTTGAGACCAGCAGCATCAATCATTTCATATATAGAATAATACAACTTTACTTTTATTTCTCCAGGTTTTTTTTTTCTGATTACACATTCATTTGATTCCTTCTTCAGCTTAAATAATATAAATGTACTGTTGATTTGGATTAGAAAAAGCAGACAGAATGCCGGGGTAAAGAGAAAAAAATGTAATATTTAGAGGTGGAAACTGATTTGGTGCTCATTTTCTGATGTTCCACAAGGGAAATAAAATAGCTCCAAGGGAAGACACTGATAATGGAAAAAATTGAAGGCAAAAGGAGAAGGGGATGGCAGAGGATCAAATGGTTAGAGAGCATCGCCAATTCAATGGATGTGAATCTGAGCAAACTCCAAGAGAGAGTGAAGGACAGGGGAGCCTGGTGTGCTACAGTCCATGGGGTTTCAAAGAGTCAGACGTGATTTAGCACCCGAATAACAGCAACAACAGTTGAGGACAAGTTGATAAAATATTATTAATAGTTTTATTCCTGATAGAGTACACCAATCATTTTCTCTGTTCAACCATTCATTTCTTTTTTAAGATGTAATTGAAGTTCTAGAATATTTGAGGAATTTGAACATCCCCCGTGGCACTCATCGCATCTTCTTCCTCGACTCTCTTCCTGTGATACTCCCCAACCTCAGGAGGATCAGATGTTGAGAATGAGAGATGGAAGAAGCTATGATTTGTGAAGCTGAAGCTACTCATCAATGTGGTGGATTGGAAGTTTCAAAGCACAACTAAGCTTTTCAAGTTTATAGTTTGGTTAATAAGATGGGGGATTTAAGTAAGATTTTTCTTCCAGGCAGTTCAAAGAGTTTCATTTTTTAGCCTCAATTTTTTCCCTGAAATGAATGAAAGGGGAAAGCAGCAAAAAGTTGTCATCCTCATTCATAAGGCAGAAAACTTGATGCCATTTTCCCAATGGCAGTGAGTTGGAGGAAGATATTCATTACACTTTATCCATGGACTGGTTTGGCTCAGGGCTCATGTCAAGATAATTCCAATTATTAAAATATGAGACAGAGAGCTCACATATCTGAATGAGTCCAGCTGATTATTAACATGAATAATCCCTTACTATGTGCAGACTACTGCTAGGGAAGAGATTGTAAAGATTAAGGCTCAGATACCTCTCTAAAGTTCATGCAAATTATTTGTTGAGCAGAATTTAATTCAAAGTCTTGAGCAGAACAGACTCAGGCATCCAGAGGAGGGGTTTTCAGAGGAAGGATTTGTAATTGTCAAGTAAAATATATGAAAGGGTGAGTTAGGTTTTAAAACAGAAAGATAACTTGTTAAATGTAAAGGACTAGAAATGGCATTTGAATTTGTTTGTTCTTTAAGTTTAGATGATCTGAGCAGGCTGTAAGAATTCCAGCTACAAATCACAATGTATTTATCTTTGGGTAGAACTAGATCAATCATTGTAAAAACAGAGATTTTGGCCTCAGCCTGGTCACCTGGCTTTATATGGGTGAATCTTAGGGTCTCAGGGGCTTCCCAGGTGGAGTTAGTGGATAAAAAAAAAAAAGCCATCTGCCAATGCAGGAAATAAAAGAGACACAGTTTAGTCCCTGGGTAGGGAAGATCCCCTGGAGGAGGAAAGAGCAATCCACTCAAGCATTCTTGCCTGAAGAATCCCATGGACAGAAGAGCATGGTCGGAGACATTGCATAGGTTCACAAAGAGTCAGACACAGCTGAAGCAACTTAGCAGACATGCATGTAGGGTACTAGCTGATGACTGTCACTGGTTGAAACTGTGTATGACAGTATTTTGGAAACAAGGTACAAACCAGAGCACATTCTGTAATTCAGAACATGGGAGTGTTACATCCATCTTGAAGAAGACACACTACCTGGAGGAAGGGATGAGGGGGACAAAAAGGAAGTTGACAATTGTATACAGAAAGTATGCCTGTGGGCTTACAGGCAATAGGCACCCAGACCAGAAGAAGTATGCTCCAGTGGCATACTTCCACGCTTCTTACTAGAATTTTTACTTTAAAATGGGACAATTGCACAGACCTATCTGTAGCCTTTATGGATCTCAATCACCCAGCTAAAAGTTACACATAAGTCTCTCTAAGTATATCTGCTCTTTAATCTTCTTAGTTAATGACCCCTCTTTATTTTATACAATGGTCCATTTTCTGGATATCCTTTAACATGTAGTTCAAGTCTAGCCTCTGTGTCTATAGCTGACCCACACTCATACAGTTCCATCGCATTGTTTTCTTGGCCAATCTATTCATGAACAACACCTTCACCTGTCTGCTAATCTGCCACCAAGATTTGTCCTAAGATAAATGTTCATGCTTGAAATTTCTAGATTCAATTCAGTGAAACTATTTTCTTTCTAGAAAGACACTTCTAAAAAATCTTATCCTTCAAATAGTCTTCCCAAGCTCATTGCTAATCTTTGATGATTTCCCTCAAACTGAAGTTCTTCCCTTCTTCACCACTGAATTAAATTCCCTTACCTTTTTGCTCACACATAATTTAAGCACATAAGTAATGTAAGGTCTCTAATGCATTCCCTGAAGATATATTTCTGCATCATAATGTTCTACTTAGATCATAAACTACTCAAGGTCAGTGTGAGTGCCTGTTTAACTCTCTTCATGTTCTTACAGCAGCGTGTACTATGAGATCCTGAATAATTGTCCTCATGAAAAAGTAGTTGAAGGTATTTTGCTCCTCAGCATTGGTAGAAAATCAAGATTAGGTCAAAAAGTTATTTAAAACCATTTAAGTTTAATGAGAAAACATTATATTGCATTTAGATATTTGTGTTTCTTTATGCCTCAACTCATGGTGATATTTCTTTAAAAAAACATGTTAATGATGGCTAATAACTACTAAGTAGTCAGATTTATGACATGATGTTATGGAAGAAGTAAATTTTTATAAAAAAATTAGAATTCAAGATGTGCATGTGGTCCTTGGCTTGGAATTTTACAGCACCAGAGAAAATGAGGACAATTGAGTTCACAGGTAGGGTCACTGGAGGCTGAGCACTGAAGCATCGGCATCTCACTTTTGGCATCAGATGTTTGGAGGCATAGATGCCACCATAGCACACGTTCTTTTCAGAGTAAGTGAATAATTAGCCTCAACATACCAAAGTCAGGAAATCCTCATGCATTTTCCCAGAAGCTGGAAATGTGCTTTCTGAAAGCAGGAAACTCAGTTGAATTTTGACCCTGGGTATTCACCACCAAGTCATGTTATTCCAGAAAGTATCACTTGAGGCCATTCTGAAATAATTCATCCAGTAATTATATTGGTTCCTTACTCCTTAGGTACAGATGCTGTATTTTTCCATATTGCCCTCCTTTAGAGTATTCAAAGGCATGCTCAGACTTAGCAATAACATAATCACAATGTCAAAGGAAAGATCTGGGTTCACAAGGTGAGCTTATTCTAGATCATCCTTTTGTGACATCTGTGTCTAATTCACAAAAGTAATCTTCCTGGGACTTGAGTACTGAAGTAGAGAAAATACACACAGCAATAAATTTTGACATTGGCCTTGCCAACTTACTTGAGGATTATTATTCCTTTTAATAAATCTAATCAAGTTGAGTGTGTTCAATGATTCCTTATGGAGATTAGAATATGTAGAATATGGTCTTCAAACTCATAATTCCTTTTTTATAACTTAAATCACTGTCTCTCTCGTCTTTGTTTCAGAAAGTCTTCACCATAGGGTCTTTCTTTCATTTCTGGAAAATGCCACATTTATTTCCACTCCATAGTCTTTACCCTGATGATTCTCTGCTTCGAATATACAGTGCTTGGCTCCTACTCAGGGCTTCCCTTGTGGCTCTGCTGGGAAAGAATCCACCTGCAATGTGGGAGACCTGGGTTTGATTCCTGGGTTGGGAAGATCCCCTGGTGCAGGGAACAGCTTCCCACTCCAGTATTCTGGCCTGGAGAATTCCAGGGACTGTATAGTCCATGGGGTCACAAAGAGTCGGACATGACTGATCAACTTTCACTTTCACTTCAGTGGCTTCCACTCAGTTCATGATTCTCTTCATATTGGTCACTTTCTCACCTGTGCCTTTGCTTTTGCTGACTATCTTAATCCCATAGATATTCCCTAGTTATATATGCATACATGTAAATACATCCCATAGCTATAAACTAGGAGGATTTGGGGATACTTAGGTTAATATTAAAAATACAAGTATTTCTTTGCTCTATCATTTCTTTAATTCTATGACACATATTTCTGTCTTTCTTTTTTTCATACTGAAACTTAAAAAAAAATAACTAAGTGCCTTTTATAATCCACATCACAACACACATGCCAACTGCTGGATGGGGAATGAGTTCAGATAAATTCATCATTGCCTGGTAATTTACCAACTTAGATTTGCTAAAATACATCCACCCATTTATTTCAAGGTTGCTACTTAAAAGTAGCTACTTAAAGTTAAATGCTTAAATCTCTATTGTCTTCAGAAGACACTTAGTTGTTATAGCATTGAGACAAAATTTATTATGTTAGTATGTAATAGAATAGAACACAAACTCTCACAATCTTTCAAAACAATTCAAGGGATAGAAACTGACAAATCTCAGGAATATATCATATTCCCAATAGGCCACAGGGGATGGTATGCCTAATCAATACTTTGTGGAGGCCTATACCCCAAGTGTATTATGAGGTTTTATTTAATATTTTAGATATTTTTTATGCTTTCACTGGTTGGTATTTCAATTATTGAGTGAAAAAGATAACTACAAGTTTAACCAAAAAAGAAATGCAAATAAAGCACTGGTGTTCTATGTGCCTCAAAATTATGTCCATCATAAAGCTGTCAAACACGAATCTTGTGGGTTATGAGAAGCCGTGTGCCCCTGTGATGCTGCCCATAAATGTCAACTTCCCAAGACACTTTAGTCTCTGGATGTTAAGAGGTTTCTACTAAAATGAAGACTGTCACATAGAACTCAAATGTTATTTTATGGATAAATTTGTACTACAGCTTATTTGAAAGGGTGGGAAATACATATTTAAATATATTTTACTTCTATGCAACTCATAAAAATATAAATTTGCAATGTTGATGAAATATATTGAGTGTGTATGTGTGTGTGTGTGTGTGTGTGTGTTCACTGGATCCCTGTCATGTTATATGCAATTGTCACAAACTGTAGGAGTTCTTCCTTACAGCTGAGGTCTTTACAGTGTATGGTCAGGCATGTAATACAGCAAGATAAGAATGTCTCCTTCCTATGAAGGCTAAGTTTGGATAATGTCAACAGAGCTCCAACTCGGCAGTAAAAACCTTGAAGTTAAGACTTAGCACAATAACAGCCAGGATAAAAAGTGCTTTGGGATTAGGGTCTTACAAAGGGGTGCATGGGGAGAGGTGCTTGTGGAGACTTTGTGGGAAAAAATAAATCCTCCAGGCCATGGGTCACAACAGAACCTGAGATCCAAGCAAACTTTTGGGGCTGGATTGGTAGCTATGCCTCTAACACATTGTTTGCATTGAAATAACCCAATATTTCCCTCAACACTATTTTATGCCTTTAAGAATCCAGGTGGTACTCATCAATTAAAAGTTCCCTCTTCTTCCTGGGTGTGGAGAAAAGAGAACCCTCTTACATTGTTAGTGGGAATGCAAATTGGTACAGTCACTATGGAGAACAGTGTGAAGATTCCTTTCAAAACTGGGAATAGAACTGCTATCTGACCCAGCAATCCCACTGCTCAGCATATACACCAAGAAAACCAGAATTGAAAGAGATACATGTACCCTAATCTTCATTACAGCACTATTTACATTAGCTAGGACATGGAAGCAACTTAGACGGCCATTGGCAGATGAAAGGATAAGGAAGTTGTGGTACATATAAGCAATGAAATACTACGCAGCTGCAAAAAGAAACACATTTGAATCAGTTCTAATGATGCAGGTGAACCTAGAACCTATTGTACAGAGTTAAGTAACTCAGAAAGAGAAAGACAAATACTGTATAATAATGCATATATATGGAATCTAGAAGGATGGTACTGATGATCCTATGTACAGGGCAGCAAGGGAGGCACAGATGTACAGATATAAAGAACAGACTTCTGGACTCTATGGGAGAAGGAGAGGGCAGGATGATTTGAAAAAATAGCATTAAAACATTACCATATATAGAATGGATGACCAGTGTAAATTTGAAGCATGAAGCAGGGCACCCAGAGTCAGTGCTTTGTGACAACCTGGAGGGATGGGGTGTGGAGGGAGGAGGGGGAGTTCAGAAGAGGGGGACACATGTATCCCTATGGCCAATTCATGCTGATATATGGCAAGGGCCATCACAAAATTGTAAAGTAATTATCTTCCAGTTAAATAAACATTTTTTTAAGTTCTCTCTTCTTTCAATTATAAGGCTGTAGCTTTAGAGTATGTCAGTAATATTTTATCAACCAATTATTCCAATAATTGGTTAATTTATTCATTCATTTGGCAAGCATGTATTACAGGGCTGTTTAGAACAACCATGTGGATAAAACAAAGACCCTGACCTCAAGGAACTAAACTTTAGTGAGAAAGACCAACATGAAAATAGTACTCCAGAGGCCAGCTTGGTTAAAATGCTTTTTTAAGGCTTACTTATAAGCAAGGTTTGTTTGTTTGTGTTTTCTTAAGTTTACAGGATTTTCTGCACTACTTTATTCCTTCAGAGCCTAGCAAGAGTCTAAAAATGTGTGTGTATCTCAAACAATGCAATACATGTATCCTCTTTGTTTGACTCTATATTCTAATCTTTTAGTTGAACAGAGCTTGGTGAAAGGAGATTAAAGATGCATTGAATAAGAAAGGAGCAAGGCCTGATAGAGGGAAAAGGGGAATCCTCTCAATAACATTGAAGCTTGCAGTACTATGAATACTCAAAGAAGCCTGATGGGAAGTATCTACATAGATGCAGAAGCCAAGATCCTAGGCAGAGAAGAATGCATTCCTACCATCTGTCACTTGGGCTGAGAGGATAGTTGCTGATTTCTGGGTGAGAAACTGCTTCTAACTGCAGCTGAATGACCAGTTCTCTTGAATTATCAAGCCCTGATGAGCATGACTTGTTTCTGTGAAAACCCCCAAGGTTCTACCTTAGATTTAGATTCCTGTTCCATGAATGTGCACTGGAAATGCTGTTTTCCTTCTTGACCGACAGATGTCCTGGAAAAATCTAATTGCATTTCTGAAAGGCAGAAATCCTTTTAAAAATTAAGCTAAATTAAAAATAAAAAGGAAGTGTCTCAAAGACCAAGCTCATGCAGAGTGAAGAATAAAGGAAGTATGGAATTCTGTAAGTCATGTAGAATCTAGGGAATGGTTATAAATAAATGTGCAGTCTTCTCTACTTCATCTCACCTTCTACTTCAATGGCTTGTCTCTCCAAAAGAAAATCAGAATGTTAGAGCTTCTGATCCTGCTGGACTGCTGTCTTTAATGGACTATGTGACTATTCCTCCTATATGAAATTTTCACTTAAATTTCAAATTCACAACAATCCCCATGGGGGGAAAAATTAGAGGCTAGTTTTAAAGACAATTTATCATTTCCTCAGATTATGAAAAATAGTACATGCTTAATTGAAGAAGATGTATAAGAATACAATATCCTTCAAAGGTAAGCAACTGGATATAGATTGAAAAGAATTTCTTATTTTGAAAAGCCCTAGGAAAGATACTGTAAACTAGAAAGAATTCAGTCAAGAGGAGGGGAGGAAAGAGTAAATTTCAAGGCAGTAACTGAAGCTTGAGCAATGATCCAAATATGGTAATATTCCAAGCATCCTTAAGAGACCACAAACAGGTAGGCTCAGTCATGTATGGTAATGTTTTAGAAAGAACAATCTGCAGTTCATTGAATATCCATTCCTCATCCGATCCTTGCAACATTATGTTCTGTTTTACTGGAGCTAAAGGTAGAAGCTCAAGGAAAAATGATTCCATATACAGAAGGAAAGCTATGGAGGTAAACCTTTCCTTCCTTGTAATAACTGGAGGTCAACTAGAATGTGATGTGGCAGAGTTCATATAAATTGATGACCACATAAAAGTTCAGCTAATCCTCAGAATCAGTCAAGACTTTTCTTGGCTGATAGTGTCAGAATCAAATACAAACCTATTCAAGCAAAAAGGATAATCAATTGGCCCATTTAACTGGACCACATATGAGCAAGCACATTTACACACACACACACTCACAAGGAGAGCCCTCAAGAAAAGTGAAAGTGAAATTTGCTCAGTCGCGTCTGACTCTTCACGACTCCATGGATTACACAGTTCATGGAATTCTCCAAGGCCACAATACTGAATTGGGTAGGCTTTCCCTTCTCCAGGAGATCTTCTCAACCCAGGGATCAAACCCAGGTCTCCACATTACAGGCAGATTCTTTACCAGGTAAGCCAGATGGGAAGCCCAAGAATACTGGAGTGGGTAGCCTATCCCTTCTACAGCAGATCTTCCCAACTCAGGAATCAAACCGGGGTCTCCTGCACTGCAGGTGGATTCTTTACCAACTGAGTCACCAGGGAGTCCTCAAGAAGGTCAACCAAATAAGATTCACCAATTGAGCATGTGCAGGTGTGTATGTGTATGTGTGTTTGCAAGTGCGCACAAGAAGATACAGGGACAGAGAGAGGGAGAAGATACATATTCTGAATGTGTGTTGACTTCAAATGGGGGGGGGCTCTGCACATTGCAGGGAGCATAGTCTCTGATAGCTCTGAGGTCACAGCCTTACACCTTGCTGTTCAAGAGGGAAATGCCTTCTTTATCTGAGAGGCCATATAAAAAATTCCCAGGAGATGTTTGATTGACCTTGCATATATCCTTTTCCGTCCTTGAGCCAAACTGTTAGGCCACAAAGATGCATTATTCTGATTGGTCTGCTTGTTTTTCACACCGATTCTTAGTGCTAAAGGAGAAATCATTGAGATTAGAAGTCCCAGCAGCCTCATTTGAGTCAAGAAGTCTCCTTCAAAGATAATAAATTTATTTACTAAAGGAAGGAGACTTCTAAGTGATAGTGCCAGGGTAATATGAATGGCCCCAATGTATCCAGTATTTTTTAATTAATTAATTAATGTTTTCCTTTACATTATTATGTTGGTTTTGCCATGCATTGACGTGTATCCAGTCATAATGTGTGTGCCTGACTCTGTAGATCCCTTTAACTCTTATACTCGATGTGGATTTTTTTTACATACTCTCTTCCTGGTCTCAGCTTGTCATTTCTGCTGTTACTTATCCTCTATGATGGTGAATTGTAATATTCCCCTCTATCAGCCTGGTGTCTTTGAAAAATAGATATAGATGTTCATTATTGTTGGCCAGTTTCTTTATCTTCCAACAGGACTAGTTACTCACATTTCCCTTCCAACCAACTGACCTCTTCTGAATTTTAATATATAAGCTATAAAGTATCTTTCGGACAGAGTAAATTCTGTAAGCAGTAGTCAAACAGACACTGAGTTGTATGACAACCATTTTGAATAGCGTCCCATGTCTGTAGCATGTGGCTTTATCAAAATTAAAGGGTTCCTCCACTATGAAGGAAGTTTTAAACTTGTAAACAAAAATTCATGCTTTTCTATTTCCGCTTACCTCTCAAACAAAATGGATAGAGCATTATGAGATTATTCTAAAATTCAGCTAAGAGAAAAATGTATTATCATATTTATATACACCCTTATGTAAATTCAGCCTATTAAGAAAATGTTAAAAAGTTTCTGATGGAGTTTTATTAAAAAAAAATTACAGGTATATAGATGATTCCTAGGGGCCATTATAGCCCAGCCTTCTCTTCAGCAGAGGGTTTATCAAAGCTTCAGTTTTATACAGAGAGACCATCCAGGGAACAGATCTCAGTCTGTTCAGTTTGGTTTCTGGGTGTAGGGTGTGTTTCAGTTGAGCTAATTAGCTGTTTTTAGTCACATTAAATTAGTGATCCATCACTCTAGATAAGCTCCCCAAAACTGAGGTACTTTTTACAGCTCCCAGGTTTAGAAATCATCGAATGGTAGATGGCAACTAGGTCTTCCATATCTAATTAAATTGTCATTTTTAAATATTTAAAAAGATTACAATCTGAAGTGCTTGCCATAGTATAAACACAGTGGGGAAAATTTTCTGGGGATCTGCTCATATTGATTTCTCTGGCCTCAGTGCACTTATACTCCCACCAATATATATATATATATATATATATTTTATCTTTGTTTTCTAGTTTCAATGACACCTCCTCTATGAAGCCTTCCCCATAGATTTTGATTGCCAGATTCAACAAGTAAAATATAGTACACCCAGTTAAATTTGGATTTATATAAACAGTAACCTTTTGTGTTGCAGTGTTAGTAGTATTAGTCATTCAATTATGCCTGACTTTTTGCAACTCCATGGACTGTAGCCCATCAGGTGCCTCTGTTCATGGAATTCTCCAGACAAGAACAGTGGAGTGGGTTGCCATTTACTTCTCCAACTTTCTGGGGTCTAAGAATGTTCTAAATATCACGTGAGACATCCTAACACTTAAAGAAACAGACAAAAAGCATTGTTTAATATGAAGATTTAGTTGGACATTCTGCATTTTATCTGTTAGTTCTATTTTAGGTATTCTACTAGTTTGTTAGGGCTTCTATAACAAAATACAACAGGTCGGATGGCTTAAACAGCAAATATTTGTTTTTCCACAGTTCTATAAGCTGAAGTCCAGGATCATGGCATCAGCAGTTGATAAACCAACTTAATTCTGCTTTTATCCTCCTTTTCAACATATATACTATGTATTAGAAAGACACAGCCTACATACACATGGGTAAACAACTACAAGTATATATCTCTTGAAACAGGTGCCTAGTACTTAATTTCCAAATTTACTGTATGACATGTTCCTCCATTTTTTCTGCATACTCTACCAGGTTTCTTTATAAATGCAGCTGCAGTTGTAAAGTCATCTCAAAAACAAATTCTGACTTCTGCTTCATATCATTGTAAAATTCTTTATTTTTTAACATCTGAAAAATCAGGCTCCTCCAGGAAGGAAGGGAAATGGGTAACAACTATTTCTAGGGTCAGATTGGCCAGGATACTCAATCTTAGATTATCAAAAAATTTATTTATCATTTTGTTTGTTTGTTTGTTTTTGAATAATAACATAATTTTGACTAAAGGAAATCAAAATTAGGAAAAATACAATGAAAACATTTTGGGGGCTAAGACAAAGGCTTGATTCCAGGAAGTGAAAATTAAGTTCTAAAAACAACATTGCAAAGTGTTGCTATATGTGATTTTTAGAGCCTGTCCATTAATGGGCAGGTGGTCAGGGACTTTAATAAAGGTAGATCCCTCTACATTTCAGCTTTGTGCTTGGGGAGGTCCTCTCTCTTCACATTTACAATCAGTGGGTGGCTATTAAACTTATGAGGGATTTTGTTGCTGCCGTTATTGTTTTCTCTTTTCCTTTAGCAGCTTTCAGTCACCAGGAACTGCAAGTGAATTTCAAGTAAGAGATATTTCTCTTAAATGCTTGCAATTTTCTGGTTCCTCAGCCCCTAGCAAATGTCTCATTGTGTTCAATTAATATTTACAACATTTTGCAATACAGCTATTTTATATTATTTTCAAGGTTACAGTCCCCTGCCTTGCTTTGGAAACTCCTTAAATATATAGATAGATTATCTAGATGTATACAAATGAGGCCTTTCTTAGGTTCAAAGACACTCATAAATAAGAGGAATGGGGTAGTTTCCTCTTCTCCTAAAGTCCTCCAAATCTCATAAGCTTGAGATAAATCTCTGACCTTCCTATCACATAAAACCCCATATTTAGAAAACAGAGGACCTTAGCTCATTCCAAAGCAACATTATATGATGAACTTTCAACCTTCAGCAGGAAGGGAATGGAGAAGTGATGTAAGATTTGTGAACTATGCACTCAATTACTATAATATGTACCTGGCTAGTATTGCTACAGCAATCACAGTGTGGTGAATATTTAAGTATAATTAAAAACATAGACTAAAATTCCAGCACTGAAACCATTGTGCACAAAACTGAGCATACACAGGAAGATATTCTGAAGAAAAGAAGTTTGGGGAAAGGCCGGGCGCTGGCACTGGGGAATGGTGAACTGAGAAGAAACCAGGCAATTTCATTAAATCATTGTTAACATGACTTTTGGTCAATGGTTCCATTTCCCTGGGAGATTTGAACTAATTTAGAAAGATGACAATAACAGAATAACAGTCATTGACAGGAGAAACCTTCAACCACGTTATATTGGGACAGTCTTGAGTCACACCTGTAGATAAGATACAGTGTTCAGGAACAGACTGTTTTCAGACACATTAAGGCAGGAGCAAAAGAGACAGGAAGTTATCCTAAAAGTGCCCAGCTGAGTGTGACCCTGTGTTTGGGCTGTTTGCTATAATGTAGGTAAGCTTGGAGCAAATAATAATTGATAGGGCACTGCCTCTCTCCTTACATCTCATGCTGAACATAATCATCAACCATCACAAGTGGTTAAAGTTGGGTATCCTCCTATCTAGGGCCTGGTGAATAATACATGTCCCTTTATAATATTGAATAAGCAACAAACAAATATGGATAACTTTTTAAGGACCAGAAAAATCCCAAAGAAACAAAGAGATGAAACTGTAATAGCAGGAAGAATTATTAATACAATACATTGGCAAGTTATATTTGTTATAAATAATCACCAAAGATTGATATATTATTGTCTAAAGCCCATACTTCTTTGCAGAGAGTTTCTTAGTTTTAACCTACTATCTCTTCCTTTTCCAAGATCCCAACCAGGATAAGACATTCCATTTACTTGTCATGGCTTCTTAGGCTCCTCTTGGCTGTGGATAATTTCTCAGAATTTCCATATTTTCAAGACAGTTTTCAAATGTACTAGCCAGGTATTTTCTAAGATGCATGCCATTCATTTGGCATTTTTATAATGTTTTTCTCATGACCAAATTGAAATTGTGTATCTTTTTTTAACAAAAGGATATAGAAGTGCCATTTTCATTACATAATAGCAAAGTACATACTATCAGTATTAGTTACTGCGGTCAATACTGATTCTAATCACATGACAGATGAGGTGGTTTATGAAATTTCTCCACTGTAAACTTTTTTTTTTTAAAGTATTTCCACGTTTTATTCTTTGGAAAGAAGTTACCATACAGAATCCATGCTAAAGGGGTTAGAATTTATGTCCCCTTCATTAAGGACATAGTATGTACATAAGTTGTTTGGAATTCTTCAGCAAGGGAGATTCAGATCTTCTCCCCCATTAATAGTAATGGCTTATTTATTCATTAATTCATGTACATATATAATTATGGTCTGTGAATATCTATTTTATACTTCGAGTTATAATCCAATACTACTATCTGACTTTGATTCTCATATTTTTCCAGTTGTGACTATTGGGAACCCTCTCAGTTTGGTTCTATATCCTTTAGAGATAATGCTATCATTCTTTTCTTTTTTTTTTAATAGTGCTTTCTTACTTTCTAGTAATGCAAGATGTTCCAGGCTCATCTTATGCCTTCATTGCCTTTGTCATAGAATAAGCCATTTCTCTAAGGAGCCCTGGTTCCTTTTAATGGAAATTGGTATTAGAAACCAAAATCTGAGCCCTTGGTGTGCTTCTTAATATCAGACCACCTTTGCATCCAGGCCCTCTCATCTGACAGAGGAAAAAAATACATGTGTGTATACAAACCAATATTTATAAACATTTCTGTAAATGTAACCACCTGTATAACCATGAGTTCATACTGATATCTTCAAGTCTAATCCATTACCAGAAGCTGCTTTGGTGTTAATTAGAATGATCGTTTGGTTTTCTGATTCAGCCTATTGATATGGTGGATAATATTAATTTGTATTCAGATAGTGCCATCCCTAGAATAAATCCAGCTTAGTTGAGCTATATGATTTTAAATAAAATACTAAATTCAACTTCCAATATTCTGAAGATTTTTAATTTAGATTCTTGGAACATAATGGTCTATAGTTTCCTTTTCTTACAATATCTTTGTCTAGTTTTGGTGTTAAGGTAATGCTGACCTTATAAAATAACTTAAGAAGCCTTCCCTCTATTTCTATTTTCTGAAGAATGTTATTAATAATTGGTGTTGTTTCTCCCCTAAATAATTGTTAGAATTCATAAGTGAAACAGTCTAGGCATAATGCTTTCTTATCTGGATGATAACTGATTATTGATTCAATATCTTTAATATAGATATGAGACTACTAAAATTATCTTTGATTTGGTAGCTGTCCTTTACAACTAATTGGTCTGTTTCACATATATTATCAAATCTGTGGTCTTAGAATTGTTCCAAATATTACTTTATTAGCCTTTTTGCCTATGGCCTCAATAGTGACAATACCTCATTCATTTCTTCCATTACAAATCTATGATTTTTCTATTTACTTTTGCTAGTCCGGCTAAAGATTTACTGAATGTTTTACCTTTCCAAAGAATCAGTTTTTGGTTCCATTAATTTCCTGTATTGTTTTCCTGATTTCACTTTCATTGCTTTCTGCTCTAATTCGTATTATTTTTTTCTATGTATTCTATTTGCTTAAATCATTCCTCTCTCTCCAGATACTCAGGTAGAAGCTCACATAATTGAAGTCTTTTTTCTTTTCTGATTTGTGCAATTACTGTGATAAATTTCCTTCTAAACATTGCCATCTCTGAATTCCTTAAATTTTGGTAAGTTGTATCTTTATTTTCATTTAGTTAAAATAACTTCTAATTTATCTAAAGACTCCTTATTTATGTGTATTGTTTAGAAGAGTGTCGATCAACTTTCACATATTTGGAGACTTCCCAGTTATATTTCTGTCATTAAATTCTAATTTGTTTCCATCATGGTATGAGAACATACTTTGTATGATCTATTTTTGTAAGATTACGATGTGTTTTACAGAATAGGAAGTGCTCTCTATTGGTGAATGTTCTATGTGAGTTTAATAAGAATATTCTGCTGTTGTTTAGCGTATTCTATAAATATCAATAAGTTGATTAAGTCATTAAGAAAAATTACATCCTTACTGATTTTCTTCCTGCTTATCAGTTACTGAAAGAAAAGTATAGAAATGTCCAGCTAAAATGATAGGTTTATTCATTTTTCCTTCCAGTAATATAATTTTTTGCCTCAAGTATTTTGAAGATATTTTATTACATGTATACACATTAAGGTTTGCTGTATTTTCTTAGGTACCTGACACCTTTATCAATTTGTAATGTCCATCTTTGTCCCTGATAATTTCTCTTGTTCTAAAGTTTGCTTTGTCTGACTTCTGAACCATTCTAGCTTTCTTTTGCTTAGATAGAAATCTGTGTCTTTACATTTAAAGTAGACAGTATGTAGTTGGATCTTGTTTTTTAGTCCACTCTGACAGTTTTCACTTTTTTAACATTAATATTTTGATTTATTTTGGTGGTTGTATGTTTTTACTTAAAAGAGAAAAAAATGATAACAAAGCTATAAAGAAGTATTTCACTAGTGCATACATGAATTTGTTTCATTAAGCATTCTTACTCTTTACTGGCACTTCCCAGGTGGTGCTAGTGGTAAAAACACCTGCCAATGCAAGACATGGGTTCAGTCCCTGAGTTGCGAAGATCCCCTGGAGGAGGAAATGGCAACCCACTCCAATACTCTTCCCTGAAGATTTCCATGGACAGAGGAGCCTGGCAGGCTACACTGCATGGGGTCACAAAGAGTCGGACATGACTGAAGTGACTTAGCACACAGCAAACAGTCTTTAATGAGATAACTAAGTAGCATACACGTATATAGATATAGATACTGTTACCAAGCAATGGTTAGGTCTTTTTATTTTTTTCTTAATTTTTCTTCTTGTATTGGAATATGCTTGATTAAAAAACAGTGTTGTGATAATTTAGGCAAACAACGAAGGGACTCAGGCATACATATACTTATATCCATTATCCCCTAAACTCCCCTTCCATTCAGACTGCCACATAACATTGAATCAGAGTTCCATGTGTTATACAGTAGGCCCTGTTGGTTACCCATTTTAAATATAGCAGTGTGTACATGTCCATCCCAAACTTCCTAACTATATCTTCCCCACATGCTTCTTTTTTTAATCGGTGGATTTAGACCATTCACAATGAAATAATTATTGATACAGCTGGATTTAAATCTACCATGTTTGTAACTTTTATAACTATTTTTCTTCATTGTGCTTGTTCTTTTATTTTCCTTTTCCTTTTCTCCCTTTTGTGGTTTTAACTGACAAATTTATATATATATATATGTTTTTTTTCCTCTCCCCTGTACCATATCTGTTTTGCTTGGTTTATATAACATTTTTAGTGGATTCTCTGGAGTTTGAAATATACATTTGCAACCAATCGAAGTTTATTATCTAATAATACTATATTATTCAGATATTGTGCTAATACATTAATATAGAGAATTTCTAATGCATATAAAATCATTGTCATTCATTTTATTCACTTTTATGTGGTAGTAATAAAATACATTAATACTATTATTAAACAAGCATTTTTGTTGGAGAGGATAACTTAGATGTTTACACACACACAGATACCAATATGTGAAATGATGGATGTGTTAACTATTAAGCTAGCATTATTTTCCTACTAGATCACGGACAAGCAGAAAGAATATTTTTTTTTATTTTGTCTTCACTGAGGGACAGGGAGGCCAGGTGTGTTGCAGTTTAAGGGGTCACAAAGAGCTGGACACAGCTTAGTCACTGAACAACAATAATTTCTTCTCCAAAGTTTTTCTTTTATATGCAAATACAGCTGTCTAATCTATGGAATTTCCTTATCTCTGAATATCTACATTTTAATCCTTCTTACAGGACAGATCTGTTGGCAATTAATTTCCTCAGCTTTTGCTTGTCTGAAAAACTCTATATTTCTTATTCACTTTTGAAAGATACTTCTATACTATTGCTGTTCGCCTCTGCAAACACATAGACTGCAGCACAACAGGCTTCCCTGTCCATCAACAACTTCTGGAGCTTGTTCAAACTCAAGTCCATTGAGTCAGTGATGCCACCCAACCATTTCATTCTCTGTCATTCCTTCTCCTCCTGCCTTCAGTTTCCCAGCATCAGTGTCTTCTAATGAGTCGGCTCTTCAGATCATGTGGCCAAAGTACTGGAGCTTCAACTTCAGCATGAGTTCTTTCAATGAATATTCACACCTGATTTCCTTTAGGATGGAATGATTGGATCTCCTTGCAATTCAAGGGACTCTCAAGAATCTTCTCCAACATCACAGTTCAAAAGCATCAATTCTTCAGAGCTCAGTTTTCTTTATGGTCCAAACTCTCACATCCATACATGACTAGTGGAAAAACCATAGCTTTCATAGACAGACCTTTGTCAGCAAAGTAATGTCTCTGCTTTTTAATATGCTGTCTAGTTTGGTCATAGTTTTTCTTCCAAAGAGCAAGTATCTATAAGTTTCATGGCTGTAGCCACCATCTGCAGTGATTTTGGAGCCCAAGAAAATAAACTCCGTCACTGTTTACATTGTATCCCTATCTATTTGCCATGAAGTGATGGGACCAGATGCTATGACCTTAGTTTTTTGAATGTTGAGTTTTACACCAGCTTTTTCACTCTCCTCTTTCACTTTCATGAAAAGACTCTTTAGTTCCTCTTTGCTTTATGCCATAAGAGTGGTGTTATCTGCATATCTGATATAATTGATATTTCTCTCAGTAATCTTGATTTCAGCTTGTGCTTCATCTAGTCCAGCATTTCACCTGATGCACTCTGCATATAAGTTAAATAAGCAAGGTGACAATATACAGTCTTGACGGAGTCCTTTCCCAATTTTGAACCAATCCATTGTTCCATGTTTGGTTCTAACTGTTGCTGCATAGATACAGGTTTCTCAGGTTTGCATACAGTTTTCTCAGGAGGCAGGTAAGGTGGTCTGGTATTCCCATTTCTTTAAGAAATTTCAGCAGTTTGTTGTGATCCACATAGTCAAAAGCTTTAGTACAGTCAATGAAGCAGAAGTATATGTTTTTCTGAAATTCTCTCACTTTTTTCCATGTTCCAGCAGATGCTGGCAATTTGATCTCTGTTTCTTCTGCCTTTTATAAATCCAGGTTGAACATCTGGAAATTCTCAGTTCAAATACTCTTGAAGCCTTGCTTTTAGAATTGTGAGCATTACTTTGCTAGCATGTGAAATGAGTGCAATTGTGCAGCCATTTGAACATTCTTTGGCATTGCCCTTCTTTGGGACTGGAATGAAACCTGACCTTTTCCAGTCCTGTGGCCACTGCTGAATTTTCCATATATGCTGGCATAGTAAATTCAGTACTTTCACAGCATCATCTTTTAGGATTTAGAATAAATCATCTTGAATTCCATCACCTCCAGTACCTTTGTTTATAGTATTGCTGCCTAAGGCCCACTTGATTTCACATTCCAGGATGTCTGGCTCTAGGTGACTGACCATACCATCGTGTTTATCTGGATCATTAAGATATTTTTTGTATAGTTCTTTTGTGTATCCTGCCATCTCTTCTTAATATTTTCTGCTTCTGTTAGGTCCCTTCCATTTCTGTCTTTTATTGTGCCCATCTTTGCATGAAATGTTCCCTTGATATCTCTAATTTTCTTGAAGTGATCTCTAGCTTTTCCCATTCTATTGTTTTCCTGTTTCTTTACATTTATCATTTAGGAAGGTTGTCTTATATCTCTCCTTGATATTCTTTGGAACTCTGCATTCAGATGGGTATAGCTTTCCTTTTTCCTTTGCCTTTAGCTTATGTTCTTTTTGCAGTTTTTTGTAGAGTCTCCTCAGACAGCCATTTTGTCTTTTTGCATTTCTTTTTCTTGGGGATGGTTTTGATCACTGACTCCTGTACAGTGTTATGAACCTCTGTCCATAGTTCTTTAGACACTCTGTCTAACAGATCTAGTTCCTTGAATCTACTTGTAACTTCCACTGTATAATTGGCCATATTAATGGTCTAGTGGTTTATCCTACTTTCTTTAAGTCTGAATTTTGCAATAAGAATTTCTTGATCTGAGCTACAGTCAGCTCCTGGTCTTGTTTTTGCTGACTGTATAGAGCTTCTCCATCTTCAACAGCTGAGAATATAATCAATCTGATTTCAGTATTGACCATCTGATGATGTCCTTTTGTAGTGTTGTCTCTTATGTTATTGGAAGAGGGTGTTTGCTATGACCTGTGCATTCTCTTGGCAAAACTCCATTAGCCTTTGCCCTGCTTCATTTTGTACTCCAAGGCCAAACCTGCCTATTACTCCAGGTATCTCTTGACTTTCTACTTTTGCACTTCTAATTATAGAATGCTACATTGACTTTCTTAACACTTTAAATATTTTACTCAACTCACTTCTTGTTTTCAAGATTTGTGAGAAAAACCCTCTGTAATGTATATCCATTTTCTCTGGGGGTTAGGAGATTTTTCCTTCCAGACTCCTTCAAAATTTTCTTTTTGTTTTTACTTTGCAGTTTGAGTATTAAATGCCTAGGATTCCTTTATTTACTACTTATTTTGCTTTATGTTCTGTACATCTTCTAAGTCATTGATTAAGTTTTTATTCTTAACTTTACAAAGTTCTGAGCAATAAGTTTGTCTGCTTTGTTTCTTCTTTATTCTCTTTCTAGTATATCAATTAAAATTATATTATTTTTTAGGAAACTGTCTCACAGTTCTCGTATGTTCTGTTCTGTTGGTTTTTTTTTTTAATTCTTTTTAAAATACTTTGTTTAAATTTGGGAACTTTCTGTTGACATACCTTTGTGTTCTTTGATTCTTTACTTAGTCATACGAAGGAAATTGATAAGCCCATCAAGAGTATTCTTTATTTTTCTTGCAGTGTTTTTAGCAATTCCTTTCCATTCTTTTTAGAATTTCCATCTTTCTGCTACAGTAGAACATGTTTCCCCTATTATTTACTTTTCAAACTAGAGCACTCAATAGATCCACCAGAGACATTTAAAATTATCTATCTGATAATCCCAACATCTTTATCATTTCTGAGATTGGTTCTAACCTTTGTCCTTTCAGATGATATTTCTTTACTGCCTATAACATATCTGCTAAATTTTTGTTGAAAGACAGATATGATATATTAAATAATAGGAACTAAAATAAACAGTTTATATTTAGTTATTTAAATAAGGGAAACAATGGAAACAATTCCGCATTTAGATGGGGGAACAATGGAAACCATGACAGACATTATTTTTTGGAGCTCCAAAATCACTGCAGATGATGACTACTGCCATGAATTTAAAAGATGCTTGCTTCTTGAAAGAAAAGCTATGACCAACCTAGACACTATATTAAAAAACAAAGACGTTATTTTGCACAAAGTCCATCCAGTCAAAACTATGGTTTTTCCAGTAGCCATGTAAGGATGTGAGATTTGGATTATATAGAAAGCTGAGTGCCAATGAATTGATGCTTTTGAACTGTGGCATTGGAGAAAACTCTTGAGAGTCCCTTAGGTTACAAGGAGATTGTTCTTGTAATGAATATTATACTTGTAATGGAGTATTCTTCCAATGAATATTCATTGGAAGCACTGATGCTAAGGCTAAAACCCCAATACTTTGGCCACCAGATGCCAAGAGCCAACTCATTAGAAAATACCCTAATGTTTGGAAAGACTGAAGTCAGGAGGAGAGAGGGACAGCAGAGGATGAGATGGTTTGATGGCATCAACGACTCAATGGACATGAGTTTGACTAAGCTAGACTTTATTTTTTTGGGCTCCAAAATCACTGCAGATGGTGATTGCAGCCATGGAATTAAAAGACACTTACTCCTTGGAAGCAAAGTTATGACCAACCTAGACAACATATCAAAAAGCAGAGACATTACTTTGCCAACAAAGGTCAAACTAGTCAAGGCTATGGTTTTTCCAGTAGTCATGTATGGCTATGAAAGTTGGATGGTGAAGAAACCTCAGCACCGAATAGATGATGCTTTTAAACTGTGATGTTGGAGAAGACTCTTGAGAGTCCCTTGGACTGCAAGAAGATCCAACCAGTCCATCCTGAAGGAGATCAATCCTGGGTGTTCTTTGGAAGGACTGATGTTGAAGCTGAAACTCCAATACTTTGGCTACCTCATACAAAGAGTTGACTCATTGGAAAAGATCCTGATGCTGGGAAGGACTGAGGGCAGAAGAAGAAGGGAATGACAGAAGATGAGATGGCTGGATGGCATCACCAACTCGATGGACATGAGTTTGAGTAAACTCCAGGAGTTGGTGATGGACAGGGAGACCTGATGTACTGTGATTCATGGGGTTGCAAAGAGACAGACATGACTGAGTTGAACTGAACTGATTGAAGTTAAATATGCCTTCAATGTGGAGTTTTATGTTAATCTGGCTAGAAATTAAACTGCATTTAATGTTAACTATAGTCATAACACACTTAGTATTAAATACTAAGTATTTTAATATACTTATTATTCTAGCTTTTGTCTTTATATACTCATAAGAATATCATCTTCTTTGAGTCTGAGCCTTATGGCCATATTAGTTGTAATTCACTCTTACTAAAGTCCTGTTAATATTATAATAAGAAACGGTGGAGGGAGGCATTCTATAATCTTATGATTAATCATTAGTGAACCTGTATTGCTTGAATTTCCACAAAAGTTTCTTTCTACCTTCTTTAGGTAAGACAGAAAGGTTATATGGACTGTAGTTAGGTACATGGACTTCCCATCTATTTTATTTTTTTAATTAATTAATTAATTAATTTTATTTTCATATCATGTTGGTTTTGCCATACATTAACATGAATCCGCCATGGGTATACATGTGTTCCACTTCCAGAATCTCCCTCCCACTTCCCTCCCGTTTCCATCTCTCTGGGTCACCCCAGTGCGCCAGCCCTGAGCACCCTGTATCTAGCATCAAACCTAGGCTGGTGATTGATTTCACATATGATAATTTACATGTTTCAATGCCACTCTCCCATATCATCCCACCCTTGCCCTCTCCCATAGAATCCAAAAGACTGTTCTATACATCTGTGTCTCTTTTGCTGTCTCACATACAGGGTTATCTTTACCATCTTCCTAAATTTCATATATATGTGTTAGCATACTGTATTGTTGTTTTTCTTTCTAGCTTACTTCACTTTATATAATAGGCTTCAGTTTCGTCCACCTCAGTAGAACTGATTCAAATATATTCTTTTTTTTTTAATGCTGAGTAATATTCCATTGTGTATATGTACCACAGCTTTCTTTTATATATATATATATATTTTTTTTTTTGTTTTTGCCATACAATGACATGATATCACCATGGGTTTACATATGCTTCCCCTCCAGAACCCCACTCCCTCCTCCCTCCCCCCCGGGAAATCTCGCTGCACCAGCCCCGAGCATCAATCCTGGGCTGGCGATTGATTAGACATATGATAATTAACATGTTTCAATGCCCTTCTCCCATATCATCCCACCCTTACCCTCATCCACAAAGTCCACGAGTCTATTCTATACATCTGCGTTCCTTT
>ML662445.1:16471073-16528402 GCA_007570785.1 Antilocapra americana
ATACTGTATTGTTGTTTTTGCTTCTGGCTTACTTCACTCTGGATAATGGGCTCCAGTTTCGTCCATCTGAGTAGAATTGCTTCAAATAAATTTTTTTTTAATGCTGAGTAATATTCCATTGTGTATATGTACCACAGCTTTCTTATCCATTCGTCTGTTGATGGACATCTAGGTTGCTTCCATGTCCTGGCTATTGTAAACAATGCAGCAATGAATATTGGGGTACATCTGTCTCAATTCTGGTTTCCTCGGTGTGTATGCCCAGCAGTGGGATTGCTGGGTCATATGGTAGCTCTATTTCCAGTTTTTTAAGGAATCTCCACACTGTTTTCCATAGTGGCCGTACTAGTTTGCATTCCCACCAACAGTGTAAGAGGGTTCCCTTTTCTCCACATCCTCTCCAGCATTTATTGCTTGTAGACTTTTGGATGGCAGCCATTCTGACTGGTGTAAAGTGGTACCTCATTGTGGTTTTCATTTGCATTTCTCTGATAACGATGATTGAGCGTCTTTTCATGTGTTTGTTAGCCATTTTTACCTCTTCTTTGGAGAAATGTCTGTTTAGTTCTTTGACCCATTTTTTGATTGGGTCGTTTATTTTTCTGGAATGGAGCTGCAGAAGTTGCTTGTATATTTTTGAGATTAATTGTTTGTCCATTGCTTCATTTGCTATTATTTTCTCCCATTCTGAAGGCTGCCTTTTCACCTTGCTTTTAGTTTCCTTTGCTGTGTAGAAGCTTTTAATTTTAATTATGTCTAATTTGTTTATTTTTGCTTTTATTTCCAATATTCTGAGAGGTGGGTCATAGAGGATTCTGCTTTGGTTTATGCCAGAGAATGTTTTGCCTATGTTTTCCTCTAGGAGTTTTATAGTTTCTTGTCTTATGTTTATTTTTTTTATTTTTTAAAAATTTTATTGGAGTGTAGTTTTACAGTGTTGTGTTAATTTCAGCTTTACAACAATATTATTTTTGAACAATTTAATTTGAACAATTCAATAAAAAATTTTCAGTTTTAATTTCTGTTACAGTGAATGTTTGACTATAGCTCATACACACAAAAGCTCCTTGGACTCCCTGGTAATTTTTGAAAGTAAAAGGGCCCTAAAACTAACCAGTTAGAGTTGGGCTGGGTCTGGAGAGCAGAGGGACTTCTTCCTGAGAAATAGAATTGAGTGTCGGGAGAGGTCAAACCAGAGCCCTGAGCTGGATGGTGGAAAGTGAGGAAAGTCTTAGCATGTGGATGAAGCCAAAATTTTTTACTTTAATAAGCAATTTAACTTTTTCTTACACCGTTGTTTCCATTTTTTTGAAGATATAATTTATATACAGTAGAATTTAAACTTTTTAGTTAAAATTCTTCAAGTTTTGACAAATACCATCATCACAGTCAAGTCTCATCACTCCCTAGGGTCCCCCCACTCCTCTTTGTTGTCTTCCCCCCACCCCCAAACCCCCAATAACCACTAATCTGTATTCTGTCCCTTTGGTTTTGAGGAGGACATGTAATGTACACAGTGTGTTACCTACATTGGCCTCCTCTCTGGGAGTGGTCATTTATAAACTATACTTGGGATTTGCTTGTCAAGGGAAGTGGTTCGAATCCACAGTTGAGGAAAACTTCCACAGCTAGGTTACAAGATTTCCCTTCTGCCATTATTTAAATAGTCTTGTGGGTGATACTCTTACATTTGAAGAAAAGGCTATGCACTTAAAAATACTAAAACATAAAAGATTGGAATTTACAAGTATCTTAATTGAGACTTTTTCCTTGTTTTTAGCTTTCTAAATTTCATTCCATTCTGTCTTCTATTAACTACAGTTAATTATGTAGTACTCAGAGGCCCTTTCCCTTTAGCAGGCAAGAAAGTTGAATGAGTAACCAGAACAACCCTGTTCTCTTCTCCTTGATGGATTTGCTGTATTTTAAGTGGAATTGGTTAAGGCATTATATGAAGTTAGATAACTTTTGTCGATCCTTTAATCTTGATAGGGCTAGTTTGTAAAAATCATAGCATAGCAGAAAGTGTAAGCTTTACTGAGGGGAAGTATAGAAAAGGTTTATGTTCCTTAGAAATAAAGTTCATGTTTATGAAGTTCAAATAAAGTACCATATATAAGTACTTACTGTCTTTCGTTCCCACATCTTTAAAAAACACTTCAGCTCTTCCTCTGTGCTGCGTACTGTTAGATACCTTAATTTAATCCTCACAACCAGTTTATGAAGTGGGTTCTATTACTAATGAAAGCTGAGATACCGCGAGGTTGAGGGACTTGCCCAGGGCTGTAGAGCCAGAGTGTTGCACAGCCACCTCTCTGTGCTCTTTCAGGTTTGTCTGAATCCTCCAACCCTTGGTTGTCTGCATCTGCAGAATGCTGACAGTTTTGTGCCCATGAAATTGTCCTTGCCCTTTATATGTTTCTCACCTGTGACTCTTTTGGTCCTGGCATTATGCAGTGAGGGAATACGTTCCTGTTGGATGGAAACCAGGCAAAGAAGGAACAGACTCTGTCCATGAACCCCCAGCTCCATTGTCCATGAACACAGTCTATACTGAAGCAATTTATGAATTAGTCTGATTCTGAATCACTCAGAACGACTCAAGAATTTTGTTGTATGTTTGAACCTCCTGGGAAATCGCACCTGGAATTAGTTTGCTTTGTGGGGAAACCCAGAACTTTTGAAAATGAACCAGGGAACACCCCAGAGGTAGTATTTGGACTTATTCCATTCTCCTTATATACAGATTTTGACAGAAACTGGACTATGTGAAAATTTTTCATATTCCCTGAGCAGACTAAAATAAACTGCCAGAGGTAGTATGTGGGTGCTGATTGCTTTAACAGAGTACAAAACAAAACAAAACAAAACAAAAAAACCATTATTGTTTTTTAAAAAAAATTTTGGGCTGTGAGGCTTGTGAGGTCTTAGTTCTCTGACCAGGGATTGAACCCAGGTCCTCAAGCAGTGCAAGCAGAGTCCTTACCACTCACTGGACTGCCAGGGAATTTCCCCATATTGTCTTGAGCTGAATTAGCCCCTGTACTTTGATTTTACATCTGGCCCGTGTAGACTCACAGTGATAATTTGATGAGTAGTCCTTTTTTAATTGACATTTGATAGCCCTGAATTAATTTCAAAAGTAACTGAAAAATTAGCATGAAAGATGTAATGTTTTTACAGAAATATTTGTATAAACTGTAGCTGCACAGACAGCCTGTTTTATATGGTTTTGAAATTAGTATTTGATACCAAACTAAGTAGATCTAAGAATATCTAGCGGAAATACAAAGATTTGTCTTATGTTTAGATCTTTAATCCATTTTGAATTTATTTTTGTGCATGGTGTTAGAAAGTATTCTAGTTTCATTCTTTTACAAGTGGCTGTCTAGTTTTCCCAGAACCACTTGTTAAAAAGATTGTCTTTTCTCCATTGTATGTTCTTGCCTCCTTTGTCAAAGATAAGGTGTCCATAGGTGCGTGGATTTATTTCTGGGCTTTCTATTTTGTTCCATTGATCCATATGTCTGTCTTTGTGCCAGTACCATACTGTCTTGATAACTGTGGCTATGTAGTATAGCCTAAAGTCAAGCAGGTTGATTCCTCCAGTTCCATTCTTCTTTCTCAAGATTGCTTTGGCTATTCAAGGTTTTTTGTATTTCCATACAAATTGTGAAATTATTTGTTCTAGTTCTCTGAAAAAGACCTCTGGTAGCTTGATAGGAATTGAATTGAATCTATAGATTGCTCTGGGTAGTATACTCATTTTCACTGTATTGATTCTTCCAATCCATGAACACAGTATATTTCTCCATCTATTTGTGTCCTCTTTGATTTCTTTCATCAGTGTTTTATAGTTTTCTATATATAGGTCTTTTGTTTCTTTAGGTAGATATACTCCTAAGTATTTTATTCTTTTTGTTTTGATGGTGAACGGAGTTGTTTCCTTAATTTCTCTTTCTGTTTTCTCATTGTTAGTGTATAGGAATGCAAGGGATTTCTGTGTGTTGATTTTATATCCTTCAACTTTACTATATTCTATTTTAGATAAGTCTCTGGTAAAATGTTTCTCACTAGAAAGTATGTGTTTATTATGAAGAATATATTGGGTGTATTTCAAAATTATTACTTTTCCTCTCCCCCTGAGGCCCCCCACCAAATAAATACATGGTTTTTCCTTGACTCTTCACCATGATATTCTTGTGAGATACTTGGGAGTAAAATCCACAAAAGTGTGGGACCTTTCTATATCCATGTGTGTGCTAAGTCCCTCAGTCCTGTCCAACTGTTTGCAACCCTACAGTCCACCAGTTCTGTCCAAGGGATTCTCCAGGCAAGAATACTGAAAAAGTTTGCCAGTTCCTATTCCAGTGGATCCTCTCCATTCAGAGATCGAACCCTTGTCTCTTATGTCTCCTGCATTGGAGGTAGGCTCTTTACCACTAGTGATACCTGCAGAGCCCTCTGTATCTGCAGTCACCTGGAGTTTTTCATTCTTAAATTTCTATGCACTGAGCCATCAATAATCCTTCAAAATTACTTTCTAAGCATTTCTACCAGTTTGTGTTTGCAGTGGTTTCTGCATTTAGGTAAGTTGATTTCAACTGTCTTTTTTCACCTGTCTCTTCAAGTTTTGCTGTGGCAGTTGGCCTTGCAACCTCAATTCTCTCGTGGATCCAAGAAGTGTCACTGGTTTTTTGGTTAATTCAGCTTTTTTTCTTTTGGTGTGTCTCTTTGTGTGTGGTAACGGTTACTTCCAAGCTCGTTTTATATGAGAGCTGAAATAATACACATAGTTTCAATCTGACCTTTTAGCAGAATATACTTATAAGCTGAAACGATTGCTTCACAAATAATGTGGACTAAATAAGTAATCCAAATTAACAATGGTTCTTAAGAAAATAAAACAGATATAGACACACAACTAGCTTTTTTTAATAACATTATTGACTTTTATCACATTAGAATTTAGTATGAATAGCAATTTAGTGTGAATATTCTTCAGTCTCAACTAAATCAAGGCTGAGGATAATCTTTAAACTGAGGATACATTTTTATGGAAAACACTCTTGGAGTTAAGGCTACTCCAAATCTAGTGTAAAACTTGAGGGAAAGATAAAAGATTTTCAAATATTTGGCAAAATACATATGGGGAGTATAGGTATAACTTAATGATACACATGTTGATTTCTTTATAGTTTATAAATTGACTCTAGTGGAAATATTTAAGTTCTAGAAATGAATTGAAGGATCTAGAATCATTGAGATGAATATTAAATCGCCAGAAAGACTGACCTGATTAACTGAATAGAGAGGTTTCCTTTATATGCAAACCTTCCTCTTTTCTTGGGATAAAAACAAAACCATTTTTGAAGTAAAGAGTTTGTATTGTTTGTCAGTTTACATTTAGTCCCAAGTAGCTCTTTTAGTTATTAATTTTACTTTTTTTTTCTTTAGTCATCAGCAGCACTGTTGAAAACAATAGTTACTTAAGTTCCATATTAAAAAAAAAAAAAAACTTCTTCTGATGCGTTAAATAGCCTAAAATTAAAAATTGCTTGCTGTTATTAAAATCTCAATTATGCTTCTGATACACTGTTTCTTCTGATACTTCTGCTTTATTGACTATACCAAAGCCTTTGACTGTGTGGATCACAACAAACTGTTGAAAATTCTTTAGGAGACAGAAATACCAGATCATCATACCTGCCTCTTGAGAAACCTGTATGCAGGTCAAGAAGCAACACTTAGAACCAAACATAGAACAATGGAATGGTTCCAAATTGAGAAAGCAGTGTGTCAAGGCTGTATATTGTCACCTTGATTATTTAACTTACATGCAGAGTACATCATGAGAAAGGCCAGACTGGATGAAGCACATGCTGGAATCAAGATTGCTGGGAGAAATATCAAAAACCTTGATACACAGATGCCACCATCCTTTTGGAAGAGGAACTAAGGAGCCTCTTCATTAAAGTGAAAGAGGAGAGTGAAAAAGTTGGCTTAAAACTCAACATTCAAAAAAATAAGATCATTGCATCAGATCCCATCACTTCATGGCAAATAGATGGGCAAACAATGGAAAGAGTGACAGACTTAGTTTCTTGGGCTCCAAAATCACTGCAGATGGTGACTGCAGCCATGAAATTAAAAGACACTTACTCCTTGGAATAAAAAGCTATGACAAACTTAGATAGCATATTAAAAATTCAAGAGGTTACTTTGCTGACAGAGGTCCTTATACTCAAAGCTATGGTTTTTCCAATAGTCATATATGGGTGTGAAATTTGAACCATAAAGAAAGCTGAGCTCTTTAGAATTGATGCTTTTGAACTGTGGTGTTGGAGAAGACTCTTGAGAGTCCCTTGGCCTGCAAGGAGATCAAACCAGTCAATCCTCAAGGAAATAAGTCCTGAATAATCACTGGAAGGACTGTTGCTGATGTTGAAGCTAAAGCTTCAATACTTTGGCCACCTGATGTGAAGAACTGACTCATTGGAAAAGACCCTGATGCTGGGAAAGATTGAAGGCAGGAAGGGAAGTGAATGATAGAGAATGAGGTGGTTGGATGGCATCATCTGCTCAATGAACATGAGTTTGAGCAAACTCCTGGCGTTGGTGATGTACAAGGAAGCCTGCAGTGTTACCGTCCATGGAGTTGCAGAGTCAGACATGACTGAGTGACTGAACTGAAGTGAACTTAATATACTGATGCAAAAAAGCTACTGTACCCTAAAAGACACAAACTATCCGTGTTCCATCTTTCATCAAAGATCAGAAAGTGAAAATTGCTCAGTAGTGTTCAACTCTTTGCAACCCCAGTCCTTGGAATTCTCCAGGCCAGAATACTGGACTGGATAGCCATACCCTTCTCCAGAGGATAGTCTCAACCCAGGGATCAGACTCAAGTCTCCTGCATTGCAGGGAGATTCTTTACCAGCTGAGCCACCAGGAAAGCCCAAGTATACTGGATTGGGTAGCCTGTCCATCCCTTCTCCAGCAGATGTCCCCAACCCAGGAATGAAATAGGGGTGTCCTACATTTGCAGGTGGATTCTTTACTGGCTGAACTACCAGGGAATCCCCTCAAAGATCACAAGTTACAGGCAATTTATTATACACTCCCCCTTTGCGTTATATCATCCCAAAATCTTTGTAAAGTTCAGTTTTGCATCCCATCACTTTAGGTATATTTTATAGAGGTTAGTATTCATCTTTCTTGAAAAGTAAGTTTGACAGACTGAAATAAAAAGAAAATGAAGGAAATTCTTCCAAAATACTCTCTTAGAAACATCAAACTTTTCCAAACTAACTATGACAAAACTCAAAACAATCAAACCCAGTAGTAGAATTGTCACAGGAAGGCCACACAATCCAATTCCTTTCTCCATCATGTAGAAAATTTATTTGATCTTTACCTCATACTTTCAAGTATATGAGCTTGATTTTACTAATACAAATTAAATATGCTTATATAGATATAAATAAAAGATAGTGCTTGTAGACTTTTGGATGGCAGCCATTCTGACTGGTGTAAAGTGGTACCTCATTGTAGTTTTGATTTGCATTTCTCTGATAATGAGTGATGTTGAGCATCTTTTCATGTGTTTGTTAGCCATTTTTATATCTTCTTTGGAGAAATGTCTGTTAAGTTCTTTGGCCCACTTTTTAACTGGGTTGTTTATTTTTCTAGAATGGAGCTGCAGGAGTTGTTTGTATACTTTTGAGATTAATTGTTTGTCTGTTGTTTCATTGGCTATTATTTTCTCCCATTCTGAAGGCTGTCTTTTCACCTTGCTTATAGTTTCCTTTGTTGTGCAAAAGCTTTTAATTTTAATTAGGTCCCATTTGTCTATTCGTGTTTTTATTTCCAATATTCTGGGAGGTGGGTCATGGAGTATCCCGCTTTGGGTTATGGCAGAGAGTGTTTTGCCTATGTTATCCTCTAGGAGTTTTATAGTTTCTGGTCTTATGAGTGTATCTTTGTCTACAAGCAATAAATGCTGGAGAGGATGTGGAGAAAAGGGAACCCTCTTACACTGTTGGTGGGAATGCAAACTAGTACAGCCACTATGGAAAACAGTGTGGAGGTTCCTTAAAAAGCTGCAAATAGACCTGCCATATGACCCGGCAATCCCACTGCTGGGCATATACACCGAGGAAACCAGAATTGAAAGAGCCACGTGCACCCCAATGTTCATCGCTGCATTGTTTACAATAGCCAGGACATGGAAGCAACCTAGATGCCCATCGACTGACGAATGGATAAGAAAGCTGTGGTACATATACACAATGGAATATTACTCAGTATTAAAAAAAAAATTCATTTGAAGCAATTCTACTCAGATGGACGAAACTGGAGCCCATTATCCAGAGTGAAGTAAGCCAGAAGCAAAAACAACAATACAGTATATTAGCGCATATATATGGAATTTAGAAAGACAGTAAGGAGAACCCAACATATGAGACAGCAAAAGGAACGCAGATGTATAGAATAGACTCGTGGACTTTGTGGATGAGGGTAAGGGTGGGATCATATGGGAGAAGGGCATTGAAGCATGTTAATTTTCATATGTCTAATCAATCGCCAGCCCAGGATTGATGCTCGGGGCTGGTGCAGCGAGATTTCCCGGGGGGGAGGGAAGAGGGAGGGGGGTTCCGGAGGGGAAGCATATGTAAACCCATGGTGATATCATGACAATGTATGGCAAAAACAATTAAAAAATAAAAAAATAAATAATAAAAAAAGATAGTGTTAAACTAAGCTTTTTAAAATAATAATTATGCTATTAATAAAATTTCAAGCAAGAAATTTAAAACCTATTATGCAAACATCCTGTAGGACAAGTACCTGCTCTACCTCAGCATGAGATAGCTCAGTCTTTCCTGTAAATACCTAAATAAGTCATTTTTTGTTTGAAGCAGCTGAGTTGCCTAGTTTTTCTTCTATCAGGGTTTAGAAAATCAGACACTTTAGAAGCACATTGACAGCACTCTCCTAGCAAATCTTTTAATGGCAAATTTTCCAAGACACAAGTAAACTGTGAGAGTCTTGGTATCTATTTCTTTCATCACCAGTATCTACTTTGGTTGCTTTGACAGAGTAACACATGTAAACAGTTGCAAATGTCTCATGGGCAAGATATTACCCAGATACAGCAGCTATCTTGTACATTACACTTGTTGCAGTTTTTCAGAAATAACATAGATTTGGCCAGGAACAATCACTCAATAAAGAGGGAGTGATGTGGGCCTCTACATTGTATATAAAAAGGTGACAAGTAAAGGACAAAGGTAGGCACATATAATTGCAATCAACTCCCCACTGTCTAAAAGGCAATCTAGGTATCCTAACAGAACACAGGCGTAAAGGAGCACAGCAAAATGGGAGGAATAGAGCCTTGCAAACTGAATATACTTTGAAATAGTCCTCATATTTGACCCCCTTTTACTTTCATAGCTACCAATCAAAGCTGCGAACCAGAATTATTTTTGATTAAAACATGAGAAATATTAAACACAAATTTATAGCAATTCCTTTATATATATATATATATGTATATATATATATACACATATATCTATGTTATATTATTTATTTTCTTTACATTATTGTGTTGGTTTTGCCATACATTGACAGGAACAAATGTGATCTTATTTTTTAGGAAATCTTTTACATACACAATATGTGAATATATGTTTTTGAAAAATTCAGGCAACACAGAGGCATAACATCTCTTGTCATGTTCTATCTTCTTTTCCTGAAATTCTCACTTCCCATCCTCAGAGATAAAAATTGTTAGCCCTTGATATATTTCTATTGACATATAAGTAAATACACACAGCTATAACTTAAATATATTTTGAAAATCATTCTTGAACTTTTGTCCTGAGATTTGTCTTTGTTTTTTTTCCTCTTGCCAGTAAATATTAATTAGAAGTGGCTAAGTCATACTGCAGTAATAAATTAAGTAGCTTAACCCTATAAAATCAAATTTTCATTCATATTTCAGGGATTGGGGGAAGGTGCCATTTCTGCTCCAGAGTTATTCAGAGACCTATCCTTTTATTGTGCCACCCTTATTTGTTGTCATAGGAATGCACCCAGATAGTTAGCAATGGATTTTATACTATCTCAGCCAAAAAGAGACCTGTCATTTTCTTTCCAAGTCCATTGGCCAGAACAAATCATGTGGACTCACCTAACTGCAAAGAATATTTTTAACCGGAGTAAATATAATATTTTGTGAGAATTATTGTCTCTTGTGATACCTTAGAGCTATTTTAATATCAGTTCAGCTGACTTTAATTGCTCAGTTGTGTCCAACTCCATGAATTGCAGAATGCCAGGCCTCCTTGTCCATCACCAACTTCTGGAGTCTACCCAAACCCATGTTCACCTAGTCGGTGATACCATCCAGCCATCTCATCCTCTGTCTTCCCCTTCTCCTCCTGCCCCCAGTCCTTCCCATCATCAGGGTCTTCTCCAATGAGTCAACTCTTTGCATGACGTGGCCAAAGTATTGGAGCTTCAGCTTCAAAATCAGCCCTTCCAATGAACACACAGGATTGATCTCCTTTAGGATGAACTGGTTGGATCTTCTTGTAGTCCAAGGGACTCTCAAGAGTCTTCTCCAACACCACAATTCAAAAGCATCAATTCTTCGATGCTCAGTTTTCTTCACCGTTCAACTCTCACAGCCATACATGACTACTGGGAAAACCGTAGCCTTGACTAGAAGGACCTTTGTTGGCAAAGTAATGTCTCTGCTTTTTAATATGTTGTCTATATTGGTCATAACTTTGCTTCCAAGGAGTAAGCATCTTTTAATTTCATGGCTGCAATCACCATCTTAGGATGCCATAAACAATGATTGCACAGTCATCCATATCAGTCAACCCTACTTATGCATAGAAACTAGAGTCATTCTTACACTATTATAACATACATTTTATATATAGCTTTATTTGTTTTTAATGTGGCTATAGTCTATTTACAATGTTGTATTAATTTCATGTGTACAACAAAGTGAATCAATATTTTATAGCTTATACTGTATTTTTTAATAGTTACATTGCATATTTTATTTATTTATTTATTTAAATTTTCTTTACTTTTTTGTGTTGGTTTTGCCATACATTGACATGATTTAAAGTTATTAAAATATTGGATACTTGTGCTGTACAATATGCAGTTTTAGCCTGTTTATTTTATACACAATAGTTTGTACCTCTTAATCCCCTATCCTTACCTTTGTCTTTGTATAAAGTAATTTGATGCGTATACTTGCCCCAGCAGCAATCATTATTTTGTTCTCTATATCTGTGTCTGTTTATTTTTTGTTATATTTACTAGTTTTTTTTTTTCACATGTACCTGATATATAGCTTTATCAGGTACAGGTATTTCACATGTACCTGATATTTGTCTTTCTCTGTCTGAATTATTTCACTCAGTGTAATACCCTTCAAGTTCAACTGCTGCTGCTGCTGCTGCTAAGTCACTTCAGTCGTGTCTGACTCTGTGCGACCCCATAGATGGCAGCCCACCAGGCTCCCCCATCCCTGGAACTCTCCAGGCGAGAACACTGAAGTGGGCTGCCATTTCCTTCTCCAATGAACGAAAGTGAAAAGTGAAAATGAAGTCATTCCATCGTGTCCAACTCCTAGTGACCCCATGGATTGCAGCCTACAAGGCTGCTCCACCCATGGGATTTCCCAGGCAAGAGTACTGGAGTGGGTGCCATCAAGTTCAACTACATTAGTGAAAATGGTAAAATTTCATTATTTTTTATGACTGAGTAATTATTTCATTCTTTGTATACATAAAGCTCATTTCCTTTATCCATTCCTCTATTGATGGACACTTAGATTGCTTCCATCTTGGCTATATTAAATAATGTTGCAATGAACATTAAAGTACATATATCTTTTTAAATTAATGTTTTTGTTTCCTTTGGGTACATACCCAGGAGTGGAATTACTGGATCATATGATAGTTATATTTGTAGTTTTTTGAGGAATCTCTGTAATGTTTCCAGTTGTAGCTGTAGCAGTTGAAATTCCCACCAAAATTGTGGTGGTGCTTTAGTTGCTTAGTCATGTTTGACTCTTTGCAACCCCATGGACTGTAGCCTGCCAGAATCCTCTGTCCATGGAATTCTCAAGACAAGAATACTGGAGTAGGTTGCCATTTCCTTCTCCAAAAGTGTAGTAGAATTCAATTTTCTCTGCATTCTTGACAGCACTTTTCATTTTTGGTCTTTTTGACTATAGCCAATCTGACAAGTGTGAGGTGACACTTCTCTATGGTTTTGATTTACATTTCTCTGATGATTAGCAATGGTGAGCATCTTCATGTTGACAATCTGTATGTCTTTTTTGAAGAAATGTCTATTCAGGTCTCCTCATTTTTGTCAATCAGGCTGTTTGTTTTTTGATGCTGAGCTATATGATCTTCATATATATTTTGGATATTAAACTCTTGTAAGTCATATCATTTGCAAATAGTTAATCCCATTCAATAGTCTTTCTTTTCATTTTGTCAGTGGTGTCCTTTGCTGAACATAACTTGAATTTACATTAGGTCTCATTTGCTTTTATTTGCTTTTGTATATTTTTGCTTTGATAGATCAAAAATAAATATTCTTACAATATATGTCAAAGAGTGTTCTACCTATGTTTGCGTCCATAAGTTTTATAGTTACTGGTCTTACATTTAGGTTTATAATACATGTAGAGTTTATTTTTGTATATGATGTGAGAAAATGTTCTAATTTAATTTTTTTTTTTTACATATAGCTCTCCAGTATTCCCAGCACCACTTATTGAAAAGACTGTCTTTTCTTCATTGTATATTCTTGCCACCTTTGTAGTAGATTAATTGACCAGAAGAGCATGGGTTTGTTTCTGTGCCAGCACTTTACACTGTACTGACTTGATTGCTGTAGCTTAGTAGTATAGTCTGAAGTCAGGGAGTCTGATATCTCAAGCTCAATTCTTCTTTCTCGAGATTATTTAGGCTATTTTGGGTCTTTTTTGTTTCCATACAAATTTTAAAATTACTTGTTCTATTTCTGTGAAAATTGCCTTTGATGTTTTGAAAGGATTGTGTTAAATCTGTAGATTGCCTTGGCTAGTATGGTTATTTTAACAGTATTAATTCTTCCAGTCAAGAAATAAGGTCTATTTTTCCATCTGTTTGCAACATCTCCAATTGCTTTTATAGGTGTCTTACTGTTTTCTGACTATCGATCTTTTGCATCATTAGATAGGCTTATCTCTAGGTATTTTATTCTTTTTAATGCAATTGCAAATAAATTGTTTCCTTCGTTTCTCTTTCTTATAGGCTGTTCACACTGTAGAGAAATGCAACAGATTTCTTTAGTATCCTGCAACTTTACAAGTTCATTATGAGCTCTAGTATTTTTTTTTTTGTATTTTGGTGGTCTCTTTCAGATTTTCCATGTATAGTATCACATCATTTGAAAATAATGACTTCTTAACTTTTTCCTTTTTTAATTTGGATTCTTTTTATTTCTTTTTCTTGTTTGATAGCTAGGACTTCCAAAACAATGTTAAATAAAAGTAGAAAAAGTGAGAATCTTTGTCTTGCTCCTGATCTTAGAGGAAATACTTTCAACTTTTCACCACTGAGAATGATTTTTTTGTGGCCTTATTATATATGGCTTTTATTATTTTGAGGAATCTCTCCTCTATAGACATATTCTGGAGTGTTTTTAATAATAAATCGATGCAGAATTTTGTCAAAAGCTTTGTCTACATCTACTGAGATGATCATATGCTTTCTATTCTTTATTTGTTAATGTGGCATATCACATTGATTGACTTAAAAATATTAATATATACATTTTAATGTGTCATATATGACCAAAGTCTTTGAATGGGTGGATCACAATAACATGTAGAAAATTCTTAAAGAGATGGGAATACCAGACCATCTGACTTGTCTCTTGAGAATCCTGTATGAGGGTCATGAAGCAACAGTTAGAATTGGGCATGGAACAACAGACTGGTTCCAACTAGGAAAAGGAGTATGTCAAGGCTGCATATTGTCACCCTGCGTATTTAACTTGTATTCAGAGTACATCATGAGAAATGCTGGGCTGCAAGAAGCACAAGCTGGAATCAAGATTTCTGGGAGAAATATCAATAACCTCATAGCAGAAAGTGAGGAAGAACTAAAAAGCCTCTTGATGAAAGAGAAAGAGGAGAGTGAAAAAGTTGGCCTAAAGCTCAACATTCAGAAAACTAATATCATGGCATCTGGGCCCATCACTTCATGGGAAATAGATGGGGAAACAGTGGAAATAGTGTCAGACTTTCTTTTGGGGGGCTCCAAAATCACTGCAGATGGTGATTGCAGCCATGAAATTAAAAGACACTTACTTCTTGAAAGGAAAGTTATGACCAACCTAGATAGCATACTGTTGGCTTCCCTGTTTGCTCAGATGGTAAAGCATCCGTCTGCAATGCTGGAGATCCAGGTTCGATCCCTGGGTTGGGAAGATCCCCTGGAGAAGGAAATGGAAACCCACTCTAGTACTCTAGCCTGGAAAATCCCATGGACAGAGGAGCCTTTTAGGCTACAGTACACGGGGTTGCAAAGAGGTGGACATGACTGAGCGACTTTACTTAAGATAGCATATTAAAAAGCAGAGACATTACTTTGCCAACAAAGGTCCATCTAGTCAAGGCTATGATTTTTCCAGTAGTCATGTATGGCTGTGAGAGTTGGATGGTAAAAAAAGCTGAACACTGAAGAATTTATGCTTTTGAACTGTGGTGCTGGAGAAGACTCTTGAGAGTCCCTTGGACTGAAAGAAGATCCAACCAGTCCATCCTAAAGGAGATTAGTCTTGGGTGTTCATTGGAAGGACTGAAGTTGAAGGTGAAACTCCAATACTTTGGTCACCTCATGCAAAGAGTTGACTCATTGGAGAAGACCCTGATGCTGGGAAGGACTGGGGGCAAGAGAAGGGGAAGACAGAGGATGAGATGGCTGGATGGCATCACTGACTCAATGGACATGGGTTTGGGTAGACTCTAGGAGTTGGTGATGGACAGGGAGGCCTGGCATGCCTCTGGCTGTGGACAGAAGAACCTGTCCACATAGGGTTACAGTCCATGGGGTTACAAACAGTCAGACACGACTGAGTGACTAAGCACAGCACACAGAGCATGCTGGTTACATACTTATTTACAATTGCCATGTCTTCTTTTTTCTTTTTTGCAACCTATTTTGTGTGCTACAAGTATTGTTACCTCTGCTTTCGTTTGATTTTCATTTCCATAGAATATCTTTTTCCATTTCCTCCCTTTCGGTCTGTGTGTAATCTTAGGTGTGAAGTAACTCTCTTAGAGACAGCATGTAAACAGGTCATTTTTTGGTATCCATTCAGCCACTCTGCCTTTTTATTGAAACATTTAGTCTCTTTACATATAAACAGATTGCTCATATTTTTGTTCTCATTGCCTTTCTGTAATTTGCTTTCAGTTTCTTTTGTAGTTCTTTTTTATTTCTTCTTTTGATCTCTTGTGATTTGATGACTACCTTTAGTGTTATGTCTAGACCCCTTTCTCTCTTTACTATAACTATTATAGATTTCTGGTTTATGGTTATCATGATGTTTCTATCTATCTATCTATTTACCTAACTATCTATCTAATTGCTTTACCTTGCTGATACTTTAGTTTCAAATGCATTTTAACAGTGCTTCATTTGTTCTCTCTGATCTTCATGATTACTTTTTTTTTGCAATCATATTATATATCTAGATGTTTTATGTATCTCTTAACTGCTTATTGTTGGTGTATATAATTATATTGTTTTTATCTTTTAGCTTTTCTACTAGCTTTGTGTAAGGATAATTTATTACCTTTACTGCATATTTTCCTTTACTGATGAGTTTTTCCTTTTACAACTTTCATACTTTTAATTGTAGACTTTTATTTTTCACTTTGATAAATTCCTGTTGAATTTCTTATATGGTCAGTTTAGTGGTACCGAGCCATTGTAGCTTTTGCTTATCTGTAATGCTTTTTATATTTCTACCAGATTTGAATGAGAACTTTGCAAGGTAGAGTGTTCTTGGCTGCAGTTTCTGCTAAAGAATCAACTGATTGTTTTATGAGAATTCCCTAGTATGTAATGTGTTGCTTTTTCCTTGCTGTTTTTAATATGTCTTTTTAGCTTTAATTTTTTTTGACATTTTAATTGCAGTGTATCTTTGTGTGATCTTCTTTGTATTAATCCTGTTTGCAATGCTCTGTGCTTCTTGGGCTTGGATGTAAACTTCTTTTCTCAGATTTAGGGAAAGTGAAAGTCACTCAGTTATGTTCAGCTCTTTGTGACCCCATGAATTGTACAGTTCATGGAATTCTCCAGCCCAGAATACTTGAATGGATAGCCTTTCCTTTCTCCAGGGGATCTTCCCAACCCAGGGATTGAACCCAGGTCTCCTGCATTGCAGCTGAGCCACAAGGAAAGCCTCTAGGTTCAGGGAAGCTTTCATCAGTTATGCCTCCGAATATCTTCTCAGCTCATCTCTTGCCTCTTTTATCTTTCTGGGACCCCTATAATGCAAATATTCTCACACTCAGTGTTGTCCCGAAGGTATCAAACTATCTTCATTTCTTTCTGCTCTTTTTTTTTTTTTTTTTAATCAGCATCAGTGATTTCCATTATTCTACTTCTAGCTCACTGTTCTCACATGGATCTTACTATTATGGTGACTGAATACTCTGGGCAGGGCTTAATTGGACGTTGTCCAGTTGGTTGCCAGGCCCTGAATTGTGCGGATGCTTCTGGTTTCTGGTTGAGGCAGCCGAGTCACTGAGGAAACTGGTTATAGAACTCTGTGGTGGGATGGGGGAAGGGTGGTGATTTGCTGGGGTTCAGACTGGCTCACTTTTGGGCAGACTCAGAGTCCAGGAGACCCTTTGGTGAATGTCTACCCACTGGTGGGTGAAATCGGATCCTGGGGCTACTGTCAGATGATTTGTACGTAGCATTGGGCCCTGGGGTTTGGCTACAGGGCTCAGGGGTCTCAGCTGCTGCTGCTAAGTCACTTCAGTCGTGTCCAACTCTGTGCAACCCCATAGACAGAAGCCCACCAGGCTCCTCTGTCCCTGGGATTCTCCAGGCAGGAATACTGAGTGGGTTGCCATTTCCTTCTCCAATGCATGCTAAGTCACCTCTGTGATGTCTAACTCTGTGGGACCCCATAGACAGCAGCCCACCAGGCTCCCCCATCCACATGATTCTCCAGGCAAGAATACTGATGTCAGACCACTAGTGAATGGGACCAGTTCTGACACAGCTGGATGAAGTGTTGAAGATTTCCTAAAGCTTTTGTTGGCCTCCTAGTGGGTAGGGTAGTGTCAACCAGTCCCAGAGAAGCTATCAGCCTGCTAGTGGGTGACTTGGGTCCACTGGTTGTGGGACTATGGTTGCTCTGCTGATGGACAAGGCTGGTCCTAAGCTACAGTAGACTCTCTTATAGGTGGGGGTCAGGATCCAGCCAGTCCCAGGGCAATTGCTGGCCTGCTGGTAAGTGGGCTCAGTCCACTGGCTATGGGCCTGTGGTTGTCCTGTGACTAATACCCATCTGCTGGTGGGTCAGAATGGTCCCCAGACTAGAGCAGGCTTCTTGATGGACAAGGGCAGGGATTCTGGGCCTGGTACCTCCCACTAGGGGGTGAAACTGAGCCCAGGGGTCTCTGGCGGCAGGCATCTAGGCTTTCTGGGTCTACTGCCTTGCACCAGTGTATGGGATCAGGTTCTATGCCTCTTACAGGCAAGGCCTTGTCCAAGGGGCTCAGGGGGTTCTTAAGGCAGTCTCTCTGTCTACTGGTGAGTGGGGCTCTCTCTTCTCCAAGTTGGTTGTTTGGTGTGAGATATTCCCTTGCTGGTGTCTATGGGTAATTGGATAGGGGCAGAGCTGGGTCCTGAGTCTAATAAGCTAGAATGCGCATTCCAAAATGTGCTTGTCAGCAGCAGCCTCATATGGTAGAATGATCCTCCAAAAGTGAGTTCTGCCAGTGTCTGTGTCCCCAGGGTTACCTGAGAGTTACCTCCTGCCTCTCCAGAAGACTCCAGATTAACAAGTAGGTCCAACCCAAACTCTCCTCAAATTCCTGCTTTGGCCCTGAATCCTGAAGCATCTGAGATTTTTGTATGGGTCCTTTGGGCGGCGGGGGGGGAGGGAGGGGCTTCACAGGTAGTAGCAGTGGTTAAAAAAAACTTACCTGCCAGTGCAGGAGACATAAGACACATGGGTTCTATCCTGGAGTCAGAAGATCCCTGGAGAGGGAAATGATAACCCATTCCAATACTCTTGCCTGGAGAATTCCATGGACAGAGCAGCCTGGTGGGCTACATGGATCACAAAGAGTCAGACACAACTGAAGTGACACAGCATGTGTCTTTTAGGACTTGCCAAGTGGCTTGTGGCAAAGAATCTACCTGCCAATGCACGAGATACAGGAGAAGCAGGTTCAGTCCCTGGGTCTGGAAGATCCCTTAGAGGAGGAAATGACAACTTACTCCAGTATTATTGCCTGAAAAATCCATGGACAGAAGAGCTTGGCAGGCCACATGGGACCACAAAGAGTTGGACATGACTGAGCACGCATACATAGTATATATATGTCCTTTAAGAGTTGGGAGTTTTTCATTTCCCCAACCCTCTGGGACTTCTGAAAGTAAGTACCACTGGTCTTGAAAGTCAAACATTCTAGGGGCTTAATTCCTGGTGCAGGAACCCTGGGCTGGGGAGCCTGATGTGGGTCTCAGACTTCTAGCTTCTTTGGCAGAACCTCTGCAATTAAAATTATTCCCCTGCTACTGGCTCCTTGACCTAGAGATGTGGGACTTGACTATGTCACAACTTCTCCACTACTCCAGTAGTATTTATATTGAGAAGAATCTATGTATAAATGGACCTGTGCAGTACAAACCCACTTTGTTCAAAAGTCAATCACATTTTCTTTCTCTTAGGAAGCACACTTGGGAAGTAAGGTTCTTGCTAACTTACAGTACGTGCTTTTGGCAATAATCTTGAAAGCATGATAGAAGACGAAATGAATACATAGAATGAGACATTGCTATGACAAATTTGCAGAGAAACAGAGTTAGAATCCTGTGTGAGGTCTGAAGATTCTCCATTTCTAGATGTGTTATGTAACTATATATTATACTCTTTCTCATACCCTAAGCCCATTTTAGCTCATACTCTAAGTCCATTAACTTATAAGCAGGGTGCATTGTGCAAAATATGGGGCTGGATGAAGCACAAGCTGGAATCAAGATTGCTGGGAGAAATATCAATAACCTCAGATATGCAGATGACACCACCCTTATGGCAGAAAGCAAGGAAGAACTAAAAAGCCTCTTGATGAAAGTGCAAGAGTAGAGTGAAAAAGTTGATTTAAAGCTCAACATTCAAAAAACTAAGATCATGGCATCTGGTCCAATCATTTCATGGCAAATAGATGGGGAAACAATGGAAACAGCACGAGACTTTATTTTCTTGGGCTCCAAAATCACTGCAGATGATGACTGCAGCCAAGAAATTAAAAGACGCTTACCCCTTGGAAGGAAATTTATGACCAACCTAGATAGCATATCAAAAAGCAGAGACATTTCTTTGCCAACAAAGGTCCATCTTGTCAAGGCTATGGTTTTTCCAATAGTCATGTATGAATGTGAGAGTTGGACTATAAAGAAAGCTGAGCACCAAAGAATTGATGCTTTTGAATTGTGGTGTTGGATAAGACTCTTGAGAGTCTCTTGGACTACAAGGAGATCCAACCAGTCCATCCTAAATGAAATCAGTCCTGAATATTGATTGGAAGGACTGATGTTGAAGATGAAACTCCAACACTTTGGCCACCTGATGTGAAGAACTGGCTCATTGGAAAAGACTCTGATGCTGGGAAAGATTGAAAGTAGGAGAAGGGGATGACAGAAGAAGAGATGGTTGGATAGCATCACCAACATGAGTTTGTGTAAGCTCCAGGAGTTGGTATTGGACAGGAAGCCTGGCATGCTGCAGTCCATGGAGTTGCAAAGAGTCTGACACAGCTGAGTGACTGAACTGAACTGAAGCCCATTTTAAGCAGGTTTCTATAACTTGTATTTAAAAATGTTTCTGGAGTTTCAGAAAAATTATGCTGGTTGATAAAATGTGTATTTTATCAGAGACTTTTTTTTAATACAAGTTACAGAAACCTGATATAATAATACAGCATTTGTTTCTAAGAATTTATGTCCAAGTTTACAAAGCACGAAGAGAAGTTTGATTAAATGCAAACACACTTAATCAATCCACATAATTTCTCTGAATTTTAAGTCTTTCACCAGCCTTTTACAGTTTACTAGTTCCTTCCCATCAAATCATATCCCTTCTCCTTATCACTTATAAATCTTCATTTGTAAGAAAAATTTCCAGACCAATTAATCCCACTTTGGGTATTCTAAATATACCAGAATATGCTCATATCCCACAAGACTGTATTTTCAAATTTCATAGAGCTGTCAGCAGTTATGTATTTACTTAACAGTATTTTTAATCTGTGTTGGTGTTTCCTCTTCCATTACATTGTAAGCTACTGTGAAAAGCTAGGCTTGAGATTTCCTTTTCATTTCCCATGGCACCTAGCACAATACTCGAAGCACAAAGATTTTTAATCAATTTCTCCTGATGATAGATGATATCAAACATTCCTCTTGTTACCTAGATGAATCAATTATGAAGTTCTTAGGATTTCTGCTTCATAGATTCAATTCACTCATTATTATAAAATATGAATAAGGCATACCCAAAAAAAAACATTGGCCCAATATTCCCAAAATAAAATGGAATGGAAAGCAAAGACTAACAGGTGTGGCTGTCACAAATATTATGTTTCACTTTAATTTTATATCACTTGTATTTTTCTCTGATATAATTCTAATTCCTGCTCTGGCTCATCCAGTTCCATTTTTGTGTCCTTGTACCTGATGTCCCTCCTGACAGACAGTTCACCTTTGCTATCTAATTTGAGACCATCATCCTCTGACATAGTGCTGTCCTATGAAGGCTCACCTTGCTCCCTCTGGGGCCACATCCTGTTAATCATCACCAAGCTAATAACAGTGATGTTAATGGTGCAGCCATAATGCTCCCATCTCCGTCCCCAGGCCTTCTGGGCTGCTCAGACGGCTAATGTCTTGTTAAAACTTTTTTACTTATTAATTTTATCTGTGACAGAGGCTGATTAGCCTCTGAATTACTCCATGCCTATTTTTAGTCTGCCATGCTTCTATCCTTCACAGACAGTTTAATCCCAAAGTATTAATTCGTCTCTATATAATGCTGACTTGTCTTTCTACAGGTATCCTAAATCTTCCTGTTTTCACTCAAGGTCCATCCATACTGCTTTAACTTGTATTCTTTGTCCATTGCTTTCAATGATTCACCTCTCTCAGGAGGAAGACAACTCCTTATTTGGAAGCCATGAGAATGCTTGAGGCCCATCGCTAAACTACTCTTAATATATATGAGAAATTATATGAGATTGTAAATACCCATAATCAACAGGGATGCTGTAAGCATCTAATTAACTGTTCTGTAAGACACTATTGAGATGCTTTTTCTGTACATTAGGTGCTCATAAATCCTATTGTAGAGGAAAACTTATATAGAAGAACTCAATGGAAACCAAAGCAAGGTGGTTTGAAATGAACAGCCTTTGGAATAAACTGACAATAACAAAGAAACAAATTGGTGGTCGAAATACTCAGTGTTATGTTTGGGAAGAAAAAAAAACAAAAAGGGGGAAATGGTGATTAGAGTGTAGAAGGTATCAACAGAGCTCAGATCAATGATATTCTTTGAATGATAGCTAACATTATGAGAGAGCAATTTGAGAATGCAATTAAAATATTATGAGCTTCAGTAGGTAAAGAAAATAGAAGAAGATAATCAGTTGAATAGAGGCATAGAGTAAAAGTTACATATATTTTTCAGTTGCACAAAATTGTAGGTTGAAGTCAGAATCAGTTAGATATTAGGCAGAGAAATCATTCAGATGCTATTATGAAGCCCTATGCAATCTTCTCTACCTACGGTTTGGCCCAGAAGTATATGGGAGTCTATAAATAAAAGTGCATACTATCTTTTTAGCAATATTTCTGAGTTTGATTTTATGAGTTTTTCAATCAATTCCATTTGTTGCATCTTTCTTTATTATTTTCATTCTGACTATTAGCCTAATTTCTCCATTATTATCCATTTCAACATAGTACTTCATCATAATTTGCACATATAACCTTGATTCTACCTCTGGCCTTATTTCTGTCACCTGTTGGTTGGTTACCTTTATGTACAAACCTCAATAAGCTCTTCATTTGGACTCTTTGGGGTCTCTGAGATCTCCTGCCCCTCATTCTATGAAGCACTTCTGAGGATAGCCTCCCATTTATCTAGAAATATATACACAATCAGGTTTTGACTTGGATCCCATGGATCACAGAAAAAACAAGAGAGTTCCAGAAAAACATCAACTTCTGCTTCATTGATTACACCAAGGCCTTTGACTATGTGTTAAGTGAAAGTTACTCGGTTGCATCTGACTCTTTGTGACCCCTTGGACTATAGAGTCCATGGAATTCTTCAGGCCAGAGTACTGGAGTGGGCAGCCTTTTCCTTCTCAAGGGGATCTTCCCAACTCAAGGATCAAACACAGGTCTCCTGTACTGCAGGAGTATTCTTTACCAGCTGAGCCACAAGGGAAGCCCAAGAATACTGGAGTGGGTAGCAGAAAATTGTCAAGAGATGGGAATACGAGATCACCTGACCTGCCTCCTGAGAAATCTGTATGCAGGTCAATAAGCAACAGTTAGAACCAGACAGGGAACAACAGATTGGTTCCAAATTGGGAAACTAGTACATCAAGGCTGTATATTGTCACCCTGAATATTTAACTTATATACTGACTACATCATATGCTATCTGGATGAAGTACAAGCTGGAATCAAGATTGTTGGGAGAAATATCAATAACCTCAGATTCGCAGATGATACCACCCTTATGGCAGAAAGTGATGAGGAACTAAAGAGCCTCTTGATGAAAGTGAAAGAGGAGAGTGAAAAAGTTGGCTTAAAGCTCAGCATTCAGAAAACTAAGATCATGGCACCTGATCCCCTCACCCCAGGGCAAATACATGGAGAGACAATGGAAACAGTGACAAGCGTTATTTTCTTGGGCTATAAAATCACTGCAGATGGTGACTGCAGTCATGAAATTAAAAGATGTTTGCTCCTTGGAGGAAAAGCTGTGACAAACTTAGACAGCATATTAAAAAGCAGAGACATCACTTTGCCAACAAAGGTCCATCCAGTCAAAGCTATTGTTTTTCCAGTAGTCATGTATGGATGGGAGATTTGGACTATAAAGAAAGCTGAGTGACAAACAACTGGATGTTTTTGAACTGTGGTGTTGGAGACTCTTGAAAATCCCTTGAACTGCAAGGAAATCCAACCAGTCCATCCTAAAGGAAATCAGTCCTAGATATTCATTGGAAGGACTGATGTTGAAGCTGAAGCTCCAATACTTTGGCCAATTGATGCGAAGAACTGGCTCATTGGAACAGACCCAGATGATGGGAAAGATTGAAGGCAGGAGGAGAAGGGAATGACAGAGGGTGAGATGGTTGGATGGCACCACCAACTCAATGGATATGAGTCTGAACAAGCTCTAGGAGTTAGTGTTGGACAGGGAGGCCTGGCATGCTGCAGTCCTAAGGGTCACAAAAAGCCGAACACAACTGAGCAACTGAGCTGAAATGAAATGAACTGAAGTGACAATTGTTATGTTAGACATATGTTAGACAATATTTGATGAACATGAAAAATCATTTCTAGTCTAGAATCAGGACCAGAGAACAAGTCTCTTAAGAATAAGGATTGTATCCTATCCACCTCAGTACATGCACAGTCTGCAATCACTGGCATGGAGTACATACTCAACATATATATTTCAGAACTAGATTTACTTAATGAACATGCTCACAATTTTAAATGTGGTGATGACTTTACAGTTACATACATATACACTAGAATTCCTTTAAATATGCATTTTAAACACACGCAATTTATAATGTAACAATTATTCTTTAATAAAAAATTAAATATATAGATATAGATATAGATGACCTGTTATGTGACATGAGATTTATCGTGAGTTTCACAAGCATATAATGATGAAAAGGCATACTTCCTGTGCTGAAGTAACATATAGTTGAGGAATATTGCTGACGGCAGAAGGATAAAATCACAGGATTGGTTTGGATGAGTCTGCGGAGGATTCACAGAACTGAGACTTAAGGTACAAATAGAAAATTTCCAAGTGAACAGATAGATGGAAAGCATTTCAAACTAGGCAGAGAGTCTTGTGTAAAATCACCAAGATATGAGAAAGCTAGGTGTTTTCAATATTGGTCGGATATAAAGAATGAAACACAACCAATTCAAACTAGTAAATAATACTATAAATTATGGGACATTGATCTGAAGAGTCCAGACATGTGTAAAAGCAGTGTAACTGAAGTTCCTTTTGGGGGAGCTATAATAGTGTTAACAATTATTGGAACTTAATTCTTAATCATTTTTTTTTGTAAATTCCAATCAACTTTTATACTTGTCCAAATAGCTAATTGTATTCATCATTTTATGCTACCACATAGATTTTGGCATGGATTTTTTATCTCCATTTGACAGAAAATAAAACTGAGGGCCAAATGAAATGACTTGATCAGAGTGAAAAAATTACAGAGACAGAATGAAACCCCACCATTTTTCCTATATCATGTTTAGTCTCTACTCAAAAGCACCGAAGCACTTTAAAAATCCAGAGTTTTTTACTTTTTACTCTACAAATTAGTAGGATTAACTGTATACTTTTTCTAGAATCTCTAGCTGTAGCAAAACATGAGAGAGGGGAGTATTTTAATAAATAATGATTGCTATAATTACATGTTTACTGGGGAGTATGATAAGCTCCATAATCAGCAGGGTGAACAGTACACTATGGGTCTTTTCAATGGTTTCCTCACACTATTTCTTGAAATATTCTTGTAACACATGCAGAAAATAAGAAATAAGAAAGTTTATTTGATTTTTCTATTTAGTGCTTGTTTTATTGCTCCTGATAACTTAAAATTATCCTGTAAGTTGCATTCAACCAAAGAGATGACTGAAGACTCATGATTGGCCAGTCTTGATTAAACCAGCTGTTAGTTAATTCTCTTATCTTTACACTTTCATATTAGTAAAATGAGTGATTCTGTGCAACCATCATTGATTTTGCATTTATCTTTGTCATTTGTTTTGTAGTATAACTTTTTTCATCTTTCACTTTTTAAAAAAATTATTAATTTTTAATTGGAGGATAATTGATTTGCAATGTTGTATTGATTTTTGTCATACATCAATATAAATCAGCGATAGGTACGTGCGTCCCAACCCCATCTTGACTCTCCCCCCAACCTCCCATCCCATTCCACCACTCTAGGCTGTCATAGACTGGGCATATACCCTGAAGGAACCATAATTGAAAAAGACACATGGACCAAAATATTCATTGCAGCACTATTAACAATAGCTAGGACAAAGAAACAACCTACATGTTCATGAACAGATAAATGGATAAAGAAACTGTGGTAAATATATGTATATATATACACAATGGAATATTATTCAGCCATAAAAGGAACATATTTAAATCAGTCATAATGAGGTGGATGAACCTAGAGCCTGTTATACAGAGTGAAGTAGGTCAAAAAGAGAAAAATAAATATTATATATTTACTTTTTCTAGTAAATATAGAAAAAGTGGAATCTAGAAAGAAGGTTCTGATGAACTTACTTGCAGAGAAGCAATGGAGACACAGATGTACCATAACTTTTTAAAGCCTTGACAAATTTGGCCCTTCATCTAAAGAATTCCAAGGAAAGGGTTAGAATTTGCTTGGGGTTCATTCCCCAAATCCATCACAATCCTGTCTTTCACCATCATCTGTTCACCAACTGCTGCATTTACTGTCAAGTTCTTGAGACATCAAGAAAAATCATCTGGTGCCATCCCCTTATTTCTTATCCCATTTAATATTAACCTTTGGGATTATGTATATAAATAGTGTTTTTGTTTTGTTTTGTACTTTTTATGAATGAATGTTGAATTTTGTCAAATATTTCTGCCTCATGGCATTGAGTCCCATCAATTCATGGCAAAAAGAAGCAGAAAAAATGGAAATAGTGACAGATTTTCTTTTCTTGAGCTCCAAAATCACTGTAGATGATGATTACAGCCATGAAATTCAAAGACACTTGATCCTTGGAATAAATGCTATGACAAACCTAGAAAGCATATTAAAAAGCAGAAATACCACTTTGCCAATGAAGGTCTATATAGTCAAAGCTATGGTTTTTCCAGTATTCATGAATGTATGTGAGAATTGGGCCATAAGGAAGGCTGAGTGCAAAAGAATCGAATATTTGAACTGTAGTGTTAGCCAAGAGTCCCAAGAGGCCTTTGCTCAGCAAGGAGATGAAACCAGTCAATCCCAAAGGAAATCAACCCTGAATATTCATTTGAAGGACTGATGCTGAAGCTGAAGCTCCAATACTCTGGCACCTGATGTGAAGAGCTGACTCATTGGAAAAGACTGTGACCCTAGGGAAGATTGAGGGCAGGAGGAAAACGGAGCGACAGAGGATGAGACAGTTGAATGGCATCACTGACTCGGTGGACATGGACTTGAGCAAACTCTCAGAGAAAGTGAAAGACAGGGAAGCCTGGTATACTGCAGTCTTGCAAAGAGTTGGACATGACTTAGAGACTGAACAAAGGATAGACATTATCCATTTGACCCATCAATAACTGAAAGAGGGAGATTGAAATTTTCAGCTTTACTTTTAAACTTTATAAAATTTTCCCTTTACTCTGCTATCACTTTTGTCTATGTTATAGTATTTCAACACTGTTGTGGAATGCATACATGTGTAGAATTTTTCATGTTTTCTCAGTAAACTGAACTTTTCATTATACAATGTTTGTTTTTTTAATCTCTAATCAGTTTCCTTTATCTGGTTTGCTTTGTCTAAAATTAATATAACTTTATCAATGTTATATTGATCAGTTTTAGCAGGGCAAATCTTCATCCACTCCTATAAAAGAGGAGTTGCTTTTTCTTTTATATAGATAACAAATAGTCACCTGTTGTTTTTATATCCTTTCTGATAATCTCTGTTTTATTTTACTTTGAAGGGGGACTATTTAGACCACTCCCATGGAAAGTGATTATTGATAAAGCTGTTATAATATCTATCATACTTGTAGCTGCTTAATTTTCAATGTCTTAAACTTGTCCTATTTTCTTCTTTTTTTCTTTCTTCTCTGGTTTAACTGATTATTAAATATGATCCTAGATTATATCCACTCTAAGGATATCAATATGCATATTTTTTAATTATTTTTTTTTTTACCTAAAGTTTGCAATATATACTTGTAACTAATCTACATTGTCTTCAAATAATCACTGCTTCACAGGGAATGCAGATATTTTAGAATGGAGCATTCCATATTCCCAAGTTCTTTTTTCCCCATCTCTTAAGATGTTTCAGGTTTTCCTTGTGGCTCAACTGGTGAAGAAACTGCTTGCAATGCAGGAGACCTGGGTTCAATCCCTGGGCTTTGAAGATCCCCTGGAAAAGGGAAAGGCTACCCACTCCAGTATTCTGGCCTGGAAAATTCCATGAAATGTATAGTCCATGGAGTTGCAAAGAGTCAGACATGACTGAATGACTTTTACTATGATGTATCTGTTACCAGTTTTACCTACCCATAGTTACAATCATTCAGTACATTTTTACTTGTTACTCTAGGCAAGCATTAATTATTCCCATAAATTAAAAATAAGAAAATAAAAGATATTTTATTTATCTGATGTTCTTCCTTTTTTGTACACATTCAGTTTTCTAATCTATATTATTTTTCTCTTTTTATAACTAATTTAAGAATGAAGGAGAAATGAAGACTTTCTTGGAAAAGCAAAAATTAAAGGAATCCATTGCTGGTAGACCAGCTTTGAATGAAATGTTAAAATAAGTAGAGAAGAGAAATCAGTTATAAATATGCTATAAAAAGCTATTTATGACAACCCCACAGCAACACAATACTAAATGGTGAAAAGCTGAAAGCCTTGCTCTAAATTATGGAACAAGACAAGAATGCCCAGTCTCCACTTCTATTCAACATAGTATTGGAAGTTCTAGTTATAGCAATCAGACAGTAAAAAGAAATACGAAATATCCAAATCAAAAATGAAGTGGTAAACCTGTCATTTTATGCAAATCATATAATATTCTACATAGAAAACCCTAAGGATTCCTTACAAACACTATTAGAATTTAACAAATGAATTCAACAAGGTAGTAGTGTGCAAGATTAATAAACTGATAGCTGTTGCATTTCTTTATGCTAACAATGAAATATAAAAAGTGAAAAGTAAAAATAAATTCCTGCTTAAAAATCATATAAAAAACAAAGCCCTAGGAATAAACCTAACCAAGGAGGTGATAGAGTTATGCTCTAAGAACTACAAAGCACTGATAAAAAGAAATTTCAAAGAAATGCTCTTGAATTGGAAGAATTAATATTGTTAAAATGGCCATTTTAACAAAGCAGTCTTATCGAGATTTAATGTGATCCCTATCAAATTACCCATGACATTTACTAATATCATAAATAAAAGAGAGAATATCATCACGTCACATATATTTAAGAGATAATAGGAAGCACTATGAAAAAGTTATCCTTAATAAAATGGATGAATTGTTTAAGAGACACAAACTACCAATGATCATCCAGGGTTACCTGAATAGTCCTATATTTATTTAAATGACTGATTTCATAATTTAGAATTTCAAATACTATAGAATTTTCAATCTGTTAATAAGAAAAGAAATAAAAAATGATACAAATCTACCCAAAGTGATGCACATTTTGCTAAGGTCTTGCACAAGAATACAAAGTTAGAGAAGAGTGTCAGGCATAAGACACTAGATATTATCAAAGTAAATTACTTAGTAATGAGAAATTTGAAGTTTTATGTTTCCATTTGCCAAAAAAAAAAAAAAAACAAATTGAAGTTGATGACATTAGAGAAGGTACACTTGACACTAAAAAGGGTGGCGGTGGTAGCACTTTCCATTATAGAATGACCTCCAACTTTCCCGTAAAATGAACATTGCTTTCCATTGTTTGCTAAACGTATGCAAACTGCAGAATTTCTCAGTTTTTAGCTATAGTTTCCATTCAATGTTCTAAAGCTGGACTCAGTCCTAGCTTTGACTCCTCTCAGGTTTGAGCTGGGAGCTAGACATCAAATCTGAAATTTCACCATAAGAATAACCCCAGTAGCTTTTGGATGCACATGCATGGGAGCAGGAGATGGCAAAGGGAAGAAACCCTACAGACATGCTAGGAAGCTAAAGGTCAAGACAGGAACAGTTCAGCCCTGTCTATCCCTCTTTTGCTAATATAATCCACCAACAGGGCTTCCCTGGTGGCTCAAATGGTACAGAATCTACTTGCAATACAGGAGACCGAGATTCAATACCTGGGTTGGGAAGATCCCCTGGAGAAGGGAATGGCCACCCACTTCAGTATTCTTGCTTGGAGAATTCCATGCACAGAGGACCCTGGTGGGTTGCAGTCTGTGGGGTCACAAAGAGTCAAACACGACTGAGCAACTAACATACACACATACACAGCAGGAGGGAACCTCAATGAGGAAGGTGCTAAGTCAAAAATTGCAGTGTAGCAAGCATGGCGGTCTTGTTGGTGGGAGAGGGCATCACCCAGAGTTGGAGTGTGAGCTGCAAAGACAAGTGGCTCAGGGATGGCAGTGGAGATGCTCAATGCCTCAGGCACAATTCAGCTAACTTCTACCATTCTCTACTAGCTCTTCTGCATACCTAAATTCTGCACCAGAAGTGCCTATAACCAAGAAGACTTTTTTTTTTAATGATTTCAAATTATATAGTGTTTATTTTCGAAGAGAAAAATAAAAATGTCTCATTCTGCTCATTAAAAACAAAAGTGAAAGCCATGACCCATTTTAAACTGGGTATCTTGAATGTAGAGGGAAAAGACATTTTATGAATACATAAGTTTATGGACACTTGCTATGTATCAGACACTGTGCTAAGCTTGTCTTAGGTTTTATGTTCACTTCTAGCTTCAGCGTTATATTACACATACAGAGACAAAAATTGGGTGTAGGGAGGCTGGATGACTGGACCCTGATCACATGGGTTAATCAACAGAGCCAAGACTCCTTCCATTTGTTGGATTACACACTCTATGCTGTGATCCATTTCACTATACAAAACTCTCTTTGGAATCACAGAAGACCAATACTTATATAGGGCATAGGTTTATGCTAAGAATACCCTAAGAATACTTTCAATACAGTTGAATAAGTTTTTGGTATCATGCATAGTCAGTGTTGCTTCTCATTTACATATTTCACAGCCACAGCTATTTATCTCTAAAAGAACCCTAAAAATTGAAATACAAAATAAATTTTAAATCATGAAGCACAGGTGATATCTATGAATTATTTTTCTCAGAGAATTAATGATTTTTTTTCAAGTCCATATTTCAAAAAACTCTTATATTTGTGTTTGATTTGACATAACTGTAGATTTTTCACCTGTTCTATCAAGAAGTCCAGACCAGAGGAAAAAAAAATCCACAAACATTTTATCAAAGTGACAAGACAATGATCCACCATGTATCTTGGCTGCAAAAATATGTTATTAGATTCAATTTATCATGAAAAATTGCTAGATTGTGAGAAGGCTGAAATGGCAGCATGGCAAGAGTGCAGCTCTTTGGTACTAATTATCTTAAGCGTTGACCTTCCAGGTCACCCCAAACCTGGTATTAATTCAGGAGGAGAGCTTAGATGGCCAACTCAGAGACATCAGAAAATTCTAACAGAAAAGTGTTCAGCTTAACTCTTGCAAGACTGCATGAGCACATATATATTGCAATGATATCTAAAGTCTTGACAATCTTATCCCAAGCTATATTTACAACTTTGCGTGTCATTCTTCTCTGCACAAATTCCCTTGTGTCAAAATAATATACTTGCTTTTCTTGGAAGTCATTCTTTATTTCTGCCCTTTGCCTTCAAGGATGTTGTTCCAGACCACTAAAGCACCCTCTCCTAGCCATTTGCTAAGTTAATAACCATTCTTTCCAGGTCAACCTCACCATAGGGTCTAACTTTATAATATATCCCTAAAGTTGAATTTACCTATCTTATCCATCTAATAAACTCATTAATAATTTGATTTATTTCTCTGCCTAGGGTAGCAATTTTTACAAGACAGAAGCAAGCAAGCAAGAAGCAAGTGAAGTGGTTGCTGAATCTTTCCTTCATTTTGTCCCAAATGCTTTTTTGGCTTACTTTCTTTGCTGCCTACATGCACATTCTTTCCAACTTACGTCACAGGATGGACCTTTTAGTCAAAAGCGAAAATAGTTAATTGTTTTTTATAAGCTGAATTGTATTCCCCCAGAATCCAAATGTTGAAGCCCTAATCCCTGTGCCTCAGAATGTGACTGTATTTGGAGGTAAGTTCTTTAAAGTGGTGACTAAGTTAAAAAGAGATTGTTAGGGTGCATCCTAATCTTATCTGACTAATGTCTATAAAAGAGGAGGAAATTTGGACATAAAAAGAGATACCAGGAAGTGTAGTCCCACAGAGGGAAGACCAGTGGGCACACAGCAAGAAGGTAGCCATCTACAAGCCAAAGACAGAGGCTTCAGAAGAAACTATTTCTGCCAATACTTTGATCATAGACCTTCAGAACTGTAAGATAATTAACTTCTGTTACTTAAGCCATCCGGTGTGTGGTATTTTTTTCTTTTATGGCAGCCGTAACCGTAGGCTCAGACATTAGAGAATCTATTTTCTGAGATAAAGTGATAAACTTTGGCTTTGATACCAAAGTGGCACATAAGATATCCAGGGGCAACCCTTGTCATCTATTTGATTTATTGTGTTCAAAATGATAAGTATCAAGAAGCAAATGAAAATGGACATTGGGAAGAGAGGGAGAGGAGAAAAAAATGATGTAGGTGTTTAGGAAGAAGCAGAAATGAGAGATAAAGTCATGTGGCATATGATTTGTTCCAAATCTTGTTGAATTCTGGCCAAATTTCCTTTTCCTGAGTTCCAATCACTGACCACTGATTGACTCAGGAAATCTTCTTACCAAGAAAGTTAAAATCTTTTGTTTAATTGTTTCTGGTTTTTGTACTTACAACCAGTAATCTGGGCTAAGAAATCCATTGAGGGCAGAGGCGGAAAAGAAGTTGTCACTGATACATGTCATGAACATCCAGTACCTGTTTAATCTGCACCTTATCATGTGGTCAACCCTAAATCTTGTTAGTTGAAGGCATCGGTACTCTATTTCTCACATTATAGGAAGTTGAAGGGAGGTGGCTGTTGGTTCTGTTTCGGTAGCTCATGGTCAAGGTGAGTTTGATTTGCATTTCCCTTATATTCACTATGTCAACATTGCAGTACGATTGCCCTCAGTGTCGGATATGACATTTGTACTGAAGGGAGAATGAGGATAAATAAGAACATCCATACAAGCTCTATTTGTCCCATTTTTAACCAGGAAAATAAACCCTTTCCAGATGTCTTTCCCCAACTCTAACAGATATCTGCCTATGCTCTATGGGCCACACTAGATCACAGAGTCATTGCTATCTTCAAGAGTCTGTAAAACATTTTAATATTTATAGTGGGAGGAAAACAAAGGAGAATGATATTAGGAATAGATTTGAGGTAGCTAATCAATGGTATTTTCTTAACCTAAATTTTAGTGTACTGTGGGCATATAAATAACATATAAAAATTTAAACATATTGCAAAAATTTCAATTATCAAAAAATTCTAACACCTAATGAGATCACAAGGGACCAAATTTCTGGCATGCATTGTGTTTTCTTCTGTCCTTTTCCCCACCCTATGGTCTCTACTGCTCTCTCAAATCACCATTTATCTAGGAAGAATTTTTTTTTTCTTTAATTTCCAGCTTGAGTCCTTTCCCAAAGAGCACTACTGACCCTCTCTCAGGCAGATGTCAGGTGCCAGTTACTATGCCTTGTAACTGAGTAATTTGTGATTCTCTCAACCTCTCTATTTCACTCCCACTAGCACTGAAAATATCAACAAACCCAAAACCCATACACTCTTCAGAGAAATAGAAGATAGTGTCCATTTCAAATTATGCTAAAATGAGTCAGGTAGAGGAAGTGGCCTTGCTACCATTTCTTAAAAAATTAAATACGTTTGAGTCATGTATAATATTAATAGTGTTATTTGTGATGAGGTCTTTTGTGTATTATGAAGTGAAGTGAAGTCACTCAGTCGTGTCCAACTCTTTGAGACCCCATGGACTGTAGCCTATCAGGCTTCTCTGTCCATGGGAATTTCTGGGCAAGAGTACTGGAGTGGTTTGCCATTTCCTGCTCCAGGGGATCTTCCCGACCTAGAGATCAAAGCCAGGTCTCCTGCATTGCAAACAGACGCTTTACCCTCTGAGCCATGTATTATAGGTGTAGCTAAAAATATTATCATTAAACTCCAAATACTTATTGTGGAAGAGTCATTTCACATACTTCATATGTGAAGTATGATCCTCATGATCCTTGTGAGGACTGACAGATAACATAGTAAGCCCTATCTTGTTTGCTGTTATCCATAGGTTTCATTCTATCTTTTACCTCTCATTCTTTGCATATATTATTTTTCTATTGGACAAACACTCTTCACCATCATCTTCATGTGGGCTGCTCAGCAGCTACCTCATAGATTCAAAATTTTTCCTCATCCTCAATGATATAATGAAGTCAATTAGTCAGTCCACACTAGTTTGTTATAGCCAATCATTACATCTTTAGAAATTTGTAAGTCTATAAATCCATTGTTAAGCACAGCTATTGTTTAAAAAAATGAAATTAAAAACGTACTCTCTGCTCAGTTGCTTCAGTCTTGTCTGACTGTTTGTGACCCTATGGATTGTAGACTGCCAAACTCCTCTGTCCTTGGGATTCTCCAAACAAGCACTCGGAAATTGGTTACCATGCCCTCCTCCAGGGATTTAACCTGTGTATCCTGCACCTCATGCATTGCAGGCAGATTCTTTACAACTGAGCCACAGGGAAGCCAAAACTATACTTAATCCACAGTAACAAATACATGAACTCATAACTTTTAAAATACTTGACATTATACAATTATCTATGTTCTTAAGGTTAGGGGAAGGGTGTGTTTGGAGACCTGTTGCTGGAGATGAATCGGAAAAGCACAGTAAACAAAGTTAAGGTCATTGTGCAGAATTAAGTCCTTGATTTCTCTATTGATAAGAGATTCTTTTGACTTTGCCACTCTTCCTTTAGTACAGAGAAGGAATTGTTGCTCAGTCACTAAGTCATGTCCAACTCTTTGTGACCCCATGTTCTGCAGCATGCCAGACTCTTCTGTCCTTTACTATCTCCGAAGTTTGCTCAAATTCATATCCATTGCGCTGGTGAGGCTATGTAGCAATCTCATCCCCTGCCACCTCCTTCTCCTTTAATCTTTCCCAGCAGCAAGATCTTTTCCAATGAGTGGGCTCTTCACATCAGGTGGCCAAAGTATTGGAGCTTCTGCCTTACAACAACCCTTGCAATGAATATTCAAGATTGATTACCTTTAGGATTGACTGGTTTGATCTTCTTGTTGCCCAGGGGACTCTCAAGATTCTTCTCTAGCACCATAGGTCGAAAGCATCAATTCTACCATGCTCAGACTTCTTTATAGGTCCAACCTTCACATCCGTACATGACTATTGGAAAACCCGTGTGTATTAGTCATTCAGTCATGTCCAACTCTGAGACCCCATGAACTATAGCCTGTCAGGCTCTACTGTCCATGGATTTCTCCAGGCAAGAATACTGGAATGGGCTGCCATTACCTTCTGGGGGACCCGCACAACCCAGGGATTGAACCTGGGTCTCCTACACTGCAGGCAGATTCTTTACTGTCTCAGCCACCTAGAGAAACCTTAGCTTTGACTACATGAACCTTTGTTGGCAAAGTGATGTCTCTGGTTTTCAATATGCTTTCCAGGTTTATTATAGCTTTCCTTCCAAGGAGTAAGTGTTTCATTAATTTATTTATTTTAATTTCAGGCTGCAGTCACTGTCTGCAGTGATTTTAGCCCAAGAAAATCTGTCACTGCTTCCATGTTTTCCCTTTATTTTTGCCATGAAGTGATGAGACCAGATGCCATGATCTTTGTTTTTTGAATGTTGAGTTTCAAGCAAACATTTTCACTCTACTCTTTAATTCTCAAGAGGCTCTTGAGTTCCTCTTTACTTTCTGCCATTAGAGTGCTATCATCTGCATATCTGAAGTTGTTGATATTTCTGCAGGCAAATGATTCCAGCTTGTGATTCATCCAGCCCAGCATTTCACATGATGTACTCTGCATATAAGTTAAATAAGCAGAGTGACAATGTACAGCCTTGTTGTATTCCTTTCCCAATTTTGAACAAGTCTGTTGTTTCATGTTTTATTCTAAGTGTTGCTTCTTGATCCACATACAGGTTTCATAGGAGACAGGTTAAGGTGGTCTGGTACTCCCATTTCTCTAAGAATTTGCCAGCTTGTTGTGATACACACAGTCAAAGGTTTTAGCATAGTCAGTGTAGCAGCAGATATTTTTCTGGAATTCCCATGCTTTCTCCACAATCCAGCAAATATTAGCAGTTTGATCTCTGCATCTACTACCTCTTTGAAAACCAGTTTGTACATCTGAAATTTCTCAGTTTTGCATACTGGTGAAGCCTAGCTTGAAGGATTTTGAGCATAACCTTACTAACATGTGAAATGAGCACAATTGTACAGTATTTTGAACATTCTCTGACATTGTCCTTCTTTGGGATTGGAAGGAAAATTGACTTCTTTTAGTCCTGTGACCACTGCTAAGTTTTCCAAATTTGCTGACATGATTGAATGCAACACTTTAACAAAAACATCTTTTAGGATTTTAAATAGCTCAGCTGGAATTCCATTACCTCCACTAGCTTTGTTCTTAGTAATGCTTTCTAAGACCCACTTGACTTCACATTCTAGGATGTCCAGCTCTAGTTGTGTGATCACACCATCAAGGTTATCCAGATCGTTAAGGTCAAGAAGAAGTGAGACACAAATGAGAATGTCCCTTATAAAGTAGATGTCCCTTACAAAAGGGACTGCTACTGCATTGCTTTCTGAGCTTCCCCCATGTCTACCATTTTTTTTGTAATTTGGTTAAAGTATATTTGATTTGTAATATTATGTTAATTTGGGGGTACAATAGCATGATTTGATATTGTTACAATTTATAATGCATTATATGTCTTTATAAGGTTTTGATTGTGATTCTCCATGCTATTCAATATATCCTTGTTGCTTATTTTTAATTTTATGTATAAAATTTTGTATATCATAATACCATAACTTCAATATGCCTCTGCTACTGCTGCTGCTGCTAAGTCGCTTCAGTGTGTCCGGCTCTGTGTGACTCCATAGATGGCAGCACACCAGGCTCCTCTGTCCTTGAGATTCTTGCCTCTACTCACTGGTAACCACTACTTTGTTTTCTTTATCTGTTTCTGTCTTGCTATTTACATTCATTTATATTATTTTTATAGATTCTACATATAAGTGATGTCATACAGTGTCTCTCTGTCTGACATTTCAGTAAGCATAATATTCCCTAGATGCAGTCACATTGCTGCAAATAGCAGAAATTCTGTCCTTTTATGGTGAAGAAATATTCCATTTTGGATACACACCATATATTTTAAATCATCCATCTATTAATGGATTGCTTCTATAGTTTGGCTATTGCAATTAGTGCTATTATGGACATTTTTGTATATGTATCTTTTTGAATTAGTGCTTTCGCTTTTTCTCGAAATATAACCATGAGTGTAATTACTTGATCATAGGTTGTTCTATTTTTAATGTTTTGAGGAATATCAAAAAAAAATTTTTTTCAGCATGGATGCACCAATTTATATTTCCACCAACAGTTTATAATTGTTCCCTTTTCTCAACATTCTTGCTAGAAATTGTTATTTGTGGTCAGTTGAGTGCCAAAGAATTGATGCTTTTGAACTGTGGTGTTGGAGAAGATTCTTGAGAGTCCCTTGGACTGCAAGGAGATCCAACCAGTCCATCCTAAAGGAGAACAGTCCTGAGTGTTCATTGGAAGGACTGATGTTGAAGCTGAAGCTCCAGTACTTTGGCCACCTCACGCAAAGAGCTGACTCATTGAAAAAGACCCTAATGCAGGGAAGGATTGGGGACAGGAGAAGAAGGGGATGACAGAGGATGAGGTGGCTGAATGGCATCACTGACTCTATGGACATGGGTTTGTGTAGACTCTGGGAGTTGGTGATGGACAGGAAGGCCTGGCGAGCTGCAATTAATGGGGTCTCAAAGAGTTGGACACAACTGAGCGACTGAACTGGACTGAACTGAACACAAAACAGTGTTGCTTTGATTTGAAATTCTTTGTTGATTAATGATGCTGAGCATCTTTTTATGTGCTTGTTAGCAATCTGTATATCTTCTTTGGAAAAATGTCCATCCAAGTTTTGGCCAATTTTTTTATTGGATTGTTCTTTGGGCTTTTATATTGAGTTGTGTGATCTATTTATATATTTTAGATTTTAACTGCTTGTTAAAAACCATATCACTTATGACTATTTTCTCCCATTCTATAGGTTGTCTTTTCATTTTGCCTATGGTTGTATTCATTGTAAAAAATCTTTTAGATTTAATTAGATCCTATTTTTCTTTCTTTTGCCTCTCTTTCTCTCTCTTCTTCATTTTTCTTTTATTTTTTTTTTTAAGTTTACTAGTTTTTTTTCACAAAGGTTTACCATGCATAGACAATAATCTGAGATGCTTGAGTGCTCTGCAATCTCTGGAACTGTATCTACTGTGCTCACTGAACATTGTATGGCTCTGCCCTCACTGAAGGGACAGCATCCTAGGCTGTGTAGTTCAGCAGCCCACTCATTTCCTTTTGCAGCTCAGGACAGAGAAAACTTAATCTTTAAAATACCCATTTTGTTACATGCAGAGATTTATAAATTAACATTATTTTTAAAATATTACAAATACTGACCATTCTGATTAGGATTTTTTTAAAAAGGCATCTCATTTTTAGTTTATTTCTCCAGTTCAGTCTAAACTAAGACCCAACTTTTTTGATAGTGCTCTAATACTGGTACTCAAATTTATACTTCTCACTGAGTCACATTTTTGAAATATTTATTTATAAAGTCATAACTATCATTGAAATTAGTCAGTTTATTGAATAATTTGTTTCATGAATACACTCACATTTAACTACTGCTATAAATAAGATATTCCTAATTTTTCTAGTGTCAGTCTGAACTCACACATATGGATGCAATTTATGACAAAGAGTGTTCTACCTGAGTTCTCTTCTAGGAATTCTAGAGTTTCAGGTCCTACATTTAGGTCTTTAATCCACTTTGAGTTTAGCTTGTATGCAGTGAGGGGAAATATTCTAATCTATTGTTTTCCCTGTAACTGTCTAGAATTCTCAGCACCACTTATTTAGCAGACTATCTATTCTACATTGTATATTCTTGCCTTCTTTATTGCAGATTAATTTAATATAGATATACTTGTTTCTTAGCTCACTCTTCTGTTTGATTGATCTATTTGCCTTTATGTCTGCCAACACCATGCTGTTTTGTTTACTGGGGCTTTGCAGTATATTCTGAAGCTTGAGAGGGTGATATCACCCATTTTGTTCTATTTTCTCTGGATTGCTTTGACAACTTGCAGTATTTTGTAGTTCTCTATGAATTTAAGGATTATTTGTTCTAATTCAGTGAAAAATGACACAGGTATTTTGATAAATATTGCATTAAATCTGTAGATTAATTGGGTAGTATGCACCATTTAACATATTACTTCTTCCAGTTTATGAACATGGAAGAACTTTTCATTCAAGTATGATTATCAATATAATCCTTCAATATTTTACAGATTTCAGACTACAGGACTTTTTGTCATCAGCGAGTTAAGTTTATTTCTAGGTAGTTTACCCTTTTTGATGTGATTTTAAACAAGATTTTTTTTTAAACTTCTCTTTCTGATATTTAATATTTATTTTATAGGAAAACAACTAATTTTTCTATATTAATCTTTTATCATGAAACTTTAATAAATTCATTTTTAGTTCTAAGACTAAACTTTTAGGGTTTTATATACAAAGTAAATCTTAGGTTTTTATATATATAAAGTATCAGGTCATCTGCAAATAGTGACAGTTTTCATTCCTTCTTCCTAATTTAAATTCCTTTTATTATTTTTTTCCTTATCCAATCACCATTGTTATGATTTCCAATACAATGTTAAATAGAAATACTGAAAGTGGCTATCCTTGTCTTGTTCCTGAAATTAGAGGAAAGTTTTCCAGGTTTTTACCATTGAATATGATGTTCTGTGGTGGCTCATTGATAAAGAATCCACCTGCCAATGCAGGAGCCATGGGTTAGGAAGATATCCTAGAGAAGGAAATGCAACCCACTTCAGTATCCTTGCCTGGGAATCCCATGGAGAATGGAGCCTGGCAGGCTCCATTCCATGGGGTTGCAAAAGAGTCAGATAAGACTTAGCAACTAAATAACAACACCACATGATATAAGATTCGGATTTTTCATAAATGGTCTTCATTATGTTGAGATAACAGATGGCAATAGTGGTAAAGAATCTGCCTGCCAGTGCAGGATAAATAAGAGACGTGGGTTCATTGGGAAGATCCTTGCACGAGAGCATAGCAACCCACTCCAATATTCTTGACTGGAGAATCCCCATGGGCAGAAGAAGCATGGATGACCACAGTCCATAAGGTCTCAAAGAGTCAGACACAATTAATGTGTTTTACAATGCATGCATGTGTGTAGAGATACATTTTCTCTGTACCAATTCATGTGATTTTTATCCTTGCTTTTATTAATGTAGTGTGCCACATTGTTTGATTTGTGAATTGTGAACCATTGTTACATTTCTCAGCATAAACCCAACTTGATTATTGTGTATGATCCTTCTCATATGTTATTGGATTTAAGATAATAATATTTTATTGAAGATTTTTACATCTATATTCATCAGAGATATGGGCTTGGGATTTTCTTTTTCATTTTTTAGTGTCTTTTTCTGGTTTGGTGTCTTTTTCTGGTTTACCCTTTTTCTAGGGTAATGGTGGTCTCCTAGAATAAGTTACAGAGTGTTCCACTGTCTTCAATTTTTTGAAATACCCTGAGAAGGTTAGTTACTAGTTTTTCCTTATATGTTTAGTAGAATGCCTTATGAAGTCATCTGTCATAGACTTTTGTTTCCTGAGAGTTTCTTTTATTATAAATGCAATTTCACTTGTAGTAAAATTCTCTGTTTATTAAATCTTGGCACTTTGTATGTTTCTAGAGGTTATCTATTTCTTCTAATTGTCCAGTTTTTTTGCAAGATAAATGTTCATAATACTATCGTGATTTTTTGTATTTCTGTAGCATTGATTGTAATTTTTCTTCTTTCACTTTGTAATTTTGGCTCTTCACTTTTTTCTTGCTGAGCTGGACTACAGCCTGATCAATTTTGCTTATTTTTTTTCAAAAACCAGATTGTGGTTTCATTGATATTTCCTACAGTTTTTAACTCTATTTAGTTTATCTCTGATATTTGATGTTTCCTTCCTTCTATGGACTCTTAATTTTAATTGTTATCTTTCCTATTCCTGTACATGGTATGTAGTTTAGTTGAAATTTTTCTTGTTTCTTGAGGAAGAAGAAAGCATGTATCTCTACAAACTTCTTTCTTCTGCTTGCTCTTGTTTCATTCCACAAACTTTTGAGTCTTGTGTTTCCACTGCCATTTATTTGGAAGTACATTTGGATTTGTCATACTATTTGAAAAAAAAAGAAAAGAAAACAACATGAATGTGGAGTCAAGTGGGCCTTAGGAAGCATCACTACAAACAAAGCTAGTGGAGGTGATGGAATTCCAGTTGAGCTATATCAAATCCTAAAAATAATGCTTTGAAAGTGCTGCACTCAATATGCCAGCAAATTTGGAAAACTGAGCAGTGGCTACAGGACTGGAAAATGTCAGCTTTCATTCCAGTCCCAAAGGAGGGCAATGCCAAAGACTCTTCAAACTACTGCACAAATGCACTCATCTCCCACACTAGCAAAGTAATGCTCAAAATTCTCCAAGCCAGGCTTCAACAGCACGTGAATTGAGAATTTCCAGATATTCAAACTGGATTTAGAAGAGGCAGAGGAATAAGAGATCAAATTGCCAACATCCATTGGATCATTAAAAAAAAAAACAAAAACAAGAGACTTCCAAAAAATTTATACTTCTGCTCTATTGATTATGCCAAAGCCTTTGACTGTGCAGATTACAACAAACTGTGGAAAAGTCTTTAAGAGATGGGAATACCATACCACCTTACCTGCCTCCTTAGAAATCTGCCAATCTATGTGGGTCTGCTTGGGTTCATTTGGCAGCTGCTAGAGTATACTTCTTTTCACCCTGTCTTACGGCCAAGCATGTGCATGAGTTCCTCACGTGTGGAATCCAAGTTTCCCACAGTGTTCAGATTTTCCAGATAGTACTCTAACAGTCAGGTGTGCTCATTTATCCCGCACAATACCCCAGGATTGAAGCAACCTATCTGTGCTTCTAACTGCTTACTCCCCAGGGCAGGTGTCTTCTCATACGATCTCCTTTTTCCTCTGGGTTCCTTCCCACAGGCACATGTCCCTTCTCTACTACTTCTCTTCTCTTCCTATGCTATCACTTTTTTAAAAATTTATTTATTTATTTTAATTTTCTTTACATTATCGTGTTGGTTTTGCCATACATTGACATGAATCTGCCATTGGTATACATGTGTTCCCCTTCCAGAACCCCCCTCCCACCTCCCTCCCGATTCCTTCTCTCTGGGTCATCCCCATGCACCAGCCCTGAGCATCAAACCTGGACTGGTGATTGATTTCACATATGATGATTAACATGTTTCAATGCCATTCTCCCATATCATCCCACCTTTGCCCTCTCCCATAGAGTCCAAAAGACTGCTCTATACATCCGCATTTCTTTTCACTTTTTCATCTTTCTTAGAATCTTGGTTATACAGGACTCTACCGTTCTTTTAGTCTTCTTATTACTCTATCATTCATTCTTTTACTCTTGTTTTAAACCTGCAGTTCTTAGCAAATTAGGGAAATCCTAATGCCAAAGAGGTTCATTTTGGGGTAGTAGGTTCTGCTCCTCCTAAAATAAAAGAACTTCAAGGAATTACTGGTAAATGTTGTTTGTTTGTTTGTTTCTTATGGTTTATTGTACATCTTTGGGGTCAGTAAGAATCATAATAAAAGCAAACATGTATATGAAGCATGAGCTGATTGTTAAATATCTGTTGGCATACCTTTAGCGCACCTTCTACTTCAGTTCAGAGTTACTTCCCCAGGGCTTTGTAGAACCCAGTAACAGTCTAATGAACCATATTTTGATGTGTTTGTTTACTTGTCATTTCCATCAAATTGTGAGCCCCTAAAGAGGAGAACTTGTCCTCCATGTTTATACTGTCACATGTAATGCAGAGCTTTAAATAAATGTCATGATTAAACGAAACCTGGTCTCCAGTTTCCATGTGGAGAAATTGAATATCAGAAAAATCAGGATATTTGCCTACTATCATCATTCAGTTAGTAAATTACAGAGCTAGAATTTGAACTATATTATGAGTCTTAGTTGCTCAGACCTGGACAGAGTGGCAGAAGTTCCAATACCAAAATCCCATTTTTCTATAACAGTTGTTGTGGAGACAAAGACACTATCACTATTGGAATTCCTACTAATTACTGACAAATTGTGCAATAGAGATGAGAATTTTATCATGTTTTAGTATTTTTATGATGCCTCTGGTATTGAACAAAGAAGATAAATGCATGAAACTAGAGTCAACTAGTTGAGAAGAGAAAAAAAAGTATATCTTTTTATAAATGCCAATCATGATGAGCCTTCTATTTTGTTGTTCTAGAGTATGATAAGGGATGAATATCATTTAGCAATTCTGAAGACATAAGACCTGGCCTCGTGGCTACTTTTTGGAGTAGTCTGAATCAAAGGAAAGGAAAAAAATCATACGAGTCTGAGGCTAATTTTTTTTTTCTTTGTCCCTACCTCCTCCAACATGTCTTCCTAAGAAGAGAGTAATCAGCAGCCCTATTCAGACACCAGGACCCATTTTGCTGAACAACAGATTCAAGGGAGAAACTTTAGGTAACACAAAAGCAAATAAGCTGCATTTTCTCCTTTGATAATCAAATCATTATTTTTCCCATCTTAAGGACTGTCTACTAGCAGTGGAATTCAACACAGAGTTTAGTTCTCTTATCTGATCTTTCTTTTCACTCCACTAGCTTCCATTTCTTGCCCTATTTGAAATTCCCTTATAATTCACAAGGCAGCAGCTTGTATTCAAAGACTGATTATATTGACAACTCAGAAGAAGAGATTTTGGTTTCTTAAAATGTCTTCTCATCCCTCACTACCACCCCTTGTACAATTTCCATCTGGACATCAAGTAGTCACTTTCCTTCTGCATCTTAATTCTGAAGTTTTTTTTTTTTTAAGTGTGCATCACCTGATCAGTGAATTCTCTGTTGTCCTAATTTAATTAATTCCTATTTGTAAAGAGCTCAAAAGATGAATAGTGCTATATAAGTACTAAGTATCATGATTTCATTGTCCTATTTCAATTCTTAGTGGAATAAAGTATCATCATAATAATCAGTTTGTTGCATTTATAAGTAGGAGGGGGAGAGCTATAATATTAATACCTTTACAAGCTCCATTTCTAAGTTTCTGGATAATCTACTGAAGCTTGTAGTTTTTATATATTGACTGTTCCTTAGAAAACCAACTCCTTGAACATAAATCAGGTATGATAGGAGGAGTTTCACTGGTAAGTTAAAATGTATATGGAATTTTTACTCAAATGGCTTAAGTTTTAGCTTTACTTCAATTATTGTGTGACTTGGGATAATTATGTAACTCTGAAGTCAATGTTTTAACTGATAAAATGAAAATAAAGATAACCTCTGGTTCAAAAGATAGATCATTATGAGGATCAAGTTAGGTAATGTCCCTAAAAGCATTGTGTGGAGAAAACAGCTGCTTAATTTATTAATTTATATTTTCCTTTTCCAGGTTAAAAGAAAAAAAATTTGCTTTCTGGTACAGCGAGATTGGCGGGAGGGGGGGGAGGAGGGAGGGGGGTTCTGGAGGGGGAGCATATGTAAACCCATGGTGATATCATGACATTGTATGGCAAAAACAATAAAAAAAATAATAATAATAAAATAAAATAAAATAAATAAAAAATAATTTGTAGTGAGATTCTAGGAAATACGAAATGTATTGCATGGGATTTATTTTTCTAGTGATAAGATGACTAATAGTGACACTGGCATGTGTTAATCACTGTTGACTTGAAGAGCAGAGCTCACCTCTTACTGACATTATGAGAAGTAATTGCTAATAAGTTATTGAAACAAAGGAAGAAGATAGAAATAAATAAATGATTACTCAAAATCCAAACTAAGGAAAATTGAGAAGGAATTTGATACAGACAAAAATGATGAAGGTGGGAGAAGTGTTAATCCTGAGGGAAAGAAAATAAATGCAGTGTTAAAGTCTTACAGCCAATGATGAAAGGCATCATCCTTCTTTTCTTCATCAGTAAATTCCATATTTGGTTGATTTTGGCTGAAATAAAGGCATGAATAGCACCATGGCTTAATTCAAGGACTTTGGACTCAAGACTTTCTCTATTCAAATCATTGCATTTATCAGATATGTAAGAGTTATATTCCCCCAGTACCTCATTCTCTCTTTTTTTTTTCTTTCTTCTCTTTGGTGATGATAAGTCACCTACCATTCTTGCTTCTTTGAAAGTAGTCATACTCTCTCTTTTCTTTATGCTTACTCCCTGATTTTCTCTTCCTTTTTGTGTTTTGTAGTTTTACAGGGAAGTGTTTAGGGGATTTCTTCTTATATATATACTGCTTGATGTTCCTTTGATTTCTTTAATTTGTGGATTGCTATCTTTCATCATTCTTAAGACTCTCTTGCTTGTTAGTTCATAAATATATTAAAGATATAGATAGGTATTAGTAGGTCAATAGATACAAACATGGATGGATAGATAGATAATAGATAGACAGATAGATAGATAGATAGATTATATATATATATATATATGTAGATCAATCCCCAGAATTTTAGTTATTTTTGGCTAGATGCCTTATTTCTATAAACTTTGAAGCTGTCCTCCTCTATGTCCAAGCTACATAGTATCATTGCTATTCCATGTTGTAACCAGGAATTTCTGGTAAACATATAATTGTGATGGCTGTGTGATTATCTTTTGGACTCTGTTCATTTTTTCACCTTTTCCTCATAGCTCTCTGACAGGAACCAACTCAGATTTTGGAAAAATCAATGGTAGCTTCTCTTCAAGAGAAAAACTGAACTTATTCAACCGTTAAAGAAATGAGGGTGAATTTACCATTTAAAGATTAAAAGAGCACCTTCAACCCTGTTGAGCAGACTTCTACCAACATTTATGTGTCTTTTAGTACATAATGTCTCCTTCTTGAATTTTTAATTTCCTATATATGTTACAGTGGGAAAGGGCTAAAAATCATTGTCTTCACCATGCTTTTCAATTATATGAATCCTAACTGTTAAGATAGTCTTTAGAGAAACATCACACACTTAACCACATTTAGGAGATATTCTTCTATTGAAAATGTCATGTGAAGAAACACAAGTTTAGAGCACAACTTCAGAGCAGCCCGTGTGATAGGGTAATATTGATGTTCAGTCACAAGCTACTGGTCTAATTTGTGGATGCCAAACCAGTGTTCCAGGCTCTGTCTCAGGGTCAGTGTTGCATCTAGATATTTCTAAATGCAGGAGAAACAAATTATAGTACACAAGGCACTGGGAGTACGTTGTGCCAAATGTTCAGATGAAAGGTTTCAGAGTAGATGTTGTTTCAGATGAAATTCTAGACTCAAAATTTTTATTTTGTGGACTTTTATGGTGGTGCAGTGATTAAGAATCCACCTGCTAATGCAAGGGACATGGGTTTGATCTCTAGCCAGGGAAGATCCCACATGCCATGGAGCAGCTAATCCCATGTACCACAACTAAGAAGTCCGCATTCTAGGGCCTGCAGGCTGCAACTATTGAGCCTGTGTGCTGCAATCACTTAAGCCTTCACACCTTAGAGACTGCGAACCATAAAAAAAAGCATTCCCTACTCTCCATGACTAGAGAAAGTTGGCATGCACAGCCAAATACACACACACACACATACACACACACACACACACACAGACACACACTACAGTATGTATTTCACAAAAAGATTTTTCCTGTCTCAGAAATATACTAAGAGACGTCAGTTAGCAACAGTTTTTAATGGTTTGCAATATAGGGTTAAAATCATCTCAGAAATGGTTATGAGGGGCTAATAGAGTGCTAGTTTGTATTAAGTGAAGGTCAGATGCTATATATATTATAAATCAGTTCATGATCCCAGACACTCATCTCTCCTATTAATGAGAATGTAAACCATACAGAAACTTTCATGCTGACTTCAGGCCTAATTTTCCTTCTGCAACCTTCTGTTCCTATCAGCTTTTTTTTCTGCACTCTTTTAACTGCTGAACAGGTCAAATTTTATACTATGATGTGGAGAAATCAACAAAATGGTGCCAGTCGGGCTCTCTCACCCCACACTCTCTTACCCTCTTGCCCCACGTCCTATAAATAGTGATGTTGCATGGTTGTGTAACACTGAGAGCATTTATGGCACTGTGCATGTGTTTTGCAAGGTGCTCGCTCGGTCTCAGACTTCTTTGTGCGGTACACCTGCATACTCTTCACCTGGAAAAGCCCCGAAGGGATATGTTCTGTTATGTTGTGTCTGCTGCTATGGCTATAGACCAGCCAGGAGAGAATAAACATGTCTGTAGTTCCTATGATTCCTCAGGACTTCTTCCAGCATCTTAGCTCACTCCTTGCCTACTATGGGTTCAGCCAAAAGTGTGCACAGTGAGATACAGCAAGACAATTGGTGTCACAAACAGGATCAGAAATACAATTAGCATAGTCTGCAGGATACCAGGCAGGCAGAGGAGCCTGAGGCTCCACTGGATGGAGGAAGCCAGTGGCCACCACATAGCATGAGGTACCATGTGGCCATGATTCTCTTGGCATGGCTCCAGTGGAAGACTGGGAAGAAGTGGACAAGTCACCAGATAGCATTGAGAAGATGTTACAGATGGTGAGTTCCCATTTGTCAAACAAGGTGACACGGACTGCCACTGGCATCGTGGGGTGGATTTTCCTGACTGCCCTGAAGGCAAATGTGGATCATGTTCTTTGTGATGCCACACCAGTACACAATGTGCAGAAGTGCTTGGAAGAGCTATAGCAATGTATATTGGCATTAGAGCAAGAACTCAGTGGCCCTGAGGAACCCAGTACCTCTGACAGTGAGACGGTTATTAACAGTGATAGTGAAAGTTATCAGACTGCAGGTCCCCACTTGGCAGCAAGGTCCATTGTGCAGCAGAAAGTGAAGTATGAGCAGTGTATGGTCCAGGGGTTACATCCTCAAGGGGCCCAATGTGACTTAGTTCACAAAATATTGACCATACACTTAGGCAGAGTTGGTTGACTTGGAAATGCAATTTCAGAAAAAAGAAGGGGAACCTTGGAAGCATGACTCTTGAGACTCTGGGACACAGGAGTGGACAGTATCCTATATTCTAGAAATGAAAGACAATGGTTGGCATCTATAACCACTCACCCCTCATTGAGACAAAGTTTGCAGAATGCTAGGCAAGCCATGCAAGGGCTGCCTAACCAAACACACACCCTAGTGGAATGGATTAACACTGCCATCTGCAATATGTGGTCAAAACCGGAGAGCCCCCAGATACTATGAGTAAATGGCATACCTATGTTGAGTTGATCCAAGTGGTGAGAGAACTGGGCCTAAGGCAGTTGCTATATAACCCAGGTACCCGAGGTGGAGATGACAAGAATTTTACCGGAGGCATTCGAGATGCCATTTTGAACAATGCCCCATCTACCACTTTTGGATTCCTGATTGCTTTTCTTGCACCCCAAGTGGGGAACCTCATCTATGAGGTGACCTTGATGGTGGCTAGATTGGAAGAAATAGAGGGATGGCAGCAGGTAAACAAATTTGAAGTGTGAAGACCCTGAAGAGGGCCCAGGCTGGTAAAGTCCCCATCCAAGTGATGAGAATGCAAATGTGGGCTGGTTTGCTGGCAGTGAGAGTTGACAGAAATAAAATTTATAAACAGCCCACTGCTCTGCTCCTAGAGCTATGGAGGCAACTGAGACTGAAGCAGTGGTTTACCAGGTTTGGGAAGCACCCACAGCAAGAGATACAGGTGGTTAAGCTAAAATATTACATGGTGCCCAAGGATTTTCCTTTAAATGATTCCCTTTTCTGCATCTTGAGCTCAGACCAACATGCCCTCCTGAAAAGCCCAAGTAGGGACTGGAGGCCCCATGCAGAACTTGCAATTCGCTAGTCACTAGCTAATGTACAGAGAGTAACGGCCTTGGTTGACACTGGTACTGAATGCAGCTTTGATTATGGCAAGCTGGAGCAGTTTCCCAGTCCTAGTGTATACATTGATGGCTGGGGCAGCCAAATAATGTAGATTTAGGCTGTGTCCTGTCAGGTAGATTTGGTAGAATAGTATATAAAGTTTGTATCCTATGATGTGCTTCTAATCTCTGATTCTCTTGCAGATTTAGAACAGTGTGAAAGCATTTGGGATCATGCAGGTGGGCTGTGAATGCCACAAAAATCCCCTCCTTGAAGGGGTGGGTTTTGCAGGTCCTTAATAAAAAACCCAGCACTGGTGGAGTTGCCCTTGTGGAGGCTTTCCTGCAATTTCACAAGGACAGCAGGTGGACTGGACTTGGCCATGAAAGATAAAGGCACCCCACATGCAGTGGGTGTCTCTTGTAGGCCTTTGAGGGCCAGGACTGCAACATGAGTTCCAGGTGATACCTGGCATTGGGTTGGTTTTGCTATGTGGTGGGGATGTAACTGTTGTCATAGCATCTACTGCTGTTGCAAGATATGACTTCAAGTGTTAGTCTTACTCACTGAGGATGTATCACAGAAGACAGACTGTGGGTAGACTGTGAGGTAAGAGACCCAACAGGGGTGGAATGTGGGGAAATTATCAAGATGATGCCAGTCAGGCTCTCTTACTCCACACTCTCATAGCCTTTTGCCCCATGTTGTGTAAACAACAACTTCACATGATTGTATAACAGCTGAAATCATTTATGGCATTGAACATGCACATCACGAGGTACTCACTTGGTTGCAGGCTGCAGGCTGCAGGCTGCAGGTTGGTACGCCTGTATAAGCTTCATCTGGAAAAGCCCTGAAGAGTTGTGTGCACTTATGTTGTGTAGTGTTATGTCTGCTGCTATAGCTGCTGCACTATCCAGGGGAGAATAAACGCATCTGCAGTTCTTATCATCCCTGGAGTCTTCTTCCAGCCTCTTAGCTCAAGCCTTGCTTGTCATGGGTTCAGTTAACAGTGTACACAGTGAGACACAGCAAGACAAATGGTGTCATGAACAGGATCAGCAATGTATGTGGCCTCTTCAGTAAGTCACTATTTATAATTTCACTGTTGTAGTTTGTGAAGAAGCACATAAATCCCCTAAATTACCATCTAACAACCACTCCCTCAAACCCCAGAGCAAGTGACACCCTTGGAAGAAGACACCCTTGGAGTCTCTTCATAGAAAGCGATCACTAATGTATGATTATGCTGATGCTCACATCCTGTCAGTTCAAACTTCACCTAAAGAGCTGAGTAGGATTTCTTCACTTTTCAGAATTGCAGGTATTACCAAATACAAAATTTACATATCTGACTTTCAGGTTCATAATGGGTAGAGAAATGCAAGATGGGAGTGGATGTCTATTATCTGTAGTATCAAATTCCAGCCAGAAACTATTTCCTGGACTCCATGTGTCCACATGTTTTCATCTATCCAGTGTTCAGTATGGGCTTCCCTGGGACCTCAGATGGTAAAGAATCTGCCTGCAATGTGGGACACTTGGGTTCGATCCCTGAGTTGGGAAGATCCCATGGAGAAGGAAATGGCAACTCACTCCAGTTTCCTTGCCTGGAGAATCCCCATGGACAGAGGCGCCCCAAGGACTACAGTCCATGGGATTTCAGAGTCAAGCACAACTGATTGACTAAACACTCTGTTCAGTATGCTGTCTACAGGTTGTCTCATCAAATCTCAGTTTTCTCATTAAAAATATAACACATCTCATTGGTCAGCTGTGAGGTACATTAAATATGAGAACTGAGTGAAATACATACATTCACATGTATTTATCATCAGATATGGTCTGGAGTCAGTTACTTAAATATTAAATTTCAGTTTTCTCATTTTAAAATTTGATTTAGCCATTCTAAGTTTAAAATACACAAACACACATACAAATATATACATACAAAAAAAAAACTCCTGTTTTACTATTGGTTTTTCATAAATAGCAGTAACAGCATTAATTATCATTATTACATAATAAAACTATTGACAATATTAGAAAAATATAAGCTGAGAAAAATCAAATAATTGCAATAGAAATAAAAGTGGAGAGGAAATAAAAAAAAAGAAAAGATGATAGTGAAAGGAAGAAAATAGGCTTTATGAGTGTTCTTTAAAAGAGGAAGAGGAAGAAGAGAAGATCAACATACAAAAATATCTCTAGCATGGAGAGGAATCATTTTGTGGGAAGATTTGTGAAAAATATTGACACCAGAGATGAGAACAGAGGCCTGGCAAGAGATGACATGGTGGGGACTCTGATTGCTAATTCTATTAGATATACCAAAGGACATATTTGCTATAATTCAAAATCTAGGACACAAGAAATTTGATATGAGCATTAGATGAGAAGATAAATTGAATTTCTCATAGAGACAGCATCAGAAGTAAAAAGGACCAATACTGTTCAGAGAACTTTGTGATGATTCCACTCAATAGACCAAGGCTAAAGACCCTGTTCACTGGCTTGAGGATGAAGCAGTGCCTATGGGCACTTTTCATTTAAGAACTGAGATGAATTATAGCTGCACTGAGGACATCTAACGATCAGCTACTGATGAAGCTCAGGAAATCATTTAAGTAAAAGGTACAATCAGGTAAAAGGTTTTAGGTCCAGAGAATAAGTATCATTTGTAAGGATAACTCTGGATAGCTATTGGGGACAAAAAGGACACATCTACTGAAACTGCCCAAGAAAATAAAGTAATAAGAAAGAACTAAGGATAATGGATGGACGCTAGGACTCTTTGTGAGAGAGAAAACGTCTGGGAGTTGGTAGCATCTGCTAAAATTAACACAAGAAAATTTCTCAGTCTCATTAACTTGTCCACTCATTTGTTGTTCTTTTTAATGGGCATCATTGAGCTCTTAGCAGATGTTGGCTTCTCTAGGGATGCAAACCCTCCCCCCTAAATAACAAAGAAGTAAGTACATAAGATAATCCCTGCATTTAAGATGTCACTGGTTATTAATAGCATGCTACTGAAAACAATCGATGAAAGTTTCAAAAAATAGAATGAAGGGTAATGAGGATGAAGTTGTGAAGTGAAAGATGAGGGAAAAGGCAGAGTAATCAAAGACAAACAAATATAAGAACCTGAAAAGAGCTGGCAATGAAGAGAGAGAGCCCCTCCAGATTTCCTTCCCAAGAGATAGCTGGTCTGAATTTTAAGAAAATAGTCATAGAAAGTAACATGTTGTAGGGAGAAGGAAAACAAAAATGATTGTGCAAAAGTAGATGGAACTGGGTAACAGAAGGATGGCTAGTAGAAGAATGTGTAAGTAGCAGACAGTATACATAACAGAAAGAGGCAGAAAGGCAGAATTTAAGATGGCTGATTTATACAGGCTGCATTAGGGAATATGATTTCCAATGAACTAATTAGCTAAGGGGTGTAGAGTAGGAAAATTGACATCTGCAGTAGACTGAAGAACCATTGAGTTAAGGAGCTTTCACTTAAAAGAAGAGTGTTAGATGACAGTGCCTTATACAGCCTAGACACAATTATCTCACATACTACAAAGTCTGGAGCAGATGACCTCTGGGTTGATGAGAAAGTGCAACTTAATGGTATGAATATAAACTATGGAGCCAGCCTGTCAGGGCTCAAATTCCAGCTGTGCCACTGACTAGGTCTGTGACCATGGGCAAGCTACTTAACCCCTCTGGTCTTTATTTTCCTCTGATGTAAAATTTAGAAAATAGATTTTTAAAGCACTTAGGGTTATGTAGAGAATTAGATAATATGTGTAAAGAGTATAAAATGCTTGACATTTAGTCAACCCTCCAAAAATTGTCAGCCATTATTAATAGCATCATAAGTATCATCATAAATTATTTGTTCTGAGGCACAACAATGTCAGTAAGAACCAAGCTTTTTCTTTTTTTTTTCCCCCAGAGCACTGTGTTCTGCTGCTCTGGAGTACAAAATCTCCCTGTGGCCAAAGGAGCATTAGTGCCAAACGTCATTTCTTCACAAAATAATGTCCAAGATTAGAAGAGTGATAGTGAGAAGGGGTTCTTCAAAATCTCTCTGCCATTTTTATAAAAGATGGCCTTTTCAAGAATCTTCTCAGCTGACTCCCTCATATCCATCTCTGGCTAGAAATGACTTATGAAGCATTCTTAGCTGTAATGAAGATCTGAAGATGGGAACAGCTAGCATTTGGCATTTTCTGCACCATTTTGGAAGACAAATTCTGTCATTAAGGAGGAAGAAGATGGAAATAATTTTTGAATTGACAAGCAGCAAGTCTATAATATTTTATAATATAAAATGAAAGCTATGGTATTTTATAATAGCTATTCTTTTTTAAGGAATTGAGAAGATACTTAAATAAGTTTGTGTTGAACATGTAAGTAACTTGCAAACATGAGAGACTAAAACAGTTTTTACAAAAAAAATGTAAATGTTCCAAAGTATAGATATATTGCACAGAGCACATAGATAAAACATAGATGTGGGGGGTAAAACAAGAAAGGGTAAGAAAAATTTATGTAGATAGTGTCAAGATGTAAAGAAAAAAAAAAGTAAATGTCAAGAAAAGAAAAAAAAAAGCAAAGCCAATAAATGTTTAGAGAATGCAATCATAAAAGGATTGTTGGTTTGGGAATAAAAAAATCCTAGGTCAAAATATTGCTGAAATGGTATGTTTATAGAAGGAAAAAAGTCATTGTGAAAATGTATAAAATTATGGATTCAAACTAGAAAACCTATCTGAGAAATTTTAAAAGTCATCACTAAAATCAAGTATTATACTGTTGATTAAGGGAAAGTGTTGATGCTTTGAGACATTTTTGAAAGAACATAGAGAAAAAAAGTGAATGTGTCTTTGCAGCTGTGTATGGGAAAGAAATGAAATGACTACAACATTAAAATAAATAGATTTGACAATTATATTTTACAGTGAAGGAAGTGTTAGAGATTGGAGACAACAAATACTAACAAAAAATCTGAAAATGCTGAGAAGGCCCAGCTGTAAGTCAAAAAGAAGTGGAAAATTTCTATTTGCCCCATGATAAATAATGGAAGATGATAAAAGAGAGAAGTGATGTGGATATTTATTAGAATAAAAGACAAATTTTTATTTGGCTAGGTAATTTTCCCATTAAGACCTTGCAATTATGTGGTGTGTCAGATAAGTTCATGTAAAATATCACAGAGCTTCCCTCATAGCTCAGTCAGTAAAGAATCTTCCGGCAGTGCAGGAGACCCAGGTTTGATAACTGGATTTGAAAGATCCCCTGGAGAAGGAAATGGCAACCCACTCCAGTATTCTTGCCTGGAGAATCCCATGGACAGAGGAGCCTGGAAGGCTACAGTCCGTGGGGTCGCGAGAGTTGGACATGACTTAGCAACTAAACCATCATAATCAGTAGTTGACTGGGAAAGGGATTAAGTCACAAGAATAGTGAATCAGAGATTATCACGGTATGTTATTTGAAAACATGTTTATTCTGAATTATTATTATAAAGTCATACTCAGCCAGAGGACGAAAAGATGAGATCTAGGGCTCAAAGGCAGTTTTATAGATATGGAGACATACAGGTTTATCCTCCCAAAATACCAGCATGAGAATTTTTATAACTCAGGGGCAAAGGGAGTGAATCAGAGGCTAAGCATGAATTTTCTAAACTCTTCATTTTACTTTTGCATATTTATTTTATGGTATAACAGTCTTCTTTTATGTCCTATACCAATAATCAGTGGTTTGATCACATTAAAATCAGTACCTAGATAGATTCAGGATAGCAGATAAGATACATAAAAATAAAACCTTTATGCCAGCCGGAATGTTTTATAGAAGCTTTCATTTTATGTGTTAAGTGTAGAGACACTCATCAAATGGATGCTACATTTGAGAAAATTACACTGAAAATGTTTAAAAAGGAGTAATGGAGTATTAGCTAGAAGCAGCTGTGGTTTGTGAACAGGACACTAGAATGGTGATAAGATTAAGATGTATTTCTCAATCTTGACTTCACTGACATTTTGAACTGGATAATCCTTTGTTCTGGTGGTTCCTTTGTCTTTATATGTTAGATGACAGTAGCTCTCCTCTTCCAATCGTGAGAACCAAAAATGTCACTGTGTGTGTGTGTGTTAGTCAGTCAGTCATGTCTAACTCTTTGTGAGCCCGTAGACTGCAAACCACCAGGCTCCTCTGTCCATGGAATTCTCCAGGCAAGAATACTGGAGTGGATAGCCATTCCCTTCTCCAGGAGATCTTCCCGACCCATGGATCAAAACCAGGTCTCCTGCACTGCAGACAGATTTTTTACCTCTGAGCCACTAGAGAAATCCCAATAAGTCATAGCGTGAGTGCTAGGTCACTTCAGTCATGATTCAGCTCTTTGTGACTCTATGGACCGTGTAGCCTGCCAGGTTTCTTTCTTCATGGGATTCTCCAGGGAATCTTCCCAACCCAGGGATCATACCTGTGTTGCTTTTGTCTCCTGTATTGGCAGGAGGGTTCTTCTCCACTAGTGCCACCTGGGAGCCCAAAAAGTCACTAGATACCATCAAATGTCACTTGAGGGCAAAATTGTTGAGAATCACTGGGGTGGAGGAAAAGAAATCACCATTAAACCATGATAAAGTGATAAGCAAGGTAAAGAGGAGGGGGAATAAAGGCAGAATCTCATAATAACAAAAAAAAGAGGAATAAACAAAGAGGAGAAGGAAGAGGGATAGGAAGAAGAAAGAAAGGAAGGAATAAAATACAATATATGCCTAGGACTTAAGGCAAAATAGAATATGTATGTTAAATCAGAACTTCTTGGATATAGTTTCAAATATAAAATTATAAAGAAAAAAATGAGAAATTGAACAAGAATAAAGCATAAGCAGGAAACCATATAGAGATATTATATGATATATTATATGTGGTGTCAATGGAACTTTTTTAATGCATATCATGACTCCACAGATTTTAGTGAAGTTCATAAAAGAGTTCATCCAATATATAAGGCTCCATGGAACACAGGAATATATTTAGAAAGCATCCTATGAATCACTGATAGGAAAAAAAGAACAAAGCATAATATTCAGAGTTACTTAATATTTTGTGTTTTAACTGAAGATGAAAGAATATAATACCTAAGAGCTCTTCTATTCCTGATGGAATGATCATGTTGTCTCCAGGAGAAGAGAATTTTTTTTAATGTCAGCTTAGTGAAGTCTTTTTTTAAGTTTATTTTTTATTTTTGACTGTGTTGGGTCTCCCTGTTGCAGTGGCTTCATTTGTTATGATACATGAGCTCTAGGCACATGGGCTTCAGTAGTTGTGGCTTGAGGGCTCTAGAGCACATGCTCAAAAGTTGTGAAACATGGGTTTAATTACTGTATGGCATGTAGGATCTTACTGGACCAGGGATCAAACCAGTGTCCTCCACACAGCAGGGCAGATTCCTAGTCACTGGACCTATCTCAAGAAAAGATATTAAAAAAACATAAATTTCTTTAAGAATTAAGGAAGCAAAATAAATCAAACACAATGGAGATACCATAACTAGCTAAAGAAGTTTCCATGTAAGGAAAGATGATTGTGCCTGTCTATTGAAAAATAACTCCATACTTAGTCTCCACATAGCATATTTTTTAAGCTTAAAATTAACTAGCAAAAACTATTATTTTTAAAAATATTAAGCTGTTAAGATATAAGTGGGGAAAAAACTCTTCATATTTCTCACTAAAAGAGAAAAGGGAAAATCACCATCCTTGAGACAGATTATTTGAGAATTACTGATGCATATCCATGAGTAAGAATCAAAGGAAGGATCTGGAATGGTGAGCTATTATTATAGAACTGTAGATGAGATAGGTGAGGTGAAGCAATGATTTTGACAGTATTGGGTTATAAGAAATTGATATGCAATGCCTGTGGAAGTTCTGTTGGTTTCATTTGATGAAAGAACTGAAAATATGAATAATATGTAAATATACTTCATGACAAAAATAAACTTATGAAGATTAAATGGGAGAAAATACATGGAAGGATGCTGAAAAAGTTAAATGTATGATTTAAAAAGGGAATATACTATGATCTGAAACCCTAACTCTTTCTTTAAAATTATTGAAACACTCTTTTCCACAGCCGTGAGTAGCACAAGATGCATTCATGTCTCCCAAGATGCAGACTGGACAGGGCAAGGCCTAGAGATGTCCAGGGAATTTTATAAATAAGGCAACTCAATGAAATAAAATATATGAAAATGTTTTCTTCTCTGTGAATCCCTACATGCAATAAAGGAGCACTGCTATTATTAATGATAGTACTAAAAAGTAGTATTAATTTCATGATCTTACACAAAAGAGATGGAACATCTTCTGGAGATTACAAGTTAATCACTGACTCTGCTATCGTTTTTTTTTTTT
>ML662445.1:16528502-16601082 GCA_007570785.1 Antilocapra americana
CCCTTCCCAATTCCCTCCCCCAGGGTCATCCCGGTGCACCAGCCCCGAGCATCAAACCTGGGCTGGAGATTGATTTCACATATGATAATTAACATATTTCAATGCCATTCTCACATATCATCCCACCCTTGCCCTCTTCCACAGAGTCCACGAGACTGTTCTATACATCTGTGTTTCTTTTGCTGTCTCGCATGTAGGGTTCTCGTTACCATCTTTCTAAATTCCATATATATGCATTAATATACTGTATTTTTGTTTTTCCTTCTGGCTTACTTCACTCTGGATAATAGGCTCCATTTCCGTCCACCTGAGTAGAACTGATTCAAATGAATTTTTTTTAATGCTGAGTAATATTCCATTGTGTATATGTACCACAGCTTTCTTATTCATTCATCAGTTGATGGGCATCTAGGTTGCTTCCATGTCCTGGCTATTGTAAACAATGCAGTGATGAACATTGGGGTACATGTGGCTCTTTCAATTCTGGTTTCCTCGGTGTATATGCCCAGCAGTGGGATTGCTGGGTCAAATGGCAGGTCTATTGCAGTTTTTAAGGAATCTCCACACTGTTCTCCATAGTGGCTGTACTAGTTTGCATTCCCACCAACAGTGTAACAGGGTTCCCTTTTCTCCACATCCTCTCCAGCATTTATTGCTTGTAGACTTTTGGATGGCAGCCATTCTGACTGGTGTAAAGTGGTATGTCATTAAGGTTTTGATTTGCATTTCTCTGATAATGAGTAATATTGAGCATCTTTTCATGTGTTTGTTAGCCATTTTTATGTCTTCTTTGGAGAAATGTCTGTTAAGTTCTTTGGCCCACTTTTTGATTGGGTCGTTTATTTTTCTGGAATGGAGCTGCAGGAATGGCTTGTATATTTTTGAGATTAGTTGTTTGTCCGTTGCTTCACTGGCTATTATTTTCTCCCATTCAGTCATCAAGACAGTATGGTACTGGCACAAAGACAGAAATATAGATCAATGGAACAAAATAGAAAGCCCAGAGATAAATCCACAAATCTATCAACACCTTATCTTTGACAAAGGAGGCAAGAATATACAATGGAGAAAAGACAATCTCTTTAATAAGTGGTGGGCTGGGAAAACTAGACAGACACTTGTAAAAGAATGAAACTAGAACACTTTCTAACACCATACACAAAAATAAACTCAAAATGGATCAAAGATCTAATCATAAGACCAGAAACTATAGAACTCCTAGAGGACACATGAAAAGATGCTCAACATCACTCATTATCAGGGGAATGCAAATCAAAACCACAATGAGGTACCACTTTACACCAGTCAGAATGGCTGCCATCCAAAAGTCTACAAGCAATAAATGCTGGAGAAGATGTGGAGAAAAGGGAACCCTCTTACACTGTTGGTGGCAATGCAAACTAGCACAGCCACTATGGAGAACAGTGTGGAGATTCCTTAAAAAACTGCAAATAGACCTGCTATATGACCCAGCAATCCCACTGCTGGGCATACACACTGAGGAAACCAGAATTGAAAGAGCCACATGTACCCCAATGTTCATCACCACATTGTTTACAATAGCCAGGACATGGAAGCAACCTAGATGCTCATCAACTGACGAATGGATAAGAAAGCTGTGGTACATATACACAATGGAATATTACTCAGCATTAAAAAAAAAATTCATTTGAATCAGTTCTACTCAGATGGAAGGAAATGCAGCCTATTATCCAGAGCGAAGTAAGTCAGAAGGAAAAACAACAATACAGTATACTAACCCATATATATGGAATTTAGCAAGATGGCAGCGAGAACCCTGCATGCGAGACAGCAAAAAGAACGCAGACGTATAGAACAGACTTGTGGACTCTGTGGATGAGAGCAAGGGTGGGATGATATGGGAGAATGGCATTGAAATATGTTAATTATCATATGTGAAATCAATCACCAGCCCAGGACTGATGCTTGGGGCTGGTACACCGAGATTTCCCAGGGGGAGGGAATCGGGAGGGAGGAGGGAAGGGGGTTCTGGAGGGGGAGCATATTTAAACCCATGGCGGTATCATGTCATTATATGGCAAAACCAATAAAAAATAATATTAAGAAATTTTAAAAAAATAATAATAAAGTGTGGTAAGATCATACTTAAGGAAGTTGAGTAAAGGGTAAAAACAAAAACAAAAGAAAAACTCCTAGAGGAAAACATAGGCAAAACACTCTCCGACATAAACCAAAGCAGGATCCTCTATGACCCACCTCCCAGAATATCTGAAATAAAAGCACGAATAAACAAATGGGACCTAATTAAAATTAAAAGCTTCTGCACAACAATGGAAACTATAAGCAAGGTGAAAAGGCAGCCTTCAGAATGGGAGAAAATAATAGCCAATGAAGCAACAGACAAACAACTAATCTCAAAATTGACTCTGCTATCTTGACTTGTGTGTCTGATGGCAGCTCTAAGCAAACACTAATAGAGACAGACTTTTGCAAGTCACCTAGATTATAAGTATCTAGTGAACAGAAAGCATCCATTTTACTTCAACATCACTATTGCACCTTGCACCACCCCAATCATTCAATGGTCCTGAATAAAAAGATTGAATAGAAATCAATGGCTTTGAAACGATGAAAATAAACACACACAATAAAAGTTGAAACTGTGTTGAGACACGGGATTATATTTGTATTGAAAATAATTAAACATAAACTCTCAATATTCTCAGCCATGTAAGGGAAAGTAAACAGAAAGTACAGTGAAATGGAAGTGCTAGAGAAGTATGGCCATGACTGCAGAGTAGAAAAACTCTGAGCTCACTTCATTCCATAGGAACAGGAAATTACAACTATTCACAGAACAACTGTCTATGAGTATGGCCTGAAGACTGGCAGAAAGACTATCCACAACAAAAGAAGGAACTACAAGAGATGTATTGGAGGCAGAGACACATCATAGTTAAGATCCACATTCCTGGGTAGGTGACCTAAAAATAAGAGAATAATCATAATAGTAAAGGTTCTCCCCAAGGAACAAAGGGTCTGAGCAACACCACAGGTTACTGCAGCGGGGAAGACGAGTTACCAGAAGATCTGACTTTGAACGTCAGTGAGGCTTGAATAAGCTAGGGCTGGAGAGTTGTAGGAAAGAGAAACTCCAATTTTAAAGAGTATGCACAGAATCTCACATACTCCAAACCCCAGCACAAGGCAGTAATTTGAAAGGACCCTGGGTCAGACCCACTTGCAGATCTGGGAGAGCCTCCTGAAGAACAAAAGGTCAGTGGAACTCCCCTGAGGACATAAATGCGGGGGACAGCCATTTATCTACAAGAACACAAAAGTCCTCCTGTCAAGAATCATTTTGGAGTGCTCCATCTAGCCAATTAATGTTGAGGACTTATTACCCATTAGTGACCCAGCCTAGCCCCAGGAACGCTTGAGCCCTGCAATCAGATAGACTAGAACCAGCTCTGCCCCTGGTGGGTCAGTAACTACCTCATGAGAATGACTTAGAAGTCAGACCCACTTACCAGAACACACAAAGTAGTTGACCCCACTACAAACAACATAAGGGTGCATGCAGCTTACAAAAGGATTACCCCTAAGTCTCTGATGACCAGAGAGGGATGAGCTTCTGTGCATCACAGGACATCTCCTATATAAGGCCACTTCTCCACAGTCAGGAAATGTAACTGAGCTACCCAATACAGAGAAATACACAGAGAATTAGGCAAAATGAAGAGATAGAGGAGTATGTTCCTAATTAAAAAAAAAAAAAAAAAACAAATCCCCACCCAAAAAAGTAGACAAAGGGACATAAATAATCTGTTCAAAAGAGTTCAAGATAATGATTATAAAGACTGGATAGGAATGGTTCAGTACATTGAGAAGTTTAAGAAGAGTTAGAAAATATAAGGAAAAACCAAATAGAACTGAAGAATAAAATAACTGAAAACACACACACACACACACACTATAATGAATCAACAATGGGTTAGATGATACAAAGGAATGGATCGACAAACTGGAAGATAAGGAAGAATAGTGAAAATAACCTAAATAGAATAAAAGAATATCTTTTTAAAATGAGGATAGTTTAAGGGATCACTGGGGCAGCATTCAGCATACTGACATTCACATTATAAAGATTCCAGAAGGAAGAAGAGAGAATAGGGCAGAAAATTTATTTGAAGAAATAATATTTTAAAACTTCTCTGACTTGAGGAAGAAGACAGACTTCCAGGTCCAGGAAGCACAAAGATTCTCAAATAGATAAATCTAAAGAAGTCCACACAAAGACAACTTATAATTAAAGTGGAAAAATTCAAGATAGAGAAGAAAGAAAGAGAGTGTTAGTTACTCAGTCGTGTCTGACTTTTTTGCAACCCCATGGTCTGTAGCCCACCAGGCTCCTCTGTTCATGGAATTCCCCAGGCAAGAATACTGGAGTGGGTTGCCATTCCCTTCTCCAGTGAATCTTTCCAATCCTGGGATGGAACTTGGGTCTCCTGCATCACAGGTGGACTCCTTATTATCTAGAACCACCAGGGAAGCCAAAAAATACAAAGGGGGCTTCCTTGGTGGCTCAATCATTAAGAATTCACCTGCCAATGCAGGAGACATCGAGCTGACCCCTGGTCTGGGAAGATTCTATGTGCCTTGGAGCAACTAAGCATGTGCACCATACCAAGACAAATTATACTTAAAATGGAAAAATTCAAGATAGAGAGATAATCTTAAAAGCAACAACAGAAAAACAGCTAGTTACATACAAAGAATGTGTGAAGTCCAGGCTGGATGAATCACAAGCTGGAATTAGATTGCCTAGAGAATGATCAACAACGCAGATATGCAGATGATGCCATCCTTGTGGCAGAAAGAAAAGAGGAACTAAAGAGTCTCTCAATAAAGATGAAAGAAGAGAGTGAAAAAGCTGCTTAAAACAACATTCAAAAAACTAAGATAATGGTTTCTGGTCCCATAATTTCATGGAGTATTCTATTGATGTGGAAAAAATGAAAACAATGACAGATTTATTTTCTTATCCTCCAAAATCACTGCAGATAGTGACTGCAGCCATGAAATTAAAATATATATATATGCTTGCTCCTTGGAAGAAAAGGTATGGCAAACCTAGACAGCATATTAAAAAGCAGAGACATCACTTTGCCAACAAAGGTTCATATAGCCAAAGCTATAGTTTTTCCAGGGGTAGTGTACAGATATGAGAGTTGGACTATAAAGAAGGCTGAGTGCCAAAAAATTTATGTTTTAGAACTGTGGTCTTGAAGAGGACTCTTAAGAGTCTCTTGGACTGCAAGGAGATCCAACCAGTCAACCCTAAAGGAAAGTAATCCTGAGTATTCATTGAAGGACTGGTGCTGAAACTGAAGCTCCAATACTTTGGCCACCTGATGCAAAGAGCTGACTTACCAGAAAAGATCTTGATACTGTTAAATATTGAGGCAAGAGGAGAAGGGGGCATCAGGAAATGAGATGGTTGGATGGCATCACAAACTTAATGGACATGAGTCTGAGCAAACTCCAGGAGATGGAGAAGACAAGGAAGTCTGGCTTGCTGTAGTTCATGGCATGGCAAAAAGATCCAGACACAACTTAGCAACTGAACACCATCACACAAGGACCTGCCATTGGACCATCAGCTTACTTTTTGTTTAAAACTACAGGCCAGGAGGGAATGAGACAATATATTCAAAGTGATAAACGGAGAAAAAAAAAGCACCTATGAGTAATCTACCTGGCAAGGATTTCACTCTGATTGGAAGCAGAACTATAAAGTCTTATAGATAAGCAAAGGCTAAAAGCGTTTGTCACTACTAAACCAGCTTTCTAAGAAATGTAAAGCATCTTCTCTAAGTGGAAAAGAAAAGACGACAACTAGAGATATAAAAAAATTACAAAAGGAAAATGTCATTTGTAAAGACAAATATACAGTAAAGGTGAGCTGAGGAACCACTTATAAAATCAATAGGAAGGTCAAAAGACAAAAAGATAAAAGTTATCCATATCTGCAATAAGTAGTTTTGGGATACAAAACAAAAATACAACATATGGTGGCAAAAGCATCAAACTTAGAGGGAGGGAAATAAGTATGCAGGGCTGTTAGAATGTGTTCAAACTTAAGAGATCATCATCTTAAAATAATCATAAGTAAATTATGTATGAATGTCATATTAACCATAAAGCAAAAATCTATAGGGACTACACACACACAGTCTAAAGGAATCCAAATCTAACACTAAAGACAGCCATCATCAGAAAGGAAGAGAGTAAAAGAAGAAGAAAGGAATGAAAAACAGCTATGAAACAGAGAACAATCGACAAAATGACAATGAATGCAGACCTATCAATAATTGCTTTAAATGTAAAGTAAATGCTCTGATTAAAAGACATAGAGTGACTGAATGGTTAAAATAAAACAAGATTTATATATGTGCTGCCTATGAATGACTAAATATAGATCTAAAGACACCCATAGTCTAAAAGTGAAGAATTAGAAAAAAACATATTTCCTGTAAATAGAAATGGAAAAACTGACAAAAATGACTTTAAAGCAAAGACTGTAACAAGAGACAAAGAATGACGCTATATAGTGATAAAGGTATCAGTCCAACAAGATGTAATAATTGTAAATATACATGCACCCAATATAAGAGCACCTAAATACATAAAGCAAACATTTTCTAAAACTTTTAATTTTGTATTAGGATTAACCAATTAACAATGTTGTGATAGTTTCAAGTAAACAGTGAAGGGACTCAGCCATACATATACATGTGTCCATTTTCACCCAAACTCGCCTCCCATCCAGGCTGCCACATAACGTTGAGCAGAGTTCTATGTACTATACATTAGGCCCTTGTTGATTATACATTTTAAATGTAGCAGTGTATATATGATCATCCCAAAGTCCTCAGAAAATAAGAGAAACTTCAAATAATTTAATTTTACACATAAAGGAAATATAAAAAGAAAAAAAAAGAAAATCCAAAGTTAGTAGAAGAAATAAATAATAAAGTCAGAACAGAAACTCATGAAGTAGAGACTAAAAAACAATAGAAAAGATCAATAAAATTAAAGGGTGATTCTTTAAAATGATAAGCAAATTTGATAAACCTTTAGCCAGACTCATCAAGAAAACAAAAGAGACCTAAATCAGAAGTGAAAAAGATGCTACAACCTACATCACAAAAACACAAAGGATCATAAGATATTACTATAAATGCATGCATGCTAAGTTGCTTCAGTTGTGTCCGACTCTGCAACCCTATGGTCCATTGCCCTCTAGGCTCTTTGTCCATGGTATTCTCAAAGCAAGAATACTGGAATGGCTTCCCATGCCCTCCTTCAGGGAATCTTCGCGACCTAGGGATCAAACCTGCATCTCTTACATCACCAGGCAGTTTCTTTACCACTAGTGCAGCCTGGAAGCCCATTACTATGAATAACTGTATGCTAATAAAATGTACAATCTAAAAGAAATGGACAAAATCCCAGAAATGTGAAATCTCTAAAGACTGAACCATGAGAAATAGAAGATATGAACAGGCCAATTACCAGTAAAAATTAAATCAGTTAAAAATAAAAATCTCCCAGCAGACCAGAGTTCAGGATCAGATGGCTTCACATGTGAATTCTGGGGGAAAAAAAAATAAAGAAGAGTTAACACTTGTTTTTCCAAAGTATTCCAAAAAACTGAAGAGTAAGGAATATCTCCAACCTCATTATGTGAGACCAAGACTAGCTTGATATCTAGCTTGTGGCAAAGATACCACACAATAGGTAAATATCAAGTATCACTGATAAACACAGATGTGAAAATCTGAAACACAATATGAGCAAAGCAACAATACACTAAAAGGAACATTCACAATGATCAAATTGGATTTATCCTAGAGCTGCAAATGGTTTAATATCCACAAATCAACAGAATGTGATATGCCACATTAGCAAATTGAAAAATAAAATTATAAGGATATCTTAAAAGATACAGGAAAACTTGACAAAACTCAACTTTCATTTATGATAAAACTCTCAACTCTCTGTGGTTATAGAGGGTCATGCCTCATTTAATAAAGACCATATACAAGAAAACAATGTACTCAGTAGAGAAAACCTGAAAGCTTCTGCTCTAAGATGAGGAATAAGACAAGGATGCCCATTCTCATCACTTTTATTCAGTACAGTATTAAAAATCCTAGCAGTATCAATGAGACTAAAAGAATTAATATAAGGACTAAACTGGGAAGGAAGAGGTATAACTGTCACGGCTTGCACATGACATGATGCTGTACATCTAGAGAATCCTAAATATGCCACCAAAAATTATTAGAATAAGTTAATCCAGTAAAGTTAAGGATCTAATATTAATATACTGCAGTCTATTTTGATTCTATATACTAATAAGAATATGTCAGAAAAGTAAACTAAATAAATACATCAAAAAGATGTATTGTGTGCATCAAAAAGAATACAATACCTAGGAAAAAATCTAACCAAGAAATACAAGAAGACTCGTACTTGGAAAACTGTAGGACATTGAGGAAAGAAAGTGAAGATGACAAACAAATGGAAATATATACCATATTTACTGGTTGGAAAGTTAATATTGTTAAAAATGAGCATACTTTTCAAGGAAATCTTTTTTTCTATCATTCAATGCTGCTTCCATGGAAGTTCCACATTTTCCCTTCAATACTGTCTATTTCAAAACTGAAATAGCCCCTTCAACCAAAGTTCCCTCTCCCCAGATATATGTGTGAAAGTCATTCAGTCATGCCCAATTCTTTGCAAACCCATGGACTATAGACAGAGTCCATAGAATTCTCTAGACCAGGATGTTGGAGTGGATAGCCTTTCCCTTTTCCAGGGGATCTTCCCAACCTAGGGATCAAACCCAGGTCTCCTGTATTGCAGGTGGATTCTTTACCAACTAAGCCACAAGGGAAGCTCAGATACAAGCCACATGAACTTTTACTCACACTAGCACTTTCCTGGAATATCTTCTGAGTACACATTTGCAAATTTATTTGTGTTTTTATGGCAGTCACTAATATCATTATCTTCCTCCACATTTTTTTAACCTTCTATACTTCTTAGATGTCTATAACAGTCGTAGGCATCTATTCATCAAATAGTGTTTTCCTCTTGTATTTGTTATGTTTCAGTATAGCCTTCCCTATGTAATAAGGTTTTGAGGATAATGTACTCGTTTCTAGAGCACAGGATTACTGACTTCTTAATATAAGTGTATTGGTTGACTGATTACTAGCTCCAAATAATAAAACGTATAATTACAGAAGCTTATTCTACAGACCCAATGTACCTTCAGTTATCCAGGTAATGAATGTAATCTTACCATGAATATCTGTAGAAGTTTTGACTCATACACTTTGGTCATGAATATTTGGGAAGACTCTAGTTTCTGAACTGAAAAATAGAAGAAAGCATGGGGATTGCAAAGGTATTTTGGGACATCCCATGTTTCCTCACATGAAAACAGTTGGATGACCATACCCAGAATCTTAGAGTCTGAGTATGATGTGAATGTAGAGACCATCCCAAATTTCTCATATTAAAATAGAGAGTGGATATTTAGAAAGATACAAACAAACAAAAACCCTAACCAAAATCAAAATGTTGCTTCCGAAGTTTTCTTTGAACCCTCAGTGTAGCTCGCCATAGGAGACACCTACATCAGTCAGTCCTAGAATGAATTATGGAACTTAAAACAGAGAGCAAAAACAAAACATGAGGCAATAGAATTGAATTTGAATCCACTAGTGGTGATGAAGGCTTAGGCACCCTTGAAACAAAAGCAATTCTTTCCATCTACCTATCTACTTATTTTAAACTATTAAAGACAATTCAAATTTAAATGTCACAATATAATTCCAGTTCCACCAAGGACTTGGCATTTGAGTGGACTCAAATTCAAGATTGCATTAATGGGAAAAATCAAAGAAGGCATTGTCCATTTATTTCTGTTTTCCTGTCTCCTATTCCAATTTGGTAGCTCGTCACCAGTTTTCTTTACATTTATTCTGGATCTTTTGTAAAAATAAAGCTCAATGCTAATTTTAATATCCTCTCTATCCCTTCTTCCTGGGGAAAGCTAAGGAGAAATATGCTTCCAGACCAGAAGTATAACACTTTGTCATACTAGCAGTTTGGCCTTGCTCCAGGTTCTGAATAGAATCTGCATATGCCCCAAACTGCATAGGAAAAAGTTTCCAACTCACCACTCTCTGCTTGTAGGAAACGGGGCATACTCTTCAAGTCCAAATTGAAGTTTTATTTTTTGCATTATTGGTAGTTTTGAAGCATGCTTTAGACAGAGCAGAGCATCCCTGGCTATCTTCAACACACTACCAGGTAATCACACCATTGCTCAGTAGGCTAAATTATTTTAAACCTTTCAAAAAATAGCTTTTCTCCTTTCTGCAGGTTTTCCCAGGAACAATCTCCATGAAAACGACTCCTAATTTAAAGAAAACTAAGGCATTCCTCACCACTGACAAGGAAAATGGCTCTTTTTGGCCAAATCATAGAAATGAGCTTCCTTAAGTACATTGCACCTTTAAAAGCTGACATTATTGCCGTGAAGCCTGAATGGTACCTTGTCAGCATGGAATAACCAGACTGGGCCAAGTTGTCATTTCTGACAGGTCAGTGTAATGAGCAAAAGAACGCTGAGTTTGTCTAAAAGTTTTCACTGGAATCAGCAGGGTAGAGCTGTTTGGGGCGATAACAGCTCTATGTATGTGACTCATTAAATGTGCCACATTATCAAACATCCTGGCCCACACTATCACAGCCACCACATTTACACTTTGTTTCCTCCCCAAGGACCCCCCACCAAAGCCTTTATATTTCTAATTTGAAAAGCACAGACAGATTGCAGAGCTTTGAGACATTGGATGTTAGCTATGTATTAGATCAGATGAATGCCAAAAGTCCAGTTACTCCTTTCAGAACACTATACAGAGATAAATACTAATCTAAATCCATGTGGACTTGTCTCTGGGCATTTCCTTCCCCATTTCCTGGAATTTCTCTGATAACATCTTCACCATCATGAAAACCGAGATATACAATAAATAAAGGAGACCAAAAAGAACTGAGTGAAATTGACATCAGATAGCTCATTGGAAATGCTAGATGACATCCAATGTCCCTTACTTGTACTGAGGAAACTGCACCCGGATTTGCCACTTGGATGCATAACACAAAGTGACAGGTCAGCTGGATTCAGATTTCTTAGTAAATAGATAGCAAACCTTGAAGGTCCTGGCCCTTCCAGCTCTACCAGCGGGCTATGGTGCCCTCTAATCAGATCGCCAAACAACAGAAAACATTTTTCCTTCACTTCAGAAAAATTCTCTTAATATTCATGACTAATTAAATTCTCACTCTAGCCATGATTAATGTAACAAATAATTACAGCTTAGATCTAATATAGATACAACTAATTGTTCTGCCCACAGTGGGTTGTGACTAACGATTAAACACAGCTTTTAAAGCAAAAGTAAGGTCTGGGGCGGGACCTTCACCTGGCTTTGCTCTTGCCACTGCAGGAAATGCCTCTACTTTTTTCCCTCATCTGAAATGGTGACACAAGATTTGTTTGTTTACATTTCTCTTTCATTCTATGTTAGATAAACTCTATTCCTTTACATTTCTTGTTTCTTCAAACAGTGGGGTTTTAAAGGTCTTGAGCAGAAGACCTATTCACTAGAGAGAAATAGAAGGTAGTGGCACTAACTAAATTTTCTCCAAAGATCAAGTGCAAAAACACCCTCCACACTGTCAAAGTGAAAGATGACAGGGGACTGGCACGACATCTGGTCTGAGTGCAAAGTGATGGGGCTGGTCTATATGTCTGCCCTGTTATGTATAAGCCCCACCCCAATAAGTAATTTTTTATCTCCAGCCCTGAAACAGAGTAGACTTCTACTGAATTGAGCAAGGTACACAGGAGTGGTCTCTGGAAACACATTCCCAACAGTGCAAACAGTCACAAAATTGTCACAGATATGAATGAAAGATGTTCCTAGTTTTATTAAATGGTGAGAGAGATAATTGGTAACTTACCCATATGTTTCATCTGCCTTGGCAAATAGGAGATACATTGAACTCTCTACTGAAGAATTTGCTTCTACAATTAATTCATAGAGTCAAGTCTCTATCAATTAGTTTACCTTCTCACACAATAACAAAAGGTTCTACTTTTATCAGAGCATTACCTAAGCATGAACTAAAACTCACATAATTAAAATGCCCCAGGAATGAGACTTATGGCTCATTGAGATATAACTATATCTCAAACCAGAATTTTTTTTTGCTCTTTCAAGTTTTCTAAAATATTTAAGGCCTTTTTCCTGAAATTAGACAAATTTAGTAGACAAATGGGATATTATTTTACTGTTCAAGGAGCTGACAATACTTTTACTAGATTCAGGATCTAGAACTGAAACATTGTGTTTGTGCATCTTACATAATTAATCTTATATAATTTCTCTAAATATTCACAACTATGTGATAATAATTCACATTTATTGAGCTTCAATCTTGTGATCAGATTTGCACTTGGGATAATCAGTCAATCTTTTCTGCTGTTTCTACCTTCACTGGATAAAGTACATGCAATTCTAGAGAGCATTCAGATAAACTAAATTTCAACTCAGGCCATGAAGGGTGAAGTTGCTAAATCATGGCACAAACCTAATTCTGCATACCTCTTTTCTGTCACATTCCCCTGGTGTTCTGTGTGCCATATCAAACTTTTCATGATGTGTTTTTTGTTTAGTGAATAATTGTAGGTATAGTTCCATTCCAGGTTCTAGAAAAATGCTATCCACAGTATTAAGAATAAAGAATTTAGGAACAACAAATCAAAATCTAAGTACTGTTAGAGATGTTGCCTAGTCAGACAGATAGGATGTGAGTTTTCTGATCTGGAAATTCTTGATTCATTCTTTCTGATGAGCCTTTTTCAATCCATGTATGAATTTCTCCTCCGATTGGTTTTCTAGTCTCCCGTTTCCTTTAAGATTCAAATTCTGCTTTGTTCTAGTGAAACTTACCATCCTTAAGCTCTAGCAATTCATGTCAAAAAATTTGAAGAGTGTGATATGTGAGCTCAATGAGCAGTATCAGACTTTCTAGAGGCTGTGAACTCAAGGAGAGCCAATGTGTCTTGTAATCTATGCTCTCAATCATTTTGCTCAGTGTTGGTGCATTTGAAACATATTGAAAAATAAAAATATAGAATTTCTTTGGTAATTTCTAAAATGAGAGTAAATATATAGAGAGCATAGAAAAATAACTATGAACTGGAAGGGGCTGAAGGGTGTTCAGAATGAATGAGTAGATAGAAGATTGAATATGGCCTAGAGGAGTTTTGTGCTGGGTATTTCCTGTGGTTCCCATGGTGTCCATAGGTATCTTCTATGGTGAAGTTCTTACAATTTGTTACTGTAAGACCAGCACAAAAATCTAAGGATTTACATACTAAAGTTTCTAAAAATGAAGGCTTGTAAGGAATTATGATTTCTATTATACTATTAAAAATTAGATTTTTCAGAAGTAATCCACAAAAAAGATCCTCTTCCTATCCATTAAGAGGAAATTATCTTGAAGGGTCCAGCAGCTCTAGGTTAGGAAGAAAATCTATAGGCACATTGAACAATATGAGTGAGTTTTTAATGTGAAAGCTCCTTTAGAGTACTGAAAGTCAGCAAAACATATGTATTTACTCTGATTTTAGAAATTACCAGAGAAATTCTATAATTTTTGCTTCATTTGAAGACAAAATAATAATGTTTATATCTTGACATATTTATCAGTTGTATGTTCCTTTCAAGAAAGATTTCTGGAAGAGTTTAATTTATAGCTCTTATTATTTTGCTTTTCTTTTTAGATCTCAAAATGGATGTCATGTCTATGAAAAGTGCCAAAAAGAAAACTAAAGTCTGTGTTTATTCCAAGTCCCTAAATCACCATGGGACTCAAAGAAAGTCATCCACAGGCGCTTGGTTCTGTCAAAAATATTGGAAGAAAATGGAAATCAGAGCTTCCAATGGCAGAACAGCTGCTCCATGAGAATTTCAGGGCACAGGCTTTTGAAGAGAGTAGTATTATGGGTATAATTTTAAAATGCTGTTTAGAAAATACCACCCCTATCTATTATTCAAACCGGTATTTCTTCTTTTTGCTTTTGCTCTCCTTTGGTCAAAATCCCTGCCGTGACTCTTCAAATCTTTTGTGTTGTCAGATCTGTTCGTTTGTTAAAAAGGCTCTGTCCAGACTCCCTCTTCTTCCTTTCCTAGTCTGTCGGCAAACTGCTGACTCGAAGCCTCTTAGTGTTCTGGGGGTCCAGGGATACACTCCACAAACGTGTCCATTCATAATCCAGAGAATGTCATGGCTTCTGCTAGGAGTCTCTACCTAAAACTGAACATGAGAATCACATGAGGAATGTGCATGCACAATGATGCTTAGGTCAACATGGACCAAATAGGGTGGGCTGGAATATTATTTTTCAATATGTTTCAAATGCACCAATGCTGAGCAAAATGGTTGAGAATCCACTGAAATCCATTGATACATACTAAATCTTTGTACCCATGTAAAAGTTGAGATAATTGTAATAATGTATACATATATATTTAAGATGTACACATACACACAATCATAAATATATATAATTTACTTGACAAGGAAAAAAGAAAACAGATCTCAGTAAGGATCCCTTACATTACCTAGGGCAAAAGAGAGTTACACAAAGTGGTGTAAAGGACCCAGAGTCATACTGTCTTGTCTCTTTTCCTTTGCTCTGTACGTTTTTGTATTTTTTTGTCTACCTCTTTTCTTCCTCTCCAACAGCCACTGAAGTACCAACAAGCCCCTCTAACCTTACCCCAAAATACCACAGAATATAGTTTTAAATCCAGTTCAGTTCAGTCACTCAGTCGTGTCCAACTTTTTCCAGCCCCATGAATCACAGCACACCAGGCCTCCCTGTCCATCAGCAACTCCTGGAGTCCACCCAAACTCATGTCCATTGAGTCAGTGATGCCATCCAGCCATCTCATCCTCTGTCATCCCCTGCTCTTCCTGCCCCCGATCCTTCCCAGCATCAGGGTCTTTTCCATTGAGTCAGCTTTTCGCATTAGGTGGCCAAAGTATTGGAGTTTCAGCTTCAGCATCAGTCCTTCCAATGAACACCCAGGACTGATCTCCTTAAGGATAGACTGGTTGGATCTCCTTGCAGTCCAAGAGACTCTCAAGAGTCTTCTCCAACACCACAGTTCAAAAGCATCAAAAGTACTCAGTTTTCTTCACCATCCAACTCTCACATCCATACATGACCACTGGAAAAATCATAGCCTTGACTAGACGGACCTTTGTTGGCAAAGTAATGTCTCTGCTTTTTAATATGCTGTCTAGGTTGGCCATAACTTTCCTTCCAAGGAGTAAGTGTCCTTTAATGTCATGGCTGCACTCACCATCTGCAGTGATTTTGGAGCTCCAAAAAAGAAAGTCTAACAGTTTCCACTGCTCCCCATCTATTTCCCATGAAGTGATGGGACCAGATGTCATGATCTTAGTTTTCTGAATGTTGAGCTTTAAGACAACTTTTTCACTCTCCTCTTTCCCTTTCATCAAGAAGCTTTTTAGTTCCTCTTCACTTTCTGCCATAAGGGTGGTGTCATCTACATATCTAAGCTTATTGATATTCCTCCCAGAAACCTTGATTCCATCTTGTGCTTCCTCCAGCCCAGGGTTTCTCATGATGTACTCTGCATAGAAGTTAAATAAGCAGGGTGACAATATACAGCCTTGACGTAGTCCTTTTCCTATTTGGAACCAGTCTGTTGTTCCACTTCCAGTTCTAACTGTTGCCTCCTGATCTGCATACAGGTTTCTCAAGAGACAGGTGAGGTGGTCTGGTATTCCCATCTCTTTCAGAATTTTCCACAGTTTTTTGTGATCCACACAGTCAAAGTCTTTGTCATAGTCAATAAAGCAGAAATAGATGTTTTTCCAGAACTCTCTTGCTTTTTTGATGATCCAACAGATGTTTGCAATTTGATCTCTGGTTCCTCTGCGTTTTCTAAAACCAGCTTGAATATCTGGAAGTTCACAGTTCACATATTGCTGAAGCCTGGCTTGGAGAATTTTGAGCGTTATTTTACTAGCATGTGAGATGAGTGCAATTGTGTGGTAGTTTGAGAAGTGTGGCAGCTGCAACTGGAGGTGCAGAAGAGCTACCGAAAGGAGCTACCCCATGCCAAAGGTCAGGGGCAGCAGCTGAGCAGAGCTACCCCACGTCCAAGGAGTGATGGCTGCACGGGTCCTGCAGGACCGAGAGGAGCTATTCCACGTTCAAGGTCAGGAGGTGCGGCCGTGAGGAGATAGCCCTTATCCAAGGTAAGGAGCAGTGGCTGCACTTCGCTGGAACAGCAGTGAAGAGACACCCACGTCCAAGGTAAGAGAAACTCAAGTAAGATGGTAGCTGTTGCTAGAGGGCATCAGAGGGCAGAAATGCTAAAACCATAATCACAGAAAACTAGCCAGTTTAATCACATAGACCACAGCCTTTTCTAACTCAGTGAAACTAAGCCATGCCATGTGGGGCCACCCAAGGCAAACGGGTCATGGTGGAGAGGTCTGACAGAATGTGGTCCACTGGAGAAGGGAATGGCAAACCCCTTCAGTATTCTTGCCTTGAGAACCCCATGAACAGTATGAAAAGGCAAAAAGAGGACACTGAAAGAGGAACTCCCCAGGTCGGTAGGTGCCCAATATGCTACTGGAGATCAGTGGAGAAATAACTCCAGAAAGAATGAAGGGCTGGAGCCAAAACAAAAACAATACCCAGTTGTTGATGTGACTGTTGATAGAAGCAAAGTCGATGCTGTAAAGAGCAATATTGCATAGGAACCTGAAATGTTAGGTCCATGAATCAAGGCAAATTGGAAGTGGTCAAACAGGAGATGGCAAGAGTGAACGTCGACATTCTAAGAATCAGTGAACTAAGATGGACTGGAATGGGTGACTTTAACTCAGTTTTAAATCCAATAGTCTATAAAATGTGTTTTGATTTTGTCTGTGGTATACTTATATATCTACATGGGATTGTGTGTGTGTGCTCAGTTCACTTCAGCCATATCTGACTCTTTGTGACCCTATGTACTGCACCCCACCAGACTCCTCTGTCCAAGGGATTCTCCAGGCAAAAATACTGGAGTGGGTTGCCATGCCTTCCTCCAGGGGATCTTCCTGAACCAGGAATTGAATCATCTTCTGCATCTCCTTCATTGCAGGCCACTTCTTGACTGCTGAGCCACCAGGGATTACCATAGCATAAAAGCTCATTAAACAATACAATGACAAAATGCTACCTGAGAGCTGTGTGCAATCCTCTTTCCACCATGGCGAGCTTATTTGGTGCATTCCTATAGTCCCTTGCAGCTCAGTTGGTAAAGAATCTCCCTTCAGTGCAGGAGACCGGGGTTCAATCCCTGGGCTGGGAAGATTCCATTGAGAAGGAAATGGCCACCCAGTATCCTTGCCTGGAAAATCTCATGGACAGAGGAGCCTGGTGAGCTGTAGTCTATGGGGTCGCAATGAGTTGGGCACGACTGAGTGACTAATATAAGTTATTCCTAAAATGTTACTCCCAAAAGCCGGCACATGCTTTAAATTGGCACTTAGTAACTCTGATTCAATTGTTGATTACAAAATAGAGAACTAGGTGAAAAGTACTGCACAATTACGATTAACTGATGAATTGTGCTGTTATCTGTTTAATGGCCGTTTCTCTTTCTAGACTAGTGGTTTCCAACTTTGGGTGCATATTGGAAGCAATTAGAGAGTCATAAAAAAATATTCTATTACCTGAGACTTCACTTGAAGCACAGAATCTCAGGTCCTGTTACAATAATTGAATCTCAATTCCACTTTTAAAAGATCCCTAGATTATTTCTATACACATCAAACGCCAAGATAAGACAAACTCTAGCATGACTAGTAGTTCTCAAACTTGACCTTGAATCAGAATTATCTGGAGATCTTGTAAAAACATCAATTTGCTTGGCTCTTTCCTCAGAGTTTTTGCTTCAGTGGCTCTGGAATGGGCCCTGAATCTGAATTTCTAAAATGTTACCAGTTTATGCTGATGTAACTGGTCCCAGAACAATATTTCAGAATCACAGGTATAGACCACTTATTTCCAAACTTGATCACACACTCCAATAATGCAGGAATCTTAAAAAGAGAAATGCTCATCTCTGTGTCCCAAATCTAGAGATTCTGATATAATTGATTTCAGATATAGCCGTGCCATTGGCATTCTTAAAAGCTCTCCTGGTAATTTTAATATGCAGTGGAATTAAGAACCATTGATATAGTCAGGGGTCAGTACACTTAAAAAAAATGATTAATTGGGGTGAAATTCACATAACATGAATGGCCAAACTGGTAGTATTTAATAAATATACAGAGCTGTGTAACTACCACCTCCATCTAGTTCAGAAACATCTCCAGCATTCCAAAGTGCTACCTATTAAGATGTTTGACCTTGTTCTCCCCTCTCCCTGGCCTCTGGTAACCAATGATCTGTATCCTAACTCTATAGATGATCTATCCTGGATACTTCATAAAAAAGGAGCCATACTATGTGCTACCTATTATGTCTGGCTTCTTTCACTTAGCATATAACTTTGAAGTTTCATCCATATTGTAGTATATTAGGACCTCTTTCCTTTTTATTATGAAATAATATAGAGAGGAAATTTATTATTTTATTTTAATACACACCATATTAATATATTATTTATAATTTTACATCTAAATATTAATATATTATTATTAAATTATATTATTTTAATATTTATATATGGCTTCTCAGTTAGCACTAAGTAAAGGACCTTCCTGCCAAGTCAGGAGACATAACAGACACGGTTTCAATCCCTGAGTCAGGAAGATCCACAGGAGGAGGGCATGGCAGTCCACTCCAGTATTCTCACCTGAAGAATCCCATGGACAGAGGAGCCTGGTAGGCTAGGGTCCATAGAGTTGCAAAAAGTCTGATATAACTGAAGTGACTTATGTGCACACATTATTAAATTATTTCATTATTAAATGTATATTTATAATTTATTTACCTATTAATTCAGTCATGGATATTTTAGCTGTTTCCACCTTTTGGCTATCATGAATAGTGCTGCTGTGAACATAAATACACATATATTTTAATATTTATTTTTAATTCTGAAATTATGATATCATATGGCAAATTATATTTAACTATTAGCGGAACTGCCAAACTCTTTTTGACAACAGCTGAATCATCTTATGTTTTATTCAGTAATATACAACAGTTCCAATTTCACCATATACTCTCAAATCTTTGTTATTTTACATGTGTGTGTATGTATATATATATATATATATATTTATGTATATTACAGCCATCTAAGTGAGTGTGAAGTTCACTGAGGTTTTGTTTTGCATTACTTATATGACTGATGTTGTTCTTCAGTTACTCAGTCATGTCCAACTCTTTGTGACCCCATGAATTGCAGCATGCCAGGCTTCCATGTCCTTCACTATCTCCTGGAGGCTGCTTAAACTCATGAGTCAATGATGCCATCCAACCATTTCATCCACTGTCAACCCTTTCTCCTCCTGCCTTCAATCTTTCCCAGCATTAGGGTCTTTTCTAATGAGTTGGCTCTTGGCAGCAGGTAGCCAAAGTATTGGAGCTTCAGCTTCAGCATCAGTTCTTCCAGTGAAAATTCAGTGTTGGTTTTCTTTGGGATTGACTGGTTTGATCTCCTTGCAGTCCAAGGAACTCTCAAGAATCTTCTCCAACACCACAGTTCAGAAGCATCAATTCTTTGGTGTTCAGCCTTCTTTATAGTCCAACTCTTACATACATACCTAACTACTGGAAAAAACATAGCTTTGACTAGGCGGACTTTTTTGACAAAATAATGTCTGCTTTTTAATATGCTGTCTAGTTTTGTCATCATTTTTCTTCCTAGGAGCAAGCATCTTTTAATTTCATGGTTGCCATCACCATCTGCAGTGATTTTGGAGCTCAGGGAAATAAAGTCTGTCATTGCTTCCATTATTTCCTCTCTATTTGCCATGAAGTAATGGGACCAGATGCCATGATCTTAGTATTTTAAATGTTGAGTTTTAAGCCAGCTTTTTCACTCTCCTTTTTCACTTTCATCAAGAGGCTCTCTAGTTCTTCTTTACTTTATGCCATAAGGGTGGTGTCATTTGCATATCTGAGCTTATTGATATTTCTCCTGGCAATATTGATTCCAGCTTGTGCTTCATCCAGCCTGGTGTTTCTCATGATGTACTCTGCCTATTAGTTAAAATAGCAGGATGACAATACACAGCTTTGACATACTCATTTCCCAGTTTGGAACCAGTCTGTTGTTCTATGTCTGACTCTAACTGTTGCTCCTTGACCTGCATACATGTTTTACAGGAGGCAGATAAGGAGGTCTGGTGTTCCCATCTCTTGAAGAAGTCTCCAAAATCTGTTGTGATCGGCACAGTCAAAGGCTTTAGTGTAGTCAATGAAGCAGAGTAGATGTTTTTCTGGAACTCTCTTGATTTTCCTATGATTCAACAGATGTTGGCAATTTGATCTCTGGTTCCTCTGCTTTTTAGAAATCCAGACTTGGAAAAGATTTATCTTAATCCATCACAGGGAAGACAGAATGAAAATCACAATCATAGGAAACTAACCAAACTGATCACAAGGATCACAGCCTTGTCTGGCTCAATGAAACTATGAGCCATGCTGTGTAGAGCCACCAAAGACAGTGCATCATAGTGGAGAGTTCTGATAAAACTCCACTGGTCCACTGGAGAAGGGAATGGCGAACCACTTCAGCATTCTTGCCTTGAGAACACCAATGACTGATGATTTGGCGTTTTATCATGTGCTTATTGGTCCATTGTTTATTTTTTTTTTAAATAACGAATTCCTTTGGTCCTTCAAGTTCTTTTCCAATTTTTAGTTGGGTTGCTTATCGTTTTGTTATTGAGTTGTTGATTTGATTGGCCATAGACATATGGAGTTATTTCTGGACTCTCATTAAGTTGGTTTGGCTTTATATCTATTCTAATGACAGTACCATACATAGTTATGGTCATTTTGTGATATTTTGAAATCAAAAAGGGTGGTTTTTGTTCTGTTTTTCAAATTTGTTGGCTATTAGGACAACTTAAAATTATAAAAATGAATTGGAACTTCTTAATTCTGCCAAAATGAGCCATTGTAATTTTCACGAGAAATTGTTTTGAATCTGTAGATAAGTTTTTCTTAATATTAGACCTTTCAATCTGTGACTATGGGGTATCTTTCCACTGATCTTCTATTACTGCCAGCAGTTTTTGTTATACTATTAATTTTGTGTAAATCTTTTCCCTCCTTGGTTAAATTTTTATGTAGGTATTTTATTCTTTTGAATGTTGTTATACATGTAAATGTTTTCCTAAGTTCTCTTTAGGATTGTTCATTACTGGTGTATGAAAACATACTTAACTTTATTGTGTTGATTTTGTACCCTGAAATGTTAACGAATTTGTGTATTAATATTAATAAATTTTGATGTATGTATCCTTTGGGATTTTCTATATATGGAATCATGACATCTGATAAGAGATATAGTTTTACTTCTTTCTTTCCAGTTTGGATACTTTTTGATCTCTTTTTGTTGCCTAATTGCTCTGAGTTAAATTTCAGTACATTGCTGAATAACAGTAATGAAATGGGTATTCCTGTCTTGATACTGATATTAGTGGGGAACATTTCCATCTTTCACCATTGAGAATGATGTTACCTAATGTCATTATGACTAGTATTACATACATTATACATGTATGGAGTTTTTCATAAATGGACTTCATCATGTTGGGAAAGTATGCTTGCATTTTGTATTCTAAAATGCTTGAAAAAATCAAAACAAAAATCTTGTTTTATAGCCCATGAAGACTGCATGAAACTAAGATGCAATGTTCCTAACTATCTATTTATTGGAACCTAGCCACACCCATTCTTTTCCACACTTTCTAACACTGTTTTTGCACTACAAGAGCAGAGTTGACTGCAGTAAAGAGCATATGACCCACAAAAACAAAAATATTTGTTATCTGTCTTTTTACAAAAAACATTTGCCAACTCCTGGTTCAGCCCTTCAAGACCAGAAGTTCCATAAGGACAGATTTTTGTTTTCTTTTATTTTATCCCTGAATCTTCAGCATTCCCCACTATTAGCTGCCTAGTAGCATCATGGTACACATTACCTAAGAATTTGTTAAGAATGTGTTGATTACATAATCCTGAAGTCAACCAATCCAAGAGCTCTTTCATCCTTTGTTTACCTACTAATGCAAATGGTTATTTATGGAAAAAAGTGAAAACATCTAACTATCTCTCTATATTAAATCAGCACAAAAATTAAAGGTGCAAAGATGACTAACATTACATACATTAAAAGAAAACATGTGTACATGCATATCTGCATATGAAGAGATGCATTCATAGTATCAGAGGTTCACACACAATAGGGATTTAGTTTTATCAGGTCCTTTACCTTCTCAACAGTACATTAACCATGAACTTCCAGATGTTCAAGGTGGAATTAGATAAGACAAAGGAACCAGAGATCAAATTGCCAACACCTGTTAGATCATTGAAAAAGCAAGAGAGTTCCAGAAAAACATCGACTTCTTTTTATTGAATAGGCCAAAGCCTTTGACTGTGTGGATCACAACAAACTATGGAAAATTCTTCAAGAGACAGGAATATCAGACCACCTGAACGACCTCTTGAGAAATTTGTATGCAGGTCAGGAAGCAAGTTAGAACCTTAGAACCAGATAGGAAACAGCAGACTGCTTCCAAATTGAGAAAGGAGAACATCAATTCTGTATATTGTCACCCTGCTTATTTAACTTATATGAAGAGTACCCCATGAAAATTTTGGGCTGGATGAAGGACAAGCTGGAATCAAGATTGCCAGGAGAAATATCAATAACCTCAGATATGCAGATGACACCACCCTGATGGCAGAAAGTGAAGAAGAACTAAAGAGCCTCTTGATGAAAGTGAAACAGAAGAGTGAAAAAGCTGGCTTAAAACTCAACATTCAGAAAACTAAGATCATGACATCTTGTCCCATCACTTCATGGGAAATATATGGGGAAACAGTGGAAACAGTGAGAAACCTTATATTGGGGGGTTCCAAAATCACTGACAGTTTCCCTGATGCCTCAGAGGGTAAAGCATCTGCCTGCAATGTGGGAGACCCAGGTTCAATCCCTGGGTCAGGAAGATCCCCTGGAGAAGGAAATGGCAATCCAGTATTCTTGCTTGGAGAATCCCACGAACAGAAGAGTCTGGCAGTCTACAGTCCATGGGGTCACAAAGAGTTGGACATGACTGAGCACCTTATTTTTTTTTTTAAATCACTGCAGATGGTGACTGCAGTCATGAAATTAAAATACTCTTGCTCCTTGGAAGAAAAGTTATGACTAATCTAGACAGCATATTAAAAAGCAGTGACATTACCTTGGACTAAGTCCATCTAGTCAAATCTTTGGAGAAGGCAATGGCAACCCACTCCAGTACTCTTTCCTGGAGACTCCCATGGACAGAGGAGCCTGGTAGGCTGCAGTCCATAGGGTTTCACAGAGTTGGACAAGACGGAGCAACTCCACTTTCACTTTTCTCTTTCATGCTTTGGAGAAGGAAATGGCAACCTACTCCAGTGTTCTTGCCTGGAGAATTCCAGGGACTGAAGAGCATGGTATGCTGCCATCTACGGGGTCACTCAGAGTCAGACATGACCAAGGCGACAGCAGCAGCAGCAGCAGTCAAAACTTTGATTTTTCCAGCAGTCATGTATGGATGTAAGAGTTGGACTATAAAGAAAGCTGAGCACCAAAGAATTGATGCCTTTGAACTGAGATTTTGGAGAAGACTTTTGAGAGTCCCTTGCACTGTAAGATCAAACCAGTCCCTCCTGAAGGAAATCAGTCCTGAATATTCATTGGAAGGACTGATGCTGAAGCTGAAACTCCAATACTTTGGCCACCTGATGTGAAGAAATGACTCACTGGAAAAGACCCTGATGCTGGGAAAGGTTGAAGGTGGGAGGAGAAGGGGATGACAGAGGATGAGATGGTTGGATGGCATCACCAACTCAACAGATATGAGTCTGAGTAGGCTCCGGGAGTTGGTGATGGACAGGGAGGCCTGGCATGCTGCAGTCCATGGGGTTGCAAAGAGTTGGGCATGATTGAACAACTGAATTGGAATGAACTTTCCTTTTTGGAGTTTCAAGGATTGAATACAGATTTCGACTTGTGTACTACATCTTATCAAAAGGCTTTATTTGTTTCTTCATTTCTTTGTATGTAAAATGCTCATAATCAGGCTTCTTATGGGACTTTTGTGATGATGACTAGAATATTAATTCACAACACCTAGCACTAAGCCTAGACAAAGTAGACAGCAGTGTTTGTACAACTGTTTCAAGTGAAAGAGTGCAATAGAGGCTCAGGCATTGGAACAGAAACCTAGGTCTTTCTATGTGAGCATGAGCAAATGAGATAATCTGGGGTGGTAGACAGAGTAAATTCACAATCATGAAAATTATCACCGCAAAATATCTTGAAGTTGTCTCTGCTTGTTCTTGAGTACCCCTGTCAGATAGGGCCCCCAGGAGATAAGAACTAGAATTTACCACATCCACTGTGGTCAAACTGAGTGGCAGACCTTCATACTGGGGTCACGCTTGCAAAAATCATTGCCCATTTAGTGTATAAAAAGCCTCTAGGATGTGTGTGTGTGTGTGTGTGTGTGTGTGTGTGTGTGTGTGAAAGGAGGGAGGGATATAGAAAGAGAGAGTGTGTGCTAGCTACTTGGCTCTCAGAAAAAAGGAAAAGTGGAAAAGGTGTTCTTGGCACTACCAATGCAACAATAATATACACTTTGTCTCCATTTCGACTGCACTCCCAGGTAGAGGTTGTGCTCAATGAGAATCAAGTTGAAAATGTTTCTCTAGTCCCATTTAAAAGGTTATACATAATGAGATTTCTGCCATGGTGGGCAAGTTAAGGATTCTGGGTAACTTGCCAAATCTTGATCGCAAAGACTGCTTTTAATACACATTGCAAAGCATTTGTCTCTGCAAGCTGTAAAATGCCAGAGCTCAGCTTCCTTTTTCAGGGTCTGTTACTCTCCATAGCATAATTTATCTTGAATTCCCCAACAGTTAACTCTTTACCTTTAGGAGCAGAGAAGCTGTGTGTTATTGTGTATAGCTGAATAGATTCCCTGAGAGTCTGTGATCAGTGTTGTCACCTCTGCAGTGTTAACTGTCCTTGGGATTCCACAATCCTGATAAACACAGAAATAATCTCTCTTTTCAATTGATCAATATGTGTATTTTGAATACCATATATGTGCTTGGGTCATTTCTAACCAATATGGTACATGGTACACTCAAGAGATGTTTTCAAGTCTATGATAGTCACAGAATTTCTCTAGAAGGACATGCACAGAACTGACAATAATAGGTAATTCTGAGAAGGTAAAGGTGAAGAAGGGGTGATTTACTCTTCACTCCTTACCTTTTGTAAATATTTGGACTTGTGTAATGTGCTTGATTTAGCCACTGAAAATAAAACTTAAAGTTATAATTTAAAGATAATTTGGGGGTGAAATTTTATAGGCAGAAAACAGCTGGAGAGGGGTCTCAGAGAGCATGCCAAACAGCATTACTCATATAGTTTCTAGGCACTAGTCAAGGAAAGGAAGAATAAGGACTGGAATTATTGAGAACAATCTAGCCAGCCTTCTTGCAGTGCCAGCATATTATCAGTCAGGTCATGGATACACTCCCCGAAGCAGTCAAAATGTTCCCCAGTCATTTTGGGGTCTCCATGGATGTGTCTCAAGTACATTCACAAGCTTCTCTCTCAGATACTTGCCCTTGCCTCTTATGTATGTGTCTGCTTGCCCACGGTTGGGGGTGGAGCCTCAGCTGGCTGCCTCTGCCCATCCTGCTCCTCCTTGAGGTGCATCTCTGTCCCCCAAGCTGCAAGGTGACTGAGGTAAGTAAACACTGCAAAAATTCACTCACCACTCATTCTGCAGGCATCACATAATGGAACAGGGGCAGGGCAGCAAAGCCTTCTAGAATCCAAGTATACTATACTTTGTCACCTGAAATCTCCTTCTTCTTATGAAGCCATCTTGAAAACGGTTCTTCTACCCATGACTTACTGTTCATTATAGCTGGACTGTTTTCTACATAAGATTGGTCATAGAGTGGATACAAAGCCACCCTCACGACTATTCACACCTCCTTGATCATCCTCTCAGAAGCTCACAGATAACTTAGTGCCTTGTATAAGGTCTCATCTACAGAGATAACTGAATAGATAACTTCATCACATATGCATAACACACATATATTCATATATAAACTACATATATATGATATTTTTAGAAGAAGTGCATATATATTTTATTCTGAAGGGGATTATATTGCCACATGCAGTTCAGATGCTTATCACATTTCCAGTGGTTATAGCTGATTTTAAAATTTTATAATAAATACAACCCTGGAGAATCTGACCCTGGAACAAGGGCATATCCCATGAAGTTTATCAAATGGATTTAATTTTCTTCAACTTAGAAGGACACAAAAATTAATTTCCTCAAGGAGATTGGATAACAGCTTTTAGTACACGTACTCCAATTATTTCATATCCTTTGCTTTGACACTTCTAAGTGAAAAGGTCTGATGCCTTGAGTCTGGCATCTCATATTTGGATAATGGAAGAAATATTTATTTTCTAGCTTTATAGAAATTCCTAGATGGATCTGAGTCCTAAACAGCTTTGTAAATTATACAGTAAATGTTCTGTCTTGAAGTCCATGCAAGGACCAAGTCAGGAAGTGTTGGGTATGAATGGACAGAGATGTAAGCAGAAGATTTACAGAGAGAATGAAAATTTACATCCTTAGCAGGCATTTTGTTGATGGCTTGTAATAGTCTCCTAGGAGGTTTACCTTGCGTGTCTGGTATCTTCAGAACAAATAGCCTCAGCTTGCACTGACCTTGATATCATTATGAATTATTTTAACAGGGAGAAACTTGGGAAAACATCTCTAATGTATTAGATACCACCCTGCTAAATGCAGCATCTGGAATAAAGGTCTTCGGTATCATCTGTTTACTGTGTGCTGGAGACATGCCAGGCTATCAAAGCCAGCATGAATATGTAGATCGTTTTGCCTTCAAATAAGCTTGTACCCAAGTTTGGAATTCTTTTCCATTAATATTTGCAATAACCTGTAAATTTTAGAAAGCTAAGAAGCAGAAAGTTATTCAAATATTTGAGGTAATATTATATATAGAATCATTAAAGGAAACTTCTTAAAGAAAACATACTTCAAAAGAAAATGATCTCAAGTAATTCTACTGGACCCAGCATTCTATTCACTACATTTCATTTGGATTTGTCAGACACAACTGAGGGAATTCACTTTCTTTCATTTTATTTAATTAGCAAGTGGTCTTGAAATAAACCACTTAATATGTTAAAAAAAAAACCAGTTTTTTAGCTTATGAAAGAAAGAATTTGAACCAAGTGATCATTAGGTCCATTTCAGCTTTAAAATTCTATGAGTCAATGAATATGAATGGAAGTAAGAGATACAAAACACTAAAAAGAGGAAAATTAGAAATTATGATTTATTTTTAAGAAAGTAGTAAATTAGGAATGTATTAGTATCAGTTTGCACTAAGGAATGCAGAGTGGACAACTATGGTTCTCAGTGAGGGGCAGGGCAATGACTAATTGAGAAGGTGAAAAAAATTGTAACTTTATAAATGACATCTTTAAAGACTTGCAGAAAAATAACAAGCTTGTTTTCTTGTGTACATGTAAAGATTGAGAATATGCCATTGCATGAGAATATAACTTTTCTGCTGTCTGATCTAGACTAGATCTGAGCTGTATTTCCCCTTCTATTCTATTGTAACAGGATGGACCTATGGGCTGTTGGATGAAGTGGAACCTGAAAGCAACGAGAATTAAGTCTTTACCCAAGATAATACTCTCTGAAGACCATCTTCACGTGATTACACTGAAGACTTCTACAATGCACTGTATGTGTCATTGCAGTAATAATCAGTATCATTTACAAGAATATGTTTATTATATTAGCTGGTCAGGGGTGCAGATGCTCTGGGACACAGGGAACAGATACAATGAATAGTAAAAAGGGAGAACATCTTCTGACTCATTCGATTCAGTTCAGTTCAATTCAGTAGCTCAGTCGTGTCCAACTCTTTGCAACCCCATGAACTGCAGCAAGCCAGGCCTCCCTGTCCATCACCAACTCCTGAAATTTACACAAACTCATGTCCATGAATATGTGATGCAATCCAACCACCTCATCTTGTGTGGTCCCCTTCTCCTCCTGCCCTCAAACATTCCCAGCATCAGGGTTTTTTCAAATGAGTCAGCTCCTCACATAAAGCTGCCAGAGTATTGGAGTTTCACATTCAGCATCAGTCCTTCCAATGAACACCCAGGACTGATCTCTTTTAGGATGGATTGGTTGGATTTCCTTGTAGTCCAAGGGAACTCAAGACTCTTCTCCAACACCACAGTTCAAAGGCATCAATTCTTCAGTGTTCAGCTTTCTTTATAGTCCAACTCTCACATCCATACATGACTACTGGAAAAACCATAGCCTTGACTAGATGGACCTTTGTTGACAAAGTAATGTCTCTGATTTTAAATATGCTGTCTAGGTTGGTCAAACTTTCCTTCCAGGAGTAAGCATCTTTTAATTTCATGGCTGCAATCACCATCTGTAGTGATTTTGGAGTCCAAAAAAAAAAAGTCTGACACTGTATCCACTGTTTCCCCATCTATTTGCTATGAAGTGTTAGGACCAGATGCTATGATCTTAGTTTTCTGAATGTTGAACTTTAAGACAACTTTTTCACTCTCCTCTTTCACTTTCATCAAGAGTCTCTTTAGTTCTTCTTCACTTTCTGCCATAAGGGTGGTGTCATCTGCATATCTTAGGAATATCTTTTTTATATTCCTCCCAATTCCAGCTTGTGCTTCTTCCAGCCCAGCGTTTCTCATGATGTACTCTGCATACAAGTTAAATAAGCAGGGTAACAGTATACAGCCTTGACATACTCCTTTTCCTATTTGGAACCAGTCTGTTGTTCCATGTTCAGTTCTAACTGCTGCTTCTTGACCTGCATACAGGTTTCTAAAGAGATGGTCAGATGGTCTGGTAGTCCCATTTCCTTTAGAATTTTCCACAGTTTATTGTGATCCACAAAGTCAAAGGCTTTGGCATAGTCAGTAAAGCAGAAATAGATGTTTTTCTTGAACTCTCTTGCTTTTCTGATGATCCAGTGGATGTTGGCTATATGATCTCTGGTTCCTCTGCCTTTTCTAAAACCAGCTTGAACATCTGGGAGTTCACAGCTCACATATTGCTGAAGCCTGGCTTGGAGAATTTTGAGCATTACTTCATTAGCATGTGAGATGAATGCAATTGTGCAATAGTTTGAGCATTCTTTGACATTGCCTTTCTTTGGAATTGAAATGAAAACTGACCTTTTCCAGTCCTGTGGCCACTGCTGAGTTTTCCAAATTTGCTGGCATATTGAGTGCAGCACTTTCACAGCATCATCTTTCAGGATTTGAAATAGCTCAACTATAATTCAATCACCTCTACTAGCTTTGTTCATAGTGATGCTTCCTAAGGCCCACTTGACTTCACATTCTAGGATGTCTGGCTCTAGGTGAGTGATCACACCATTGTGATTATCTGGGTGGTGAAGATCTTGTTTGTAAAGTTCTTCTGTGTATTCTTGCCACCTCTTCTTAACAGCTTCTGCTTCTCTTAGGCCCATACCACTTCTGTCCTTTATTGGCCTATCTTTGCATGAAATATTCCCTTGGTATCTCTAATTTATTGAAGAGATCTCTAGGCTTTCCTATTCTGTTGTTTGCCTCTATTTCTTTGCATTGATCACTGAGGAAGGCGTTCTTATCTCTCCTTGCTATTCTTTGGAACTCTGCATTCAAAGGGGTATATTTTTCCTTTTCTCCTTTGCTTTTCACTTCTCTGCTTTTCACAGCTATTTGAAAGACTCCTTAGATACTTACTGGCAAATGCTCTTTTAGCTTCTAAACAACAAGCTGGCCAGAAATACTGAGACTATCAGTTACAGCAGGAGCACTGGGGGCTGTCAGGATAAGGTTGGTGTGGAACAGAGGGTATCACAAAGAAAGAGGAAAGTAAATATCACATACACAAATCATGAGCTAAATGTTCCCACTAAACCTAAAGGAAAGTTTCATGCACCTTTCACTTCAGATTTTAAAATTCTCATTTACTATTTTTATGCCACTAAAAACACTAGTTATCTTGTTTCCATTTAGACTGCCTGAGTGAAAGGATGATACTAGAGAAAGTTACAATAACAACTTCACAAAGTAGTTACTAGTAGACTCTAAAAGAATATGACATCAAACTGCTAAAATCAGATGTAGAGACTTGGAAAGTCAAGTGATCTAGTCCATTTTGGGGGCCAAAGGGAGATCAGTAACCTTAAGGATGTGCCAGATAATTTTTCCCCATCTAAATATAATCTGTGAACCAGGACTATGAATCTTCATTTGTTTCCACTTTCCTTCTGAGGCTGCAGTAAAAGATCAAATCTTTCCCTCTGCTCACTACTCCCCTGGGATTAGAGTAAAGTGAAGTCCTCTGAAAGGAAGACATGTGGTACTTTCTGATGGAAAGGATTCTGATTAGAGCTAACTCTTTTTCTAATTATTGCTTACTTGTGAGAACCCAAACGTATTGTGAGAACATAATAAACAGTAACTGATAAAAAAAAAAAGCCTTTGGCATGACCAAATATTTACAACACGCAAAGAGTCACATCAGTAGAAAAGACCTATGACATTGTGTAAGCAAAACATTTGTTTACTTAACTGGCAGAAATTAATTTGCCATTGTGGTTCTATTTAGACAGGCAAGAGATATTTATTGAGTATCTATCGCATTCATGTAAAAGTGCTTGGGGATGTAAGCTACTCTATTTTCTATGCTAATGTTCCTATGAAAAGAGCATAGCCTGGTTAGATAAGCAGTACACTGAAATGTCATGTAAGGATAAATAAACAAGTGTGATTGAATTTTTAAGGACAGAGAATTCATTTCCAGGTGAGGCTAAGAGGAAATGCTTCCTGGATATGCAGACATTTGAATTTGGCCTAGAAAGACTGGTAGTTATGAGGATGAGGATATACTGTTTTGCAATTGTAACATTACAAACTATTGAGTTTTGACACTTAACATTATCTGAATCTACATATATATGACTATCAAAAGTGTATATTTAAGAAATTGACACACGTACACTATTGATGCTACATATAGAGTAGATAACTAATGAGAACACACTTAGTAACACTGAAAACTCTAATCAATGTACTGTGATGATCTGAATGGGAAGGAAATCCAAAAAGGAGGGGATAGATATATACATATGTCTGATTCATTTTGTTGTACAGTAGAAAACAACACAGCATTGTAAAGCAACTATACTCTAATTAAAAAAAAAACTTAATAAGTATATTTCTATCTTCCATTAGCATCTAAAAATAATATTTCAGTCAATTCAGTATTTAAAGGTCAAGGATGCTTTAAAATTGAGGAAACCTAAATATGCTAATAGTGTGGCAGGGAAGGGACATTCTGCAGTAAAGACAGGCGTAGTATCAGTGCAAACATGTAGAAGGAGAGATATATGGATGACATAGAGATAATTTTCTTTCCTGTGTGAAGCTAAATGTCAGTCACCAAATGTCTCTGTGCTTTGGGTTAATTATCCATGAGACTAGGCTTGAAGAAGGAAAAAATATGATTATAGTCAGTTTGCTTGATATAAAATTATGTGTAAATGAATAACTAGTATAAGGAGATATATTAAACCAGATATTGATTGTTTTAGAGGTTTTTATCTGTAGAAGTTGTGGATTTTTATTTGTGATTGACTCCAATCTGCCATACAAACATATATATAGTTATAGTAGCAATTACAAATAAGAGGTCTTACCAAGACAATGAAGAATGGATTAGCTGGAAAGCCAAGGTAAAAGACATCAAGGCTCAGCCAAATGACAAAGTAAAGAATAACACTTCAAACTTCATTTGAAATAGATACAGTTATACAATGGATACGATGGCTATTTCATCCTGGAGCCAGGCAGCAGTTGGCAGGGCCACACTGTGATAAAATGTCTGTGGATACCTCCTGATAATGAGTCTATCCTGGACCTTATGAGAGAGAAGAAAGGAAGGTGCTCGCTGAGATTAATGGGCGTGCAATTGCCTCCAGCCATGGGCAGTCATGGCGGCATGTGTGAATCACTGGGAGGAAATGACACACTAAGGTCAGTAAAGGTATGCCCCAATGTGGGCCATAGTCTGAGATCCCTTCTCTTATAGAAGACGACTTGATTCCTTACCCATTATATTTGCTACTCCTCCCTCATTTTTTTTTTTATTCTACCTGCCACCAATCAGATATTATATGAGCATTTCTTCCCTCAACTGAATCCCCACATTCATCTCAATAGAGGAAACAGAATCTGTACTGGCTTGTCTCACATTGCGCTATTCTTTTTATTACTCCAACCTAATAGTAAATAATTTCTTTACACTTAGTTTGTCCTGTACACTTATTTATCCTGTGGCATTTCTATGTTATCTTCTTATATTCTTCTTTAAATCATTAATGCATCAGGAACTTATAATCAAAGAGGAAATCAAAGACCCCAAGACAGAACAGAATATATCATGTTCATTTTTATACTCTCCACTGGACACAAGAGAAAGGGATATTTTATAAACATCTCTTTAAAGAGTAGAAGCCTGAATGAAAAAATAAATGTGTCAATATTTTATTTTTTATCCTATGGCAGTGCCATAAATATCTTGGTGTAGTTAACTTCTAAGATGGGTTGCTGCCAGAGTCCATGTTTCCGGAAACTAGGAACTTCATGATGGAGAATTTTTAGTTATACCTTTATTTTAAAAAATTTATTAATTGAAAAACTTAAATAATATTCATATCAATTCTTTAGCTGAATCTCACCTGTGGGATTGACTGTTCTCTATTATATGTTAAAAATTACCCAGTCTGCTTTGATTTTATTGACCCTGGGCCTGTTTATGTAACTTAATTTTCACATTCTTTTAAAGATGTTTTTTATTGTGTAAGTTTTGTTTTATATTAAATAATCTAGTAAGATTATATACACATATATATGTGTGTGTGTGTGTGTGTGTGTATACACACACAATAACAAATATATACAACACACACCAACCTAGACAGCATATTAGAAAGCAGACACATTCTAGGAATCAGCAAAATGAGATGGACTGGAATGGATGAATTTAACTCAGATGACCATTATATCTACTACTGTGGGCAGGAGTCCTTTAGAAGAAATGGAGTAGCCATCATGGTCAACAAGAGTCTGAATTGCAGTACTTGGATGCAATCTCAAAAATGACAGGATGATCTCTGTTCATTTCCAAGGTAAATCATTGAATATCATGGTAATCCAAGCCTATGCCCCAACCAGTAATGCTGAAGAAGCTGAAGATGAATGGCTCTATGAAGACCTACAAGACCTTTTAGAACTAATACTCAAAAAAGATGTCCTTTTTCATTATAGGGGACTGGAATGCAAAAGTAGGAAGTCTGGGAACAACTGGAGTAACAGGCAAATTTGGCTTTGGAGTACAGAATGAAGCAGGCAAAAGGCTAATAGAGTTCTTCCAAGAGAATGCACTGGTCATAGCAAACACCCTCTTCCAACAACACCAGAGATGACTCTACACATGGACATCACCAGATGGTTGACATCGAAATCAGACTGATTATATTCTTTGCAGCCAAAGATGAAAAAGCTTTATAAAGTCAGCAAAAACAAGACCAGGAGCTGACTGTGGCTCAGATCATGAACTTATCGCCAAATTCAGATTGAAATTGAAGAAAGTAGGGGAAAACACTAGACCATTCAGGTATGACCTAAATTAAATCACTTATGATTATACACTGGAAGTGAAAAATAGATATAAGGGACTAGATCTGATAGACAGAGTGTCTGAACAACTATGGACAGAGATTCATGACACTGTATAGGAGACAGGGATTAAGAGCATCCCCAAGAAAAAGAAATGCAAAAGAGCAAAATGGCTGTCTAAGGAGGGCTTACAAATAGCTGTGAAAAGAAGAGAAGTGAAAAGCAAAAGAGAAAAGGAAAGATACTCCCATTTGAATGGTGAGTTCCAAAGAATAGCCAGGAGAGATAAGAAAGCCTTCCTCAGTGATCAATGCAAAGAAATAGAGGAAAACAACAAAATGGAAAAGACTAGAGATCACTTCAAGAAAATTAGAGATACCAAGGGACTATTTCATGCAAAGATAGGCTCAATAAAGAATAGAAATGGTATGGACTTAACAGAAGAAGAAGATATTTAGGAAGAGGTGGCAAGAATACACAGAAGAACGATATAAAAAGATCTTCACAACACAGATAATCACAGTGGTGTGATCACTCACCTAGAGCCAGACATCCTGGAATGTGAAGTCAAGTGGGCCTTAGAAAGCATCACTACTACGAACAAAGCTAGTGGAGGTGATAGAATTCCAGCTAAGCTATTTCAAATCCTGAAAGATGATGCTGTGAAAGTGCTGCACTCAATATGCCAGCAAATTTGGAAAACTCAGTGGCCACAGGACTGGAAAAGGTCAGTTTTCATTCCAGTTCCAAAGAAAGGCAATGTCAAAGAATGCTCGGACTACTGCACAATTGCACTCACTTGACACGCTAGTAAAGTAATGCTCAAAATTCTCCAAGCCAGGCTTCAGCAATTGTGAACCTTGATATTCCAGTTGTTCAAGCTGATTTTAGAAAAGCCAGAGGAACCAGAGGTCAAATTGTCAACATCTGCTGGATCATTGAAAAAGCAAGAGAGTTCCAGGATAACATCTATTTCTGCTTTATTACTATGCCAAACAAAGCCTTTGACTGTGTGGACAATAAACTGTGGAAAATTCTGAAAGAGATGGGAATACCAGACCACCTGACCTGTCTCTTTAGAAACCTGTATGCAGGTCAGGAAGCAACAGTTAGAACTGAACGTGGAACAACAGACTGGTTCCAAATAGGAAAAGGACTACGTCAAGGCTGTATATTGTCACCCTGCTTATTTAACTTGTATGCAGAGTACATCATGAGAAACGCTTGGCTGGAAGAAGCACAAGCTGGAATCAAGATTGCCGGGAGAAATATCAATAAGCTCAGATATGCAGATGACACCACCCTTATGACAAAAAGTGAAGAGGAACTAAAAAGCTTCTTGATGAAATTTAAGAAGAGAGTGAAAAAAATGGCTTAAAGCTCAACATTCAGAAAACTAAGATCATGGTATCTTGTCCCATTACTTCAAGGGAAATAGATGGGGAAACAGTGTCAGACTTTCTTTTTGGGGGCTCCAAAATCACTGCAAATAGTGATTGCAGCCATGAAATTAAAAGAGGCTTACTCCTTGGAAGGAAACTTATGACCAATCTAGACAGCATATTTAAAAGCAGAGACATTACTTTGCCAACAAAGGTTCATCTAGTCAAGGCTATGGTTTTTCCAGTAGTCATATATGGATGTGAGCGTTGCTTGGTGAAGAAAGCTGAGCACCAAGGAACTGATGCTTTTGAACTGTGGTGTTGGAGAAGACTCTTGAGAGTCCCTTTGAGAGCAAGAAGTTCCAACCAGTCCATCCTAAAGGAAATCAGTCCTGTGTGTTTATTGGAAGGACTGATGTTGAAGCTGAAACTCCAATACTTTGGCCATCTCATGCGAAGTGTTGACTCATTGGAAAAGACCCTATTACTGGGGAGGATTGGGGGTGGGAGAAGGGGACAACAGAGGATGAGATGGCTGGATGGCATCACCGACTCAATGAACATGAGTTTGCGTAGACTCCGGGAGTTGATGACGGACCTGGTATGCTGTGATTCATAAGGTCGCAAAGAGTCAGACACAACTGGGCAACTGAACTGAACCGAAGTGATGTCAAGGTTTTGGTGTAGCCATTAAAGCAAGAGTAGATATTTTTCTGGAACTCTTGCTTTTTCAACAATCCACTGTATGTTGGCAATTTGATCTCTGGTTCCTCTACCTTTTCTAAATCCATATTGAACACCTGGAAGTTCATGCCTCATGTACTGTTGAAGCCTGGCTTGGAGAACTTCGAGCATTACTTTACTAGCATGTGAGATGACTGCAATCATGCTATAGTTCGATCATTCTTTGATATTGCCTTTCTTTGGGATTGGAATGAAAACTGACCTTCTCCAGTTCTGTGGCCACTGCTGAGTTTTCCAAATTTGCTGGCATATTGAGTGCAGCACCTTCACAGCATCATCTTTCAGGATTTGAAATAGCTCAACTGGAATTTCATCACCTCCTCTCACTTTGTTTGTAGTGATGCTTTCTAAGGCCCACTTGACTTCACATTCCAGGATGTCTGGCTCTAGGTGAGTGATCACGACATCATGATTATCTGGGTCATGACAATCTTTTTGTATAGTTCTTCTGTGTATTCTTGTCACCTCTCCTTAATATCTTCTGTTTCTGTTAGGTCCATACCATTTCTATTCTTTATTGAGCCTATCTTTGCATGAAATATTCCCTTGGTATCTCTAATTTTCTTGAAGAGATCTCTAGTCTTTGTCATTCTGTTTTTTCTTCTATTTCTTTGCATTGATCACTGATGAAGGCTTTCTTATCTCTCCTTGCCATTCTTTGGAACCCTGAATTCAAGTGGGAATATCTTTCCTTTTCTCCTTTGCCTTTAGCTTCTTTTCTTTTCTCAGCTATCTGTAAGACCTCGTCAGAGAACCATTTTGCCTTTTTGCATTTCTTTCTCTTGGGGATGGTCTTGATCACTTCCTCTTGTACAGTTTCATGAACCTCCATCCATAGTTCTTCAGGTACTCCATCAGATCTAATCCCTTGAATCTATTTGTTACTTCCACTGTATAATCATAGGGATTTGGTTTAGGTCATACCTGAATAGTTGAGTGATTTTCCCTACTTTCTTCAATTTATGTCTGAATTTGGAAATTAGGAGTTCATTATCTGAGCCACAGTTGGCTCCCAGTCTTGTTTTTGCTGACTGTATAGAGCTTCTTCATCTTTGGCTTCAAAGAATATAATCAGTCTAATTTCAGTATTGACCATCTCATGATGTCCATGTTTAGTTTTCTCTTGTGTAACTGGAAGAGAGTGTTTGCTATGACCAGTGCAATCTCTTGTTAAAACTCTGTTAGTCTTTGACATGCTTCATTTTGTACTCCAGGATCCTGATGCTAGGAAAAATTAAAGGAGAGAGGAGAAGGAGATGACAGAGAATGAGATGGTTGGGTGGCATCACTGAACCTATGAACATGAGTTTGAGTAGGCCCCTGGTATTAGTGATAGGCAGGGAAGCCTCACATATTGCAGTCCATGGGGTCACAAAGAATAGTACATACCTGACAGACAACTGAACTGATGTCAAGACTATATATTGTCACTCTGATTATTTAGCTTCTATGCAGAGTACATCATATGAGATGCCAGGCTGGATGAAACTCAAGCTGGAATCAAAATTGTCAGAAGAAATATCATTAGCCTCAGATATGCACCCTAATGGCAGAAAGTGAAATAGAACTAAAGATCCTCCTGATGAAGGTGAATGAGGAGAGTGAAAAAGATGACTTAAAACTCAACATTGAAAAAACTAAGATAATGGCATCTTTTCCCATCCATAGTCATGTACAGATGTAAGAGTTGGGCATTAAAGAAAGCTGAGCACTTAAGAATGGATGCTTCTGAACTGTGGTACTGGAGAAGACTCTTGAGAGTCCCTTGGAAAGTAAGGATATTAAACCTGTCAATCCTAAAGGAAATCACTCTGAATATTCATTAGAAGGACTGGTGCTTTAGCTGAAGCTCCAATTTGGAGCTGATTTTTTTTGGAAAAGACGATGCTGGGAAAGATTGAGGACAGAAGGAAAAGGACAACAAAAGATGTGATGGTTTGGATTGCATCATCAACTCAAAGGTCATGAGTCTGAGCAAACTCTGGGAAATAGTGAAGGACAAGGTGGCCTGGCATGCTACAGTCCATGGGGTTACAAAGAGTTGAACTCAACTGAGCAACTGTGCAGCAACATAAGTTTAAGAAAAACAGAGATTCTGAGGACTCGAACAAATAATTTCACAATTTGTATGGAAACAAACAAACAAAAAACCTTGAATAGCCTAAGCAATCTTGAAAAAGAAGAATGGAACTGGAGGAATCAACCTGCCTGATTTCAGGATATCATACAAAGCTACAGTCATCAAGACAGTGTGGTATGGGCACAAAGACAGAAATATAGATTAATGGAACAAAATAGAAACCCCAGAGATAAATCCACACACCTATGGACACTTTATCTTTGACAAAGGAGGCAAGAATATACAATGGAGAAAAGACAATCTCTTTAACAAATGGTGCTGGGAAAACTGGTCAACCACTTATAAAAGAATGAAACTAGAACACTTTCTAACACCATACAGAAAAAGTAAACTCAAAATGGATTAAAGAATTAAATGTAAGACCATAAACTGTAAAACCTGTAGAGGAAAACATAGGCAAAACACTCTCCTATGTAAATCATAGCAGGATCCTCTATGACCCACCTCCCAGAGTAATGGAAATAAAAGAAAAATAATCAAATAGGACCTAATTAAATTTAAAAGCTTTTGCACAATGAAGGAAACTACAAGCAAAGTGAAGAAAACAGCCTTCAGAATGGGATAAAATAATAGCAAATGAAGCAATTGACAAAGAATTAATCTCAAAAATATAGGAGAAACTCCTACAGCTCAATTCCAGAAAAATAAGTGACCCAAACAAAAAATGGGCCAAAGAATGAAACAGACATTTTTCCAAATAAGACATACAGATGGCTAACAGACATATGGAAAGATGCTCAACATTACTCATTATCAGAGAAATGCAAATCAAAACCACACTGAGGTACCATCTCATGCCAGTCACAATGGCTACTATCAAAAAGTCTACAAACAATAAATGCTGGAGAGGATGTGGAGAAAAAGGAACCCTCTTACACTGTTGGTGGGAAGGCAATCTAGTACAGCCACTATGGAGAACAGTGTGGAGATTCCTTAAAAAACTGGAAATAGATCTGCCATACGACCCAGCAATCCCACTGATGGGTATACACACTGAGGAAATTAGAATTGAAAGAGACACGTGTACCCCAATGTTCATCACAGCATTATTTACAATAGCCAGGACATGGAAGCAAACTACATGTCCATCGGCAGATGAATGGATAAGAAAGCTGTGATACATATACACAATGGAATATTACTCAGCTATTAGAGAGAATGCATTTGAATCAGTTCTAATGAAGTGGATGAAACTGAAGCCTATTTTACAGAGCAAAGTAAACCAGAAAGAAAAACACCAATACAGTATATTAAAGCATATATATGGAATTTAGAAATATGGTAACGATGATTCTATATGCGAGACAGCAAGAGACACAGAAGTAAAGGACAGACTTTTGGACTCTGTGGGAGAAGGTGAGGGTGGGATGATTTGAGAGAATAGCATTGAAATGTGTATTATCATATGTGAAATCGATCGCCAAGTCCAGGTTCGATGCATGAGATAGGGCACTCAGGGCTGGTGCACTGGGATGACCCTGAGAGATGGGTTGGGGAGGGAGATGGGAGGGAGGGTCAGGATGGGGAACACATGTACACATATGGCTGATTCATGTGAATGTATGGCGAAAATCACCACAATATTGTAAAGTAATTAACCTACAATTAAAAATGAATAAATTTAAAAAATAAAATAAAATTCCATGTTTCAATTTATGATTTTATTGATTTGCTCCATGCCAAGAAAGAAAAGGGCAGTAACAGTCTCACTTATCACACCTCCTCTCTCTGATTTCTACATAGTAATGTGATGTATTGATTTTGATTATATTTACTGAGATTTAAGGTGATTTCTTTCTGTCATTTTGAATATTTTTAATTCAGAATCTCCCACTATTATTTCTGTATTTAAATAGCTTTAATGAAACCATGATATTTTTAAAAAGTATGCCTTCTATAATTACTGAAATCTTTGATTCATCTTTCAACTTGCTGAAATTAATATTTAAGACATTTTCTTTTTGTGACTGTCACTGTTTGTGTTTTCAAGAAGAGATCATGTGTGTTAAACTCTCTGAAAGACTGCCTTTTTCTTTCCTTCCTGAACTAAATCTCAGTGTATAATATTACTTCTTTTCCTTCAAAATTTGGCAGCATTGTTCCCCTGGCTTCTCATCACAAATGTTTGACAGTCAAGGTGCATGAGGCCAGCCAGTATTGCTTTTTCTGTCTATAATTTGCTTCTCCTCTCTGGATAGTCAAAATATGTTTACATTTATGCTTGAATTTCAAGAATTACTGATCTAAGATATTATTGAATATTCTGTTTAAATTATTCCTAACTATGCATATTTTGATTTAAGAGTCATTTACTTCAGGTTAAGGAACTAATTTTTCATTATTCTTGAGTGTCCTTTGTTATGTTTGTTAAGGATACACTTCAAGGATACACCGTGTCTTCACCTCTCTCAGCAGTAAATCAGATATCGGCTCTCCTTCAGGTATAATCTTGCATTTTGCTTTTGTCCTTTGTCATCCCTGGAAATTTCTCAAGCTTCTTTCCTATGTCTGTAATCTGAACTTTTAAAATGCATTTTCATCTCCTTGCTGCTTTTCTATTATTTCTTAACCCCACAATCTCCCCCTTTTTTCCCCTCTCTATTCTTTTGTAGCTTCTTACTTGGGCAGGCTGTCAATACTTTCCACTTTCTCTCATATAGTGTGTGTTCCTGGGTGTGTTTCTGTGTGTGTGTGTGTGTGTGTGTATGAGTGTAAGAGAGAAATAAATTTATTACTTCCCCAAAGATTGGAGAACTGGCTGGTTTCTCCTGTGAGCTAGAACTTGAAATTTGAGTATTTATTTTCTTAACTAACTTTGTTTATACCTCAAGGACATATCTGGGGACAGACATGAGTTCATATAGAGTGATGTTTATTATGCTCTATAAGGGACCAAGTTCTGGTTTCTATATGTGGTAAAAAATGTTTATCAACACCAGCGGGAGTGAGCCAGCTAAAAAGCCATGAGTGCTTATCGTCGTCATGGCTCCACTCCAGTCTGCTGGGCCCAGTAGGTTTATCATGATTCCTTCATTCATCTCCTCCTCTGCCTTTGGGATGCAATAGTTTCTTAAGATGGGTTCATTTAACCTACTAAGTGGGTATTCACCCTTTCTGCAGACTGAATTGTTTCTCCCACTGAATGTTTAGAGCCAGAGCTTTCATCTCCATTAGAGACACATTCATATTCCCTGTTTTCTACAACATGTCTGTTAAAAACAGGAGAAAAAATACCATATTGTCAGTTAAGTCCCTATTGGAGGATATTCATGAGAAATCTCAAAGTTACTGCTTCTCCCTATTGCAGAAATACTGTTTCTTTCTTTGACCTCAACCTTGGAATTACATGGCATTAGGCTATGCCCTCTATTTGGGGTTGCTATAAGAAAAGTTCTTTACTGATTTTGACAATGTTTTCAGTCAATGTTTTCTTGTTTGTTTGTTTTCTTTCTTTCTTTCTTTCTTTCTTTCTTGTCACTATTACCTACAAGAGTATCCACAATCCCAAACACTACCTGGATTCCCAGATGTGTCATTCGTATCCACACAGAAAGGTCCTTTATGTGTTCATCATTTCAGTCCCAGATGATGACTGTTTCTTGAATACCCCACAGGATAATGTCTTACTGCAGCCATTGCTACCAGCCTTCCCCTGTCAACATAGCCCCCTTTTCCTGGGGACTGCTTTTCTCCTAAGTTCCTTAATATTTCTAAAACCTCAAGCTGGGTAGAAGTAACACTATGCTATAGCCAGTTCTCACATTTGATCTAAATACGAATTGAACTTTGTCTTCAGAAACCCCAAGAAGTGCAGCTTATAGTAAGGGTCTCACACAGTCTTCTTCTTCAGATCAATGTCTTGACTTTTCTTTACAGCCTACTTTCTCCCAGCACTCAGACCAGGTCTGCGGAGCCTACCTCTTAATTCTTTATCTGTTCATGTACTCACAACTTGTGAAGAAGATGAAGAGGGCTGGGAGCAGATGTCACTTCACCAGTTCTCTGGAAAGAGACCTAAATCTCAGTTTAATTCCCTGAAACACCCTGCTAAATATATGTGAACAGTGAAGAAGTTAGGGTGTGCTTCATGTGTATTGTAAAATTAAAATATATAGTTAAATTTTTGTATAAGCCCACAATTATTTACATAGAATGAATTTCTAGAAATAGTTAATAAGGATGCAAAATTCTAAGCTTTTTTTCCTCTGTAAATGTCCTAAGGTATCATATTGATAGGAAGAGTACCTGCATCATCATAGTTTTGCTGTGTGGGTGTATCGTTAGAGAACATTACCCAAAATGATGGCTAACAAATTAGCTTACCTTATTTAGGATTTCTTTGTTTACTACTAGTGAGGATAAATATTGCTATGCATGGTTCTTGGATAGTTGCATTTGTACCTGTCCTCTGTCAATTAATTGATTGGTATGCTTTTCTTACTGATTTATGTTAACATTTTATTATTTATCTTTCTTCTTCTTCACCATCACAACCACCACCACCACCATCCTCTATCTACCTAAATCTATCAACCTTTTGCTGATATTCTTATATATATAAATATATATATATATATATTTATATATATATATATATATATATATATATATAAAAGAATATGCATGCATATGTGCTCAGTTGCTTCAGTCATGTCTGACATTTTGCAATCCTATGCACTGTAGCCCGCCAGGCTCCTCTGTCCATGGGATTCTCCTGACAAGAATATTGGAGTGGGTTGCCATGCCCTTCTCCAAAGGATCTTTCCAACCTGGGGATCAAACCCACATCTGGCTGAATCTCATGCATTGCAGGTGGACTCTTTATCCACTGAGTCACCTGGGAAGCCCATATCCTTATATGTGTGTGTGTGTGTTTTCCTTTATATATCATTTGTGTATTTGGCCATGTGGAGTCTTAGTTACAGCATGTGGGATCCTCATTATATCATGTGGGATCTTTCGTGTGGTGCAGAGACTCTTCAGCTGTGGCATGCAGGCTCCAGAGCTTGTGCACTTCAGTAGTTGAAGCATGCAGAATCTTAGCTCCCAACTAAAGAATCAAGTCCACGTCCCCTGCACTACAAGGTGGATTCTTAACCACTGGATGACCAGGGAAGTCCTTGCTCATGATATTTTTTAGGCAAGGGAAATTACACATTTGGATAACTTTTTAAATATACTCTAGTCCTTGTATTCCCCTTGGCATTATGCCAATTCTAGTGGTCTTGGCATTACTCTGCTAGCATGTGAGATGAGTGCGATTGTGTGGTAGTTTGAACTGAAGAGCCTCTTGATGAAAGTGAAAGAGGAGAGTGAAAAAGTTGGCGTAAAACTCAACATTCAAAAAACTAAGATCATGGCATCTGGTCCTATCATTTCATGGAAAATAGATGGGGAAGCAATGGAAATATGACAGCCGTTATTTTCTTGGTCTCCAAAATCACTGCAGATGATGACTGCAGTCATGAAATTAAAAGATACTTGCTCTTTGGAAGAAAATCTATGACCAAACTAGACAGAATACTAAAAAGCATAGACATTACCTTGCCACCAAAGTTCTGTCTAGTCAAAGCTATGGTTTTTCCAGTAGTCATGTATAGATTTGAGAGTTGGACTACAAAGAAAGCTGAGCACTAATGAATTGATGCTTTTGAACTGTGGTGTTGGAGAAGACTCTTGAGAATCCCTTGGACTACCTGGAGAGCAAACCAGTCCATTCTAAAGGAAATCAACCCTGAATATTCACTGGAAGGACTGATGCCAAAACTGAAACTCCAATACTGTGGCCACCTGATGAAAAGAACTAACTCGTTGAAAAAGACCCAAATGCTGAGAAAGACTGGAGGCAGGAGGAAAAGTGGACAACAGAAGATGAGATGTTTAGATGGCATCACAGACTCAATGAACATGAGTTTGAGCAAGCTCCAGAAGTTGGTGATGGGCAGGGAGGTCTGACGTTCTGCAGTCCATGGGGTTGCAAAGAGTCTCAGACATGACTGAGTAAATGACCTGAACTGAACTGAATGATCTTGGCCTTCCATTTGTCTGCCTTGGTATCCACTCTTAAGTCTATATTATCAGTATGAAACTGATTTTCTGATTCATTCCTAGACATCTACCCTTTTTTCTGTGTTCTGACCAGAATCCCTCATATCCTTAATATCTCTCTCCTAAATGATGGCTTTGTTTTTCTCTCAGTTATTTTTCTCTGGGAAGATAACCTCTCTATTCATGTCCTCTTCTACCTATGTAATTTCATCCAATATTAAATCCCGTCCCACAGTCCATTTCCTCTCCTTATTCTCTGATTTTCTAGACAGACTCTGACATCTAGCATGTACGTAAGCAAGTGGATCAGTTTAATGTATTGTGTTCCCTCCTTATATATATATGAAGTTTATGAAAACAATAAGATTACATTTGTTAAACAACTTCAGGAATCATAGAAATATAGATGTACATGAAAAAAATGCTTATAGACTGATAGTACAGCAATTTTTTGAGTGTGTTAAAACTTTTCTAAGATAAATAGGTCTTATCACCTGCTATGGTCACTTCTGACAGTTTGAACATGCTGGAAAGCTAGAGTCAACCCTTAAAATAAAATTGTCATAGGAGTTACACTGTCTTCTGTCACTTGTAATTACAATGAATTATTCCATATAATAACATTGGAAAATGATAAAAATGTTGTGTGACTCCTGTACCTGGTGCACTGCCTTATCCACATCCATACTGCCTTATAATAAAATGGCAAATGGCTTATTTGCTTTTTGGTTTGTGTAGGTGCTGGCTGAGTTGACACACTCTTGAATTTCATCTATTTTCAATCAAATGCTCTACATAAACCTGGCTTCTCTCAGCTGCCTGAGCCCATTACTAAGTTATATATTCCCTTTTCATTGTTCCATCACAGTGCTATAGATTTGAATGACACAAGTCATCTGTGGTTTTGCTTATGAAAAGCTCTATAGCAACTTAAGATATTGTTTTCAGATTGGACTGCATTGTGCAACTCATATCCTAGTTCCTACTTGACTCCCAACAGAGCTCCTTAGGTAGATAATAATATATTTGAATAGGAAACATCCAATCCAAAATATTTGCACACACAGTAATTGAATGACTGCAAGTAGAAGATAATTTTCTTATTATTAATCCTGAACAGTTTAGCTGTACAGAATACCTGTACATTTCCAATATGTGTTTAGTTTCACTGAATTTTTTTTCTCCCTGACATCTGGTTATTTAATCTTCTGCCAACATTGTGTCTGTGAAGCATATTTTTTTCCAGCTATGCCCACTCAGCTTTTAGACTATTGATGTTTTCATAGAGAACGGTATATGTGTGTCAAATTATGGCTATTGATCTATGTTTGTTTGTTAATGCATACAGTTGTTTAGATAGTGTTATGGCTTGTCCAATTGTGGATATATAAATAAAAGGAGGAAAAGAGAGAAAATGCACTTTTTTTATATGAATTTCATTGTTGAGAGAAGACAGTTTGAATTGAAAATGCATTGGAATCAATGTTTCTTTAGATATGAGTTATCTTTTTCCATTTTTCAGTATCAAATGGAGGTAATAGGATGTAGAACTATAATATAGAGAGGATTCCATTTTTCAACACAAATAAATCTTTTTAAACTATATTGTGTCAAATTTCTTTTGTCTTTAAAAATGACTTTTCTATATACTCCGACATATTTCTTTGTATTAAATGAATACTGTCAAAACAAGATTTAATTTTTTCAGTTCCCACCTATTAAAGATTCTTTGTTAAAAGTTTTCAAATAAAACATCTTGCCTGACTAATTTTACTTCTTGCCATCTTCTAATATTGATTGTCTCTACTAATTCTGTACAGTGTGTAAGATGGAGGTGTACTTTAAATGGCTTTAATAATATTAATAGTAGTCTTCCTTTATTTTCATCCAAACTGAAACATAAACTTATCTCTGTGAAAATGAAGTGTGTGGCAGGCTAGAAGGGAGATGTCAAAGACAGAAAGCATGAATTGTTTGGAAGAATATAACCACGAAGGCCCATATTAAAGATAATTCCTTTTGAAGCATCCAAATATAGATCAGGTTGCAATTAAAACCTACCACCCCATGTCGTGTGCTTCGGACACTTCACAGAGCTTTCACAATCATTGTGTCAAGTAGCATGCCACTGACAAGAAATGGGTATCCAAGCAGGAGAAATATGGCCCTCAGTCTTGGTGGGGAGTCTGTAAGAGGAAAACAAAATGATCTGCTGAATATGATATAGTCGGCTATTGTTAAATCAAAACTAGGCCCAAGGTATTCCACCCTGGGGCTCCTCTGTAAAGATTCATTATTCAGGCATCCAGTATGTCCTAGCAAGGTGAAGGAAAAACTATAGGGTCCTGATCTGCATTTAAATCTGATCCTATCACTTATTAGAGCTTGATATCATGCAAGACACTAATTCTCTCTGAGCTTCAGGCTCCTTGTATGGTAAAGGATTCCTCCTTCTCAAGATCATTTTGAAGATTAAATAAGAAACTATTAGGAGCTTAGATAATATGCTAAGAAAAGAGAGTTAATCAACTAATAAAACATGGGTCTCACCTTTTAGAAGATTGCATTCTTTTGGAACAGGAAGAAAAATAAACTAACACATGTGTCATGAGAGCAAAAGAGAGACACGTGCCAGCATCAGGGCCGAGTAGGGCTGAGGGTGAGAGAGGGCTTCGGGGAGAGGTGGATTTAATCTTGAACCTAACAGGTACTGAGATGCCACTCAGGAAGGAGAGCAGTTGCTCCAGGAAGAGGAAGCAGCAACTGCAAGGAAAGAACCAGAGTGGTTTTCAGGAGCCACAAGTATTCATCATTCCATACTCCAGTATCCTTGCCTGGGAAATCCAGAGAAGTCTGGCAGGCTACAGTCCACAAGGTTGCAAAGAATCTGACATGACTTGGCAACTAAACAAAAGGTAGTCACTGGGTGATGTGAAGCAAAGAGAGGTGAACCATAACTTTTTACAATTATAAATTTTATAAAATCACCTTGATGAGTTTAGATTCATCCTCAAACAGTGCACCAGTAAAGATTTTGAGTAGGAGATTTTTTTTGAAAGATTAATTTGACAGAAAAGAAGAATATATATATAATATTAAAACTGTGATTTGACCTGAGGCATGTCTTACAGGATAAATGTGTGTGTGTTAGTGACTCAGTTATGTCTTACTCTTTGCAACCCCATGGACTGTAGCCTGCCAGGCTCCTCTGCCCATGGGATTTGCTAAGCAAGAATATTGGTATGGATTGCCATTTCCTTCTCCAGGGATTGAATCCTAGTCTCTTGCTTTGCAAGCAGATTCTTTACCATCTGAGCTATATTCCACTATTTTATAATAAAATAGTTTATTAGATATTTTAATAGATATTTTAAAATTAATTGTCTACTTTTTAACAGTCCTCATATCTTCTACCATCTGTTTTCATTTCTTTAGATTAGATGGGCAAATACTTCAGTTTCCTGTTGGAAAAGGGTACATGGGAAATAAATTGCTTGAGGTTTCTCACATTTGAACCTTCATTCCATCTTCAGTTTTGATGTACTGCTTGGCCAGGAGTAAATTCCAATTATACACAGTTTTCTCTCAGACTTTTGAAAGCGTGCCTCTTGCCTTCCTAGTTCTGATGCTGTATTTGCAAAAAATCTCATATTTTCTAACTCCCAGTCCTTTGTATGGGACCAACTGTTACTTGCTGATAGCTTACAGGATCTGTATTCAGAAAATCCATACTCAGTATTCAGAAAATTCATTAAGATATGCCCTGTCTTGAATGTAATGACTCCTTCCAACCTGGGAGCACGTCCCTCAACTCTAGGAAATTTTAATTTATTATCATTTTAATAACTCCTCTTCCCCACCCATATTTTACTTTCTCTTTTCTCTCTTTCTGTATTCCCATTGCGTATTTCACCTTTTGCTTTGAGTGTTTCATTATCTTGCATCTTTCTGTATTTTCTGCCTCTTTATAATTTTAAGTGTCTAAGAGATTTTTTTAACTTTGATTCCAACTCTTCTATTTAATATTCTTGTGTAATACAGGCATTTTCAAACATATTTAGTTGTTTTCTAAATAATTCTGTTTATAACATCTGATTCATGTTTTCATGGATTTTCATATTGTCTCCCACCTACCAAATATAAGGTACAAAAGAACAAGAGCTATTCATCTATATATTGCAAGTACTGAGAACACTGACCAGCACATATGCTTTATGCTTCCATTTAATGAATATTTGTTGAATGAATAAATAAATTATGCTTCCTGGAAGACTCAATTAGAGTTCAGTTGAAGTTTTCTGCTGATTCCTGCTTTGTCTCTATTTTAGTTTGCTTGATGTGTGTTTTCTCTCTTTGTCCTTGTCTTTCATGTAAGACGTTTTACTTAAAACCGAAATAAAACAAGTAAATGGTGAAACTTGGATATTATCTATACCCAAAAGTGAGGCCAAAATCACCTGATCAAAACTATCAATGACATGGTCAGGGCTTGTTGGATGTGGCTATCACCACCATGTGATATGATGGGGAGCTTTCTGTCACACTATCTTTGTCAGTATCTATAAACCTTTACTCTTGGGCTAGAGATCCTCTTTATAATAATATTCCTTTAGGTTTGCATCCTTTTTCTTTTAGAATAATATTCCAGTCTTCTGTTGTGGACTAGAAGCCTGGCTTTCACAATTTGGAAAGTGTGTTAAGGGAAGAGAACTGCAGACATGGGAAATACCCCCACTATATCTGAGATTAAAAATACTTTTTTTTTTTTTCAGGACAGACTGTTACCTTATCCTTCAATTTTTCCTGTTATTTCTGAGTCAAGTGTACCATTATTCATCCTCTATTAAGTGTTAACTTCCTTTATTCTTCTGTTTAGAGGAGGCAGATTCTCCTGAGAGAATGGATTTTGAAAATGGAAACTTGATTTCTAATTACTCACTTTATAAATTCCAAAAATATCTACTCAATTTTCAAACCCAGCCTTAAATCTCCAACCTCAAAAGTATCTGGTGACTCCAGTTATTAACTGGACTTTGCAGAGTGAATCAAATTTCTTTCTATGTCTCTTTCCCCCTATACTAGTAATTGGGCTTCCTTGGTAGCTCAGCTGGCAAAGAGTCTTCCTGTAATCCAGGAGACCCTGGTTTGATTGCTGGGTTGGAAAGATCCCCTGGAGAACAGATAAGCTACCCATCCCAGTATTCATGAGCTTCCCTGGTGGCTCAACTGGTAAAGAATTCACCAGCAATAGGGGAGACCTGGGTTAAATGTCTGGTTTGGGAAGATCCCCGGAGGAGGGCATGACAAACCACTTCAGTATTCTTGCCTGGAGAACGCTCATAGACAGAGGAGCCTTGTGGGTTATAGTCCATAGAGTCACAAAGATTCAGACACGAATAAGTGATTAAGCATTGCCCAACACATAAGGGTAATCAGACTTATTTTTTAAATATATTAAATGTGCTCTTATCTTCCAATCTGTTTATTCAAAAAATCTTGTTGACAGTTCTAGTCTGGTGTTTCATCCTGCCTAATTTTCTTTGGTTTGGTGGATTTATTCCTGAATTGTCACTTTAATGGACTTTAAACAAAGAGAAGAAATAAAGGTTTGTGTTTTAGCTACCACCTTCACAGAGAAACTATTTTAAACAGAAAGAGACTAAGAGTAAAGGGAAGGGAGAGATAAATAGGGAAAGGGAAGGAGAGGGAGAGAGAGACAATCTGAAACACAACAATTGCTTCAAACACTGCTATTGCAAGCAATGAACATACCCATAAATTATTGCTCTGTAGCAGAGTCACTTATTATTGCAGTCTGTGTCAGGTTACTTCTTCAGTACTACAAATGGGGCTCTAGTGAGTCCAAAGAGTGATCACAGCACCCAAAGGGAATCTTTTCCTCTTTGTAAAACTTTACATTCTCTGTGTCCACTTGAAACTTTCTGCAGTTTCTGTTTTGTTGTTGCTATTTTTAACTTGAGAGACTTTCTTTTGTACCTTAAATATATTAAACATCTTTATACTACAAAAATGTACTGTTTATACAATTGTTTAGGTAGTATTGAAACCTACTTCTCACTTCTGTAAAACTTCCCAAATCACTCAAATCATTATTCTACTTCAGTTTATTTTCTGAACTCTAAACCACTAATTCCTCTACTCATGTCTTTGTACATTTAATAAATTATTCAATTCTGCTTACTGTTGTTGCTGTTCAGTTGCTAAATCAAGTCTGACTCTTTGTGACCCCATGGAATGCAGCACACCAAGGTTCCCTGTCCTTCACTATCTCCTGGTATTTGTTCGAATTCATGTCAATCAAGTCAGCAACGCTATTCAACCATCTCATCCTCAGTCACTCCCTTCTCCTCTTGCCCTTAATATTTCCCAGCATCAGAGTCTTTTCCAATGAGTTGGCTCTTTCCATCAGGTGGCCAAAGTATTCAAGTTTCAATTTCAGCATCAGTCCTTCCAATGAATATTCAGGGTTGACTTTCTTTAGGATTGACTGGTTTAATATCCTCAATGTCCAAGGCATTCTCAAGAGTTTTCTCCAACAGTTTTCTCCACAGTTCAAAAGCATTAGTTCTTCGGTCTTCAGCCTTCTTTATGATCCAACTTTCACACCTGTACATTACTACTGTATAAACCATGGTGATGGTGGCTTAGTCACTGAGTCGTGTCAGACTTTGCAATCCCATGGACCATAGCCTGTAAGGCTCTTCAAGTATAGGGACCTGAGTAAGCAAAGTAATGTTTCTGCTCTTTAATAAGTTGTCTAGGTTTGTCATAGTTTTTCTTCCAAGGAACAAATGTCTTTTAATTTCATGACTGCAATCTCGGTCCACAGTGATTTTGGAACTGAAGAAAATAAAATCTGCCATTGTTTCCACATTTTCCCTGTCTGTTTGCCATAAAGAGATGGGACCAGATGCCATGTTTTTCATTTTTTGAATGCTGAGTTTTAAACTCAGCTCAGTTTCCACTCTCCTCTTTCAACTTCATCAAGAGGCTCTTTAGTTTCTCTTCACTTTCTGCTTTAGAGTAGTATCATCTGCATATCTAAGGTTGTTGATATTTCTCTTGGCAATCATGGTTCCAGCTTGGGATTCATCCAGCCTAGAATTTCATATGATGTACTCTTCATAGAAGTTAAATAAGCAGGGTGACAATATACAGTCTTGCTGTACTCTTTCCCCAATTTTAAGCCAGTCCATTGTTCCATGTTTGGTTCTAACTGTTACTCGTTACATGCGTAAGCTTTCTCAGGAGAAAGGTAAGGTGATCTGGTTATTGACATCCCTTTAAGAATTTTCCATAGTTTATTGTGATCCACACAGCCAAAAAACTTTAGTGTAGTCAATGAAGCAGAAGTAGATGTTTCTTTGAATTCTTTTGCTTTTTCTATGATCCAGTAGTGGTTGGCAATTTGGTATCTTGTTCCTCTGCCTTTTCTAAATCCAGGTTGTACAACTAGAAATTCTTGGTTCATATACTGCTAAAAGGTAGCTGGAAGGATTTTGAGCATTATTTTGTTAGCATGAGAAATTAGTGCAATTTTATAGTGGTTTGAACATTCTTTGGCATTGCCATTCTTTGGGATTGGAATGAAAACTGACCTTTTCCAGTCCTGTGACCACTGCTGAGTTTTCCAAATTTGCTGGCATATTGAGTGCAGCACTAACAGCACTGTCTTTTAGGATTTAAAATAACTCAACTGGAATCCCATCACTTTACTAGCTTTGCTTGTAGTGATGCTTCCTACGACTCACTTAGCTTCACACTCCAGCATGTCTGGTTCTAGGTGAATGTTCAGTTTAGTTCAGTTGCTCAATCATGTCCAACTCTTTGCAACCCAATGGACTGCAGCATGTCATGCTTCCTTGTCCACCACCAACTTCTAGAGCTTGCTCAAACTCATATCCATTGAGTTGGCATCCAACCATCTCATCCTCTGTCATTCACTTCTCCTCCTGTCTTAAATCTTTCCCAGCATCAGGACTTTTCCATTGAATCAGTTCTTCACATCAGGTGGCCAAAGTGTTGGAGCTTCACCTTCAGTATTAGTCTTCCCAGTGAATATTCAGGACTGATTTCTGTTAGAATTGACTGGTTTGATCTCCTTGTAGTCCAAGGGACTCTCAAGAGTCTTCTCCAACACAACAGTTCAAAAGTATCGATTCTTCGGAGTTCAGCTTTCTTTATGGTCCAACTCTCACATCCATACATGACTACTGGAAAAACCACAGCTTTGACTAGATGGACCTTTGTTGGCAAAGTAATGTCTCTGCCTTTTATTATGATGTCTAAGTTGGTCATAGCTTTTCTTCTAAAGAGCAAATGTCTTAATTTCATGGTTGTAGTCACCATCTGCAGTGATTTTGGAGCCCCCCAAAATAAAGTCTGCCACTGTTTCCATTGTTTTCCCATTCCTTTGCCTTAGTCACTATGCCACTTGATGAGTGACTATATCATTACTGTTATCCATGTCATTAATTTTTTGTATAGTTTTTCTTTGTATTTTTGCCACATCTTCTTTTTAAAATTTTTTTGTGTCTCCTACTTTCCTAAAAAAATTATTTTTAAATGAAATAAATATGAATATTTTAATGATTTAATGTACAATTCACAAAGAAGATAAGCATTGTAAACCATTAGACGCCTAACAATCAAGAAACAAAGATACTAAGGTGAAAATCAGAAGAAACATAAAGGAAAATAAATATATAATCATAGTGAGATATATTAACATTTCTCTGAGAATATTTTATCAAGTGCAGAGAAAGTAACAATAGGAGCATCTTGAATGATGTCTTCTGCTTCTGGTAGGTCTTTGCCATTTCTGTCCTTTAATGTTCCCATTTTTGCATAAAATGTTCCCATGATATCTCTGATTCTTTTTTATTTCAGGGAGACTTAATTCTGCTTTTTACATGTATTAAACTGATGAACTTTGAGTGATGAAAAGAGACTGAAATCATACAGACCTAGATTTTAATTAAACAAACCCCATTAACCACAGTACCTTGAAGCTGTTACCTAATCTTCCTGTTCATAAGTTGTACAATCCTTAAAATGGGAGTGAAATAGCAACTATTTCATAAAGTAATCATAATCCATAAAGTTTGATAAGTTGAAATGGTAATCTGATGTTTAAGACTCAATTTGCAAAGATAGATAGATAGACAAACTATCAAAAGGCAAAACATGTATCTTTTGATAAACTTTGAGGTTTAATCATTTTTTTAAAGAAATTATGTTATTGATAAAGCTGAGAAATATCTAAGGAGAAAGACAAGATAATCAGCAGAGAAATAGAATGAATAGGAAGTCTGAATTTGTTAGACTGGTTGGGGAAGAATCATTTAACAAGTATCCATACTGACTCCTGTCACTGTTTCATTTTCTTTTTTTCTTTTTCCTGGTTCAGTACAAATATCTCCTAATCTAAATCTGGTTGCTATTCCTAATCATATCCAGTCCTAAGAGAGCTGCAATAAAAAACATCAATAACAATTCTGTTAGTCTCTACCCAGTGCCTTAATATGCCATGTACTCTTAGAAGCATGGACAAAAAAGCACAAATATAACTATTTAAGTATAGCATCATGTGGCCTCCAGGGCTTAACTACAGTACATCACCTACATATGAACGTGTTCCATTTCAAGACTGTGTTTGTAAGTCCAACTTGTTTGTAAATCCAACAAAGCTAGCCTAGGTACCTGACTAACACAATCAGCACAATCAGCTTTTAGTACTGCACTGTTATCAGTTTATAATACATTTCATATAAATAATACATAAAAAATAAATAAAATAGTTTTAATCTTACAGTAGTACCTTGAAAGGTATGGTTCAGTACCAGCTACATCACCACTAATTTTCATGTTTGCTTCTGAATATCCAGGGTTTGAAACAAAGATACTGTACTGTTCTATAGAGTTCTGTACAGAAAAGTACATAAAAGCATAGTGACTTGTAGAGGATATACATAAATGACATTGTTCATCAAATATGTAAACTAACTTACACAATTGGAAATGCAAATGCTCATGCACCACTTTGAAAGTTCCTAACTTGAAGGTTCACATGCAGAAGACTTCCTGTACTTGAACTAATGCATCACTTTAGGGGTTCAGAGGAGGAAGGAAAATGCAGACTGGGAGGGATGGTGAAGCTGCAGGTAGGGAGTGGCCTTAAGTCAAGGCCAGAAATACGTCCAGGTTTTGCTAGACTAAGAAAGAGTGGGAAGCATTTGAGAACACTTTAAGAGAAGACTCAGAGAGGGGTATAAACTTGGAAATTCAAGAGACTGACAAGTTGTTTATGTTGGAGGAAACTACCAGTCATGCCAAACATGTGAAGTGGGCCTAAGAATGTCTAAATGATTTGAGGATGTAAAAGGAGTTCAGAGAGTGAAGTGTCTTGTTCAGGATCACAGAGCCAATTACTAGCAAAGTTGTAAACCCATCCTTAAGTCCAAGCCTCTAATTCTTTATGCTATGGATGATCTCAAGGTTTCCACAGGATTTGGGTCAGCACTTCAAGGATAAGCAGGGATATATAGAAGCCCCAAAACTTAACTCAATAGGAATAGGAAATTCAGAAACCCAGGCATGGTCAACATTGGTAGCTATGACCTTGTCCTGATATAAAGGCCAGAGTCATTTCTGCAGACAGAAGGTGGGTCTGCTTCAGATCAGGGACTTTCCATTCACTCAGCTTCTGCGTCAGCTCCCCATGCAATATACAAGGAAGGTGCACATGGAAACCCACATGCTGGTTCTGACACTCCTCATGGCATTACACTGGCCATCTCTCAGGTGCACAAGAGATCTTCAGGATGTTTTTCTACTCACTGTCATCTACACCTTGTTCTGCTCATGATAAGGTAAAATAACCTAGTACCTTTGCCTCCTATTTACCCCTGATTCTGCATTCCATTTCTTAGTTATAGTCTGAGTAAAGATAAAGACTAGCAGAGTGAACATCTCCATATAGTAGGTAGAGACTTGATATCAGGTCTGCACTCCATTTCCAATTGCTCACAAATCCCTGACCACATTCTCTTTCGGTTTTCCTGAAACGAGTGACTGTCTTCCCAGTTCCCGTGTAAGGTCCTTGTGAGTAGGGGTTGTGGTTTATGCCCGATCCCCACCCCAGGAAAACACAGATTGCCCAGCCTGGAATTTGGGACACGTAGGTCTAATAAGTATTAGATTGATGGGTATATCCATTGAAAGCAAAATGGATATTACTGGCCAACTAATTATGCTGATGGATGAAGAGAAAGAAAATGAAATTCATCAATATACTCATGACCACAGCCTTCTCTCCAGCAATCTCCCCAATTTTGTGCACCCCCACTTCCTCCGGAGTGTCCTTTTTGGTTGTCCAGGAGAAACTTCACACCTTTTCCCCTGTGTCTTGACTCTTGCCCTCTTCCTTCCACTGGTAGCTCCTGTGTTTCCTCAGGGTTTCAATTCTTAAAAGAGAGCATGTAAACACTCTCCTGCAGCCTGCTGCCTGCTGCCTGCCAGCGCCGAAGGCCTCGTCAGTGATGAGCCAGCAGCAGCAGCGCTGTGCTGGGCTGTGTTTTTGTAAGTACAAGACAGAAAATCCATGTAATTACCTCTGAAGCCCAAGAAGCTCTGCTGCCTGACAGAACAGCATGTGTAGGAAGCACTTTGTCAGGCCTCCGCTGACTAATTCCCCGCTCAACCAAGGGTTGTGTATGCAAGCGTGTCTGTGCGTGTATAGGTGTGAGTGAGCTTGGGCACACCTGTGTCTGTAAAACCCTCCAGCAGGCTCACCAATATTCAGCTCCAAGACTCCAGTCCATTCCTGACTTACTAATAATCTCCTTTCTGCTTTACCCAATTCACAGGAAATCCAGTGTTTGGAAGTTCCTCACGAAAGCCTTACAATGGGACAGGACACAGTTTTCCCTTGCCCTGGCATGGCAGCCATGCCAGAGAACACACTGCTGCTGCTCAGAAGCAGAAGAAAACACAGTCCCTGCAGCCCATCAGTTACAATGTAGTTCAAGGCCAAGGCATCCTTCCACTCGGGGAAACCAAACCTTTCTGAAGCAGAGTCCTCCCACCAGCCCAAGAATGCAGGACCTGGACCATTAGCACTTGTGTGTTGACCTGGCGGTCCGGTTGCAAATTAACCAGATTCCAGAGGAAATCGAGGCCTAAGGAAACAGACCTACACAGCCAGGGAAAACAGGTGTGTGTGGTTCCTCCTCCATCCTACATTACTACAATCATGGACCTTTGGGCCATTTTTGTAGGAAGACCTGGGCTTTATAGTAAATGAACTTCCTGACTTTGCATCACTGATTGGTAACGGTGAACAATGAGCAAACATGGAGGACAAAACGGTTCAAAAACTCTCTCTGGCGCTGACTATGATTGGTGACTTTCTCCATGACAGTGCAACACTCTTACAAAAGAGAATTTAATTGCCTCCATCCCCACCTCCACTGGTGTATTCCACATGTAACAGTGCCTGGCACTTAGTAAGGGCACAGTAAATATTTGTCACATGAATGAATGGACCACCAAACTATCTGAGTCTTTGTTTCTTCTGAGGGAGTTCAGGATATGTTACCTCAGGCATATTGAAGCTGAAAAAGTCTGAGAAAACAGCAGATGCCAGAAGGCCACTCTGACTTTGTCCCTGTTCTTGTCTTCCCTACCCTATTGCTGTTCTTCCTTGGAGCAGGTTCTAGAACCCTCCTGAGAGCGGTGTCTTCCCTAAACCGAGAAGAAAGAGCACTCATCTCTGGAAACAAAAGGACAGCAAGGAGAATTCAAACAGGCCCTTCTAAGTTTCCCCCAGTTTATTACAATCACCTCATATTCCTTAACCCGTCATGTGCCTCCATGACTGCCAACTCCTCATAAAATATTCAGATCTAACTGTTTATTTGGGTCATCATTTCCTTATAAAGTCTGTTCTCTTATGTAAAGTTTACATTAAATATAATTGCATATTTTCTCCTGTAAATTTGTTGCTGTCAGTTTCATTTTCAGATTCAGCCAGGGACCCTAAGAGAGTTCAAGCAACTTTTTCCTCCTGTTCACTCACACGTAAAAAAGAGTTCAATAATATTCCCTTTACAAGGTTGTTGTGTAGTTAAATGGATTAAAGCAAACTTGAAGGTTTATTAATAGGCACTACCCTCTTTTTCCATCTTCTAAAACAAAAGGTCTGAGGGAAATTTTTTTTTTTTTTTTCGCATTCAATAGTACCCCTGAAAATAGTTCTTCTTAGATTTTTGGCATGTATGGGTAGAAAAAGAAATAGCCATAAGGTTAAGCTTACACTATAGTGCAGAAACTTGCTTCTCACCGAAGCCTGACACATCAGTTCCAAAATCTGTAAGAATCCCAGTGGGGCTCCTGGAGATAGGAACACAGAGCAGGGGGTTGCTAGCATCTCACTCGCAAGCAAGTTAGCTCTTCTGGATCCCTTGGTTTGTCAGCTCCTCTCTTCCCAAGCTACACCCTTTCCAGCTGATTCGGAGAAAATAATTTGATGAACACTTACAATAAGGGGCCAGAGGCTGGGATGGAACCTTTTACATAAATATTTAAAATTTTATGAGGCTGGAACTAATTGAACCAATGGATCGGTGTCAATGACATTTACGATATCAAAGGAATTGAGGATTTTACACCATAAATCTTTGACTGCTTGAGAAGTCATAAGAAAAAGGAAATGGCCTACCATCCTACTACACATTGGCCACCCTCCGTTGCGGGGAGCCGGGATGTTTTCCATCCTCCAATCGGCCCTAAGAGAGGACCTGAAAACCTCTCTTTGTCCCGCCACCCTGATGCCTTTTCATTGACTAAGATCAAGCCCGTGATGGGAAAAACAGCCTGATGACCTTTTTCCCATTTACTCTGTTTTCTTGGACACCTGAGGCATGCGGGTCTGTTTTTCCCCTGCTTAATAATGTGCTGACCATATCAAAGGCATTCTTAAAGTTTATCGTTAACTGCTCCCTCAAGCTTGCTAGTAACTAGAAAAATGTATATATACTGGTAATCAGCTATAATAAAGTGGCAGTAGTGAGAAGCTCTTTGGAGTTTCCCTCTGCTCCTCTCAACGCCATCTTTTGAGTGTCTTCATTTTTCTCAGGTGCTTGGTCGTTGCGTTCTCGACCGTGCGATTTTGCCGGCTGGTTCCGGCACTCCGTGTCTGCACTGCACCACAGGCTGTAGGTGAATGGTGGGTGTTGTTGCCTCTCATGAAGCTGATCCTGCCCAGATGTTATGGTTTTCGAGTGAGAACATTCATTGTCTTCAAGCTACCTCCTTGATCCTCTTCACTGTTTTATAAACTTTGTGCTTTAAAGTTGCAAACAAAGTTATATGTACACAAAATCACTGGAAGTAGAATTGGCGGCCTCTCTAATCAGCTGAACCAGGCCTCAACAATTCCCCATGTTATGCCTGTTAATGTTTTGTCAGCTGAGTTTATATGACTTAAGCAAAAAGACAGAGCCACATGAGCAGTGTGGCTGGAATTATGAGAGCCAATAATGATAATGATGAATAATTCATAAATGATAAATCCGTGTTGTTCCTTCATGGAGCTTTCTCTAAAGGACTTAAGCTAAGAGACTTGAGCAACAGAGCACAGTTCCTAAGTGTGCAAGGGTTAATGAAGGCAGAGGGAGACTGACAGGGCACCTCCCCACTGCTGGCCCAGGATTTAATGATGTGAAAAGGGGCTTGGTTCATCCCTCCTAACTCTGACACTCAGCTGATCATCTTCACTAGTAAACCCAGTCATTCTGACTTGCTTGTGCTATTGCAAATGCTACCAACTATCCAGTTTGAAAGCTTAAACAAAGCTTCCATTTCTTCATGGCAAATATTTTGGAACAATTTTCTAAATTTCAGATAAAAATAAAACTCAAATAAAAATAAAAAGGACCAAAACTGGGTGGACAAAAATTTCCAGTTTTTTTTTCATAATAACCTCTAGAAAATTAATTTCCAGTATCCTTGTTTTGATTAGAAGAATTGCTCCATGTGTTTATTCTCTTCTTATCCCTTTCTGATAGGTATCAGTTTAGCCTTATTCCACAAAATTATTTCGCCTTGCTCTTATTTTTATGAGTTTGCTTGAAATTTCTACTTTTTAAAAATAAAGTGTGAGATAAAAATTAAACTTACAGCTGAAAATGTTAATTATTTTGTTGAAACTGTAAGTATCAGCTTGGGATTTCATAGGGAGGAGTGAGGCAAGGAAAATCTGAAGACTATATAAAGTGTTCATGAAATATCTCCAAAGAAAAGGAAAAAAATCAGTGTCCACATCAACAAAAATTATTTGCTCATATATTAAAAGTTAAAGACTGCCCAGAGGCACACTGACATATTTTGCAGGGAAGCAAACCAGCATATCCACTATATGTATTTTAAAGGAATGTAAAACTGAGTTGATGATTTTGGGATTAAAAAGCCAAACAAACCAAAGGAGTTATATAATCATAAGAGTGGCAATATGAGACACATCTGGGGAAATAGATAATTAACTGTTAAATGAAAAGCAGTGACAGAGCTATAAGTTTAGAGGCCTGGGGAGATCTCAGGAAACTCAAGCCAGATGCCATCTCTTAACAAATCCTAGATATCTGACTTGCTGCAAATATCATGAAAACGTGCAGCAGCAAAAAAGACAAATTCTCTTAAAGTTAGGCAGCATATGCAATTTGGAAATCATTTGATGTGACTTGTTAATCTTCAAAAATTATGGAAAAGTGGATGTGAAAAATGACCAGTAATACTAGCTCACTGGTCAAGGTTTCTGCAGGCACTTCAGTCTGGAGTGGAAACATAGCAGTGAACACCCAAGTTCAGAATGTGAGGACCTGCCTCTGCGTGATGCTTGCAAGGTGTGTGGTTTTCATCAATTAACACTAGTTTGTTTCCTTTTCTGAAGGGCCAAAATAATATTGACTCCTGTAAATGCTAACAAAAGTCCATGAAAGGACTAGAGTAGATATTGTGATTCAATGGACAGGAATTTGAGCAAACTCTGGGAGGTGATAAAGGACAGGGAAGCCTGGCATCCTGAAGTTCATGGGGTCACAGAGTTGGGCATGACCGAGCAATTAAACAACAACAAGTAAAAGGCAACATTCAGGTATTATTTTTAACGGCTTGTTTAGTTATAATTTACATAAAATCAACTGTATATATTTTATAAGTACAACTTGATACATTTTGCATATACATCCAGGAATCCATCAATCCCAACAATGTAGTGGACATGTTTATCACATCACAAGGTGTCCTTGTACCCCTTTGTAATTTCTCCTTCTTATCTTTACTCCACACACCTCCCCAGGCAATGACTATGCGTCCTGTTACTATGGATTAGTTTGTATTTTCCACAGCTTTCTGTAAATGGAAGCTCACACAACATGTACTTTTTTTTTTTGTCTAACTTATTTTACTTGGGGTAATTACTTTAAGATTCTTCCAGTTTATTGTGCATTCATTCATTTTTAGTTCACTTATTTTTATTGTTCAGTAGTATTCTATGTGGTCTTCCAGGGTGGCACTAGTGGTAAAGAATCCACTTGCCAATCCAGGAAACACAGGAGACATGGGTTCGAGCCCTGGGTCGGGAAGAACTCCTGGAGAAGGAAATGGGAACCCACTCCAGTTTTCTTGTCTGGGAAATCCCATGGACAGAGAAGCCCAGTGGGCTACAGTCTGTGTGAAAGAGTCAGACATGACTTAGTGACTAAAAAACAACAACATTCTATGTATTAATACCCCACAATCTGTTTATCCATTCACTTTTTAAAGGTCATTTGGGCAATTTCCAAGTTTTAGAGATTATAAAGGAAAATGTTCTGAGTGCCAGTGTACAGATATTTGTGTGCAAGTTAGCACATAAGCTTTATTTTCTCTTAGGTAAATACTTAGGAGTGGAATGGCAGGGTCATGTAATAGATATATGTGAAGTTTTTAAGAAGCTTCTAACCTGCTTTCTAAAAATGTTATGCCATTTATATTCATAAAAGACATTTTTTTAAAGAGGTTTAAACAAAAGGAAAATTATGATTAATTTAAACTTATTTCAGGGGCCCTTTTTTGTGTAGATATGTACTTTCTTGTAGTATTCTTTTCTTTCTTCTTAAAGGACTTCCTTTTACATGTTGTATAATATGGGTCTAGTACTGATGAATTGTTTAACTGTTTGCAATCTTAAAAATTGTTTACTTCATCTTCAGTTTTGGAAAAAGTTTTTCACTCGGTATAGAGCTCAAGGTTGATTTTTTTTTCCTTTAAATGATCTAATGTTTTTTTCTCCAAGGTTTCTTCCACTGTATTTGCTTTGATGAGATATCTGCCACTCTTATATTTGTTTTTTTATATGTACCATGTCTTCTTCTTCCAGCTAAAGATTTCATCTTCATTCCTGATTTTGAACAGTTAGCTTATAATGTGTTTTGGTGTCATTTTCTTCATGTTTCTTTTAACTGCAATTTCTGATTCTGTGGGTTTATACTTTTTGTCAACTCCAGAAAATATCTACCATCTTTTTTGGAAATCTGCTTTCCTATTCCCTCTATTTTTCCTCTTCTTTGAGGACTTCCGCTAGACCTGTAACAGTTCACTTCAGTTCAGTTCAGTCACTCAGTCATGTCTGACCCATTGCAACCCCATGGACTGCAGCACACCAGGCTTCCCTGTGCATCACCAACACCCAGAGCCTATTCAAACTCATGTCCATTGAGTTGGTGATGTCATCCAACCATCTCATCCTCTGTCATGCCCTTCTCCTGTCTTCAATCTTTCCCAGAATCAGAGTCTTCTCAAATGAGTCACTTCTTTGCATCAGGTGGCCAAAGTATTGGAGTTTCAGTTTCAGCATCAGTCCTTCCAATGAATATTTAGTACTGATTTCCTCTAGGATAGACTGATTTGATCTCCTTGCTGTCCAAGGGACTCTAAAGAATCTTCTCCAACACAATAGTTCAAAAGCATCAATTCTTCTCAGATTTCTTTATGGTCCAACTTTCATGTCCATACAAGACTACTGGAAAAATCAAGGCTTTGACTAGACAGACCTTTGTTGGCAAAGTAATGTCTCTGCTTTTTAATATGCTGACTAGGTTGATCATAACTTTTCTTCCAAGGAGCAAGCATCTTTTAATTTCATGGCTGCAGTCACCATCTGCAGTGATTTTGGGGCCCAAGAAAATAAAGTGTGTCACTCTTTCCATTGTTTCTTCACCTCTATGCTGTGAAGTGATGGGACCAGACGCCATGATCTTAGTTTTCTGAATGTTGAGTTTTATAACAAAGTGAATTTTTAAAATTATGTTTTATGATTCATTTGAAAATTGTTTTCTTCAGGTTCACTAGTTTTTCCCTCTATAATGTATATTAGGCTATAAAACCCATCCAAGGCGGATTCCATCTCATAAAATGAAGTTTGATTTGACACATTTTGTAATATTATCCATGTCTTTAACTTTTGAATATAAATCACTTAATGTCTGCTAATTATTATCATTTATGCCAATTCTGGGTTGATTTTATTTTTTTATTTTTTTTATTTTTGTTTTCCCTTTTATTGTTTTTGCCATACAATGCCATGATATCACCATGGGTTTACATATGCTCCCCCTCCAGAACCCCCCTCCCTCCTCCCTCCCTCCTCCCTTCCCCCCTCTGGGTTGATTTTAATTGATTGACTTTTCTCATCATGCATCCTATATTCATGCTCCTTTGCATGCCTTGGTATTTTGGGTTGGCTACCAGACATTATGAATTTTATCTTGTTAGGTGCTGGACATAATGTAATTCTATAAATGTACTTTGATATGAAATTAAATTATGTTACTCAAAAATACTTGGAGCCTCTCAGTTCTTGTTCTTGTGGCTGTTTTAGGCGAGTCAAGAGTAGTGTTCAATATTGAGGTGCTATTCCTTACTACAGAGCCATGATCTTTATGGATATTTTCCTCAATATCCAATGAATTAAAAGATTTTCCATTTAACTGGTGTAGACAGACTATTCTCTGTCCTAGATGAGTATTACGGTCTCTGATTTTTTTTTTTTTTTTTTTGGATGCTTGTTTCTCTTGCTTCAGCCAATTTTCCCACATTCATTTGCTTTTCAGTACTCAGCTCGCTACTCAGACCAACAGGATTCTCTCTGCATTGCTATGTCCTTACCAGTACTCTCTTCTATGAATTTTAGATGCATTGGCCTCCCAAGTTCAATTCTCAATTCTCTCTGCATATCTCAGACTTGTTTCTAGGATCAGCTTGTTTCTCTTTCCCTAATGTCGTGGCCTGAGAACTCTCCTAAGTCAGTCAACTAGGATGATTCTCTAACTCACCTCTTTGTTTCCAGTGTTCAGGGATCACTTCATTTTGTTGCCTAGTGTCCAGTGACTTGAACACTGTTGTTGTATATACTTTTTCTGTCTTTTGTAAGGGGATTGTTTCATTTATTAGGTTCAATCTAATCCCTGTTTCTGAAGCTGCACAAAAGGAGTCCCCAAGGTTAAGCATTATTATTAGAAAGTTATTATTGTTTAAAAATATAAAGACTTTTCAGAAATAGTAGTAATAGGTGAGTAGATAGATGGGCCAATACATTAATGGGTACAAATCTATTATTTTTAAAACATGCTAATACTTCTAAGGCAGCCAAGAGACAGTGAACAAGGGGATGAGTAGAGAAAGGTCTTCTAATACTCCTCCAGCCTAAATCCTATCATGTTTTCCATTATTTCTTTTATTCACTGGATCTCATCAAATACTTATTTTGAAGAGGTTTAAGAATAACTGGCTTTTTAAGTATGGTATTAACTTCCTTTAATTATCTGCTTTAACTTGATTTTGCAAGTTGGAGCATATCACAGAGGTCAGCCACCCTGACCACTTGCAGTGTTCCCAGCATATTTTTCTGTTTCAGACTTCTTTGTCTCTGTTCATAATACATCCTTATGGGAGATTTAGTCTGTAGTTCTTTTCTCCTACCTTCTCCCATTCTGTTGAAAGTCTACTCATCTGACCACTCTAAAGCTTCTTGGACCTGCTCTGTCATCAACCTTCTGTAAGCTATATTAAGATGCATCACTGTTTTCTTTATCCTTTTTCTGTATCCCCATACCCATGACTTTCATAGATCTTAAAAAGTGAATTGAAGTTATAGCCTCCTTGTTACACAGTGTCTCTGCCAGATTTATTTTTATATTCTAAATATATCTGGAACATTATCTGATGCATAGTAAATATTCAATAATATTTTTTGAATGAATGATAGCACATATGCATGAGTAAAGAGTAGCAAGTGTGTGAGTTTGTATGCACTGCAATCTGTCACATGCAAAACCATACTCCATCTTCTTCCCATCATGGATTTTATTTCCGCCTGTAACTATGGTCAAAACCTAAAAAGCAATAGTTAGGAGGACCCTAATTTCACAGTCTACTCCATGGTTTCTATTCTTTATTGTTTGTTTTTATGATTTGTTGGTTTATTCTTAGCTCTGGGCTTCAGTGGTACTCTGACTTATTTCCTGCCCTTTGAGTTTTTATTTTCTCCTTCTCTGTTAATGCACAATTCAGGGAAGCATTGATTGATTTTGACAAGTGGTAGAATTGGGTGGGTGGGTCAAGGAGAAAGATTATGCCCTGAGATGGAAGAATGGACGCAATACCACCTTCTAATGTCCCTGCACATTTTTGCCTGAGGGCTTTTTAAATCTCAAACTGCCAGACAGTTGTAAGTGATCTCAATTAATCGAGATTTCTGAAGCTAAAAATCAATTTCTTTTTTTTAAAAATTCACATTAAGGATCAAGATTATTTTATTATTACATAGAATGAATTCAGCAAATAGAAACCTGTTCACTCACCCAGCACAAGGAGGACTTGAAGTAAGAACAAGGAGAAAGTAATGGAGATAAGATTTAACTATGGCAGTGCTATCAGTCAGAAGTAGGTGATACAAGTTTGCTCATGCTTTCCTGCCAGTTTGAGTTGACTATCCTTTCCTCTTTTGTGTAACTAATTTCCACCCATCTTTCAAGGACCCTATCCTCCAAGAAGACTCCTTTTTTTCTTCCTTTGTGCTTGTGCAAACCAACTTAGCACTTTAAACCTGAAATAGCCTGGTTCTAAATTGTAATAACCTATATTGTTTTATCTGGAGAAGAAAATGGCAACCCCCTCCAGTATTCTCACCTGGGAAAAGGCTACAATCCATGGGGTTGCAAAGAGTTGGACATGACTTAATGACTAAATAGAAATATTGTTTTATAGCACCCTGCCGTATACTTTGACCTCTCTTCTTTGGTTGGATTTTGTGTTTTTCTTCAATTGTTTACACAGTGACTGGCAAAAATGGGGCACACACTAAGTTAATTAATGTTTTAGTTAGCAATGTTTAATTAATGATTTATGGCTTGGCTGATTTAACATGGGCATTTGTGGCCTTATTGTTTTAGCATCTCTCACTCTACCCATTCTGCCTGCAGGCATACTTGTAGAAACCAGAGAAGGGAACTTTTAAAACATCTTTCCTTAACTCTGAGAAAATCATCAATAATTATCTAGAGGGAGTACAGGATGGGTACCCTTACTCTCTTCCTAACAAATTTCATATTGAGCCTCTGAGCATGCCACAACCTCTCTCAAAACAGCAAGCAATCAAATTTGCTGTTTGTTAAGCTAGTATAAATGCTTTTATCTTAATATGAACCACTAGGCAATCAAATATAGTTTGAGAAAATATCACACTTAATAACTTCTGGTGCACTTTTTATGTTCCTGAATTTTATTGAGCAATTTATAAGAGAAAGAAAAAAAATCTATCAGAATTGCTGAAGAACAGTTCTATCCACAAGCAAGCTATTTATCCAGAATATTGAAGTAACAACAAAAATATGTAGGAAGCAAAAGGTCAACTAATTGGGGGAATGAAGTGAGTAAGCAATTCATACCAGGAAATAATTACAGTCCAACATTTTGTTGTAAACGAAAATCATCATCATTAATAACAGCAATCTAGTTCTGAGGGAAGCTGCTCATTGAAAATAGAAAAGTTTGTAGCTAACGTTTCCCCTCCTCCAGTCATTCTCATGAGGATTTGCACATGGCCAGCGCTCCATATTTAGAGTCAGGAATATTCATATGAGGCATCTTTATATGGGGAAATGTATCATATTTTTTTTCTGTTCCTGGGAACTGTAGTGAATTTTTCTATAGCTGTATCTATGTTAACCCTTTAAGCAAATAGGCTATAGAAGCAAACTTTTGTTTTTGTGGTCAGCCTAATCTGATGACTGGTGATACTACATGTCAGACTTTTCTGCTCTGATCTAACACTGGGATCCATCCTGCTGGCTCCTTAGCACTGATAGTCATATGCTAATGCTTGCACTCTTGCTCCCATAGCTCACATCATCACAAATTCAGTTGCAAGACACCAAAGTGGGAAACATCATGCATGTCCACAGAGGAAGGTAAGGCGTGAGTACCTTTACAGGATTCACACACATACCTTTTAACACAGGCGTCTAGGGAATGGGGAACCATGCTCTTTATGTCTAAAGATCCTGCTGCTGTCTACTTTTCCTGCAGGCAAGGGCTATGACACACCTGCACCACCTCGCCGGGCCATGTGCACTGGCTACGACCCCATCCACATGCCTGCTGCCCTCCTCAGGGACACAGCACACAGTATGCCCACAGGATTCACCCAGCACTTAGCCACAAAGACCAGCAAACGTGTGTCTGTCAGCTATAACCTTCCCAATACCAACAACAGCTTGGGGTTACTGGTGGAAAACAGAATCAAGGAGGAAATGGCAGCTTTTCCAGGGAAGTTCTAGCCAAGGCCACAGAGAGGACCTGAGACTCTTGGACAGCAGACTTTTGAATAAATGAATTGGACCTGGCTGATTATCAGCAGGTTGAAAAAATAAAAAGAGCGATGAAGTAGCCATTCCACAGTAAGATGAGATTTTTAAAAATTTCTTCCATGATGGGCTTCCCTAGTGGTTCAAACTTTCCTGGTGGCTCTGACTGTAAAGAATCTGTCTGGAAGGCATGAGATGTGAGTCTGATCACAATTTTGGGGGGAAGACAGACTACCAAATCGTTCAGTTGGGAAGATCCCCTGGAGAAGGGAATGGCAACCCCACTCCAGTATTCTTGCCTGGAGAACTCCGTGGAGAGAATAGCTGTGTGGGCCACAATCCATGGGGTTACAAAGAGTGGAACATGACTGGGCAGACTAACAATTTCAACTTCACCTTCTATGATGAAGAGTATGTATATATCCATCTGGGTTGTCAAGCCTCCTTACCTTTGGGAGGTGATTATGGGGGCTTTCCTACCAAGAACCAGAATTACAAAATAGGGTGTGGACCTCAAGCTGACATACTTCATGGAGTATAATTGGGATATCTTTTCCTCAAGCCAGGGAGAACTAGTACTTCTGATGTCAGTGTATTAACTGAAAGGCTGTTTTAAGGGTCACATTAGTTGCTGCCATATTCGGTTCCTATAAAGTACACAAGGACGTTGATGTCGTCGATTCACCATTCCAAGGGTAAGACAGGCTACCAAATCATCCCTGGTTCATTTCACTTCAGTCACTCAGTCATGTCTGACGCTTTGCGACCCTATGGACTACAGCACACCAGACTTCATCACCCTCAGGTTGATGATGCCATCTAACCATCTCATCCTCTCCTATTCATTTCTCCTCCTGCCTTCAATCTTTCCCAGCATCAGGGTCTTTTCCAGTGAGTCAGTTCTTCACATCAGGTGGGCAAAGTACTAAAGTTTCAGCTTCAGCATCAGTCCTTCCAATGAATATTCAGGACTGATTTCCTTTAGGATTGACTGGTTTGATCTCCTTGCAGTCCAAGGGACTCTAAAGAGTCTTCTTCAACACCACAGTTCAAAAGCATCAATTCTTTGGCATTCAACTTTCTTTATGGTCTAATTCCCACATCCATACATGACTACTGGAAAAACCATAGCTTTGACTAGAGGGACCTTTGTCAGCTAAGTAATAATGCCTCTGCTTTTTAAGATGCTGTCTAGGCTGTCCATAGCTTTTCTTCCAAGGAGCAAGCATCTTTTAATTTTATGACTGCAGTCACAGCAGTGATTTTGGAGCCACCAAAAATAAAGTCTGTCACTGTTTCCATTGTCTCTTCATCTATTTGCCATGAAGTGATTGGACCAGATGCCATTATCTTAGTTTTCTGAATGCTGAATTAAACTCCTTCTAGACTTGCCAATAAGCTGGGTTGCAGTTTGATAAGGGGTGATTAAGGAGCATGTTCTCTGTTCCTTATGCACAGTGTGCTGTTGGATCCAGAAGTTGGTGGCTGGGGATCTGAATGGCTAGTTGGTGGAACTGGGGAATGAACCTCTCACCTCTAAATTGTCAGAAGCTGCTTCTCCCCAACCCCCTTGGGGAGGCAATCAGACTGGAAACAAACGAATGAGGAGCCTCCTCTGTGTCCAGGTGTTGGAGAAAAGGGGAGAGACAAGAATGCCAACCTTAAATTCCGATTTTATTCTCCTTTTATTAAGTAACGCTTCTTGCTCAATTTTTTTTTCTTTAAATCACATTTGATTCCGCATAGTATTCCCTTGTTTTCTAATTTATGGTTAGTGTTACATGAAGGCAGAAGATGTAACTGTCATATGATGTGACTTCATAGTACTATGCAACCTCTCTTCCATGTGCTGTGTCCAATCCAGGAACTTGTTTTCTCCCTCAGAAAGTTTTGAGATTCATTACACTCCAAGAAAAGACATAACAACAAACAAAATCAAACAAAACTGGGAAGACTCATGAGAAATTAAGAACACCAAATTTGATTAAATAAATGCAAGATTGGCCTATAGCTACAGTTAACCACAAATGGAATGGTTAATTGTCTAATACAGAATTTTAAACTCAGATTTAGTGGAGCCCTAGGGCTTCCCTGGAGGCTCAGACCGTGAAGAATCTGCCTGCCTTGTGGCAGACCCAGGTTCAATAACAGGGTCAGGAAGATCTCCTGGAGAAGAGAATGGCTACCCACTCCAGTATTCTTGCCTGGAGAATTCCTTGGACAGAAGAGCCTGGTTGGCTACAGTCCATAGGATTGCAAAGGGTCATACATGACTGAGGGGCTAATGCACACACACTGGCTTCCCCACTGACTCGGTGGTAAAGAATCCACCAGCAATGCAGGAATTACAGGAGATGTGGGTTCCACCCTTGGGTCAAGAAGATCCTCTGGAGGAGGAAATGGCAACCCATTCCAGGATTTTTGCCTGGAAAATTCCATGGACAGAAGAGCCTGGTGGGCTGCAGTCCATAGGGTCATAAAGAATCAGATACTTCTGAGCAACGAAGCATGCACAGAATCTTTTATATAAATGATATATTTTGTAAACATGAACATACACACAGATTCTATATTTCATAAAACAGAAATGAATTGGCATATAATGACCAGCTTGAGTCTAGTTTGTGTCAAATAGAGACAAGGATTCTGTCATAAATAAGATGACTGAGAGTGTCCTTTTCTCACAGTTGGCCTTTTGTTTGGACTTATAGTCATTTCTGTGGGGTGAATAGAAAAGCAATAGGGACCCTAATTTGAATTCTTTTATGTAAGGCTTTTCTGTTCATCCCTTTGGAAGCACCTATTCAAAAACAAATGTGTGCCCTAAGTAGAGTCTTTCAATCTCATTTTCTCTGCTCTACCTACTACAGTTTTGCTCTAGCAATGAAAAACCACCTGTTCTCCTAGATCGCGGTATTTTCCCTCTTGCTTCTCTATACCAGGCATTCCCTTGTTTGGGAATACTTTTCTCAGCTTGTTCATCTAGCAAAATTCTATTCCAGGAGTCGGTTCAAGTGTCACTTCTAGGAATCTTTTCCTGATTTCCCACCTAAAGATCTACTTCCCCCTGGCTGCCACTACAGCCCTCATACCTGGTACCATATTATAGCCTGATGCCCTGTGCCACATCCATGTCTCTACTGCACAGCTGTTTCTCCAAGGAAGAAGCTCTGGATTGAGTCATGTTGCTGCTACAGTGACCGTTCCCATAGCATCTTGCTCAAAGTAGATGGGCAAATTATGATCGTAGAGAAGAGGAAACAAATAAAGGCAAAGGAAGGAGAGCAAGAAGGAAAATTTTAAAAAGAGAAGGAGAGTGGGGTGAAGGAGGAGAATAAGAGAAGGAAGGAAGATGGAATCTTGCACAGAAAAATTCATTTAGTTGCAGCCATTGTTCATGAATGCAGGAGTCATGCGAATGAACATTTCCAAAATACACCAGAGAAACCCTAAATATAGCACATTGTCTGAAAGAATGGCCCTGAATAAGTAAGGATAGCCTGATTGGGAGTGGTCATTTGATGGATTTATAAATGTCAAAAATAGGGGACATTGGAAAGTGAGGTTATAGTAGTGGATGACTCTCCTCCTCCACAGAGGTATGAGGATCTCCCAAAGATGTGCAGTGTGATCCTCTATCCCTGTATCCCCTGCTTTCTCTAAATTCTACCTCTAACCTAAAGTGGAATGAGAATCATCAAATTCAGAAACAGCATGAGAGGTGGGAGAAAGGAGAGAACTATCACAATTGGTGAATGGCCCTTTGTTTTGATAGACACAACGACAAACACCAAGGATTTTAAGAATGTAATTCCTGGTTGAAAATTAAACTTTTTTTTTTTTTTTCAGATTTAGGGTGTTGGATGGATGTACCTGCAGGAAACCTGGGCTATTAATAGAATTACAAACATCAGAGGCAACCTATGCGCATGTAAGCATAGAACGTTGTCAGAAGCCTAGAGAGAAGGACCTAACCCGAAGCATAGAAATACACCGCTGTATGAGAGTCTCTTTTGCTGTCCAGTCACTCAGTCATGTCTGACTGTGATCCTATGGACTGCATATAGCATGTCAGACTTTGCTGTCTTTCACCATCTCCCAGAACTTGCTCAAACTCATATCCATTGAATTGGTGATGCCTTTATGTAGAATTACGGCAAAGTTATATTCATCTGATTTTCTTTGTTATTACACTGAGAGTACAAAAGGCAGAGAACTGAGTGGGGAGGAACAGGTTACCCAAGATTCATCTCATGTGAAATTATTGTATGTCACATACTTCCCTAAATCCAAAAACTGATGTCAGGGCCCTGTATTCCAGACTTGAAAAAGATATACTCCTGAAGAAGGAATTCAGTGAGAAACCAGAGGCTCAAGACTGAGCACCACAAACTCAGCAATGCTTCTGATGATTCACTAGTCTGAAGAACTGGAATGAGACCACAATTACAGCCCAGTAAAAGCTGGAAAGAGTTTCAGCCCCAAAGCCCTTCTTTGTGCAGTTAAGGAATTTGAGGTCAAGAGAAGAAATGGGGAATGGCTTGCCCTGGCCATACCTGATTAGTGACCCTTGAAACTAGATTTCTTGTCTTTGACTTCTAGTCCATTGCTCTTTGCTTTAATCATGATTGTTTCCTTAAAAGTACTTGTGATCTTTGCTTGAACTTCGGGTGATGAAAATAAAGGTTCTGACAATTTTATTATTGTTTTCCTCATTTAAAAGTTAAGGGAAAAAAACAAACATATACTTCATGAAATTACAGTTTGGCTTGTTTTCAAGCAAGTTTTAGTTCATGGCCCATAGGAAGGAGAAAACAATATAAGAGAAAAGTCCCATAATTTCACCTAACTAAGAGAAGTTTCCATTTGTCTTTCTTATTTTTTTCTTGTTTCTTGGTCATGTTTCCTGGTTTGGAAGATTTCTTGCCTTTCTAGTATGTGTGTGCATGCTAAGTCACTTCAGTCGTGTCCAACTCTATGCAACCCCTTGGACTTTAGTCTGTCAGGCTCCTCTGCCCATGGGGATTCTCCAGGTAAGAAGGGCATTGAAGCATGTTGATTGTCATGTGTCTGGTCAATCGCCAGCCCAGGGTTGATGCTCGGGGCTGGTGCAGCGGGATTTCCTGGGGGGGAGGGAGG
>ML662445.1:16601182-16712024 GCA_007570785.1 Antilocapra americana
GGGGGGTTCAGGAGGGGAAGCATGTGTGGACCCATGGTGATATCATGACAGTGTATGGCAAGAGCAATAAAAAAAAAAAAATAAAGTACAGCTCCCCCCCCAAAAAAAAAAAAAATAAAAAATAAAGTATTACATAGCTTAAAAAAAAAAAAAAAAAAGAATAATGGAGTGGGTTGCCATGCCCTCTTCCAGGGGATCTTCCTGACCCAGGGATCAAATCCACACCTCTTATGTCTCCTGCCTTGGCAGGTGGGTTTTTCCCACTAGTGCCACCTGGGAAGCCCCTTTCTAGCACAGAACCTGGCTAGTGATGTAAGTTAATCATTTAAAGAATTTATTTTCTTTTCCTTAAGAAGGATGAACAGGTAGAGGCAAGAGGAGGGAGACTATAAGTATGACCTGTTCCCAGATGACTTACAGAGAACATCAGATTATCTTCATTCAACAAACTGTACAGGATTGGAACACATACATTTGCATGTGGTAGAAGCAACTGAAACACCTAATCAGAAATAAATTCTACAAACAGGAGGAGACATTTCTTTTGTCTGACTCACTTACTTGGAATGAAAAAGAAAAGTGTGAGATTGGAGTGAGGATAATATATCAGTGCAGATTAATAGATTAAGACCAATATCCCACATGGGTCATGTGATTTCACTCCTCTTCATCCCTCAGATATAGAAAAATGAAGCATAAAACTGAAAGAGTCCTTATTAAAAAGTGTAAATTGCACTTTTGCTTAACATATAAATCAAAATACTAGTCAAGTGGACCAAGCTATCTGGTCAGCATTACACATCCAGCTGATACATAGCAATAGTGTTGCCTCCGTGAGCCAATCTGAACTCAAATCCCAGGAAAAATAGACAGCTTTAGTCCCCTCTGAATCTGCTGTGGAGCAAATGAGATTTGATCTCCAAGTTATAATTACTGGCTCCACTTTGAGCAGAAACAAAGCCAGGCTAGGCTGAGGGTTGGTATTTATGACTTAGTTCATAAAATCTAGGTCCCCAACTTCTTATTTAATCACTTAATTCTAACAACAATCTGTTTCGTAAAGATTTTCATGATACTTCAGCAGCCAGAGCTGCTGTATTTGAAACAATAGGGGTGCTTCCAAAAACAATGATGCTCCCTTGCGGTTACTTTGCTTTCTCAATGGAATACAAAGGATATTTTCTGGTTTCTGCCCAACTGAGTCACCGGAATAAAAGATCGTAGGAGTACTTTTTAAATGTTAAATTTTTAATAAAATATTTGTTATTACTTCACATTTCATCAGAAAGTAAAATCAATGTATCCCATAGACATTTGGATTTGATATTAAACAAGTCTAGAGGCATAGAGTCTTATCTCTTCCAAGTGCCATAGCATGTATAAGGCCACCAGAGATTACAAAACTTCACTAGGAGATTTCTCTCAAGAGATGACTATTGTTGAATGTCTAATGCCATCAACTGAGTAAAAATGACTGCTGCATCTACAGTGTATTAATTGGTTTGTAGAACATAAATGCATGGCTTGTTAATATAAATAATGCACAATATGGGAGTGCATCTTCTATTCACATATGCCCATTATAATTACCTCTCCCTGAAAACTATATCCAACTCTGGTCATGTAATCAGGGTACAGCACCTCATGAGCTATAGAGGAATTTGATAAGCCTTATGGAAACAAACAAGAAAAACTACATATTGAAAAACCACTATATATCAGCACTGTGAAAGTGGCTGCAAGGGAGAAAAGCAAGAAAAAGTTCAGAGTCTCTGCCCCAAGGAGCTTATAATCTGTAACAAAAAAAGCAGCTTATGATAGAGTAAAATAATACTAATATCAGTTCCAATAGGATTCATAGTTGAGACATAACATGCGGGATATTAACTGGTCCTTGAAATACAGAGATGGAGTTCATAGTTCTTCCTGTGAGCTAGAAGAAGAGGCAAAGAAGGATGCTTTAAGCAAAGGGAATATTGTGAGAAAAGCTAAACGTACAGGAGAAGCCAAAAGCATTTGGATGAGAGTGAATTAGGAAAGACGTCTAGACAGAGAATACATCTAATGAGGTCAATCCACAAAACCCTGTGCATGCCAGATAATTTTGTATCTTACAGCTCTTAGGTCTGATTCTCCAGGAAACAGCCTCTAGATAAAAACTTGTGTGCACACTCTGTATGTAGGTCTCTTGAGAACACCTCTGAGAGAATGAAGGAAGCTGGACAAGTGAGAGCTGGATGAAGGTGGTGTTCTTCATTATCAACCATTCAAACTTTGTGTGTTCATTAGCACATGGGATTCTATATTTGCTTTTCATAACCTCCTCAAAAGAATCAATGCTATATCAGTGCCTATGTAAAAATAGTAAGCTACAAAGTTTTATCAGGAGAAATTATTTCTTGCTCCTTTACATGAAGTGGGAAAAAATATTTTGTCCTTGTTAAAAATATCTCAAATTCTAGTTTTCCTTAAATGTTCATGCAGGGACAAGAACAAAAATAATGCATTTTCAAAGAGCTCAACTTAAAAAAAAATTTAAAAACATCCTTCACTGCACCAAGTCATAACGAGGCATACCCAGCAAATGCTGCACAGTTAATGTTGCTCATGGACCCCTGTGGAGCGGAAGGATTTTACCAGAACTGTATGAAGTGCCTTGAAATTAATTTTCCTATAATAGAAACTACTTAAAAGAATTATCTTGCTGTGCAGCAAATCAGTTCATGTGGCAGATTTATGCTTTCATCTGGAATTTTCTTAAAGGGGGCAAAGGCAACAAAGAGATGGTTTGGATGAACTTAAAATCAGAGTCTGTCCAAGCCCTGAGCTTTGTTCTTGGTTTAAAAAGACTTCAGAAAATGTTAAGACTTGAATAAGCGCAAGACTGTTTGGGATAAGCATCAGGCAATCTTCAAAAGAAATTTCAAGCTAAAGAAACTTCTAACCCCACCCTTATCTTAGAGATGAAGGTACTGAGGCTTTGGGAAGGGGTCAAAGAGTAGGTCAGTGGTGTGTAAGCAAAGATACACATGCACAGACTCACATCTATTCATCTATATATAGACAACATCTCATGTTTTAGAAACATTTCCCAATTTCCAACCAAATATTTAAAATCTGTTTTAGTGAGGCTGGGCTAGGCTTTGCTGTGATAACAAATCGACACAAGCTTAGTACAGTAAAAGTTTATTTCTCACTTACTTTATAGGTAAGTGTCAGTCTGGAGGCCCACCTGGGTTGTTTCTCCCCAAATACAAACTCTGAGAAGCATGTGATTCTAAAATCTCAGAGTGCACACTTCCAGGTCACTAAAGAGGGCGAGAGACTCTATGAAACTGTCCTTTTCCCATCTTTTTTGTTGTTGTTTTCTGAAAAATGTTTTCAGAATTCCACTTTGCCCCATGAATGGAGAAGAAATTAGACTATTAACAGCAAGTTCTAGGAAGCTTCTAGACTAAGTGCTCTCAGGCCTCCTGAATGGCAGGCATCATGGTCTACCTCTTTAGAGCTGAGAGGAGTTCTAGGAAGATTAACTTTGGCAAAATGTATTTGAGGGGAAACTGCAATGAGCCAAGCTCTACAGTTCCTGCTGGTTTAAAATAATAACACTCTTAGAGAATTTGGAAAGGATCTTAAAATAATCACAGGAGCAAAATTCAAGAAATGATTGTATCCAAAGGTGGAATGTGTAACTCAAGATAAAAAGTTGAAAGAATATGTAGGAATAAATAGTGCATTAATATTGGCAGAACAATAGAAGAAGAGAAAGAAATTTAGGGAAAAATACCTTTGAGGTAAGGAATAAAAATTAAGGAATTCAATGTCTTTCCAACTATAGTTTATCAAATGATATGAATAATAACAATGAGGGCTTGTAAACAAACAACCTGTGAATCTGGGGGTGTCAAGGGAGAGTCATAGATTAACAGAAATCATTCCTACTTTGTCCCAACAATCAATAAAAACAGGACCTACTCAAGATCTCTGACTACTAGTTGTAAAGGAAAAGAAGTGCTTTTGTGTCAGTTATGAGGTGTGATCTTAAGGTGTAAGTGGACAAACAACGAATTTCTTTTTGTTTTGTTTTCCCGAGATTTCTTAAATCAAAATCTTAGACAAGTTTCCCTGGTCAAAACATAAAGTTGAGTTGAAATTTTATAAGACAAGGTGAACTCTTTTACCCTTCCGTTCAAGGCCAAGTAGAACAAACAAGCAACACCAAACAAACCAGAAAATAAATGAGTTAAGATCAGTGTTTATCAACCAGCCCTGTTTATCATCCTTCATCACCCCCTCAACCCTTTCTTTGTTGAGAGAGCATGCTGCTAGGGGTTTTGCTTCCTAGGTTATTCCTTCTTCTTTAATGAATCAGCTCAAGGAGAGATTTTTTAAAAATATGGTAGCCAAAATATACAAATGTTTCTGCTTTCTCTGTTTTAATTACAACCCTCTCAATGTGAGAATATTCAGTATCAGACTATGACCATTAATACTAAGCTTTGCCTCTAATACATCTTGCCTTCACTGAAAAAGTAGCCCTCATTCTTATTCAGTCTTTTTTCAAGCAGACCCTCTTTCTCTTTGGTTTGTATAAGTAGGATATTTTACCTCATTCTAGAATCCAACCCTGGAAAATTCATCTCACTCCCCTGATAAAGGGTAAAATATATCTTGCTAGTTCTGGTAGCCAATTTCTTCTTGACTCTGTAGAAAGATATGCTTCAAGGGGTTGAATAACAAGCTTTTAATTCCTACGTGCCTGGATTCCTAGCTACAATTCTTTTGAAGAGCCTGTGTTCCTGAAAACATATTCCAAACCCTCCCAACTATATTCTATTTGCAATTCCATTTTTTTTGTCAAAATATTTCAATATAGGTCTTTCAGGTTCAACATAAAGGCCATGATAACTTTAGAGCTTTTACTATTATATTTGAAGAAGGTTAAAAGGAGGTAGAGATATTTTCATGAAATTAGCCCTCCCCCAAATGTAGGCAATATGCATGTTCTACAGTTAGCAACCTAATGTTGGGTCCTTATAAATTCCAGTGAAGAACAATTATGAAGTCTACCAGTTAGTTTCTGTTCAAACCTCTATTCTCTAAGCTTATTGTATTTCTAGGCCACTAAAACCTTCTGCCTGATTTGAAGAGCTAGCATGTGAAAATATTTGCGGAACCTGATTCCCTGATGGGAAATACAATCCACTAGAATCAAATGTATTTGTGAAACACAAATAGATTTTCATTACCTGTAGCTTATAATCAAAGCAAAGTTTCTCGCTTTGACAAACATGCTATTCACTTTGGAAATAGAAGTGAAGCACACAGCTTTTGCATTTATTAATTGTGTATCCCTGCTGTAAACATTAGCTAACCATTTGCTGTTGAATCTTAGGTAAATCTCTACACTAAAAGGCACTGCTGAGCTTCCAAACTCTTAGGCTGCACATTCTGAGTGGGCTATAATGTTGGCAAGATGCATTTTCCCCATCAACATCCATAATGTCTCCCCAGGGAGGAATTTGTCAAAGGAGGAATTTGTAAAGTCACCATCTTCACAGAGGCCCCAGAGAATGAATTTAGCTGATGTGTGTAAAGACCTCCAAAGGTGAAAAATGGGGCAGGACAGTCACTGATGCCAGAGGGACTTCTAGGCAGTGTTTGGGAATCTTCATGAATTATATCGGAGCATTTCTTCCATGACCAAGAAAGGAGGAGGCTCTGTAAGAGAATTGCTTAGCATCATATATGATGCCAAGTAGTTGCTCAGATGAGATACTTCTGTAATGGCCCATATTTATTCATTTGCAATTTCAAAAAAATTTAAAGCTAAAAGAAAATCAGAAACATTGAAACAAACAAACGAAAATAAAAGGCCAATTGGAAGATATTGCGAGTCTTTGAAAGATACGTACATTGACTCAATTCTGGAGTAAAGAAATGGAATATTAGAAGTCCTAAAGTAGATGACCCCAACTATAGGTAGTGTTTTCAGATATAGAAACCTTGCTCCGCTGTATGAATTACTTTGGAATGTATGTATTCCAGGAATTTTCAGTGATGGGAAAACTCTTAAGATTTCATGTGGAAATATTCATATTTCAGCCTCACAGATTGGCACCAGGATATTAATTGGAAAAACTATGTAAACAAACCAGTGATTAGCAAATAAGTAAACAAATGAATATTACCCAATTATTTTCCTTTGAGTGTCAATTTTGGACTTTTGGTGACTTGACCTATAAAACTCCTTGAGCCTCTGAGCCTAGCAGGTGCTTCCTTCTGTGTAAGGCAGTGGTTCCTCCTTTTGACATTGCCACAAATTCACCCTGGGCTCTTACCATCCCATCCGGTGCTCCAGCAACAATTTCACATCTTCTTTCTTTCCATCTCTTCCTTATCAAATTAATTACATCTACAGCAAGCTAAGTCTTTTGAATATAGCACTTTAATTCTGTTGGCAAAACTATCAATTTCTTTTCATTTCCTAGAAGATAAACTCTTAAATTCTTAGCACGTTACTCAGACTTTTAACAATCCTACCAATCCATCTTCTCTTTTATTTATCTAGTGCCCTTTGCAGTTAGTAAGCCAATCTAGATTTGGTGCCCCAACGATTATTGCATTATATTGTAGCCCTTCCATTCTTCATACTTACTTTCTGGTCTAAGGGCATTTGCTTTCATTTGTAACAATCCTTAAGGCCAGACAAGGAACTCTCTTTTCTAAACAGCTCTCTCAGTTCTTAAAAACTGTAATCTCTTCCACCTATACAACTGTAAGAACCATTATCCTTACCAAAAGAACATATCTTGCCTTGTGGCATCATATACAGATAAGTTCTATTATTATTTAACTAACTTTATGTTTATAACTTATCCCCCCAATAGGATTGTGATTAACGTACAACTAAGAATGACTACTTCTCCCTTTCCTCCTTTCCCTCTTCCTTCTTCTTTCACAACTACAAAGAATTTCGTACATAATGGACTCTCAGGAAATATCTGACAATTGTTTAAGAAGTGTTATGGGATCAAGTGTCCATCATGGTTTCATTTGGGCCATTGCCATATGAATTTGAAGGAGAATCAGTTTTCGATTGACCTCTATTGCTTTGTGGCTGTGGTTGTTTTTGATTATGTGGACATTTTAAACTCAGCCTTTGAAAATGTTGGCTTTCCCTTGCTGCTGCTGCTGAGAATGTGATCTTGAATAGACCAAATTATCTAGGGTTATTTGAGCTCCCAAAGAGAAAGCATAATGTAAATACCAAATTGTACTATTATTATGTATACATATTCCATTGCTTATCAAGTCAAGGATTAGATTATGATGGTTGTAATCTTCCTATTACAACATGCCACCATAATTTAACATCTTATCAGATGCCAGTGTCCAAGACATTCTAGTTACATTTTACTTGGCTTACTGTTATTCAATTAAACCTCTCCATGCTATTATTTATTTTCTGATGCTTAGCTACTTCAACGGCCAATAGTGAAACTTTTCTGAGTTATGTATCTGTAGAATCTCACATTAAACTTCTGCACGTGTCATGCAGGTTTTTATTGAACCCATGGAACATATAAGTCTCAGTGAAGGAAACAGCATAGTCACATTCAGTTAGGTTTTCAGCCTATTTAGTGAAATACCAGTGAAATAAGAACCCTAAGAGAGACACATTGTTGCTCTGAGTTCTTCTGAGCCTTAATCTTATAGGTTGAAGACACATAACTGCAAGATGTGCTGCACCTCACTACCTTGCCCTAACAGTAAACAAGTGTAAAACAGCACATAAATGTTTGATATTCAGTCCTAAATGAAAAAATATGTATTCTATAATGAATACTTAATTAGGACTGCAAACTGAATATAAGGAATGGAGCCCCTACTGCTTCTGAGACAAAGCAGAGTAAAATGAATTACCATCATGCAGGGAATGATATTAATAGTGTCCAGCTTTATAAATGAATCCAATTTTAAGCCACTTTAGTTGCTATCATACTGAGAATGAGTGCAACATGTCTAACATATCATTTCTTTTCTGGCAAATGACAAGACTTAAACAGAAAACAATTTTAACTTGCTGATATTTGACTGCATTAAATATTTCTAATTATTGAGCACTCACAGTCAAACATCAAACGGAAAACAAACGTCAGTGCTCTTTTCAGCATCAGCATATTGAGATGAGCCATCTTTTTTATCTCTCTCTTACAAAAGGTCTAAAGTAGGTGAAAGATTGTTTGGGTGACTCTATAGCATCAGTAATTGTTGGTTCACTCCCTTGAGCCTATCCTGCAGAGAACAGTTGGCATTTTACTATATGTGGTAGCTTAGGTTTATGTGCTCTATTTGTTATTCAGAATATTTGCAGGTGGATGGAGTCACCAGGAAGTGATGTATCAATCTCAAGGAAAGGCACTGGTAGATTCCACACAAAGCACTATTTCCACATGCTAGGAAGAGAGTCTGTCCTGACAATTATTTTGGTAATGAGAATCATAATATAAATTGGACCTAGGATAAAGATTAGGTAATTATTTTGATTTTTAAAATTTCTAATTTTAACAATCTATTCATCTACCATTGAATAAATCTTCATTGTATACTTAGTCTGTGCTAGTCACTGGATTAAACATATATTTAGGAAGAAGTAGTATTCCAACTTTGGGATTTACAATGCTGACAGGCAGAGAAGACCACTATACCTGAAGCATACTGTTCAGTTTAGCGTGGTATCTAAGGGTGTGTGTTAGTCACTCAGTCACATCCGACTCTGCCACCACATTGACTATAGCCCGCCAGACTCTTGTCCATGGAATTCTCCTGGCCAGAGTACTGGAGTGGGTAGCCATTCCCTTCTCAAGGGATCTTTCTGACCCAGGGATTGAACCTGCATCTCCTGCAAGGCAGACAGATTCTTCACCATCTGAGCCACCATGGAAACCATGGTGTGGTAGGTGGTTGTGGTTTAGTCCCTAAGTTGTATCCAACTCTTAAGACTACAAGGACTGTAGCCACCAGGCACCTCTGCCCATGGGATTCTCCAGGCAAGAATACTGGAGTGGGTTGCCATGTCCTTCTCCAGGGGATCGTCCAGACCCAGGGATCAAACCTGGGTCTCCTGCATTGCAGGAGGATTCTTTACAGACTGAGACACCAGGGAAGCCCCCAAGCCAGAACTTTTTGGTATAGAAACCATAGATATTATGATTTAGAACATTGTATAAAGAAAGAAGGACCAGGGTCATCTAAGATGTTTCTGTTCCACTGCTAATACTTCATCTTTAGAAAGTCTCCAATGGTGGCAAACCAGAGAAGAGAGAGGACTCAAGTAAGGGTTTTGCTTACTTACTTAGAGACCCCCTAAACGTCTTTCAGGGTTATTTCAAGGCAACAATTTTATTGTCAAAGGTTTTACTTGACAAAGGGACAGTAAAGAAGAGACAATGTCAAACTTTTTTGATTGCAGGAAGCTAAACTTAGAGTAGTATTCAAGATGTTCTTTCTGAAACCCAGCATGGTTAAAGAAGAGTTGCCCTTCTGTTATGAAACACCTGCTTAAATCCCTTGATAACCACATAATCACATTCTTCCTGGGTAAAATCAAGACCCATACAGGCTGTAATATTATTTTTAATATATAATATAGAAAAGGTCAGATGAAACACAAGTTTTGACCAGATGTCCATCAGCACTCAGGCTATCTCTTCCCAGGTTTTGCTTTTGGGAACAAGCCAGTCTTGCCTTTACCCTTGACCATGGGCTTCCCTGGTGGCTCAGATGGTAAAGAATCTGCCTGCAGTGTGGGAGATCTTGGATGGATCCCTGGGTCAGGAAGAACTGGAGAAGAGCACAGCAACCCACTCCAGTATTCTTATCTGGAAAATACCCACAGAGGAGCTTGGTGGGTTACAGTCCATGGGGTCACAAAGAGTTAGCATGACTGAGTGACTAAGCACATTAGGAAAGAAGAGATCTATTATTAGGCCAACAAACAGGAAGTCCTAAAGCACATTCAACTGGTAAAACTCCAAGGCAGTAAGACAATTGGGAGATGAATGGCTAGCTGGCTAGATGACTGAATGAATGGGGAAAGGACTGAATGGATTAATTTCCTCCTGGATTATCTCTTTCAGAAATTTTCTCTCTTTTATCCATTTAATATGGAAAGATGATTTCTGAAGTACCTGCTCTTTACTAAAAAGATGATTCTTCAATTCTATGCCTTTACTGAGGATGTCTTGGCCAAGTCCTAAGTAAGAAAGGATGATGATGACAACCACCACCAAGCCGATAAAAGTTTTGTGTTCTAGACTCAGATTTCATTTGTTTATATTCACTTATTCTTCTCAGTAATTACATGAAGTAAGTAATACTTTTATATAGTCTTCATTTTGCAGTGTGGAAACTAAAGCTAAGAAGTATTCAGTAACTTATCTAAGTGACACATCTAGGAAGTGATTGATCAGGGATTCAAACCTAGAAAATGATGACTTTTGAGGACTTCTTAATTGCTACATTTCTTTGCAAATGTAAACTAAGATTTGGGATGGAAAAAAGAAGTTTGCTGAAAATTTGCTGTGCACACAGGAGACCCTCCTGTATTCTCAGTGCTACATCTCTTTCATTGTTTCCCAAAGCATGCCCCCTAAAACTTATCTCCACAAAATGCTGACTGACTCTGCCCCTAACTGCAGATGAGCTCTGGAGGGAGCAAGCCAGGCTGGAGAAGATTATAATCGCACAGATATGTCTTGTTTGGGGAAAAGGCACAGTGTCAGGAGAGGAGAATGGATGCTCTCCGTCCATGGGCGACACCCCTTCCACCCCATGATATACGAACACCAAAGACACCGTACATCACGGTGACATGCACTTACACTTAAAGCCGGTCCAAGCGCTTCTGTGTTCCCTGGGGGAGCTGCCATAAGCTGTGATCTATGGAGAGGGCCCAGGGCTGCTCTCTGCTTGGATTTGTTCTGTTTAGAGTAATCCTCCAAATACAATTATTGCCTTCACTGCAAAGAGGCATTTTTTGAAAAAAGTAAGTGATATGCATCAAAAGAGCATGAGACAGGAAAAAAAAAAAAAGATAGAGAACTGGCCTTTGTACAAGTTACTCTCTAAACTAAAACAACAGATTTTAATAGAAGAGAGATTGGGAATCAAAATACATAGCTTCCAGCACTGAGTTTCCCCAGAACAGCCTCTGTGACCCTGACCAAGTCATTTCACATTCTGGACCTCTGTTCTTTCATATGTAAAGTAAGGTAATAAAATTAGACATGTTTTTAAGGTCCTTAAAGTGGTTTAGGAATAGAAATTCACTCTTCCTAAAATTTACAGTCCATAACTTCTCCACCTTGGTGTCTTCCCTATCTATTACAAACCAGACTGAGAGGTACTCAAGAAATTTTTGTTAAATTAGAGGATGAGGAAGTTGCGAAGAAAATAAGAGCTATAAAATCCTGACTCTCAGTCAGAAAGACACATTTGATGAATCTGCCTCAATCTTTCATTAGGCTTACTGGAGTTATTTTTTATGAAAAGCCAACAAACAAAATCCCCTCTATTGTGTTTAAACAAAGTTATAAAAATGAGATTCTTGCCATTCCTCCATGATGGCCTGGAGCCACTATTACATTCATCAGGGATTGATCACTAGTGCTCTGCTGAAGATATTCCTGCAAAACGCAAAAAAAAAAAAAAAACACCATAATTTTTCGCTAGTCAGACCAATAAAATTGCTAGAGCTATAACTTTAATATATATATATATATATACATATTTAAATTCTGGATTTCACTGGAGCAGAATGCTATTAAAATAGCTGCTCATCTTACCAGTTCTATTTTATAAAGCAAAAATAATGATGCAATTTAAAATATAATTTTAGCTTCTATTATTAAAAAAAAACAAACACAAGCATTTCAATTCTCCAAGGCAAGCACACATTTTTTTTTTTTTTTGTATAAAATTTAAAATTTCACCCAATATGTAAAAGTGTCCCATGTCATACATCATGACAAAGTGACTGTCTGAAATGGTTCTTTCAAACTGTTTGGTAATTTTGCAGTTTTTCTTTGCTACTATACTACTCTTAATCTTCAAGCCCACAGCTCTGTCTGCAACGTTTTCAAAGCAGCTGGTGACCTGAGGTTGCATCTCTGACCTTTGTATCTCCCTTGTAATAAGAAGGACATTTGTACTAGGAGAGCTATGAAGGTCATAGTTGGGATGTTTTAAATTAGCTCTGCTCAGTAGTAATATGAAGTCAGCTCTATTTTTAATTTTACATTTTCTCATAGCCACATTTTAAAATTAAAAAAGGTAAAATCAATTTTAATAAATACATTTTAGTCCAGTATATGTAAAATATTTTAATATCAACATTCAATTAGGAAAAAAATCAATACAATATATTATATTCTTTTTTAACGCAAAACCTTCAAAATCCAGTCCTATTTTGCACCTTTAGCAAGGTCAGGTTAGGAGTGTCCATGTTCTGCATTGTCCACATCTTCTTGGGGCCAATTTTTAATCCGCTGGAGAGTACAATTTTCAGATAATAGCTTCTAATGGAAGAAATGCTGGAGTCTGATTTGTTTGCTTATTTGTTGTATTTTTAAATTTATTTTGTTTAACCTACTTGTTTTATGTATTGGACCAATTCTGAAATTTTATCAGCACATCATAGGTTGTAGTTATTTTTCCTTTACTGTGAATAGCTCTATAACTATCTCTTTTATATTTGTTCACATCTCCACTTTAACCAAGGATTCTGAACAATAACAGAAACCAAATGTTTCCAAAACAGAAGAAAAGCAAAGGACAAAGGGTCTTCTACTATACTGAACAATAAACTTCTCTCTCTATGTGTTTCTCACACACACACACACACACACACACACACACACACACACCCCTCTGATTCTCCCATGAATGCACAGAAGTATAAAAGTACTACCAGATCCTCAGTTTATGAGGTATCAATAAAAGGTTTTTGAATGCCCGCTACATGCAGGGCCTTGTGCAGACAGGAAGTCATAATAAGAAAGGAAGTTACTCAGATGTTTTCAGATGGTCCACTCGGGGACAGAATTTTTTCCCAGATCCTTGGTGAGAAAATAGATAGTAGCATTCAGTGTTTATGGATCTGAAAACAGGAGCTGTATATTCATTGGGAATTGGGGAATTTCAGGCAGCTAAGTGGGATGATCAAATACTTTGTAATCATAGATACTTTCAGCTTTGTACAGTGCTGCCAATTAAATGAGCAGCTGGATCCCACTAACCTTCTTTTTATATGAGCATAGTGGGACCCAGAACACCTATTGACAAATGAGGGAACTTGAGTTCAAAGAAGTTTAGTGACTGACTCAAGGGACTAAGTGAACTAGAAGCTCCCCAGGGACCTTGTTTCCAGTCTTTCAGTTTTTTATACTGTATCTTTCTAACCATCTATGAAATATTTGTGGGTGGAGAAGGACATAGAAATTTAACAGGACTTAATTAGTCAACAGACTGAAGAAAACACAGTTCATTTCATCTGCCCTGTCTCTTACGTGAATCTTAACTGCCCATGAGAAGTGTCCCCTCCCTTGGCTGGCATTTCCATGAACCCCTTCCCCACGAGAGGGGCTCTAATATAATTTTCCCTGGGCACTCTTGCATATAGACTCCCCATATGTCAGGAAACAGCGACCTTCCCTCTCCTCCATTTGCTGAACAGGAAGGGTTGAGAACAAGCTTCTTTTCTCCACAGCAATGCTTACAGTGCTCCTCACATAGGAAAGTTCAGTCCCAGTGTGCTTTGACTGACACTGATTAGGAGTCTGGGGAAATAAGACTTCCTCTTGCCAGTGACCTTCCAGTGGATTTGGCATCATTTCCCCTGGTCACTGCCAGTCACTCTACTGCCCCAATGTGCCTGTATTCAGTTCCTAGTAGGTTGTTTCAAGGAGCTTCTTGCCTCTCATATTCTCAAGGCTACAGAGATACGTACATCTTGCTTGATTTCAACTTCACATCCCCATGCCTCTCTGACTTTCCTGTCATGTTGCATTTGCCATGAGAACCCTATTCTAGTCCCCAGTACTGCCCTGTGACATGGTTTTGAACATAGATACCAGATAAGTATGTCGAAAGGGGGATGCCCGAAACACAGAGTATCTGGATTTAAATTCAGTACTTGGCTAGACTTCTTAGATTATTTTGTATAAATGTGAACTGGCTTGTAGCCAGCTAGATGACCACACACAAGGGCAGCTAATCAACAGATCAGCATTAACCTGAAGATAGATCTCTAGTGGCCTGACAATGAGTTCTGCCCTTGGCCTTGACCTGTTCAACATCCTCATCACTTTATAATTTGCAGATTGAATTGTTATTTGAAGTGTGTTTCAAAAAGGTCATAGCCTGCAGTGCCAGTATTGCTTGGAGTTATATAGTAGCAGTTAGGAGTAGAAATGGTACCAGGAGCACATTTTCTGAATCAGGAAATGGAAATTTCTGTGATTACTAACTGAATGAGACTGTCCCTGCTGAGTATATCAGCTCAGACATAAGAAAGTAAACAGACTGCCCAGCAGGCAGATGAGCTGGAATATTCTTCAGGTGGACATTACCAAACGCTTTCATATGTGTGAAGTAGAGGTGGCTTCCTCCTCAGCGTTTCACATCTCAGCCACTGGTATTATCTTTCATATTGCTCCCTAGACGCCTGAATGTCACCCTCAACCTCTCTTACTTTCACCTGCATTCCACTGACCACCTATCCTGGTGAATAGACCTTCTCAATGCCTTACAAATGTATTTTCTACCACAAACAAGTGGAAATAACAAAATTGGGGGAAGAAATAAAGTTTGAGGAAGCTCAAAGTAGGTTTCTGATAACTCACCCATCCTGGTCAACTGGCTTCAGAATCACAGCATGATGGAATGTCTACAAGGACCATTCCTGTGTGGGTGGGCCAGCCTTGATAAACACATTAGGGTTCTGTTATAATACAAGTAAAAATAGAGACTTGTAGTTCAATTAAAATCTAATATGTATTTCTCTTGCTTCTGAGATTTACAAAAATGTTTGTAAACAGGAAATTATATAAGGGATTTTGAACTCTCAACCCAATTAAAGGTTAGTGTGAGCCCTTCACATCTCAGAGGTGATGAAGTTTGGGAGTTCATACCACTGTAAGAAACACCAAGTGGAGCTTTTTTTCACTCTGGTTATTATTTTCTTGTAGCACTTGTAGCCCCAGTGTAGTACTTGGGGCTGAGGAGAATGAAAAACAATACAGGTAGCCCATGAGGCCAACAACTATTGAACTGTTTAGGTTGCAACATCTCGAATATTCAAAGAACAGGAGAAGAGAAAAGCCTAAAGAGGTGATGTTAGAACACCAGCACTCAGGGTTAAACGATGCTAGCAGAGATCAGGAAGATGCTCTGATGCTGCTCTGCTGCTGCTGCTAAGTCCATTCAATCATGTCCGACTCTATGGCACCCCATAGATGGCAGCCCACCAGGCTCCCCCATCCCTGGGATTATCCAGGCATGAGTACTGGACTGGGTTGCCATTGCCTTCTCCGTCTGATGCTATAAACACTCATCTTACTGTGAACCTACTTTTCTGGCTCCTGAATGATAGGTGAACTTGACACCCACCGGGTTTCCCTCCACAAACATAGTTGTACAATGAGATCGGGGCCTACAGTTCAGAGAAGAGTCTACCCCTAGGAGGAAGTAGAGGTCCCAGTCTCTTGAGATCAGAGGGGTCAAGCAATGACAAGACACCATTTTACTTCTGAGAGAGCCCCTTAATAATCAGAATTACAGGACTTCCCTGGTGGCCCAGTAGTTGAGAGTCTGTCTGCCAATGCAAAAGACACAGATTTGGTCCCTGCTCCAGGAAGATCCCACATGCCACAGATCAACAAAGCCTGTATGAAGCCACAATTACTGAACCAGCACTCTAGAGCCTTTGACCTTCAACTACTGAAGCCCACACACCCTTGAATCCATGCTCTGCCACAAGAGAAGCCACAGAAATGAGAAGTCCACACTGCAATGCAGGAGAAGTGGGTATGTTTCTTGAGTCAGAAATAACCCCTGGAGGAGGAAATGGCAGCCCACTCCCATCTTCTATCCTAGGAAATCCCATGGACAGAGGAGCCTGGCAGGCTATAGTTCCTGGAGTGGCAAAGAGTCAGACACAAGTTAGCAACTAAACAATAATACCACAACTAGAGAGTAGCTCCCATTCTCCGCAACTAGAGAAAGTCCACAAAGCAACAAAGACCCAACAAGCCATAAATGAATACATCTTTAAAAATTAAGAAATGAAAAATAGAAGAATAAGAATTACAGCTGATTTTCCTGAATGCCTTGTACAACCCACCTCACAGCCTTGCCACCAGGGTATTTCTAACACTGGATTCCCCAGCCTCACAGGAGCAGGCATAATATCCCTATGCCCTGCACCCCATGGCCTCATGTAGCAGCTTCTGTGGGAAAGCTGGTCATCTGGGCCCCAAACCAAGAAGGAGTGTGTTGAGTCTCAACATTCACCCTCTGGCAGTCTGTAACCTCATCTTGAAATAATGCCTCAAAATGGCTGAAATAACTGAAGAGAATTACCGAGGAAATCTGTGACTTTTGAAATTTAGTTCTACTGTGAACACCTCCAGAGCTTCAGAACTACTGGGGGTTCCATGGCAAAGAAGAGTTGCAACGGCTGAGGTCTCTAGTGTATGAGGTGGCAAACCTACATACATGGCTGGACCTGGCTGAGGACTCATCTCTGCCTGAGGTAACCATGGAGGGTCCTGTGAGCTGGGAGTAAACAGAGGAATCTCTTCAGCTTCCCATGTTCTGTGTGTCGTATGGCCACCAAGAGTTGGGGTAAGAAGACGATTGTGTCTCTATGTAGCCAGTCAAGTCCTTTTGTGGGTAGAATCTCAAGGTGTAAGAGGTCAAGCTAACCACTAGGGGACTATTGGCCTGACTCAGAGAAGGGAAGAGGAGAAGGGACACCAGATCTTACCTTCAATTCATTGTCCTCCTGCATCTAAGCCACAGATCACAAAAAGAGGGGCTTTGGAAGTTTTGGACAAGTAAGATTCTATAGCTGATCCTGAGTATCAAGCAACTGTTTTGGCTCAGATGATTAAGCATCTACCTACAATGCAGGAGAACTGGATTTGATTCCTGGGTCTGGAAGATCCCCCAGAGAAGGAAATGGCAACTCACTCCAGTATTCTTGCCTGAAAAATCCTATGGACTTTCCAAAATCCTATTGGAGCCTGGTGGGCTACAATCCATGGGGTCTCAAAGAGTCGGACACAACTGAGTGACTTCACTTTCACTTTCATGAGCAAGGAAGGCCAGCTCACCGCTCAACCGTGTTTATTCCTGTGTGGGTAGATGCTGATTTGAATGGACCCACATGCAGGAATCAGTAGCCAGTAGCATCCCCCATCTCGACTCTTGTACAGAGGATCATGCTAAGAGGTTGATATTATTATATATTACTTTCTGAAAACCACAGCCTTAGTTTCCAGTTGTTTGGGACCTATGACCTTAGTATTGTGTGTAAAACCATAAATTCCTTTTCAAATTAAAAAAAAAAAGATGAAGAAGAAGAAGAAAAGAAAATGCCTGCTGACCCTCTATCGTTTTGTTTGTTTAATTTCTTGATGCAGTTTTAAACTCACTCAAAGCAAATAGAAATCGTAAAACTTTCCTTTATCTTAGGAGCAGTAACTTCATTTCCCTAAAATAAAAGTCAGTCTCTTTACTGTAAAGCCCAGCACACACATATTCCTGAATTTGGGCTTTGCTGTGAGTTGGAATGCTCCAAGGGAGCAGTCATCTACAAAGCCATAAACAAACTCGCTGAACACTGAGGATAAGCTTTTTGTTATTCTCCTTTTTTTGCTGTGGGTTTGGCTATTGAATTGCAATGACCACCGTTCCTTTTTTAATGCACTTTATGCTGCTTCCCATCACTGCCCGTTTTTATCATCTCTTTTCATTGATGGAAGCTTCTAAAGTCACTGCTTCAGCCCTTCCCTCAATTCTGTCTCCCACAGTGAAGCATGGTGATTTCTCACAGTACCTGGTCAGAGACTTAGAATAAGGAGCTATTATAGCTTCAATTGGAAACTGGAAAAATCAGAAGAAGTCATTCTCAGATAGTTAACGGCATTTGGTCTGAGATTAAACTGCATGAAATGGAACATTTGGGTCATTGGATAGACATGGCAAATAGCAAAATATAATAAACAGACTCCAGTCTTTACATCCAAGGCTCTCCAAACAAAAGAAATGCTTTGCATGGCTGCTGCAGACACCCAGATAGGCTTTTTATTTCTAAATATCCTGATTAATTTTGCAAGTGCGCCCTGCTTGGGGATGCCCCAAAACATCACTGCCCAGTGAACTTCTGTAAACTTGCATCTTCATTAGGGGCAATATAATCTATTCGTTGCAGATTCATTTACCCTTAACCCATCAAATTGTTGTTTGGTGGGAGCTGTTTAGGGTCCCTGAAGCTCTGAGCTATTTTATCGAGCCATTTCAAGCTTCTGTTTCTCTGTGCAACAAAAGGATGTATTTGACTATAGTATATGCTGTTAACAGTCAACTAATCCAGACAGACCATGTTTTGGTTGCACAGAGCACATAAATCAAGCCATAGGCATACTCTTTCTTTGTTTTTCCATATTGCTCCATATCTGAAAAAAAGCAGTAAGACACCACTTCTACCTACTCTACAAAGTGGTAGAGAGTGACACAGCTTTGCTTTCAGCACCCAGCCCTACTCATATATAAACTCTAGATTGAGTCTTCAGTGTGGAAGTCTGAGAGTGCACAGGACTCTCTGGTATTCAACTTCTACATCCCACTCCTGCCCCCATTGCTGTGAGGTCAGAGCTTTCCACTGATGCAATGCCTCCTCCTTCTCTCTTTCCAACAATCAGTTATGAAAGATTGTTTTTTCCCAGTCAGGGAATTTTTTAGGATGACCTTCAAGTCCTTGCTGATATCTCCTTCTATAAACTTGTCAAGTCCACTTGTCTACTACCACCAAAATAATGGCATTTAATGTAAATCTTCAGGCCAAGTTCTGGTGGGCTGGGCTTCACTAGGAGCCATGTCCTCTAAGGAAATATCAGCTGCACAGCCTCACAGGGAACATGGACAGGTGTACTGGTTTTGCCCAAGTCCAGCCTGGGAAGAAACATAAGCCTCCACCTTGCAGAACACTCACCTCTACCTCATTCTGCAATGATGGAGAAAATAGACCATATGAATCTCTTTATCTGCAGAGATAAGGAGAGAAAATGTTATGAAAATAAAGTTCATTAACTATTTTTTTCCAAAAATTAATTTTTAGCTATTTTTCTAAAGCTTCTGAGAACAAATCAACTAAACCCACTTGGCTACATTCTACTCTCCTTGTGGCTCTTAAGGTCTGAAGTCACTGATACTTTGAAGTGCCATCTTCTTGCTGGACAAGAAAAAGTTGCTAGCACACCCTAGAATGCTCTCCAAGCTGGAAAGACATCATGACCAAATGACAAAATTCACCATAACCCAAATTTAAAAAGGAAAACAGGGGGAAGAAAAAAAAAATGCCGTTTCCCATCAATAAATACCCATGTCTTCTGTGGGCAGAGCAACAAGCTACAGAGAGAATCCTGAGTATTTAAGGAGATGAGGGGTAACATGTGCAAGAAACAGCTATAGATGAGATGTACTTTCTGAAATTCTACTGGCCCTACTAAGGCTGTGTTGCAATAAAACCAACCGGATGGTAGAAACTATATTTGGTATGCCTGTCTCTGCCATTCTGGGACCTGAAACTGCCCAGAAACATTCATCCAGGCTCTAACCCTGGCTCTTCAATGCCCTGCTTCCTCATTGGCCCATGATGGGCAGGGTAAGAGTGTCTACTGTACTGTGCCCATGGTGTGAACTCTTGATTATACCAATATAGACATTTAAGTGAGTAGAATGTCAGGATGGAGTCCTTGCTCTATCACACTCCAGCCGTGACACTGAGCAGTCATTGGACTACAAGAAGAAAATTCCCATTTCCTTATCTGTAAAATAGGATGATAGTAATACCTACCTCACTGGGCTATTGTAAGGATTAAAGGAGATAATACTAATGCTTAGTAGAGTTTCGTGTACATCCTAAGCCCTCAATAAATGCTAGCTATTTTTATTAAATGATTCTGGTATAAAATATGGCATTTCTCAGGGGAATTTGAAAGGATTTCAGTTCCTAACCTCCCATATATTGGATTTTAATGGTGGAATTCCAACACCTTAAAAAAACCTAGAGGGGTGGAGATCGAGGTTGTCGTTTTCTGAAGTTTTATTGTTTATTTTTTTTTTTTTGGATGAAGGGGCACCCAAGTTGTAAAGTGCTCTGTTGGCATTTAACTTTGCCAATGAATTCAGCATCTAAGATTGATTTATTTTTAATCCCTACTTGAAAAACCATTTTTAAGTGTGCAATGTGATTTGAGAATGTGTGGTTCAGAAAGCATAGCCTCGTCCCAGCCCTGAGCAGCACTGGACTATAGAAAAAGGCATAATATAAAAGGCAGGCTCTGCATCTCATGAAGGGGCACTAATTCGTTCCTATGCGAGGAAGTCTTTTTTCCCCAATATTAATGAATATTTTTAATCCTGAGAATATCACACAGACTTAGTCACACATGACTGCACCCATTTTGTTTCAAAATTTAAAAAAAATCATTTTGACTGAGGTTAATCCTTGCTTCTTAAAATTCTTTTTTTTTTCTGGAACAAAGAAAGTATAGTGTTCTTAACAGAAACAGCTATCAAACTTTTTACCATATATCTTAAAAATGATCACAGATAAATGCCAGAGTCCAGGTTTTAGTCCATATGTCTATACTGATCCCCAGCTGTGCTCTTATTAAGACCTTCACCCTTCCTTCACTAATTTACTCATTCTCAGCACACACTGGGATCTAGTAACAGCTAATACAAGAGGTAAACACTACAAATAAGAATAAGAAAGTTGCAAAAAATAATGAATAATTTCAAAATTTAATAGAAAGAAGATCATTATAAAAGTAATATCCAGATGGATTAAAGCTCTCTTTGACATAAAAGACTGTCGGGAGAAATATCAATAACCTCAGATATGCAGATGACACCATGCTTATGGCAGAAAGCAAAGAAGAACTAAAGAGACTCTTGATGAAAGTGAAAGAGCAGATCTAAAAAATTGGCTTGAAATTCAGTATTAAGAAAACTAAGATCATGGCAATTGGTCCCATCACTTCATGGCAAATAGATGGGGAAACAGTGACAGACTTTATTTTTTTGGGTTCTAAAATCATTACAGATGGTGATTGCAGCCATGAAATTAAAAGACCCTTGCTCCTTGGAAGAAAAGCTATGACCAGCCTACATATTATATTAAAAAGCAGACACATTACTTTGCTAACAAAGGTATGTCTAGTCAAAGCCTTGGTTTTTCCAGTAGTTATGTATGGATGTGAGAGTTGGACTGTAAAGAAAGCTGAGCATTGAAGAAATGATGCCTTTGAACTGTGGTATTGGAGAAGACTCTTGAGAGTCCCTTGGACAGCAAGGAGATCCAACCATTCTATCCCAAATGAAATCAATCCTAAATATTCATTAGAAGGACTGATGCTGAAGCTGAAACTCCAATAATTTGGCCACCTAATGCAGAGAACTGACTCACTGGAAAAGACTCTGATTCTTGGAAAGAGTGAAGATAGGAGGAGAAGGGGATGACAGAGGATGAGATTGTTGGATGGCATCACTGACTCAATGGACATGAGTTTGAGTAAGCTCTGGGAGTTGGTGATGGATGGGGAAGCCTGGCATGCTGCAGTCCATGGGGTGGCAAAGAGGTGGACCTGCCTGAGTGACCAAAGTAAACTGAACTGAGTCAAAACTATGATTTTTCCAGTAGTCATGTATGGATGTGAGAGTTGGACTATAAAGGAAGCTGAGCACTGAAGAACTGATGCTTTTGGACTGTGATGTTGGAGAAGACTCTTGAGAGTCCCTTGGACTGCAAGGAGATCAAATCAGTCCATCCTAGATGAAATCAATCCTGGATATTCTTTGTAAATACTGATGCTGAAGCTGAAATTCCAATACTTTGGCCACATGATGTGAAGAACCGACTCATCTGAAAAGACACTGATGCTGGGAAAGATTGAAGGAGGGAGGAGAGGGGAAGACAGAGGATGAGATGGTGGGCTGGCATCACCGACTCAAGGGACATGAGTTTGAGCAGGCTCCAGGAGTTGGTGATAGGGAACCCTGGTGTGCTGAAGTCCTTGGCAGGGTGGGGGGTGTGTGGGGGGGGAGAGGGCAAAGAGTCAGAAACACCTGAGAAACTGAACTGACATAAAAAGTGAACCCAGAAACTATAAAGAAGTAAAATATATTGGACTATATAACAACTAAAATTGTGTGTATTTCAAGATATCATAAATTATACCAAAACACAAATAACAGTTTAGGAAAAATATAGATAACAAACAGATTAATATGTTAAATAAGTAATATGGAACCCCTATAAACCTATGAGAACAACAGCAAAAAAGAATCTCTAGTGGCTTCACTGGTGGCCCAGATAATAAAGAATTCACCTGCAATGCAGGGGAATCCAGACTCAGCTCTATCCCTGAGTTGGGAAGATCCCCTGGAGAAGGGAATGACTGCACACTCAGTATTCTTGCTTGGAAAATTCCATGAACAAGGAAGTCTGGCAGGCTACAGTCCATCAGGTTGCAAAGAGACAGACACAACTAAGAGACTAACACTTTCATTCAAAGAACTGCCCTGATATAGTTTTCAAAATATATGCACCCACATGATAAGATGATTATGTTGTTTGTAGGCGCTGGCCAGATTTGTGATGACAAAGGTAGTATGGAGTGTGGTGAGGGGGGTTGGGAGAAACATGATCCTTCTAAGGGTTCCAGAGCCCTTATCTACTGATTCGTGTTCAAAATGCCTGACTTCTCCATTTCAAGGAAAATATTTCTTATTTCTTCCATCCCCACCAATCAAGAATTCTATACGTTGGGACTGTTCATCATTCTTTACATGGGTAATGTAACATCTCCCCACCCAGCATCGATGCAGGCTTCACATGGAGGGAAAGAGGCATCTGCCTTCATGATGTCAAATACATGCCCTTGTGGGAAAGTTTCTTTCTTCCAAAATATACATTTCATTCCTTATATCTGTGTCAAAACATGAATTAGAGATGTATTTGTTTTACCAGTCTCCCTTTTACAACATTAACCCTGCTAGTCTGATGCCAGTGCATCCATTAGTCACTAGTTATACTGGGAATTCACTTGATCACCTGTTTGCTAAATACCAGACAATTAGTGTATTGCTGGTACAATTGGGAAGGAGGCTTTACTTTGAAGATTGCAGCCCTTCTGGATACCACCCCAACACTGCAGCTCCTGGAGGGAGGCTTTCTGCAGACCAGCAGAAGTTAGCATTGAGGAACTGAAGGTGGGAGATAAAAATGCTGGTTTATAAGAGGAGTGTAAAAAGTTAGATAAAGGAGCACCACTTTGATCTGGGCTGTAAGACTTGCCCTTCCCAAATCTAACTGCTCTTATTTACCCCCATTGAAAAGTTTTAATAACTCTCTGAGGAATGGTGACTTATGGCCAAGGAGAAACTAACTTTGAATGCAGTTTGGGGTTTGGAAAACATAAAAACTCTCTTTGTATTTGTGCAGTTATCATTTTCCAATTTCCTCTGATCCAGGTTATTTATGAGCTTTTTAGTGTGGCCAGCACGGGTCTGAGTACAGCCCCTAGAAAAATGTGGTTATAGACCTTGATGCCTGCTGGTTAAAAAATACACAGGACTCTTATAAATACACAGACCCTGCCTCTGGTCACTCACAGGGCTATTATCCAGACGTGCGCCTGCCTTGCCTTGAAGACGTTGTTCTCAGATTACAGACTGTACTCTCCTTTCTCTGACTGCATAGGGGATGTGAGGAAAAGGAAGAAGGAAATGAAAACTACGAGACTGATTTTAGACTCACACAGTTTACAGTTTAAGCCAGCCAGAGGGAAAGTCACATTCATGGGGAGTGGGAGGTGAGACAATTGATGAAAATGTTAGAGGATTTGGGAAGAGGAGAGAGTGAACCAATCTTAGTAAAAGTGACTGCATGTGAAACATGACCACTTTCCACCTTACTCTCTGAAATACATTAGAATTATTTTTCTTTCCCCATTTTACACTCAACATTCCTTTTGAAGAGAGTCAACTTAAGGTGAATTAATGGAAAAGTGACTTCCTTCAGGATGGTGGAGATTAAGGCTTTAGCATCTATACAGAGTGGCAGCAGCAGGTCTGGCCTTACAGGCCCACGTCAGAATCATATACATGAAGCTGGGGATCTGGAACTCTGACCCTCACCAACCAAAACCAGAAAAATATGGCACAGCCCCATGTTGGGTTATGATTTTCAGCAAGCATTGCCTAAGCGGAGTTTCTCTTGTAAACGGCCATTTTCAAGGGAGTAAATAATGCTTGTGGAAGGAAGAAGCACCAGAAGTTGTTAATTAAATGCTTACTATATCCTCGATCTTGTCTTAGACATTGAAGATGAGCTTCCATGAAGCAACAAGTGGACATGGATTTGCCCTCTGATGGCAGATATGCTAGTGGGAGGGGCTGTTGGCGATTAGTGCTCTGAAGAAATCGCAGCAGGAGGAGCAGATAACAACTGGTAAGGGTGGTCAGGGAAGTCTCATCAGAGGAAGTGACATTTATGTGAGAGGCTAAATAAAATGGGGCACAGACTTCTGGTATTCAAGAGAGCCAGTACTTCTTAGCTACCCAAATCCAGAACCAATGAAGAGATATGCAGTTACACGTGTCATTAACCTGGCAGGTAGAATATGGCACCTTTAAAAGTGTACTGAAAGCTCATTTAATGAAGGGGCTATTGGTGAACATGTAGAATAGATTCAGGACAGCCAAACAGGCATTGACTATCATAGGATCAGTAACAGTAGGAGCCATACCACTCTCTGGTCTGCAGGGTGTAGGAAGGGGAGGAGTTATTAAAATTGGGAAAGAAGGGGACCTGCTGAATTAGAGGCTGTGGCCTTGAGTACAGGGGTGGAACTGCTGCCAGCTGGTGGCACAGCAGGAAGGGATTAAGAGAACAAATAGGCATCCAATCCTCTTCTTTCTCTTATATTCTGATCTTTTTCTGGTGCCTCCCATTGGTCTAACCTAACTAAAAACCAGTAGGCAAGGGAGCCCTGGACAGAAAGAAGTGAAAGAGAGTAGATAAAGGGATAAATGGAAAATACTCTGTACAAACAAGGAGCAAAGCATGCGGCATTTAGAACATCACCCCTGGTACTTACAACGCAGATGTTATCCTGTATGTAACAGGAAGGACGTGGAGTCTGATGGAGAGTCTGATGGCGTCTGATGAAAGAGAATCTAGGATCACTGGGAAGAAGGGAGTGAGGACTGGAAATAGGCATTGAGAAGGAGTATGAAAGAATGGAAAAAGAAACCAAAGGCAAACATCATTTTCTCTGCTCAGTGTTTTCTAGAGCTGGCTGAGGCAAGGCGAGGGGAAGGTGCATAGAGACTGCGACACTGTAAGCTGTGTTATTTCCAGCTGCCTCTGAAGCCTTGGGCTTTATCTCTGATCGGCAGCTTGCTGTCATGTTCTGCGATTGTAATAATAGCAGTAGAGATAAGCACTTTTGAAAGAGATCGCTGTGGAGATGAATAGATTGGATGGTTTCATAGCACTATTCCCAGTTACAACTTTCATGTTAACTGTTTTTTTTTTTTCCTCACGCAAAATTTGCTGTATTTAAAACACATTGAGACATTAAAAATAAGAAAAAATTGTTCTTACCTGACCTTTGATTAAAGTAATGGAGCACCTTTCATCTATTTCCATTGGCTAAGACAATTAAATTTTAAAAAGCTTAGTCACCCTGAATTCAATGACTGTCTCTAATTGAAGCATGCAGGCACTGTTCAAGTTAGCCCCACAGCAATGACCTCAAACAAAACTCTTAATCCTTTCTCCTATAGACTCACAGAAAAATGTTGTCAGCTAAGAGCTAACATAATGGAATCTAACCTAGAAAGCCCATGTGTTTTAGTGAATGAAGTCAAATCCACGTGGGTCAGGTGGGTCCCAGATTCTCACTTTGCCAGGTGAGATCTTTGCTCAGTTCTAGGTATTTATCAAATACACACTGTGTATCAGGAGAAGAAAGTAAAACTCAAGGATTTTCACCCATACTGACTCAGTTAATAGCAACCTGGGACAAGAACTTGAAGATGATGCTTAGACTCTCTGCACTGAACCACCTTCAGATTTCACAATTCAGTTCCAATGCTAACAAGTTGATGGAGCACAAGTCTTATCCCACAGGGCCCACCACGTGGTGTAAATGAGCTTCTCAAAGGATGCAAGGCAGGGAATGGAGGGACCTATGGTGAATTAAAGACTGGGAGCCTCACAATTTAGTGCACACAATCCATTAGAAACACAAGACAAATCAAACCAGCACTTTGTTAGCTGAAGTATGTCTGTGGGTTGTATTTGACTTGTGATCTGATGCTTTTCTCACCTTGGAATTCAGGCCTCTCAGGAAATGATTCATTTTCCCCATAGCTGGGTATGGTTCTGGTTGAAGGCTTTCCTGTTTCCTCCCTCTCCTCTTCTTCTATTCTTTCTCTTGTTTGTCCATTGAAATGACTTTGTGTTGCTCATCACAAAAATCCCTTGTTCACATTAGCAATTTTTAAGAATAATTCATTTTCAAAATGTATGCCTATGTACTGACAGAAAAAGTAGAATTGATTACAAGTATTGACATGGGTTCTCCCTGTTCCTAAACTTTATAGTAAATTTGAGTCTGTAGAAGGGTTCAGTCCAAAGGGATATGTATTACTTAGTGTCCCTCCTGAAGCATAAATTCAGCAAAAATCCAGTTGTATTGGCAAAAGCCAAATGCACAAGTCAATGTGTGAAACAGGAAGTAGTAGCAACTTAAGGAAACAATCAGTCTAAGCCTTCTGGCCACAGTGAGACATAAAACCTCATGATTTTGCACCTCTGTGCTTAGCCTGTCTGTAGAGTACTATGTCTGAGAAATAAACAGCTAAAGTATGCTCCAACTAAATTCAGGTTTTTCAAACAATGAGGTCTGAATACAACTATAAGTATAGCCTAACTCTCTTTAAAGTTGTAGCCATTTTACATGCGAAATGAAATGATTGACTAAAATACAGAAAGAATGTCTGTTCCTTAGGCATTTCCTATCAGAGCAACTTGGATTCATTACAGATGGTGTCTAAGAAACTAGTCTTCAAGTCATGCACAAATACACACACCTATTCCTTTATTCTTCTGGAAATACTTAATCTTTAATGTATACCAACTTAAAATTGAAGAAAGGAATTATAAAAGTAACTACTAATATATGAAATTTCATCCTTGAATATTTTAGACAAAGGTTTTAAGTAAAAGTGCCTGGAAAGTGTCAGATGAACACACAGATTTTCATATCTTGATGAATTCATAGACATACAGCCATCTGAGAAAGAAGACTCAGACATAATAAAAATGACTAAATTAATCACTAAATCCAAAGTAGGAAAAATAAGTTCTTTAGATATGCCAAGACACCAAGAGTCTGGGAAACTATGTTTCTTTTTATTTCTTTGAGAAGAATGGCACAATTCTGTGCTCCAGGCAGTGTGTTCAACACTGTAGTGGTAGCAATAAAAAGAGATGCGGTGTGAGTCCTCAAGAATGAAGGTGGGTCTGCCCAGTGAGTCTTGAAAGATGCAAATCACTTGGTTAGAAGGTAAGAGAATGAGGAGAGCTTTCCAGATGAACAGCACCATGGAAGTAGATTGTACATGTTGCAACTGATCAGTGAAATGGACTTGGAGAAGTGCCTGACTGGAGAAGAAATGGTTGATATGACCAAGAGGTGCATTTACAAGAAGTCAGAAGAGTATTGTAGAGATCTTATCTTAGATGCTTGTCCCAGTAAAATCCTACATTTACCTTATCAGAATCTCTGAAGTCTACTTTGTACCTGCTTTGCCTTTACATCAGTGATTTGAAGTGGCATAATGATATTATTAACAGTTATTGCTGCTAATGATATATGGAGCATCTTTACTCTCTCAAAGTGTTTTCAGTGCATTATCTCACCCTGTCATCTAAATAAACCTTGGGAAAATAACTTATTTGGACAGGGGAGAGAAAAAAGAGAATGATTATTTACACAGACTTGGGGCCAAATGCAGATGACCAAACTCAGAATCTAATACTTAGAGAGAAAAACAAAAACCATGTGATAAAGAATGCATGTCAACAGAAGCTTATACTTTCATAACCATCACTGATTTAGAAAAGAGAAAAACAAATTTCAAAGTTCAAGTAGAAAATCTTCATTATATATATATATATATATATTTCATTATCTCTACTCTCTATGAAATTTCTATGCATTGGGAAGTCAGAGCATCACCCCCAAACCCAGCAGCAGCACTACTCTAGTCCAGAAATGGGCACCTTCATTGTTCATTCTGAAAACCTCACCTAATATCACAGTTCCCATCTCTAGTTGATAGCTATGCCTCGCTGGGTTGACACAGTATGTGTGCGTAGAGTGGAGAGAAGTTTACCTACTATAAAAATCCCTTGGTCCCTACTCTAGTTCTGTCTGTTCTAGAATCTAATACAATGCTTTTGAAAATAATTCAACTAAGATGGTGAAGTTGGGAATGGGAGGTAAGGTCCTGTCCAAACTCTGTTATAGGGTTGAGGTAAGGATCACAATGTAATTATATTTGTGAAATTACATTATTAATTTCAATGTAGAGAGAATGGTAGCATGAAGTGGGAATCCATACTTCTGCCTCTCTTCAAGGAAATGAGAGAATGTGGATTTCTAAATAATATAATATAATCAAAGTGGCATCACCACTCAAAGTGAAAATAAAACTAGTTGGAAAGACAGAATCAAACTCTCCATATGATGGAGATTCTCCCCCCCCATCTTTCTTAATTTATTGAAAGTGACAATAGAAAAGTTGTGCTAATAGGGAACTATATTTACATCAAATATGATATATTCTGAGAAAAAAAAACGATGTTTACATCTTGAGTAAATTAAGTCACCCATTGATTTTTCTGATGTAGAGACAGCACTGAGATTGTAAAACCTACACTACCTTCCTGCATAAGAATTTCCAAGATACAGAACCTAATTCCACCATCTTCCAAGTTGCTCCACTAGATTTTGGCAAAAATTTGAGACCAAGTTTTTAAGATACAGGGAGGCACCTATGGACTAGCTTCCCTCCCCACTGTGAGACCATGTGAAATTTCTCAGAGGAGATTGAGTAGATTTTTCATTTTTAAGTTCATGTGAAAATGAAAAAGAGAGAAATTGGAGGAGAGAAAGAGACAGACAGATAAAATAAAGAAGAATTTATGTGGATTTCTATGTGGAAGAATCTACGTGAGTTTCTGCAGTGAGAGATAATTGCTTAGCATAAGGCAGCCTTAGGAAGGTTTGATTTTCTGATTTCATCAGTGATCTCTCCCCAAGCTGCTACCAAGGAGCTCCCTCTGAGACATGAGAGGAGGGTTCTACTTCAATAGAAGTTAGAATTTCTATTCGTATTAACAATGCTAAAGGTGAATTTGAAATTTGAGAGTAGCACTAGGAGATCTGGATGGAGACTAAGTCATGCTTTTGCAGTGGTCATAACTTTTGAGTCTGTATTCACGTTCCGTATTCAGGAGATCCAGAATCTGGATACATCCAGAGACTATTGATTCATCAGGAACAGACTGTCTTTCATCAATTATTTTCACTGAAGCACAAAATGGAAAACAGAATTCTGAATTACATACTTTCAATAAAAGATATCAGTCTGATGAAATTAATAAATGTATTTATACATCTACTCCTTCTGTTCTCAAAGGAAAACATTAAGGATTGATGTACTGAAAGTCAGAAAACCCATGCTAAATAAAGTCAGAATAAAGAGATTTAAATACACTAAAGCACTACAGGATTAGACTTACCACAAGTGATAGGAATAGTAGTGAGTACCAAGTGTCTGAGTGTCTAAGGTCTTTCCATGAATTAGCTCACTTATCTTTCATAAACAGCCTATTTGGGGGGCCCAGATGTTATCCCCATTTTACACATGAGTAAATGAGGTATAGAGAGATCAGCTTGCTTGCAGAAGGAGACACATCTATTAAGTGCGTGAGCCTGGATTTAAAGTAGATAGTCTTACTGTCTAAGCATTCTAGAAGCACTCTCATCTTTCTACCAATGGAAAAACTGAGACTCTACTGGACAAAATGAAACTTGGAACTTCACACCTTCACAAGGGTCCCAGGTTAACATATTTCCTATGGAGTCAACACAATGATGAGCGTGTGTATCAATCCCCATGGGACATGTGTCCACCCACAGTCTCTATCTTGTCAAACAAGAAGCCTGCGTCTTGTGTCTGTTCTGTTTGCCCATCAACTCGTACAGGTAGACCTTCAGGAAATATTTGTAGTTTCTGGAGTAGATGAATCAGTAATGCCACTGACTGAATGAGATCTTTAAGCAGCTGAGTACACATGAAGGTATTTCCTGAAGTAGTGACAGAAAAAGCATTTGGAAAATCCTTAATCACCCATACAGTTTCCTGAAAAATACTGTAAAGAAAGTACACGCTTCTCTTTATTTTTCCTAATGCCTTTCTAAATGTTCTGGAATGATCTTATTGTCCCACTCAGCACAAGGAAGCCTCAGAGCTCACAGGACTGTTTTTTTCTTCTTTTTGCTTGTGTTTTTCTTTAGACTGCAGTGTACTTATTGACTCCTGGACTACTTAAATGTCCATAGGTAATCTTTTGCAAGAGTCGCATGTGCATGTCATCCACACAGGGATCCATTTGGAATCATCATGAATCTATTTGCTAGAGCTTATGTTTTTTTTTTAGACTTTGGAATTATATCCTAGGAAAACAGAGAACACATTATCTCCTGCTGTATGAAATATGCAGGCAATGACTTTAGGTTACAATCCTTTCAGCATTAGCACAGATGCTGAAAAGCAAATTCTCAGCTGGTTGGTCTCACTCAGAAGGTGTGCCACACTAATAACTACGTATGAGGGAGCAGTGCGACTCCCAATATAACAAGTTAAACTGTGTGTTGTATTAGCATTATTCTTAATGCTAATGTAATGTCTATCCACGAAGGCAGCATTGTTAGATTGTTAGTACTGTAGATTGTAATGACAAAAGGAATTAGATGGGTTTTCTATGTTAAATCAATCATTAAGCAGTGCTATAATTATTTGCTGTTGGGAACACTCTTTTTTCTATTGTAAAATTGACACAGTCTATGAACGTAATTGCTGTGTTTTCATCCTAGGGCCCTTTAAAATTAGAGTCTGGGAGGAAGATGTGGCACTTCTAATCCTTCTGACATTTCGGAGGGACTATCCTGGCAGGAGTAATATCACATCACCATGTAATTAATCAGTGCATTTTCCTGTGGTCTGTGAAGCCCATGTTTCCCTCTGCATTTGAGAGACAGAAAGGTGGCATGTGAGAACCTCCTTGGGCTTTAATCACAATGTGATGGTGGGTCCGATTATATTCGTGGATAATGTGACCTTTTCGGGTTGCACATTCAGACCATTTCACTGATTCCAGGGTAGAAAATATTGGGCATAAATGTATGTGGGTTTGACATTATTAGATACTTGTTTCCCTCATTTCCTTGTGAATAAGAAAGTCTTAACAGAGCACAAGCTGGTAACAATGACATTAAGTTAAAAAAGAAAAACCTTTATTAGCTGAAATGGCATCCCTTCACTTTACAGACGGTAAAGCCAGCACAGCAGGAAGCTTTGTTAAGGTATAATCTCTCCCCACCACCCACTGTCTATTTGGCCCTATCTCTTTGTCTCTGTCTCTCTCTGTGTTTGTCTGTCTATGTCTGTCTCTCTGTCTCTGTGTATATGTGCATACACACACATATGTGTATCTTTATACATACATATATATCTTTTTCTGTCTCTGTCTCTCTCTGAAATAAACGTCATGAACCTATGTATTTCTGTTTGGAAGAGAAAAGGATTTGTGTTTGTTCTATGGACAATTTACCTAAATGACTCATTCAGCATCCAGTGATACAATAGGATTGGGTAACCATCTGAGATAGGTGCACATAACTAGGTATAGCTTCAGACTCATACGGAATTATCATTAATATTAATATCAGCAAAAATGGGAGAGTAACTAACTTTTGTTATGCATGAGTGAAAGTCACAATTTCTGCAGCTTCTCCTCCAGCTCCTGAAGGAAAACACATAGGAAAACATCACTAGAGTAAAGAAGAAAACATGATGGCATCATTGAAGTTGCACAGATATGAATTTATAGTAGGACAAAATAACATTCGGGATATTTGACGATTCCGTGGAATGAGTGAGATTTCTGTCCAGACTTTATGCTGTAGAAACTGGGAAGTAATAGAAGTTATCTGTGCTGTGCTAAGTCACTTCCCTTGTGTCTGACTCTCTGTGACCCCATAGACTGTAGCCCACCAGTCTCTTCTGTCCATGGGATTCTCCAGGCAAGGATGCTGGAGTGGGTTGCATTTCCTACTCCTAGGGATAGAGGATCTTCCCGACCCAGGGAGCAAACCCGAGTCTCTCAACACCTCCTGTATTGGCAGTCAGGTTCTTTACCACTAGCACTGCCTGGTAAGTAGTAAAAGTTGTTCAGGAGAGGAATATGTTAGAAATGATGATTCAGTGAGAATAATTTGGAGTTGAGTTTGAGTTCCCAGGAGGAGAAGGGACATTATGGAGATTTCTGGAAGGCTGGCTTCTAAGGAACAAGGATTTGTGATATCCTCTTAGATCCTGAGACTGGTTGAGTCTTAAATCATAAAGCAAAGTACCAACTGAGAACTGACGGTGAGCACTCCAAAAAGATGCACAAGGCACTCTGAGTGTCTGCCATTAAGGACTCTTCAAAACATGACATGAAGGGTATATGTAAACCCTGATGTGTCTTTCAGAGAATAGGGAGCCTTTCATGTATTTTATTTTACTCTTTTAACTCTGTAAAATGTGCAACATTAACTCCATTTTGCAGATGTGGATAAGGCGATCCTGTTGCTCAACTTAAAGAAATGAAAGCAAACCAAACAGGTGCAGGGGTGACCCTCAAACCCAGGTATTCAGATTTCATGAATCAAATCCTTCGCACTCACAATTCCGATTTTCAAGTCAGGAAAGGTACGTTTATTAAGTCTTTATATGCAAATATGAAACTTTGTGTTCTTGATTGTTTTGAATCTGTGCTAATGAGATAGATGGGGAAACAAAAACAGGGGCTTAATTGCAGTGAGCAGGATGAAAATGGGCTGTGCCAGCACTGGAGTTTTGTCTGTGACAGGTGCTACTTAATGATTCATCATCCATTAAGGCAAGGCCGTGGAAAAATACAATAAGGCTGTGATTTTCAAGAATCATAATTCAATTTTTCAAGGAAACAGAATAGATAGTGTGGAGACTATGAGAAATTCAGGAAATATTTATGACTCTTTATTTGGTTGACTTTTATTTATTTGGTTGTTTTTCACTTTGCTGTCCCCTCCCTTAACCTTCTCACAGTCAGGGTTGTTCAGGGTATATATATTCATATGCCTACCAGAGGAGGACTAACTTGCCTTCCCAAGAGCTGGTCTCTGACGCCACTGCGTTGTGTGCTTTTCTGCCTATTCTTAACTTTTCTTTTATGTCTCTCCTTCTCCTAGCTTCACTCATCACCTGCCTGTCAGTCTTCCCACCCACAGTCTCAACCCATAAGGAATAAGAGTCAGGGGCCTTAGGGGACCCTGTTCGGTAATCTTCAAAACAGAGCCATCATTACCATAAGGTAAACCTGGGAATAGTAGACAAAGACCTAACCCATGAATTCCCATACTATGTCTCAGGTCCTGTTAAAACTTACCCTGCAATGTCAGGCATCTGAGAATGGAATTCTTGATCTTAAGGGCCCAAGTCAGATGCCCTCCATGGTCTTCATGCTTGGATTGATCTTTTGCTTCAGTTTATACCTAGGGGTCCTATTCTAACAAAGGATTGTGTTCTTTATTTTTCTCAAATTATTTTTCTAGGGAGCAAAACATTTCTCATGAAACTCCTTATTGGGACAGTGGAGGAGACATTGTATATCCAGGTTAATTTCCATCAAGGAATTGTGAAAGGAAGAGACAGACTCCTTCCAGTTTTGCTTGGCCACTGAGAGAAAACCTCAAGGACAAATACCTAAATATTAGGCAATACCATTTCTATGATGTAAAAATTCGTGAAATAAAACATCAGTCTATAATTATACAAGAACAGTTACAAACAAAGCAATCTTCATTAGCTGCAACAGAATTGTTGCATTTCTTCTCTGGTGCGGGTGTAAAGAGGAGCGAGAATGGGTAATGTTGGTAAAATCAAACAAGGAACACCATTTGCAGCCTCTGAGTAGTATGCTTTCTTCTGTGAGTAGTATGACAGAGTGTATCCTCTGATATCCAAAACAGCCAAAGGGGGGAAAAAAAAAGAAAGAGAAAGAAAACAAGGACAGTGGTGGTTTATTATATTTTCTTCTAATTTTCAATTTATCTTTCCATTCTAATTCACCATTTAAACCAGGTAAATTCATTCTGCAAATATAACCAAGGGATGTTCATATTGCATTAATAGATTGCTTTAGTTTTGTACTTTTCACAACTTAATTATTTGGAGCCCAATTCCCTTATTCAACATTAGCATATTAAGGCAAAATCTAATTTGCAGTAAGCAGCTTGAGGCCACAGTATCACAGAAAAGAATAAATGCAGGCAAGTGAATATGTTGAATTTTTTATCTCATCAATGCATCCAGTAGCTGATGGATATATTCATCACTTGCATCTTTAAGTATTTTAGTTCAGTAAAATAATGCGGATATTTTGATAGTTTTCCTTGCATTTTAAAATCTTTATTAGTTTTTCTTTTGAAGAGGGGACGATGTCTATCATTTGGCTAAAATTAAATAAGTCAAGAAAAGGGAGAAAAAAGAGTCAGGAAATCAGACAAGTGAAAATATTGGGCAAAAGTTTATTCTACAGTTAGTGATTGGTAAATGTTTAATTATTGCCACTTCTAGACCATTGATTATCTAGAAGTATTGAATGTTTCCAACCCACCCCTCACACTGCACCCCCCAACCCCCTCCCAAACTGCTGTATAGCCTACCTCGAAATTTATTCCAAGATATAGAGACTATTGGATTAAGTAAGATGTAAATTAACATAAGTGAGAAAACATTATCTACAGAACATCTATCATGGGCCAGGTCATTTACCAGGATATAGTTGGTAATAATGGAAGGGAATTGCCATCTGGCCCCTCCCCTCCACGTTTTTGAAGTTTACATAAGCATTAGCTTCCACACCTTAAACAGTCATTAAGACAAGTTGTCAGTATAGAGCCAAGAACTGACTTATGTCTTTACACAAAATTCTGGAATTGTAAGATGGCTTTGAGATAGAAGAGGTCGGAACAGAAACATTCAGGAAACTCCATAGCTCTCAGCTACTAAACAGAAAGCATGGATAAGTAGAAAGATAAGCATTTGTATCTAGAGGGAGGGGTGTGGAGGAAAGATCAGCTTGAAAGTTTCAAACACTTCAGGAAGCCATGTGAGTTTGGTCATTAAAAAGATAACACCCACATATAATGATTGTTTCCTCTTCAAATGAGATCTGAGCCCTGGTTTGAAGCTCCAGGGATGGATAATTTAGTGGAAGCTGCCTTCAGCAATTTGCAAAGAACTGTGTGAGGATACAGTGTTGCTATTCTCTAATGGTAATGTTTGTCTTTAAGGAGAAGAAATGAGTCATGGTCCAATTTCACAAGTTCATGCATTAGATTGAACCATCCTCTATGTCCACTTTCTAGCCTTCTCTAACTCAGTTTAATTGACAAAGACATCCAGATTTCGAGTGACCCTAAAACAGATCATTAATGGGTAGGCCTGGAGAGAGACTTGAAAGCAGCTTTTATATTTCTATTAGAAGAAAGTTTACAATCAGCAAGTACTATGTTTAGATAAGCCTATTACATGCTTTAAAAAGTGGCTGTGGTGGCTCCAGCAAATAGTTGACAGAATTTGTGAAGCACATCTCTAACAAGGCTTCAAAAGTACATGCTTTTTCATAGTCTTCACTGTAGAACACCAGAAACAGTGATAGCTTTGGAGACAGACAGCCTTGGCTTTAAATCTCTACTCTCTCCCTTGTCATTTATTATCTCTGTAACCTTGGACATATCTATTCCGAACTTTGAGTTTCAGTATACTTATCTGTTACAAGGTTGCCACGTTTATTGAATGCAGCAATATACTTAACTGTTTAACACATAGTCTCAAATAGAGTAACAGCTCAAAGAATGTTAGTTACCATCAGTGTCACTATTGTTGCTATTGCTGGTACTTTTATTAGACACTGTTACCATTACACTTTCTTCCTTGAAGGCAAAACCCCATTTTCCTGGAGAGTTCAACCCTTCAACCCTCCTCAGGGTGACTAGCATAAATCCTCATAATTGAAGCAATTTGTGGTGGTCCCAGGGACTTTGTCAGAGACTAGTATAACATTTGCCTATTATCAATGAAAGAGTGAGGGGAGGTCTTACTGGGGAATGTCTTTGAAAGGTTCTTTTACTCTACAAAGGGATATGAGGAAGAAATATTCCCTCTTCTCTTATATGTTGTCCTGCTGTCTGTGACACCAGGGAGTATGATGCTCATATGTAACAATGAGTGACATAGGACAAAGACAAGGGCAACATATATGAAAGAAATATGTAAAAACAGGATCGTAAAAGACAGAAGGGATGTGATTCATATGTCAATATGGAGCCACTGAATTAACAGAAGCTAAACTGCTTTTAGTAAGTATTTATTACTTATTGAATTTCTTTATTTTTAAATTTCTTTATTTCAAATTCTAATTTAAAGCTTATTTTCTGCTCCCTGAACCCTTAAGCATCTCAAATGGTACATTATTAAACAACTTTATTTTTTATTTTATTTTCCTGGTCCTATCCCTTCCCCACATAAATACACACACACACACATACTTACACACACAGAGTCATATTTGTGCTTATATATACATACATACACAAATAGACAGATATATGAAAAACAAAGCTGACATACATGGAGGCCGTTCACATATCTGAGCCTAGTGAGTGATCAGGTTATTGAACACAAATTCAATTTTATTTGTGTGTGATTGACTTGGAGCCTGCTATGGTAAATGATTATGGATTGTACAAAGATGAATTAGACAACTGACTTATAATCAAGCACAGATAATAAATACATAACCAACTATCATCCTAGCCTGGGTGTGGCACTTGTCTTATTAAAACTTGACTTATTTCCACATGCTAGTAAGGTTGTGACAAAATCCTTCAAGCTAGGCTTCAGCAGTATGTAAACTGAGAACTTCCAGATGTACAAGCTGGTTTTAGAAAAGGCAGAGGACACAGAGATTAAGTTGCCAACATTGGTTGGATCATAGAGAAAGCAAGGGAATTGCAAAAAAAAAAAAAAAAAAGGAGAAGAAAGAAAAATCTACCTCTGCTTCATTAATTACACTAAAGCCTTTGCCTGTGTGGATCACAACAAACTGTGGAAAATTCTTAAAGAAATAGGAATACCAGGTCATCTTATATGCCTTTTGAGAAGTCTATATGTGGTTCAAGAAGCAATACTTAGAATTCAACATGGAATAATGACTGGTTCCAAATTGGGAAGGAGTAAGACAAGACTATATATCATCACCCTGCTTGTTTATCTTATATCCAGAGTACATCATGCAAAATGCCAGGCTGGATGAAGCATAAGCTGGAATCAAGATTGCTGGGATAACTATCAACAACTTCAGATATGCAGTTGATATTGCTTTAAAGGCATTAAATGAAGAGGAACTAAAGAGCCTCTTGATGAGAATGAAAGAAGAAAGTGAAAAAGCTGGTTTAAAACTCAATATTAAAACAAACAAACTAAGATCATGTTACCTGGTCTCAGCACTTCATGGCACCTAGAAGGGGGAAAAAATGGGAGCAAAGGCATATTTTATTTTCTTGGGCTCCAAAATCACTGCAAATGGTGACTCCAGCCATGAAATTAAAAGATGCTTGCTCCTTGGAAGGGAAGTTTTGACAAACTTAGTGTATTAAAAAGCAGAGACATCACTTTGCCCACAAAGGTCCATATAATCAAAACTATGGTTTTTCCAATAGTCAGGTATGGGTGTGAGAGTTGGGCCATAAAGAAAGCAGAGTATGGAAGAACTGATGCTTTTGAAATATAATGCTGGAGAAGACTCTTGAAAACACCTTGGACTGAAAGGAGATCAAACCAGTTAATCCTAAAGAAAATCAACTCTGAATATTCATTGGAAGGACTGATTCTGAAGCTGAAGCCCAAATACTTTGGCCACCTAATGTGAAGGGCTGACTCATTAGGAAAAAACCCTAATGCTGGGAAAGATTGAAGGGAAAAGAAGAAGGGAGCGACAGAGGATGAGATTATTAGATGGCATCATCAACTCAGTGGATATAAATTTGAGCAAACTCTGGGAAGGGAAAGGGAGCCTGATGTGATGAAGTCCATGGGATTTCAAAAAGTTGAACACAACTTAGTGGCTACATAACACCAAAAGTTAAAAAAGAAGAGAACACAAGAGATAAGTTATAGATCTCTGACAGTGGAAGGATTCATTTGTATGTTAAATAATGTACATCAAACTTCTATTTATTTGCATTATAATTATCTGGGAAATCTCATGGACTGAGCAGCTTGGGAGGCTATAGTCCATGGAGTCCACAAAAGTCAGACATAACTTAGAGACTAAACAGCAAATAATTAGTAGATTTTCTCTAATAGAAGTGTTGCCTCTTCCTGGGAACAGTTTTCAATATCTAGTTCTTATTTTCCCTCTGATAATCATTTTTCCTGCAGCTTTTTTAATACTTATCAAGTCCAGAAAAAATATTTATTGCCTTTTACCTCCAAATATTTCTTCCTACAACTGTTGTTTATTGTGTAGATAGTGTTTTGATATTCAAAACCCTCTTTTTCCACATTGAATTTTGGGGAAAAAAAAATTTTTTTTAATTTAGAAGCTGGGAATTGACTTTTTGTCTTCCATTGTTCTCCAGTGACCTCTCATGCCTGAGGAAGAAAACCTAGATGGTCTTGGTTACTGCAAGAAATTGAAGTGGTGTAAAAATGCAAAGAGTTGGACATGACTAAGTGACTAAACATACATGCACAAAAATGGATTATGAAGAAAAAGGAATTTTGTGAGAATGAAAAACAACATAGGACAATTAAACAAAAAACCTGTCTATACACATGAAAATGCACTAAAGAATATTGAACTAGTGATAGAAGCTTCCTGCAGAAACAGTGTTGAGTAAATTCTGGAATGAAGACTGATATAAAAAAAGACAGAGTATATTCTTGGAATAATGGGTAATGGCAAACTGAGGACGCATTTCCTATGACAATCTCTGGAGAGTCATTGATGTACAGGCTCATTTGGAGCAGCTTTTTCAAAAATAGTTGCTGAGTGAAATACTGGACTTAAGTTTATGCAATAATACATTGAGGTAAACATATTGAAGAGTCAACATGGCAGGGACTGGGCTAGATTCTATTACAGAAACAAGATAGGTGAGACATCCCAAAGCCCTCGACAGAATGTCCTAAATGAATCAAGCTGAAAGGCAGGGCATGAGTAATGGGATTGGAAAAATAATGAAAACATTGCTTTCCAGGTGACCCTAGTCCACCAATGCAGGAAACATAAGAGACACGGGTTTTATCCTTGTGTTGGAAAGATCCCCTGGAGAAGGGCATGACAACCCATTCCATTATTTCTGCCTGGAAAATCCCATGGACTGAGTCCATAGGGTCCAAAAGACTCAGGCACAACTGAAGCAACTCAGCACTCAAGAAGGTGGGGTAAGGCGGAGGTTCTTTGAATCAATAAAAGACCTGTACACGAATGTACCTATGTGTATGTACCTCCTTTCTCAGATCTATTCCATCCGTTGTCTCAGACAACATTTTCGGGGAATTTGAATGCAGTGTTTTTCCCCCTCAGTATTCTTCAAGACAGAGACTCTCTAAGAATGTTCCAGTTCTCTCTCCCAGGCTGCCACAGCTGTTTAAGAAGATATTTGAAGAACTGTCAGAATCAAGGGACAGAGAGTGGAAAGGGCAGACAAGGGAAGCAGAAGGCAGTGCAGAAATGTGGGAAGTGCTGCAGGAGCTGACCATTGTGCCAATTTCATGCTTTCACACCTTTGAATGAGTGTTCAAAGTGTTTCATTTTGAGAGCCTCAGACAGTGGAGCGCTGATTGTGATGGCTTCAGGCATTTCAGGGCACAGCTGGCCACTCGGCCACCCCTGTGTCCATGGCAGTTTTCTAAAAATAAAGGAAATAAAATATAGGTTATTTTCAGCTCTGGTGGGTGAATTGCACTGTGAGAACAACTGCAGGATCAGTGTTGGGATCTTTTTTTCCCCTTCCTTTTGTTTTTCTTTTTTTCAAACACATCCAAAGCCACATCATCATCTTTGGGGAATTTGATTCTTCTTTCAAATAGTATGAAACAAATAGTAAGAAAGAAAAATGTCATTTAGGATAAATAACGAATTCTGAGCCTTAGTTTTCCAATCTGTCTAGCCAGTCTCAAATTTTGTCTTAAAGGAAAAAAAAAAAAAGCAAAACAAAAAACTGAAGGACAAACAGTCTAAAAATAGCTGTTGATATGTTGTTGTTGTTTAGTGCTAAGTCTTGTCTCACTCTTTGGCAACTCCATGGACTGTAGACTGCCAGGGTTCTCTGCCATGGGATTTCCTAGGCAAGAGTGCTGCAGTGGGTTGCCATTTCCTTCTCCAGGGGATCTTCCCAAACCAGGGATAGAACCCAAGTCTCCTTCATTGGCAGGTGGATGCTATACCACTGAGTTGCTAGGGAATATGTTACTCTTACTAAAAAATGAACAAACAATAATAAACCACTTTTAAATAAGTGGTTTTATATGAAATTATTATTTATTAAATTTAACTAAATTTTTATTGAATATATTTACATTGTTAGCTGACTACCTTTTAAAATAATGAATATAGTAAATAATGTATCCCAAACTGTGTCTTCCTTTTTCTCCATTTGAGAGCTAGATGTCAGAAGGTCTGAGTTCTAGACAATTCTGTTGCTTATTGGTTTGTGTTACACTTGAAAAGTCAATTTCTATAAGAGCTAATTTTTTCTATTAGTAAAGTGAGAAAATATTTTTATAGTCACGTAAAGTCATAGAATTTGTTAATACTTGAGGAATTTTAGAAGTCATTTAGTTAATGTATTTCATTTTACAGATGAGAAAGTTACAGGTCACACAGTTGGTTGGAGGAACATTTTTAATGAGAATCCAACTGCCCTAATGACTGACATATACACTTTACACATTATTGCCATCATCACTTTTGTTTCATATAAATCTTTCACTCCTATAAATTCAGTCCACTCATTCTTATTCCAGCCACCAACATCACACTTTTATTTATTCCCCCACAAATGGCTACTATTTTAGAAATCTCTATAATGTCTACCTAGCAATGTCATGAGCAAACCAAGGGCATCCCCATCTCTGTAGTTTTCCCTGACTGCCCTTGCAAACACAGTACCTTCTCCTTTGGGACTGCACTTCATCTAATAGCTCTATCACTTAAGCCATCCATTGACAAAATCAATGAATGATACAAGCTGTCTAGAGGAACTTGCCTCACTTCTACTTCTTTGTGTTCTCAGCAGCTAGAACTGTGCATTCAGCCATAATTTCCTTATATGTAACAGGAGAATAATAGCAACACCTATTTCATAAGATGTTTGCGAAGATTAAATGTTATACACACATATCAACTTAGACTAGCTTTTCACATACAGTGTTACCTATAGCTACTATTTGTTGTTGGTGAGGATGACAATGATGATGTTTTGAGGAAGCAAAACCGTTGTCTTCTAGAGAAGTACTGACCAAATTCCCAAATACCACTTTTAATAGGGACAAGCTGAAAAGTAAAGAAATAATTATGCTAAGTACTTCCTCATCCTTCTTTAAAGAGAATTCTATTTCTCAATTCCCTGAATACTTGAGATTGCCTGAATTTCTTAGAGCTCAAGTTGAAAATACAATAGGATGTGTATTTCTAGAGCAATTAACCTTTCATTGCTTTGCCTTAGGGTTCCGATTTCTTATACCTTTGATTCAAAGGTAATGAAAGTTGAAGTTTGGTGACATTTCTAGATCCTTTTTTTTTTTTAAAGTAGTTGATCCTCATACATTTTAAAGACTTCTACATGTGAAGATAAGGGAGGGAGACATTGTGGGGGGTAGGATACATGCTTTCGTTTTCATTATACAGTGGTAACAGAAATATCTTTCTTTATACCTAGAGCTGCTGAAAACTTATATGCTAAATTAGCAGCCACAAGTCTGGTTACAATGGGGGGACTCACTAATGAAAGGCAGCATGAAAAGTATTCTCAACTGGGAGTCAAGGTCTTAGAGTTTCGTCACATTCTACTTCTTGGTATCTTAAAGACAAGTTATTTCTTGTTTTCAAGGTGAAGCATCTTCATCTGTGATCTTCTTGAGTCCAACTTGACTTAGTTTAAGTTTAAAATTCTGAAAAAGTAATATCTTTGGGCAGAATTTAACAGCCCCATTTCAGACCCAATATGGGCCAACTTTTGCTGCTTGGGGCCATTGATGCTTCCAGTAATGGACCAATGTTTTTGCTTCATTAACATCATGCTTAAAATTATAAATTCTGTGATAATCATATTTTATAGAAAACAAGGAGGGAGGATATATTATCTTACTGGCCTAATTCCATATCACTAGACATGACAAACAATCTTTGTGCTTAGCCCAGTTAAACAACTAATTAATCAACGCAATGTGACTGAGGATGTCCAAGGAACCAAAAATTTGTTGATAGTGTGTAAAGATGACAAGAAACAAGTATTTTCCTATAGGCGTTTTGTTTGAGATAAGCCTCAAATATATGAATGTATATAGTCTAGACCTCTTTTCTCTTTCTTTACATCGCAAGTGTATCTTGTAGCCATAAGTTAAATCGGTTTAAGACATTGATGTAGAATAGTCTAACGTGTTTGTTTCATGTTATATGGGATTATTTGAAGAATTAGTCTGTTAGTACATGATTAACATAATTTGCACTCTTTGGAAACAGTCATTGATCTCTTCAGAGATATTTACTCTGCATATCTATAGCACTTTATCTATAACCCTCTTGAGAAGACAAATGTATCAATTTATAGTTATGATTTTATATATACCACCTTTCCAATATACTATGTGACATTTAAAGATAGACATTTTATTTTCTCTATATATATCTTCTCTAAGGTTTACCAAAATACCTGATACATAAGGTGACCATATGTCTAATTAGCATAAGACAATTCTGGTTTATTTTTGTAGCATAATTATAGCTAGCACTTCCCTTTACACATAACAGAGTTCTTATTAGTTGATAGATTATTTGGTCAACCTACTTATACATATATTCCCTATAAATATTTATATAAATAATTCCCAGAATGAAACCCTCTCCCTTTATTGGGTTCTATATCCGTGCTCATTTTCATTGTGGAACACTAGAGAACAGAGGACATCTGATGAGAGCAACTAGGAGAATTACTTCAGGAACTATAAAGACGTATGCATGCTCCATACCAAGTCCCTTCAGTCATGGTTGACTCTTTGCAACCCAAAGGACTGTAGCCCGCAAGGCTCCTCTATCCACAGGATTCTCCAGGTGAGAATACTGAAGTGGATTGTCATGCCCTCCACCAGGGGATCTTCCCAACCCAGAGATCAAAGCCATGTCTCTTATGTCTCCTGCATTGGCAAGTGGGCTTTTTTTTTTTTTACCACTAGTGCCACCTGTGATGTCCCACTTAGATGTATAACTTGATGTGAATTTGGAAGCCATTTAATCTTCATTCAATGAAGAGATTTTTCTGAAGAATCCCTGAAAGAAGCCATACAACCTTGGGACAACTATATTTGTCTGCCAGGTTTTGTCCTAAGTACTGACTTGCAGCAGATGTGTTGCTTGCATTCATGAAAAATAGAACGTTTTTAAAGAAGACAGTACACAGAAACATCAAACACATAAACATATACTAGAATTATGATGGTTACTAGGAAATATAAAGGTTCATTGAGATCAATGTTTTGTTTTGTTTTGTTTCCAGTAATCATGTATGGAGGTGAGAATTGAACTATAAAGAAGGCTGAGGGTCAAAAAATTGATGCTTTTGAACTGTGGTGTTGGAGAAGACTCTTGAGATGGACTGCAAGGAGATCAGTCAATCCTAAAAGAAACAAATCCTGAATATTCATTAGCAGGACTGATGCTGAAGCTGAAGCTTCAATACTTTGGCCACCTGATGTAAAGGGCTGACTCATTAGAAAAAGGCCCTGATGTGGGAAAGATTGAAGGCAGGAGAAGGGGGTGACAGAGGATGAGACGGTTGGGTGGATTCACTTTTCAAATGGACATGAGCTTGATCAAGCTCCAGGAGATGGTAAAGGACAGGGAATCCTGGCATGCTGCAGTCCATGGGGTCACAAAGAGTTGGACATAATTGAGTGACTGAACAACAACAAATGTAGATGGGAGTGACCAGGGTTCAGTAGAGAACTCTCAGGGGAAGTATCATTATTCAAGTTTGTACTTGAATGATTAGCAGAACAAGGTTTGGAAAGAGGGTAGAGGAAGAGTATTCCTGGATGAAGGACAACAGAGTGTGAAACACTGAGGTGGAAAAGAGCTTAGAGATTTTAATAAACTGAAGGATGGCTAATAAACCCTAGTGGAATTAAAGATGGGGATGAAGGTTGCTACAGAGTGATACTAAAGTGGGAGGACAGGACAAATCATGTGTATTTGGAAACACAACTTATTCTTGTACCATCCCATTCTCTAATGTTTCTTCGACCATAGTCAAGTTAACAGGCCCATATGGAAATTATGCCAGAGGAACAATATACATATTTATAAACCACAGCCTTTAGTGGGTTATAATCTTTTGTGTTTCCTTAATATTGAATAGTTATTAATTCAAGAGGATGATGATTTCTATTTTAGCTAGAGTTAAGAGGAAGACCAAATTCATTATTTCAAAGTAAACCACTCCAGTCACTGGGACAGTCTACTCATCCCTTGCTCCCACTCCCTTACCCCCACAATCTTTTTTTTTTTTAATTATGATTAAAAGAGGCATTTCCATGCTAATTGAACCTTTTTTCCTCGAGAGTACCTCTGCTGTTGTAAAGCCTTCCTCTTCTGAAACATTTAATCCTCAGCTTGAAGCATCACTGTTGATTGCAGTGAAGACAGTGATGTCACAAATGGGGGATTATGACTTCACAGGAGAAATAAGAGAGCAAGACAGACAGTTTCAAGAGACCAAGATCTTTTATTTATGAGAATGTCTCTATTAATCAAAAGGGGAGTGAAATACCAAACATATAGAAAATGACAGCAGAATTGTAGCTAAATAAAATGTTCTTCAAAATTATCCTGGCAATGTCACTTTCTCTTTAGAGGATTCCTGAGAAATGCTATTGCAGAGGATAGGTTTGAGATTCCAAATCTCCCTAGGCTCCACACTTGAGAAATACTTAGCCCTGGGGTAATTGAAAGTATAATCAGGCCAGGAGCAAGCTCTTCCGTGTCTTGCCTACATTGCAAGTTTAAAGTTGCTCAGGATCCTTACCTGACCTCCTTCAGTTGGGTCCTTGGGAAAGCTCTCCCCCATTCCATTTTGCCAGCAAAATTATTAGGTTCTAAGGTGTATTTTTAAATGATTTTAATGACAAACTCAGTTGCTTTAATGGATAGAAGACATTCAAGTGATATTTTTGTTTTTGAGTGAGTTTGGATAACTGTGACTTTCAATGAAGTGGCCATGTCACCTAAGTTGTCCAATTTATGAACATAAAATTGCTCATAATATACTCTCACTACCGTTTTATTTTTTATATTTATTTATATGGCTGCACTGGGTCTTAGTTGCAATGCTTAAGATCTTCAGTTTTCTTTGTGGCATGCAGAATTTTTAGTTACAACATGCAAACTCTAGTTGTGAATTCACTATATTAGCAAAATGCATCTCTATTTTTTTTAAATTATACTAAACAAAAATTAATCAATTTTATTATTTTCAAATGATTGGCTTTAAAAAATATTTTCCCTTTTGTTTTTCTGTTTACAATTTCAGCTATTTCTACTCCTATTACAGTATTATATTCTTTCTTCTTGCTTTAGGTTTAATTTGCTATTCTTTAATTTCTTAATGAAGAAGCTTAGATTACTGATTACAGACATTTCTTCTTTGCTAGCATGTGCTGTTAAGGCTATAATTTTGCTGTTAAATGAATTTCAATGATTTGTATTTTAATTTATATTTAATTAATTTTTTTAATTACAAATTTTACTTTGAAATTTCCTCTTTGTGCTCTGGTTATTTAGTGCTATATTGTTTAATTTACAGATATTTGGAGATTCTGTAGACACTTGTTATCAACTTCTAATTTAATTATATTATAATCTGAGAACATATTTTGCTTTATTTCTGCTTTTAATTTCTTGTTCTGAAACAGGAGGGAAGGGAGTAGAGCACAATTTTTGAAAGAATGACATAGACATAGGACATGATAAAAACTGATTAGTACCAACTAGGTCCAAGATGTTGGAAAATTCAGCTTCCAGTAGCCTTAAGCCTTATTATATGCTCACTGTAATGTGTTAGTTAAATGAAATATTCACCAGAACCTTGACAATTCTGATCCCAACCATTAGAGGTCAAAAAGTGAGCAGTTGCCCAATTCATGGAAATCCATGTCCCTTCTCTGAAATAATTGAAATAATCCTCCCACTTATTACCCTATACAATTACCCAGTACATAAAAACTAACAAGACAGTAAAGAATCTGCCTGCAGACTTGATGGGGTGGGACACTCAAGATGCCTCACCCACATGGCTGGCGGCCTGAGACTGTCACTGGAGCAGGAGTGTGTGGCCTCCATGTGGCTTTGGCCTTTCACAGTATGGAGGCTGGGCTCCAAGTGGGAGTGACCATAGAATAAGAGTTCCCGGGAAAGTCCCAGACAGAAGTTGCAGGACTTCCTTTTTTTTTTTTCTTAAGTTTTTATTTTATATTGGCGTATAGTTGGTTAACAATGTTGTGTTATTTTCAGGTGGACAGCAAAGGGACTCAGCTATGCGTATACATGTATCCATTCTCGCCCAAACTCCCCTCCCATCCAGGCTGCCACATGACATTGAGTAGAGTTCCCTATGCTATAGAGTAGGTCCTTCTTGGTCATCCATTTTAAATATAGCATTGTGTAAAAAATAAATAAAAAAAAATAAAAAAAAAAAACTAAATATAGCAAAAAAAAAAAAAAGAATCTGCCTGCAATGCGGGAGTCCTGGATTCAATCCTTGGGTTGGGACGATCCCCTGGAGGAGGGCATGACAGCCCACTGCAGTATTCTTGCCTGGAGAATACCCATGGACAAGGGAACCTGGAAGGCTGCAGTCCATGGGGTCGTAAAGAGTTGGACACAACTGAGCACAGCACAGCCTTCAGAGATGGTCCACACTCTATCTGTGGATTGTGTTTCTCTCTCAGCATTATCTCCTCACAGCACCCCCTCCTGACCTCGCCATGGGGTTGCACTTCTCGGCCATTGTTCCTGACCTTGGCCATGGGGTTGCTCCTCTCGGCCACTGCCCCTTGACCTCGGCTGTAGGTTAGCTCCTGTTGGTATAAATCCACTTCTTATCCATCATTGTTTCTCTCTGGAGTCTTACCATGATAAGACATCAATAATCTGAGCTTCATTAAGTCCTGAGACCACATGTGTAATCTAAATTAAAAGACCATGAGTTCAAGTCCAAATCTGAGTGGCATAGTTTCAGGTCTATCCTGATGGATACTGCATGGTCACTTGAGAAGAATGTGTATTCTTCTATTGTTTAAGTGTTCTATAAGTACAGCTAGATCAAATTAGATGAGTTTCTTAAGTTACATATATATCCGTTATGAATTTTCTGCCTATTCTGTTAATTATGGAGAAATAAAAATTTAAAACTTCATCTGTAATTGTCAAGTTGTCTGTTCCTTTTTTCAGGCCTATCTGTTTTTGCCTCACGTACTTTGAAGTTCTGCTTGTTTTACATGCATTTAGGATTATTATGCTATCTTGAAGAATATCCAATTATAATTACATAAATCTTTTTCTATCTGAATACTCTTCCTTGTCCTGAAGTCAAATTTTCCAAAATAAATATTCCCTCTATATTTTTGCTTGTTTTTAGAATACAAAAAATAAAAGTTTCAATTTTACTTTCGTTTATTCTTTCTTAGATGTTGTTCCATAATTTTTCCTTGTTTTTTTAATGTGAATTTCTGAACTATATTACCTTTTTTCTCTGTAATATACTTCTTTGAACATTATTTGCAGTGTGGGTCTAGTGGCAACAAATTCCTACAATTATTATTTCCCAATGCCAAGGGAACATTTCATGACAAGATGGGCTCAATAAAGAACAGAAATGATAGGGACCTAACAGAAGCAGAAGTTATTAAGAAGAGGTGGCAAGAATACACAGAAGAATTGTACAAAAAAGATCTTCATGATTTAGATAATCATGATGGTGTGATCACTCAACTAGAGTCAGACATCCTGGAATGTGAAGTCAAGTGGGCCTTAGGAAGCATCATTACGAACAAAGCTAGTGGAGGTGATGGAATTATAGTTGAGCTATTTCAAATCCTGAAAGATGTCACTGTGAATTTTGTAAAAGGCTTTCTCTGCATCTATTGAGATAATCATGTGATTTTTATTTTTCAATTTGTTAATGTGGTGTATTACATTGATTGATTTGCGAATATTGAAGAATCCTTGCATCCCTGGGATAAAGCCTACTTGATCATGATGTATGATTTTTTTAATGTGTTGTTGGATTCTATTTGCTAGAATTTTGTTAAGGATTTTTGCATCTAAGTTCATCAGTGATATTGGCCTGTAGTTTTCTTTTTTTGTGGCATCTTTGTCGGGTTTTGGAATTAGGGTGATGGTGGCCTCATAGAACGAGTTTGGAAGTTTACCTTCCTCTGCAATTTTCTGGAAGAGTTTGAGTAGAATAGGTGTTAGCTCTTCTCTAAATTTTTGGTAGAATTCAGCTGTGAAGCCATCTGGTCCTGGGCTTTTGTTTTTTGGAAGATTTCTGATTACAGTTTCAATTTGCGTGCTTGTGATGGGTCTATTAATATTATCTACCTCTTCCTGGTTTAGTCTTGGAAAGTTGTACTTTTCTAGGAATTTGTCCATTTCATCCAAGTTGTCCAGTTTATTTGCATATAGTTGCTGATAATAATCTCTTATGATCCTTTGTATTTCTGTGTTTTCTGTTGTGATCTCTCCGTTTTCATTTCTAATTCTGTTGATTTGGTTCTTCTCCCTTTGTTTCTTGATGAATCTTGCTAATGGTTTGCCAACACCCATTTATGATAAAAACCCTCCAAAAAGCAGGAATAGAAGGAACATACCTCAACATAATAAAAGCTATATATGAAAAACCCACAGCAAACATTATCCTCAATGGTGAAAAACTGAAAGCATTCCCCCGGAAGTCAGGAACAAGACAAGGGTGCCCACTCTCACCACTACTTTTCAACATAGTTTTGGAAGTCTTGGCCACAGCAATCAGAGCAGATAAAGAAATCAAAGGAATCCAGATTGGAAAAGAAGAAGTAAAACTCTCTCTGTTTGCAGATGACATGATCCTCTATATTGAAAACCCTAAAGACTCTACGAGAAAATTACTAGAGCTAATCAGTGAATATAGCAAAGTTTCAGGATACAAAATCAACACACAGAAATCCCTGGCATTCCCATACATTAACAGTGAGAAATCAGAAAGAGAAATTAAGGAAACAATTCCATTCACCATTGAAACAAAAAGAATAAAATACTTAGGAGTATTTCTACCTAAAGAAACAAAAGACTTGTATATAGAAAACTATAAAACACTGATGAAAGAAATCAAAGAGGACACAAACAGATGGAGAAATGTGCCGTGTTCATGGATTGGAGGAATCAATATAGTGAAAATGAGTATACTAACCAAAGCAATCTATAGATTCAATGCAATTCCTATCAAGCTACCAGAGGCCTTTTTCAAAGAATTAGAACAAATAATTTCTCAATTTGTATGGAAATACAAAAAACCTCGTATAGCCAAAACAATCTTGAGAAAGAAGAATGGAACTGGCGGAATCAACCTACCTGACTTTAGGCTATACTACAAATCCACAGTCATTAAGACAGTATGGTACTGGCACAAAGACAGAAATATAGATCAGTGGAACAGAATAAAAAGCCCAGAGATAAATCCACGCATCTATGGACACCTTATCTTTGACAAAGGAGGCAAGAATATACAATGGAGAAAAGACAACCTCTTTAACAAGTGGTGCTGGGAAAACTGGATAGACACTTGTAAAAGAATGAAACTAGATCACTTTCTAACACCATACACAAAGATAAACTCAAAATGGATCAAAGATCTAAGCATAAGACCAGAAACTATAAAACTCCTAGAGGATAACATAGGCAAAACACTCTCTGCTATAACCCAAAGCGGGATACTCCATGACCCACCTCCCAGAATACTGGAAATAAAAACACGAATAAACAAATGGGACCTAATTAAAATTAAAAGCTTTTTCACAACAAAGGAAACTATAAGTAAGGTGAAAAGACAGCCTTCAGAATGGGAGAAAATAATAGCCAATGAAGCAATGGACAAACAATTAATCTCAAAAATATACAAGCAACTCCTGCAGCTCCATTCTAGAAAAATAAACGACCCAATCAAAAAGTGGGCCAAAGAACTTAACAGACATTTCTCCAAAGAAGACATAAAAATGGCTAACAAACACATGAAAAGATGTTCAACATCATTCATTATCAGAGAAATGCAAATCAAAACCACAATAAGGTATCACTTTACACCAGTCAGAATGGCTGCAATCCAAAAATCTACAAGTAATAAATGCTGGAGAGGATGTGGAGAAGAGGGAACTCTCTTACACTGTTTATGGGAATGCAAACTGGTACAGCCACTATGGAAAACAGTGTGGAGGTTCCTTAAAAAGCTGCAAATAGTCCTGCCATCTAACCCAGCAATCACACTGCTGGGCATATACACCGAGGAAACCAGAATTGAAAGAGCCACGTGTACCCCAATGTTCATCGCTGCATTGTTTACAATAGCCAGGACATGGAAGCAACCTAGATGCCCATCAACTGATGAATGGATAAGAAAGCTGTGGTACATATACACAATGGAATATTACTCAGCATTAAAAAAAAATTCATTTGAAGCAATTCTACTCAGATGGACGAAATTGGAGCCCATTAGCCAGAGTGAAGTAAGCTAGAAGCAAAAACAACAATACAGTATATTAACACATATATATGGAATTTAGAAAGACGGTAACGAGAACCCAACATGCGAGACAGCAAAAGGAAAGCACATGTATAGAATAGACTCGTGGACTCTGTGGATGAGGGTAAGGGTGGGATGATATGGGAGAAGGGCATTGAAACAAGTTAATTATCATATGTCTAATCAATCGCCAGCCCAGGATTGATGCTCGGGGCTGGTGCAGCGAGATTTCCCGGGGGGGAGGGAGGAGGGAGGGGGTTTCTGGAGGGGGAGCATATGTAAACCCATGGTGATATCATGACATTGTATGGCAAAAACAATAAAAAAAAATAAATTAAATAAATTGAAAAGTTTATTTTGAAAAAAAAAAAGAAAGAAAGATGTCGCTGTGAAAGTGCTGTGCTCAATATGCCAGCAAATATGGAAAACTCAGCAGTGGCCACAGGCCTGGAAAAGGTCAGTTTTCATTCCAATTCCAAAGAAAGGCAATGTCAAAAAATGTTCAAACTACTGCACAATTGCAGTCACCTCACACGCTAGTAAAGTAATGCTCAAAATTCTCCAAGCCAGGCTCAGCAATAAATGAATGGTGAACTTCCAGATGTTCGTGCTGTTTTAGAAAAGGCAGAGAAACCAGAGATCAAATTGTCAACATCCGCTGAATCATTGAAAAAGCAAGAGAGTTCCAGAAAAACATCTATTTCTGCTTGATTGACTATGCCAAAGCCTTTGATGGTGTGGATCACAATCAACCTTGGAAAATTCTTCAAGAGATGAGAATACCAGACTACCTGATCTGCCTCTTGAGAAACCTGTATGGAGGTCAGGAAGCAACAGTTAGGACTGGACATGGAACAGACTGGTTCCAAATAGGAAAATGAGTATGTCAAGGCTGTATATTGTCACCCTGCTTATTTAATTTATATGCAGAGTACATCATGAGGAACACTGGACTACAGAGTGAAGAAGAACTAAGGAGCCTATTGATGAAAGTAAAAGAGGAGAATGAAAAAGTTGTCTTAAAGTTCAATATTCAGAAAACTAAGATCATGGCATCCAGTCCCATCACTTCATGGCAGATAGATGGGGAGACAGTGGAAACAGTGGCTGACTATATTTCTGGGCTCCAAAATCACTGCAGATGTTGACTGCAGCAATGAAATTAAAAGACTTCTTGGAAGGAAAGTTATGACTAACCTAGATAGCATATTAAAAAGCAGAGACATTACTTTTCCAACAAAGGTTCCTCTAGTCAAGGCTATGGTTTTTCCACTGGTCATGTATGGATGTGAGAATTGGACTATAAAGAAAGCTGAGCACGGAAGAATTGATACTTTTGAACTTTGGTGTTGGAGAAGACTCTTGAGAGTACCTTGGACTGCAAGGAGATCCAGCCAGTCCATCCTAAAGGAGATCAGACTTGGGTGTTCTTTGGAAGGACTGATGTTGAAGCTGAAACTCTAATACTTTGGCCACCTGATTCAAAGAGCTGACTCAGTGGAAAAGACCCTGATGCTTGGAAAGACTGAAGACAGGAGGAGAAGGGGACAACAGAGGATGAAATGGCTGGCTGGCATCACCAACTCAATGGCCATGGGTTTGGGTGGATTCCAAGAGTGGGTGATGGACAGGGAGGCCTGGAGTGCTGTGGTTCATTGGGTTGCAAAGAGTCAGACATGACTGAGTGACTGAACTGAACTGAACTAGAGCCTATTTCTCCATCACTTTTGAAGAATAATATTACATGGTACAGAAATCTATGTTGATGGGGCTTTTCTCCAAATACTAAATATTTCTTTCCATATTCTCCTTGCTTATATGTTCTTGAAGACATTGCATATAGTTACTATCTTTGTTCCTCAGTAGGTAAGATAAACACTTTTCCCTCTGGCTTCTTTCAGTATTTTTTTTGTTTGTTTGTTTATCTTTGATTTCCTTTGTTTTGCATCTTAAAAATTATATTCCTAGGTATAGTTTTTCTTTCTGTAATAGTTTTGACATTTATCCTGTTGTTGTTTTCTGAGCTTCCTTGATCAGTGGTTTGGTGTGTGATTTTGATTTGAGTAAAATTTCAGTCATTATTTTTTCAATGTTTATTCTGTTCCTTTCTCTCTTGCTTCTTCTTTTGATATTCCCATTGCAGACATGTTACACCTTTACAGTTGTCCCACAGTAATTGAATATTCTATCTGTTCTTTTTAGGTTTTGTTCTCTTTGCTTTTTTTTTTTTTAATATCCTTCCGGCTCACAGTTTCTTTCCTCAACTGTGGCCATTCTATGAATTTGTTATTGCTGTTCAGTCATTCAATCATGTGCAACTCTTTGTGAATCCATAAAAAGCAGTGTGCCAGGCTTCCCTGTTCTTCACCATCCCCTGGAGCTTGATCAATCTCATGTCCATCCAGTCACTGATGCTATCCAACCATGTCATCCTCTGTCAACCCTTTCTCCTCCTGCCTTCAACCTTTCCCAGCATCAGGGTCTTTTTCAAATGAGTCAGCCCTTTGTATCAGGTGGCCAAAGTATTGGAGCTTTAGCTTCAGCACCAGTCTTTCCAAAAAATAATCAGGGTTGATTTCCTTCAGGATTAACTGGTTTTATATCCTTGCAAGTCCAAGGGACTCTCAAGAGTCTTCTCCAACACCACAGTTCAAAAGCATCAATTCAACAGCCAGCCTTCCTATGGTCCAACTCTCACATACATTCATGACTACTGGAAAGACCATAGCTTTGAATACTTGAATACATCAAATCCATTCTTCATTTCTGTTACAGTGTTTTTGCCTCTAACATTTATTTATTTATTTTTCCTGTGTATTTCCATCTCTGTATATGCTGTCCATCTATTCTTGCATGCTGTCTACTTTATCCATTATAGTTCCAAGCATATTTATTATTCTTGGTGTTCAATTCCTCAACTATGTCAGAGTCATTTTGACCCCATGGACTGCAGCAAACCAAGCTTCTCTGTCTTTCACCATCTCTAGGAGTTTGCTCAAACTCATGCCCATTGAGTCAGCAATACCATCCAACCAGCTCATCCAACTATATTAATCATAGTTGGTCTAAATTGTCAGTCTGATCTTTTCAACATGTTTGTTGTGTCTGATTTTGATCTTCAAATTATATATATATATATATATATATATATATATATATATATATATACCTTTTGGTATATCTTATAACTTTTTCTTGATAGTTAGACATGATGTACTGATAAAAGAACTGCTATGAATATGTCTTTAGTAACGTATGGGTAAAGTGTAAGAGGGAAAGAAGTATTATACAGTCCTATAATTAGCTCTCAGTTGTTCAGTGATGCTATGCCTCAAGATTGTGAATTTCACAGGTATTTCTCAGTTTTCTTTTTATGAAATGGTACAGATGACTAGAGTAGGCTGAGATTGGATATTTCCATTTTCTGACATGGGAGGCTATTGTTGACTGGCATTGAATATTTTCCTTCCCCCAGGACAGTTAGGATCTGAGAGTACCCCAAGAGGTTTGGCTCTAGTTAATTAGTTTTTCCCTGAAGGTAGCCCTTATTCCTTGTTAAGAAGAAAGAAGTGCTCTTTTCTTGAAGTGAAAGTTGCTGAGTACTGTTAGACTCTTTGTGAATCCATAGGTGGAATTCTCCAGGCAAGAATACAGGAGTGAGTTCCCTTCTCCAGGGGATCTTCCCATCCCAGGACCTGAACCTAGGTTTTCCACAGTGCAGGCAGATTACTTACCATCTGAGCCACCAGAGAAACCCAAGAATACCGGAGTCGTTAGCCTATCCCTTCTTCAGGAGATATTCTTGACCCTGGAAGGTCTGTGATCTCCTGCATTGCAGGCAGATTCTTTACCAGCTGAGTTACCTGGGAAGCCAGAAGTGCTCTGGTGTGTTTCAAAATGATTCCTTTTTGACTGCTGGAAGCATGAGGGAATTTTTCTTCAGGGTTCACTATAGGCAACTGGTCAAATTTATGAAGATAAATTTCAAAATATTGTGGGGGCCTTCCATGACTCCATTTCCCTTGGGTTTTTAAGTCTCAGACTGATTCAGATGGAGACTCCAGCAATTCTTCAATTACAGCTGAGGTTTTCCTACTCTACCACTAGTTCCTACAGTGGTTTATGTTCCTAATCTTTTCTCTGGTAAGCAGTGACTCCTGCTTACCTTTCTGTGTCTTTATTTTGGAGGCAAGGTTTACTCTGTGTCCTTCTCTCTCTTAAATATTCAAGAAAAACTGTCAATTTTTCAGTCTTTTCAAATTTTTGCATGTTGTTAAGAAGAACTCTATCAGTGAACAAAAACAAGCCCAAGAGCTGACTGCTCCTGAAATCAAGAGTTTCTTACTGCAAAATTCAGACTAAAATTGAAGAAAATAGGGAAAACCACTAGGCCAGACAGCTATAATCTAAATCAAATCCCACATGATTATACAGTGAAAGTGATGAATAGATTCAGGGGATTAGATCTGATAGACAAAGTGGCTGAAGAACTATGGATAGAAGTTTGTAACCTTGGACAGGAAGCAGTGACCAAACCCATCACAAAGGAAAAGAAATGTAAGATGGCAAAGTGGCTGTCTGAGGAGGCTTTATAAATAACTGAGGAAAGAAGAGAAGTGAAAGGCAAGGGAGAAAGGAAAAGATATAATCAACTGAATGCAGACTTCCAGTGAATAGCAAGGAGAGATAAGAAGGGTCTGCTTAAATCAACAATGCAAAGAAACAGAGGAAAATAAGAGAATAGGAAAGACAAGAGTGTAGAAAGATGTGCACTCATCTTCTCCTGCAGGAACTCCAAAATTACAACTCACTGCTGAACAAGCATCAACAGGAGAATGTTGGACCCCACCAAAAAAAAAAAAAAAGATACCCCTCATCCAAGGGCAAAGGAGAAGCCCAAGCAAGATGGTATGAGGGACAAAATTACATTTAGGATCAAACCCCATACCCACCAGAGACACTCAGAGGGCTCAAACAAAATCTTTTGCACACCATGAGACCCCACAGGGACTTAACCAGACCTGCCTTTGAATGTTTGAGTGTCTCCTATGGAAGTATGGGTCAGCAGTGGCCTGCTGCAAGGCAGGAGCTCTGGGTGCAGCAGACTTGATTGTGGTATAAGCCCTTCAGGAGGAGGTCGCCATTAATTCCACCATAGAGTCACCAGAACTTACACAGGACTGGGGAAACAGACTCTTGCAGGGCACAAACAAAACCTTGTGAACACCAGGACCTAGGAGAAAGGAGCAGTGACCACACAAGAAATTGATCCAGACTTGCCTGTGTGTGTCCAGGAGTCTCTGGCAGAGGCGTGGATCAGTGGTTGCCTGCTGCAGGGTCAGGGCCACTAAGTGCAGCAGTTTCTGCATGTGATCTTTTGAAGGAGGTCACCATTATCTTCATTACGTCTACCATAGTTCGGTCTCAGGTCAAACAACAGTTGGGGGGGGGGGGCAAGGCCCTGCCCATCAACACAAAATTGGATTAAAGATTTACTGAGCATGGCCCCACCCATCAGAATAAGAACCAATTTCCCCACAGCTAGTCTCTCCCATCAGGAAGCTTCCATAATACACTTGTCATCATCCCTCAGAGGGCAGACAGAATGAAAACCACAGTCACAGAAAACTAATTAAACTGATCACATGGACCAAGCCTTGTCTTGCTCAATTAAACTATGAACCATGTTGTGTAGGGCCACCCAAGATGGATGAGTGATGGTAGAGAAATCTGGCAAAACGTAGTCTGCTGGAGAAGGCAATGGAGAACCACTTCAATATTCTTGCCTTGAGAACCCCATGAATAGTATGAAAAAGCAAAAAGATATGACAACGAAAGATGAACTCCCCAGCTTGATAGGTGCCCAATATGCTACTGGAGATCAGTGAAGAAATAACTCCAGATAGAATAAAGAGATGGAGCCAAAACAAAAACAAACCATGGTTGTGGATGTGACTGCTACTGGAAGTAAAGTCTGATGTTGTAAAGAACAGTATTGCATAGGAACCTGGAGTGTTAGGTCCATTAATCAAGGTAAATTTGAAGTGGTCAAATAGGAGATGGCAAGAATGAAAATCGACATGTTAGGACTCAGTGAAATAAAATGAATTGGAATAGGTGAATTTAATTCAGATGACCATTATATCTCGTATTGTGGGCAACTATCCCTGAGAAGAAATGGAGTGCACTCAGTACGCCAGCAAAATTTGGAAAACTCAGCAGTGGCCACAGAACTGGAAAAGGTCAATTTTCATTCCAATCCCCCAAAAAGGCAATGCAAAAGAATGTTCAAACTACTACATAATTGTACTCATCTCACACACTAGCAAAGTAGTGCTCAAAATTCTCCAAGTCAGGCTTAAACAGTGCATGATCTGTGAACTTCCAGATATTTTCAACCTGGATTTAGGAAAGACAGAGAAACTAGAGATCAAATTGCCAACATCTGTTGAATCATCACAAGAACAAGAGATTTCCAGAAAAACATCTACTTCAGCTTTATTGACTACATCAAAACCTTTGACTGTGTGGATCAAACAAACTGTGGAAAATTCTTAAATAGATGGGAATGCCAGACCACCTTATTTGCCTCTGGAGAAGTTTATATGCAGATCAAGTAAGAGCTGGACATAGAACAACAGACTGGTTCCAAATTGGGAAAGGAGCATATTGTCACCATGCTTATTTGACTTATATGCAGAGTACATCATGAGAAATGCTAGACCAGATGAATCACAAGCTGGAATCAAGACTGCCAGGAGAAATAGCAATAACCTCAGATATGCAGATGACACCACCCTTATAGGAGAAAGCAAAGGGAAAGCAAAGAGCCTCTTGATTAAAGTTGAAAGAGGAGAGTGAAAAAATTGGCTTGAAACTCAACATTCAGAAAACTAAGATCAAGGCATTGGGTCCCATCACTTCATGGCAAATGGACAGAGAAACAACAGAAACAGTGGGTAACTTTATATTTTGGGGGCTCCAAAATCACTGCAGGTGGTAATTGCAGCCATAAAATTAAAAGATGATTGCTCCTTGGAAGAAAAACTATAACCAAACTAGACAGCATATTGAAAAACAGAGACATTACTTTGCCAACAAAGGTTCATCTAGTCAAAGGTATGGTTTCTCCAGTACTTAGGTATGGATGTGAGAGTTAGACTATAAAGAAAGCTGAGCACCGAAGAATGGATGCTTTTGAATTGTGGTGTTGGAGAAGACTCTTGAAAGTCCCTTGGACTGCAAGGAGATCCAACATGTTCATCATAAAGGAAATCAGTGCTGAGTATTCATTGGAAGCTGACACTCCGATACTTTGGCCACCTGATGTGAAGAGATAACTCATTTGAAAAGACCCTGATGCTGGGAAAGATTGAATGCAGGAGAAGGGGACAACAGAGGATGAGATGGTTGGATAGCATCATTGACTCTATGGGCATGAGTTTGAGCAAACTCCAGGAACTGGTGATAAACAGGGAAGCCTGGCATGCTGCAGTCCATGGGGTCACAAAGAGTTGGACATGACTGAGCAACTGAACTGAACTGAACTGAAATTCCTTATTACTATACAGTGGAGGTGACAAATAGATATGATAGAGAGATGCCTGAAAAACTATGGATAGAGACTGTAACATTGTAAAGGAGGTGGTGATCAAAACCATCCCCAAGAAAAAGATATGCATAAAACAAAATGATTGTCTCACGAGGCCTTACAAATAGCTGAGAAAAGAAGAGAAGAAAAAGCAAAGGAGAAAAGGAAAGATACATCCATCTTAATGCAGAATTCTAAAGAATAGTAAGGAGAGATAAGAAAGCATTCCTATCTGAACAGTACAAAGAAATTGAAGAAAACAATAGAATAGGAAAGACTAGAGCTCTCTTCAAGAAAATTAGAGATAACAAGGGAACATTTCATGCAAAGCAGAGCACAACAATGGACAGAAACTTTATGGACCTAATAGAACCAGAAGATATTAAGAAAAGGTGGCAAGAATACATAGAAAAATTATAAAAAAGATCTTCATGACCAAAATAACTGCAATGGTGTGATCACTCACCTAGAGCTAGACATCTTGGAGTGTAAAAGTCAGTGGGCCTTAGGAAGCATCACTACAAGAAAAAACAAAGGTAGTGGAGGTGATGGAATTTCAGCTGAGCTATTTCAAATCATAAAAGATGATGCTGTGAAAGTGCTGCACTCAATATACCAGCAAATTTGGAAAACTCAGCAGTGGCCACAGGACTGGATAAAGTCAGTTTTCACTACAATCCCAATGAAGGGCAATGCCAAAGAATATTCAAACTATTGCACAATTGCATTCATTTCACATGATGTTAGTTAATGCTCAAAAATGTCTAAGATAGGTTCAACAGTACAGTAACTGAGAACTTTCAGACTTTCAAGATGGATCTAGAAAAGGCAGAAGTACTAGAGATCAAATTGCCAAAATCCATTGGATCATGGAAGAAGTAAGAGAATTACAGAAAATCAAACATTTCTGCTTCATTGACAATACTAAAGACTTCAACTGTGTGGATCACAATGAACTGTGGAAAATTATTAAAGACATGGGATATCAGACCACCTAACCTACCTCTTGCAAGACCTGTATGCAAGTCAAGAAGCAACAGTTAGAATCGGATATGGAACAATAGACTGTTTCCAAATTGGGAAAGGAGTGTGTCAAGGCTGTATATTGTCAGCCTGCTTATTTAGCTTATATGCAGAGTTCCTCATGAGAAATGCCAGACTGGATGAATTACAAGGTTGGATCAAGATTGCTGGGAGAAATATCAACAACCTCTGATATGCAGATGGCAGAAAGTGAGGAGGAACTAAAGAGCTTATCAACAAGGGTGAAAGTGGAGAGTGAAAAAGCTGACTTGAAATTCAATGTTAAAAAAAAGAAAAATTAAGGTCATATCATCTGCTTTCATCACTCATGGCAAATAGAAGTGTAAAAAAGTGGAAGCAGTGACAGACTTTATTTTCTTGGTCTCCAAAATTACTGTGGGCTGTGACTGCAGCCATGAAATTAAAAGGCTTGCTTCTCAGAATGAAAGCTATGACAAATTTAGGCAGTGTATTAAAAAGTGGAGTCAGCACTTTGCCAACAAGGTTTATATAGTCACATCTATGGTTTTTCCAGTAGACATGTATGGATGTGAGAGGTGGACCATAAAGAAGGCTGAGCATGGAAGAATTTATACTTTCAAATTGTGATGCTGGAGAAAATGCTTGAGAGTACTTTGGACAGCAAGGGGGTCAAAGTAGTCAGTCCTAAGGGAAATCATCCCTGTATATTCAGCAGAAAGACTGAAGCTCCAACATTTTGGCCATCTAATGCAAAGTGCCAACTCCTTGGAAAAGACGCTGATGCAGGGAAAGATTGAAATAAAAGGAGAAATGGGTGGCAAAGAATGACGTGGTTAGATCGCATCACCAATCAATGGACATGAATTTGAGCTAACTCAGGGAGTTGGTGAAGGACAAGTAAGCCTGGCATGCTATAGTCCACGGGGTTATAAAACATTGGACACAACTAAGGGACTGAGCAACAAGAAGAAATGACTTCCACGCTTCTTATACATGGAACTGGAAACAACATTTATCCCTCTATCTTTTGATGAATGTTTCTGTGGTATATCTTTCTTCATCTTTTAACTTTTAGATTATCTATTTCTTTGTATTAAAGATGGCTTTTTGTAGAAATAGATTATTTTCAGCTTTGACAATTGGGAGGTTTTTCAAATGTTCTTTTGATGTATTCTCACCTCTCACTTTCTTCTTTCCTGGTATAACAAGATGGTCCAGATACATCTTGCTACTTCTTACCCAAGTGCTAGTTATCAGACATCCTGGTTCCTTTTATTAAAGAATTATTTTGGAAACTAAGATGTGAATGCTGAGTGTCACACTGCTACTGGAGTCTTTATTCCTAAGCCCTCTTACCTGATGCAGCAAGGAAATATACACACATTTATGTGTGTATTATGTTCATTTCCATTGTTCAGTCACCAAGTCTTGTCTGACTCTTTGCAGCCACATGAACTGTAGCATGCCAGGATTCCCTGCCCCTTACCATCTTCTGGAGTTTGTCCAAGTTCTTGTTCATTGCACTGGTGATGCCATCCAACCATGTCATTTTCTATTGCCTTCTTATCCTCTGCCTTCAATCTTTCCCTAGCATCAAGTCTTTTCCAATAAATCAGCTGTTCCCATCAAGTGGCCAAAGTATTGGAGCTTCAGCTTTATCTTTAGTTCTTCCAATGAGTATTCAGGGTGATTTGCCTTAAGATTGGCTGGTTTGATCTCCTTGCTGTCCAAAGGACTCTAAAGAGTTTTCTCCAGCATCAGTTCTTCAGTATTCTGCCCTCCTCATTGCCTAGCTCTCACAACTCTACATGACTACTGGAAAGAACATAGCCTTTACTATATGGATCTTTGTCGGCAAAATGATGTCTTTGCTTTTTAACACACTGTCTAGGTTTGCCATAGCTTTCCTTCCAAAAAGCACTCGTCTTCTAGTTCCATGGCTGCAGTCACTATCCGCAGTGATTTTAGAGCCCAAGAAGAGGGAATCTGTCCCTGCTTCCTCTTTATCCCCTTCTATGTGCGACCAAGTGATGGGGCCAGATGCCATGACCTTCGATTTTTTAATGTTTAATTTCAGACCAACTTTTCACTCTCCTATTTCACCCTCATCAAGAGGTTCTTTAGTTCCTCTTGACTTTCTACCGTTAGAGTGGTACCGTCTGCACATCTGAGGTTGTTGATATTTCTCCTGGGAATCTTGATTCCAGTTTGTAATTCATCCAGCCTGGCCTTTCTTATGGTGTGCTCTGAGTATAAGTTAAATAAACAGACAATAAACAGCCTTGTCTTACTCCTTTCTCAATCCTGAACCAGTAATCGTTCCATACAAGATTCTAACCGTTGCTTCTTATCTGGCATACAGGTTTCTCAGGACACAGGTAAGATGGTCCTTTATTTGTATCTCTTTAAGAGTTTTCCACAGTTTGTTATGATCCACACAGTCAAAGTCTTTAACATAGTCAATGAAACAGAGGTATATGTTTTTTTCTGAAATACCCTTGCTTTCTCTATGATCCAGCTAATGTTGGCAATTTAATCTTTGGTTCCTCTGCCTTTTCTAAATCTAGCTAAGACATCAAGAAATCATTGGTTCATGTAATGATGAAGACTACCATGCAGGATTTTGAGCATAACCCTACTGTATACATATATATATATACATATATATATATATAGGCAAGAATGTATATATTTCTATATGTAACCATTTATTTCTATTTCTATTAAGTGAAACTTTAGTTCATGATGAACAGTTGTTTATCATTGTACTGATATCTGTAAATATAACTCCAGTCCTTTACCAGATGGTTCATTCTAGCAATCTTTCCTTGCTTATCTGTAGCTTTCCATTCTATCAGTAAGAAACCTAGATCCTACCATCTGTCATCCATCTGTTTAATTGCTTCATTCCAATATAGTTGTACAGTGGTTTTACAATTGGTAACTTCTACCCCTGGGGAACATAAATTTATCAACTGAAATATTGTGGTTATGAACAATTTATTTTGCTTTTACTCCTACAGACCCCACTAGTTTCCAAAGTTACCTAAATCAGTACCTTGTTCTCTTGCTGTCTTCAGGGACATTGTTTTATAATTTTGTAAATTATTTTAAAAGATAAGTTTTATTCTTCGTCAAGATGAAAATATTTTTCTGTATTGCTATTTTGCTGAGAATTTGCTTTCCGCTATCCAACACTTCTATTAGACCCCACCAGGACTTTCAGGCTACATATTTTGATACCACATCCCTACTCCCATGCAGATCAAAACTTCTGTTCTCTAGGGAAGAAAGAGGAACTAGAGTGAAAAATTTTCATGTTAGCTTCCATTCCTTTCCCCAACTGATATAAAGTTCCATATATGCTCTCTGGATGCTTTGGTTGCCACTCCCTTTCCAGGTGATTTTATTCCATAGGAAAGAATGGTAAGCTGGGTCTTGGCAGAGTTTGCTAGTATCTGCTCTTCTTTTTCATTACTGGCATCAAGAGGGAGCTTTCTAGGATTCTCTTTCATTTTCTTTTTAAACTGAAGTATAGTTACTGTACAGTATTATATGATTTACAAATGTATAATATAGTGATCTAAAGAATGCAGTCCATTTATGGCTTACCAGGTGGCACAGTGATAAAGAATCCTCCTGCCAACTCAATAGACACAGGAGACATGGTTTGATCCCTGAGTTGGGAATATCTCCTGGAGTAGGAAATGGCAACCCACTCTAGCATTCTTGCCTGGAAAATTCCATGGACAGAGGACCCTGTCAGGCTATGGTCCATGGGATGGGGTCGCAAAGAATTGGACATGACTGAGAGACTGAGCACATGTGCGCTCCATTTATAGTCACTGTAAATATTCACTCTATCCCTTATGTTGTTCATTATGTTCTTGTAGCTTGCTGTGCTGTGCTTAGTCACTCAGTCATGTCCAAATGTTTGCGACCCAGGGGACTATAGCCCACCAGGCACCTCTGTCCATGGAGATTCTAAAGGCAAGAATACGGGAGAGGGTCATCATGCCCTCCTCCAGGGGATATTCCTAACCAAGGGATTGAATCCAGGTCTCCTGCATTGCAGGCAGATTCTTTACAGTCTGAGCTACCAGGGAAACTCATGAATGCTGCAGTGGGTAGCCTATCCTTTCTCCAGGAGATCTTCCCATCCCAAGAATCAAACCACAGTCTCCTGCATTGCAGGTGGATTCTTTACCAGCTGAGCTACCAGGGAAGCCCATTCTTATGGCTTCTTGGATACCTAGTCATTTGAACCCTTTAGTCACCTCCTTGCCCTCCCTGTATCCCTCTTTCTACTGGTAACTACTAGTTGTTCTCTAATATATATTGGTGAGTCTGCTTCTTTTTGTTATATTCACTAGTTTGCTGTGAATATAGATTTCATATATATATTATATCACACAGTATTTGTCTTTTTCTAACATTTCATTCAATGTAATACCCTTGAAGGCCATCATGTTTTTACAAATGGGAAAATTTCACTATTTTTTATGGCCGAGTAGTGTTGCATTATGTATATATATATATATATTACACTTCATCTTCTTTAGCCACATCTCAGAATTCTTTTAAATCTTTCCTATACGTATCTGGTTCAGGTTCTTGGAGGAAAACCCTGCAAGAATGTGTGAATCTCCTATGCCTGTGGCCTTCCAGAGCTCTACACTCTTATAATAGCTCGTACTCTACTGTTAGCTATTTTTTCAAAATATCTACTTAAATTGATTTACAGACTTGTATTTTGTTAGGTGAAATTTGACCCGGGTATACAAATGCTTGAGTGTCCCTGCTTCCCTCAGGTGTCCATTTCTCTCTATACTTTATGTCAGTTGCTTGCCCTACAACCTCAGCTCTCTGAAGGCTTTCATAAAAGTCACTAATTTGCTATTTTTCCAGTTTTTTCTTAGTTGTTAAGATGGGAAAGGTGTTATTCACAGCTCTTTACATCTTTATCCTGAAATCTGAAGCCCTTGAGAATGTGCTTTTACTTTAACTAATTGAATGGAAAGTCTTACTGCTTACCACCAGAAACATTACTTGAAGGCATATGTGCATGCAACTATGCTGAATGTTTATTTTTGAAAGAACAGGTTTGAATGTTTTATCATTCTCTTCAGGTCATTTTTCTTAGACTTGGTTTTTCAAATTCACTCCAGTAGTATGAGGTCTTGGTTTTGATGTACTTTGACAGTATAGGAGGGGAAAGAAAATAAAGCCTAAAATAGCTCTCACTTTATGAGAACCCATGAACATTTGAAAAATTAGTTTCAATAGGGATGTTTACTACCCAAGCAATCCTGTTTTCCAAAGAAGGCCATTCAACACAAGAACCACTTACAAAGACCCACATATAAAGATGTGCAAAGCTATTTAAATAAATGTGGGACAAATTCTAAAATCAGAAACCAATTTAGAAGATCAATTAAAATGTTGATCAGTTACAATCCTAGGATAATGGGATTTTAAATGACATTAATTAGATAATGATGGAAAAGCAGCAGCAACAATAACATACAGCAACAACAAAAATGTTATTTGGCCTCTAGTCCAAATTTATTGCTTTATCCCAGTTCAGATATAAACTCTTTCATTAAGCCTTCCCTAATGTTAACCAGAAAGAAGTAATCACTTTTGCATCTTGGATAACTTACCTTTCTTTCCTGATGCTGATCTAACTATATTGTGACTTTACACTGTGGGTCAAAGGTATGGATGTAAATGAAGACTAATTAAATGAAAACAAGCAAAGTCTACTTGGAATAACAAGGGAATCAGGCTCCACAACATGTTTAGTAAAGACTTAAATGGAAGAATATGAGTGGGAAAACATTATTGTAGAATAAAGGGGAGGTTTCAGATGATGCCCTGATTGGAAGCTGTCGGCATGGTGTAGCATTAGAAATAAGGCATCCTATATGATTGGTTGGGTGTATGTATTTGATTTATCTAGTTGGTCTGATTGGTTCCCAACTGGAAGTAAGGACAAACATTATAGAAGTTTTCAGTTACTAATCAAGTCCTTGTCATTCTGAGGCAATTGGATAGAGATTGTTTTTTGGCTTCCTGGATTGTTACTAGAGTTAGTGAGTGGTGTGCTTTCCTGCAAGTCTGACTTATAAGGTAGAAAACAGGCTGGTTTCTTGGGGTGGTAAACACAGAAGTCTGACCCCCAACCTGCAGCAATCATCCCAGGAAACCAACCCACTGTAGATAATGGATTGGTTTCCTGGGCTGGTTGCTGCTATTTGAGGGTCAGACATCTGTTTTTACATTTGGTCTGATGTAAAAACAGGGCTTCTGGTTTTTACATATTCAGCATCTCAGTGGCAAAACTAAAAAGGGCCCCCCAAATCTAGAGCTGACCTGTTTAAAATCACCTATCCCTGTACTTCCTCCCAAGCAAAACTCAGCATCAGGTCTCAAAATTAAAGTTGAACTGAAGTCACCCTCACTAGGTCCCTTCATCTTTCCTAAGGAAATAGTGTGCAGGGGAAGATTTCAGAAAGCCCCAGGAAAGTAAGTGGATTTGCATTGCCATGTTAATAACAATGTTGTGTTAAGAAAATCCTTCAGACTTTAACTTATAAAGTATATTACTTAAGTATTTTCCTCTTTTAATCCTATTTTTTTAAAAACTTTAGTGAATATGGAAAATACCTGTAGTTTGAATTCAGACTTTACAAAAATTGTAGGAAAGTCATTAATTATTTTTAGCATTTTGTTATCAAGTCCAGTCTCACTTTGCTTGCCACACAACGGGCCTATGAATCTGAAAGATGAGGTGTTGAGGCAAGGAATATGACTTTATTTGAAAAGCTTGAAAATATGGCAGACGAATGTCTCAAAGTAACCATCTTGTCAGGGCCTGGATGCCAGGTTCTTTTATAGAGACACAGAGAGAGAGAGAAGTAATGAGGAGCTAAAGTCAAAAGGCAGAATACAGAGGGAGAGGCAATGAGAAAATAGGGTAAAAAAGTGTTTTCAATCTTGCAAAATATCTTCAAGAAGGGTCAGCATTTGTAAGAAGTGTGTTAATCTTGCTATTCACTATGGTGGGGCCAGATTATCTCTCTATGAGACATGGGAGGGGATTTACAGTCAAGAAGAGGGGCTGGGTCCTCTGAAACAAGCCATTATATATTATTGTAATTACAAAAGAAATGAACAGCAAGCCAAGAAATAGTTTCCAAGGTGGAGTCAGAATTGGCTTCTACTCTATTGGCTCCAAAATCACTGAGGATGGTTACTGCAGCCATGAAATTAAAAGACACTTGCTCCTTGAAAGAAAACCTATGATAAACCTTGTTGCTGCTCAGTTGCCTAGTTGTATCCATGGACTGAAGCACTCCAGGCTTCCCTATCTTTCACCATCTTCCACAGCTTGCTCAAACGCATGTCCATTAAGTTGGTGATGTCATCCACCAGCTCATCCTCTGTTATCCCCTTCTCTTCCTGCCTTCAATCTTTCCCTGAATCAGGGTCTTTTCTAATGAGTCAGGTCTTTACATAGGATTGAAATTTTTGTTCTTCTGGCTGTCCAAGGGACTCACAAGAGTCTTGTACAACATCATAGTTCAAAAGCATCAATTCTTCAGTGCTCAGACTACTTTATGGTCCAACTCTCACATCCATACATGACTACTGGAAAAGCCATAGCTTTGACTATACAGACCTTTGTTGGTAAAGGAAAGTCTCTGCTTTTTACTCTGCTGTCTAGGTTAGTCATAATTTTTCTTCCAAGGAGCAAGCAACTATAAATTTTATGGCTGTAGTCACCATCTGCAGTGATTTTGAAGCAGAAGAAAATAAAATCTGTCACTATTTCCATTGTTCCTCCATCTGTTTGTAATGAAGTTGAAACCATTTACCAGATTGGGACTTGAATCCATGTGCTGGGCTGGAATCCAGCCAAAACCCAGTTTGGGATCGAAACCCATACAGCTTGGACTCAAACCCAGCCAAAGCCTGGCTTGGGACTCTAATGAAGCCAAACTATGCTTAGGACATGAACCCACATGGCTGGGACTCAAACCCAGCCAAAACCCACTGTACCTGGTTTCAGAACTTAATAAAGCTCAGGTTCTTGATGTCTCACCTCAAAAAGAACTCAGTGAGAGACAAAGTGATAGGTGAGAAGTAGATTTATTCAGATTCAGAGAGAAGCACACTCCACAGACAGAGTGTGGGCCATCACAGAGTGCAGCCCCCAAATTTGGTGAAGTTAGTTTTTATAGGCTGGGTTATTTCATATGCTAACAGAGGGAGGATTATTCCAACTATTTTGGGGAAGTGGTGGAGATTTCCAGGATTTGGGCCACCACCCACTCCTTGGTATTTTAACAGTGCTATGGAACTGTCAAGGCCCCTCTGGGTGTGTCATTTCACTTGCTGACTGAGGATCAAGATCTAGTCTTGTCTGCCATCTTGGTCCCATTTGGTACTAATCAGTTTATATTGTTTCCTTGGGCTATGTTCAAGTGGCAGTTGTGCAGCTGGAGAGACTTTGAGGAGATACCCCATGTCCAAGGGCAAAAGAGAAGCCCCAGCAAGATGGTAGGAGGGGCAAAATTGCATTTAGAATCAAACCCCATACCCACCAGATACTCTGAGAGGGCTCAAACATACCTTGTGGGCACCAGGACCCAGAGACCCCACAGAGACTGAGGCAGAGCTGTGTTTGAGTGTCTCCTGAGAAGATATGGGTCAGCAGTGGACTGATGCAGGGGCAGGGGCTCTGGGAGCAGTAGACCTGGGAATGTCATAAGCCCTCTTGGAAGAGGTCGCCATTAGCCCCACCATAGAGTTACCAGAACATACACAGGACTGGAGAAACAGACTCTTGGGGGGCACAGACAAAACCTTGCCTTCACCAGGACCCAGGAAAAAGGAGTAGTGACCCCCACAAGAGACTGACTCAGACTTGCCCGTGAGTGTCCAGGAGTCTCCAGCACAGGTGTTGGTTGGCAGTGGCCTGCTGCAGTGCTGGGAGCACTGAGAGTAGTAGTGCATGCATGGGACCTTTTGAAGCAGGTCTCCATTATCTTCATTACCTCCACCATAGTTTGGACTCAGATCAAATAACAAGGAGGGAACCCAGCCCTGCCCATCAACAGAAAATTGGATTAAAGATTTACTGAGCATGGTCCCACCCACTAGAACAAAACCCAAGTTTGCCCTCAGTCAGTCTCTCCCATCAGGAAGCTTCCATAAGCCTCTTATCCTTCTCTATCAGAGGACAGACAGACTGAAAACCACAATCACAGAAAAGTAATCAATTTGATTGCATGAACCACAGCCTAGTCTAACTCAATGAAACTATGAGCCATGCCCTATAAGACCACTCAAGACAAATGGATCATGGTGGAGAGTTCTGACAAAACATGGCCCACTGGAGAAGGCAATGGCAAACGACCTTCAGTATTTTTGCCTTGAGAACCTCATAAACAGTATGGGAAGGCAAAAAGATAGGACACTGAAAGATGAACTCCCCAGGTTGGTAGGTAACCAACATGCTACTAGATATCAGTGGTGAAATAACCCCAGAAAGAATGAAGAGACTGAGCCAAAGCAAAAACAACACTCAGTTGTGGATGTGACTGCTGATGATAGTAAATTGCCATGCTGTAAAGAGCGATATTGCATAGGAACCTGAAAAGTTAGGTCCATGAATAAAGGCAAATTGGAAGTGGTCAAAAAGGAGATGGCAAGAGTGAACATCGACATTTTAGGAATCAATGAACTAAAATGAACTGGAATAGGTGAATTTAACTTAGATAACCATTATATCTACTACTGTTGGCAAGAATCCCTTACCAGAAATGGAGTAGCCATCATAGTCAATATAAGAGTCCGAAACGCAAAGAGTTGACTCACTGAAAAATATCCTGATGCTTCAGAAGATTCCAGGCAGGAGGAGAGGAGGATGACAAATGGTTGAATGGCATCTTCAACTCAATGGTTATGAGTTTGAGGAAACTCTGGGAGATAGTGAAGTACAGGGAAGCCTGGAAGCCTGGTGTGTTGTACTCCTTGGGGTCCCAAAGAGTCGGACATGACTGAATGAATGAACGACTGAAGCAGGGTCAGAATTGGCTTATTCTCTGCTACATTTTCACCTGACTTAAGCTCAGTTGGTAAAGAATCTGCCTACAATGCACAAGACTATCAGCAATCCCGAAAATAAGGTTTTGGTCCCTTGGTTGGGAAGTTACCCTGGGAAAGGAAATGGAAACCCAATCCAGTATTCTTGCTTGGGAAATCCCACGGACAGAGGACCCTGGTGGGTCACAGTTCATGTGGTCACAAGAGTCTAGTATGACTTACTGACTAAAGCACCATCACCAACAGAAATAAATATTGGAATGAGACGTCACAGCCAATAAAAATATTATATAATATCATTTTAAGGTATTAAATTAATTATACATGTGATATTAATCTTTGAGCATTAGTAAGTTAGGTAGCTAATTCCTAAATATGGAATATGCAAACTATTTCAAATAAGGGATCTTTAGAATATATAAAGAACACACTTTTCACTTTGCAATAAAATATTGAAAGAAAAAAACTCTTGACAAATGAACTTTGGGGTCTCTTCTATAATTTTATACTTATAGGAGATTTGTAATTCCATTATTAAAAAAATATGACATAAAGAGTACCATCTTTAGCGGGATTTATTTAACACAATTAGAAAATGCAATTATCACTCTAAAAATGTAATTAAGCCAAACGTAAATTCCAGTTTGAATTTATAAAATTTAAATCTGTAATATAAGTTCAAAATATATTTTTATAGGAAAAGAGTCTATAGTAGCAAAATAGCAAAGGTATTTGTTTCAAATAACTTTTATTTAGAGGAAGCTAATGAAAATATTATTAATCATTAATGTTTTGAATAATGAAATTATTGTTTTGGAGAGTTTATAAATTGTCATTCCTTGATACCTAAACTTTCCTCTTGGATTGAATTTATATTACTGATTTGCTCAGTATATCTTTCATATTAGAACATTAAAGTGCAGACTTTCCAAATCATTGAGATTTCCCAGTAATGGAGTCTGGAAGGATAATGCTCAACATGCATTTATTTGTTAACACAGTGCATGTATTTCCCCTTTTTATTGTATATTTATTGGATTAACATGTTGGGGATTAATCTATGCCTCTCCCTCACCTTCATTTACTATTTGGAAATAATACCCCTATTTAAGGAGGATGACTTCTGCATTGGCCATGGTCAAGGGAGATTTGCTTTGCTCCCCTAGAGCAAAAATAAAGAACTTTAGAGAAACCCTTAACAGGAAGATTGCTTAAGCATTATTTTGTCACCTTCTATGATGGCCTCAAGCTTATGTGACAGAAATGCACTAAATGTTAGCTTTTCCAAATTGAGAGAATGAAGAATACAACTTGCCTTATATAATATATATAATAATATATGTTTTATATATATTATTTATATTTGTATATTATATATAATACAATTTTAGTAAAAAAGTTACAAACAACTTTTGAAAGCATAATCAACCAGAATTAAAGGTCTGCAAAGATGAGCTTTTTTTCACTCTATAAGATCCAATAAATTGTCTTCAGAGAACAAAATGATGCATTTTCAGACACCAACAACAATATCATATTGTGCAATCTTATTTCATCTCCACACAAATGATACTAATATACCATCAAAAACCAAAATTCTCAAATAAGATGGATAAGGATACTACAAACACTGATTATCTTGATTCTATTAGCTTTGAAGATGTTCCTAATGAAATCCATAATCTGGTTTGTGAACTATAGTTCTAGGGTACTTTGTACATACAATTTCAAATACAGCAATTCAAGGTGATCTTGTCATTGATTCATTATAGGAAACAAGAAGTTATTAAGTGGTATAACTTGTTGGTGTGTATTTTACTCTGTTCATATAAACCAGTGAAGCAAGATCAATTTGTTTCTCGGTTGAATTAGTTTTCTTGTGGGCACCTCAAGCATATATTCAAGAACAGCTTCCAAGAAACAAATTTATTTTCCTGAAATGATGGTCTTTATTGGCAACATCTAGTTCTTTTAATTTTACAGTTGGTTTCCCAGTTATGATCTCTGTTTTCATGAAGCATGAGAAAAATCCTAGAACAGTTAAATGTGCTTACCATATAGTTTAAGAATTAGTTGCTTCTTCAAATTGGCAAAAGCCATAGAATAAAACTGCACTCTCAGTAATAAATCAGTCTTTTTTTTTTCTTGATCCTCCCTCCTCCTGAGAAATAAAATTATTTGTTCTGCATCCATCACAGTTTGATCATCTCAGGTATTAAACTGTTTTATTCATATGCATATTAAACAATTAGTATGTATGTACATATAAAACATTATATATACATGTACATATAACATATATGCTTGATATATATAATGTCAAATATCTCTATATTTACCTATCTAGGGAACTCAGATATATATATATATTTAATTTTTTCACTGAAGTATAGTTGATTTGGGCTCACAGCACTTTGTTAGCTTAAGTTTGTACAGCAAAATGGTTCATGTATACAAACATTTTTTTTTTTCAGATTTTTTTCCCTTGTAGGTTAGTACGAAATATTGAGTGTAGTCCCTTGTGTTATACAGCAGGTCTTTGCTGGTTATCTATTTTATATATAGTAGTAGAAATGTTCTTTGGAAAGGTAAAGTATGCATTGCACATTTCAGGGGTATTATTTTTCTCTCTGATACTATATTATCGGACAGTTCTGATGAGACTACGATGCCTGCAAGTTGTATTTGATGTTCCTTACAACAATACAAAATCTCTTCTGGTGCCTTTCTGCTGCATTTGAAGAAAGGAAGGAGCTCAGGCGCATTATAATGACTCTTCCAGCTCTGCCCAGAAGGGCTCGCTCAGCCCCGGAGGGACTGCCATTAGCGAGTAAGTGAGAAGTGACATGCTCTGTCTCTCAAAGGGTTTCCTCATGTCCACTTTGGTAGCTCTCATTACCTTGCCTGAATCCATTAAGACAGAAACAAGGTTACCACATGAAATGTTTTTGTGACTAAAGAGGACATGCAGCTCTTTAATCAGTGACAGAACACCTTCTCTGACAAGACTGAGTGATACAGTGAGCTCTGGTCCCACCTTTGCAGCAGAGAGGGAATATCTCTTATAAGGACAGGCGATATTCTTATTAAATTTCCACTGGTTGATCCATCAATGCTCCAGCAAAAATAATTATTCTGGATATGTTTAATGTAAATATCTATGTTAAACGAAACCTCATCTTACATTGTACAAATATCTGATCCATGATAATTCAGCTAATGCCTTTAAGTTATGGAAAAAACTGTAGGAAGGTTTCAGGTTTTCCAGGAGTCAGGGTGACACTAAGATATTAGAATGGGAGTAGGACCCTGTCTATTCTCAAATTAAAAGCTGAAGCTGCTGGATAAGGAGACAGTCATGCCTGCCACCTCCATTTTCAGCAATGACTAAATGGTATCTAAAAGGATATTGTAACTTGAGACCCTAAAGAAAAGTGGCCAGCAATATGTAACTGAACTCAGTATATTTTTAAAGATATATGTGTGAGTGAATATGTGTCAGTATGATATATGACATGTATGGAGAGGAATAGAAATAAATAATCAATAGGAAAAAGCTCCATTAACTGATAGTGTTGAATTTTGCACAGAAACGCTAAATTGAGAGAACAAATCTTAGATGAATGCAATAAAGAGAAGCTTAGGGTTTCTCTATTTTAACTGATTGGTTGGTAGGTAAGAAACATAAAGTCTAGAGAAAGGAAATGACTATCTCAGAGTCAACGGTTCCTGTTTATGTCTAAAATCCAGATGTCTGCCTCTTGTTTAAGAGTTGTATGAATTTTATAAACCATACCATACCAAAACTATCCATAATTTAATTTGAAAATACCCCTTTCATGAGGCTATGACTGATCACATGAAACAGATCACCATTAACTGACAAAGGGTGCTGCCCTCATGCTCCCATCTGCATCAGTATAGAATCTCAACATGCATGTCTCTCTCGCTTTTCTAAAGCATTTCTCAAGATGTCAAGGGAATCATAAGTAGGGTCCAGAATTGGCTTTCTCCCTCTGGGAATGGCAGGTCCCTGAGATAAGTCCTGATTTTCTAGACCTTGGTACTTTCTTGTTGGTATTCTACCTACCTGTTTTTGCTGTTGTTACTGAAACTCTGGTCTAGCTGCTTACCACTCAAAAGCCGATACATGAGAGGCCAGATTGGTGGGAAGGAAAGTTTGCTTTATTCCAGAGGCCAGTAGCCAGGGGAATAAGGTAGACCCATATTCAAAGGTCAACTCTTCTACAGACGATCAGAGGGGAAGAGCTTTGAAAGGGGAGTGTACAGGGGTGTACAGGCAGAGGGAGGAGGCTTCACACAGAAAGAGCACAGTCAGCTTTGACAGTCAGCTTGAAGTTAGTCATGTGGGATTTGATCAGCATCATCTTGATTACTTTAAGTAGAGTTCATCTTCAGTTCCAGGGTCCATTTGTTATAAATGTTTTGAGGCCAGTTATTGAAATTGCAATAACAGTCTGGGCATCGTATGGTTAACTTCTTCCACCTGGTGGGGTTTCAGTACTTACACAACAGCTCAAAGGATGTAGCTCAGCATAGTATCTATAATTCTTGAAGAAGAATTAAATGCCCTTGACTTCATTTAAAGACTAAACTATTATTATTTGGTCTTATTTGACTGTTTTCCTTTGCTTCTGCATTTTCTCACTTCTCTGGTTAAATTTATTCTTTGACTGAAATTTTTTAACAGACAAAAGGTAGGCTGAGGATTTGAGGTGAGCCATTCTTTCCTACAAAAGAGTCATAGGGACCTGCTTCATTTCTCTGCTGCTGCTACTCCCAGCCTAGGACTCTCTCATTGAATCTCAAAGCTGAGAATAGCTCAGGGTTTCTTTACCTCTTACCACCATTTCCATATCAGATAGATCACCATCTCCCAGCCCAGAGGCCGGATCAGGGGCAGATACGATCAATCTTTAGTGGTCTAAGCCTGCAAATGACTTCAAGTTGAGTGTGGGTTCCCAGTCAGAGATTGAGGCTGGGTGGCGGTGGTAAGCCCCAGATCCTAGCCATTAGACCGGAGGTCAGCAATTATAGCCCGGGTCTTCAGATTTGCCGAAAAAAGAATTTCCACAAAGACAGAAAGTAGTGAAGCATGAAGTATTTATTAAGAGGAAAAAGAGTATAGTACGTGTAGATAGGCACCCTGGCAGACTCAGAGGGAGAGTCTCTGAGTCGTGTCCTTGTAGCAACTTGACTTACTTTTATGGAGTATTTCTTTCAGGTTTATTTTGGTTAATCATTTTGGTTTGTCTGGTTCACAGTCCATATTTGGCATAGCTCAGGATCCTCCCATATGTGTGTAAGCATCTCTTAGCCAAGATGAATTTTATCAAAAAGGTGTATAGGTAGAGAACATCTCTTGACATAACTCCCCCCTTAACTTCCAAAAGCCTTTTCTGTGCATGTGTGGTTGAGGAGGTCTCCTGACTTTGAGAACAAGAAATACATGCTTTGGGGAGGGCTTAGCCTCTCCTGCTATTGTCCTGCTATTCTTGTCTTGAAGTTTTGGTCCATAGGAAATGAGTCTCCCATTGCTTTACACTGAAGGGCACCCCATAAACCTCCTGCCTCGCTATTTCATACTCTCTAATTCTTCTACTCACTTATCTCAGCCACTAGACAAAATTCTACATTTAAATATGTCATATAAATAAAAATTTTAATAGGTCAGCCACTGTTGCAGAGAGAAAGGTTCTGAATTTCACCCACAGCTTGGACAGAGGTCTCTGAGATGCTGTCAGCTTCTGCCTGTGCATCACACAGTGCTTTCAAGTAACCCGCTTCCTGTCTGGGATCCTCACTACTTAGTTACATATTATTTCTTCTTCATCCAAATATGAGCAAAAGGTACATCTGTAAGTCTTTTCAGCAAATGGCATTGGGTAAACTAGATATTCACATGCAAAAGAACAAAAGGGACGCTATATTTTATACAATAAGCAAAAGATCAGCTCAAAGCGGATAAAAAACAAACATAAGACCTGAAATTATAAAACTCTCAGAAGAAAACATAATGGAAAATCTTCACTACTTTGGTTTTTGTAGTGATTTGATGGATTTGACACCAAAAACATGTGCGCACACACACACACACACACACACAAGTGGGAATACTTGAAACTGAAAAGACTTCTACACAGCAAAGAAAATAATCAATGGAGTGAAAAGGTAACCAATGGAATGGGAGAAAAACATATGTAATTCATATATCTAATGAGGGTTAATCTACAAAATATATAAGTAACTCTTACAAATCAATATAAAATAAACAAACAAAATAGTAATAAAATTGAAAATGAACTAAGGACTTGGACTCACTCATGGATCACAGCCTTATTATGGTGAAGGGGCTTACATGACTCAGTGAAGCTATGAGACATTCCATGTAGGACCACCCAAGACAGACAGATCATAGTGAAGAGTTCTGACAAAATGTGGCCCGCCGGAAAAGGAAACACCAAGCCACTTCAGTCTTCTTGTCTGAAGAATCCCATGGGCAGGATGAAAAGGCAAAAAGATACGACACCAGAAAATGATACCCCAGGTCAAAAGATGTCCAATATGCTACTGGGGAAGAACAAAAGAGAATTACTAATGGCTCCAGAAAGGCTGAAGTGGCTGGGCCAAAGTGGAAATCAGTTGTGGATGTGTTTGGTGGTGAAAGTAAAGTCTGATGCTGTAAAGAACAATATTGCATAGGAACCTGCAATGTTAGGTCCATGAACCAACATAAATTGGACGTGGTCCAGCAGGAGATGGTGAGATGGAAATCAACATCTTAAGAATCAGTGAAAAAAAAAAATGGGCAGGAATGGGTGAATTGCATTCAGATGATCATTATATCTGCTACTGCTTCCTGGGTGGCACTAGTGGTAAAGAACCTGTCTGCCAATGCAGGAGATATAAGAGACCTAGGTTTGATCCCAGCCCATGGGATCTCGAAGAGTCAGACACAACTGAGCGACTAACACTTTCCATATCTACTACTGTGGGCAAGAGTCCTTTAGAAGAAATGGAGTAGCCCTCATAGTCAACAAGAGTTCAAAACGCAGTGGTGGTGGTGGTGGTGGTGGTTTAGTAGTTGAGTCATATCCAACTCTTGTGACCCCATTGAAGGTAGCTCACTAGGATTCTCTGGCCATGGGATTTTCCAGGCAAGAATATCAGAGTGTGTTGCCATTGCCTTCTCTAGAGGATCTCCCTGACCCAGGGATCAAACATCAGTCTCCTGTGTTACAGATGGTCACCTGCATGGCAGGTGGATTCTTGACCAACTGAGCTACCAGGGAAGCCTCTGAAATGCAGCACTTGGGTGAAACCTCAAAAACAACATAACAATCTCAGTTCATTTCAAAAGCAAATCATTCAATGCCATTATAATTCAAGTCTATGCCCCTACCACTGATGTTGAAGGTCAAGTTCACCAGTTCTATGAAAATATACAGCATCTTCTAGAATTAACACCAAAAGAAAAGAAAATGTCCTTTTCATCATAGGGATTTGGAATGCAACAGTAGGAAGTCAAGAGATATCTGGAGTAATGGGCAAGTTTGGCCTTGCAGTACAAAATGAATCGGGGCAAAGGCTAACAGAGTTTTGTCAAGAGAACATGCTGGTCATAGAATGTTTTCAAACAACTCAAGAGACCTCTCTACAGATGGACATCACTAGATGGTCAGTACTGAAATCAGGTTGATTGTGTTCTTTGTAGCCAAAGATGGAGAAGCTCTATACAGTCAGTAAAATCAAGACCTTAAACTGACTGTGGCTCATATCATAAGCTCCATATTGCAAAATTCAGGCTTAAATTGCATAAAGTAGGGAAAACCACTATGTCATTTAGGTATGACTTAAATCAAATCTCCTATGATTAGATAGTGGAGGTGACTGTTAAGTTCAAGAGATCAGATCTGGAAGACAGAATGCCTAAAGAACTATGGACAGAGGTTTGAAATGTTATACAGGAATCAGAGACCAAAATCACCCCAAAGAAAAAGAAATGCAAGAAGACAAAGTGTCTCAGGAGGCTTTACAAATATCTGAGGAAAGAAGATAAGTGAAAGGCAGGGAGGAAGAGAAACATATAACCAAATGAATTCAGAGTTCCAATAAAAGGTCGTAATGATCCAGATAGCCATTATGGTGTGGTCACTCATCTGAAGTTGGACATCCTGAAGTGTGAAGTCAAGTGGACCTTAGGAAGCAATTCTACAAACTAGGCTAGTGGAGGTGATGGAATTCAAGCTGAGCTAGTTAAAATTCTAAAAGATGATGCTGTTAAAGTGCTGCACTCAGCAAATTTGGAAAACCCAGGACAGGAAAAGGTCAATTATCACTTCAAACACAAAGAAGGGCCATGCCAAAGAATGTTCAAATTGCCATAAATTTGCACTCATTTCACATGCTAGCAAGTTTATGCTCAAAATCTTTCAAGGTAGACTTTAGCAGTATGTGAACTTAGAACATCTAGATATACTATCTAGATTTCAAAGAGGCAGAGGAACCAGCAATGAAATTGCTAATATTGGTTAGATTATGGAGAAAGCAAATAAGTTCCAGAAAAACAGCTACTTCTGCTTCATTGGGAACGCTAAAGCCTTTGACTCTAGATCACAACAAACTGTGGAAAATTCTTAAAGAGTTGGGAATACCTGACCGTTATACCTGTCTCCTGAGACACTTGCATGTGAGTCAGGAAATAACTGTAAAACTAGATACAAAACAACTGACTGGTTTAAAATTGGAAAAGGAGTATGACAAAGCTGTATATTATTAACCAGTTTATTTAACTTCTCTGCAGAGTACACAGTGAGAAACGCCAGGCTGGATGAATCACAAGCTTTAATCAGCATTGTTGGAAGAAATATCAACAACTTCAGATATGTAGATGATAACACTGTAATGACAGAAAGTGAAGAGGAACAAAAGAACCTCTTGATGAGAGTGAAAGAGGAGAGTGAGAAAGCTGGCTTGAAGCTCAACATTTAAAAATCTAAGATCCTGACATCTGGTCCCATTACTTCATGGCAAATAGAAGAGGAAAAAGTAGAAGCAGTTACAGATTTTATTTTCCTGTCCCCAAAAATCACTGTAGTTGGTGACTGCAGCCATGAAATTAAGATGCTTGCTCTTTGTAAAGAAAATTATGACAAACCTAGACAGTATATTAAAAAGCAGAGACATCACTTTGCTGACAAAGGTCCATATAGGCAAAGCTATGGTTTTTCCAATAGGCATGTACAGATGTTAAGAGTTGTTCCGTAAAGAAGGCTGAACGATGAAGAATTGATGCTTAGAACTGTGATGCTAGAGAAGACTTTTGAGAGTCCCTTGAAAAACAAAGAGAGCAAGTCAGCAAATCCTAAAGGAAATCATCCCTGAATGTTCATTGGAAGGACAGGACTGATACTGAAGCTGAAACTCTAATACTTTGGCCACCTGATGCGAAGAGACAAATCAATAGTAAAGATTCTGATGTTGGGAAAGATCGAGAGCAAAAAGAGAAGGGGGAGGTAGAGGATGAAATGGTTAGACAGCATCACCAATTCAGTGGATGTGAATTTGATCAAACTCTGGGAAATAGTGGAGAGTAGGGGAACCTGGCATCCTAGAGCCCATGGGGTTGCTGAGTCTGACATGACTTAGCAACTGAACAGCGACAACAAGGACTTGAATGGATATTCCTCCAAAGAAGACATACGCATGATGGCAGATTAATGATAGAAATGTTCAAGGTCACTAATAATTTAGGGAAATACAAATATAAATCTCAATGAATTATCATTTCACACTTGTCGGAATAGCTATTGTCAAAAAAAAACACCCCAAAACAGTAGTTTTGGCAAGGATGTGGGGCAATTGGAACACTTGCACAGTGTTGGTAAGAATGAAAAATAGTGCAGCCTCTATAGAAAAAAGTATGGAATTTCCTAAAAATAATTAAAATAGAACCACTATGCAATACAGCAATCTTACTGTTGAGTACACAATTGAAAAATTGAAATCAGGATCTCCAAGTGATATCTGTACTCTCATGTTCATCTCTATGTTCTCTACAAATGAACGTTAAACTGTTTGTCTCTGAAAGGACCAATTTATTTAGATTTGTGTTCTGAATGAGGATTAATGGGTAGCTTTGTTTGCCCAGTGTATTTTTACCTGTGAACCAAAGGAGGCTCGTACCAAGGACGAGGACCATCCCACCTGTCCCTGTCCATTCTTAGCTTTGATCCTTTCCCACATAGTCCTGGTGGGTGGGCCAGAAGTGCTGTATCCCTCGCATTAGTAACCAGCCTTCACTGCCTACTTGTAGACCCTGGGAATTTCTTTTTTTCTTAGTAGTGTTTATACATTTTTTTTTTCTGATTAGGCACATTAATATTTGGCTTCAGAGAAAGGAGACTTGCTTGGTATAGGAGAGGGAAAGGTCAAGGATGAACACACTTCTAAATAAGTTCACTCTTGTCACTACCTCAGCTCTTTTTCTGGTCCCAGGGCAGGAGCTTTCCCTTGAACTCCACACCACACTACTACTATTTAAATTTCTTATTCCCAATATGCACTTCAGTTTATTTTGTTTTTATTGCATATTGACTCTTCAAAAATGACACTCATAAAATATAGTGCTGCTTTTTCAAAATTGTGGTTATCTTTGAATGTACAAGGCCATAAATAAGGTGGATGTTTTAACTTCTGTGTTTCACACTTTCACCTCTTCGTCTCTGTCACTACAAAAGATCGAATGGGTCTGTCTTCTCTTGCGCTTGTGATAAAATGCTTATATAATGGCAATCCATCTTGCATCCTTCTTTCCTTACCATCTATTTGCTTTTCATATCCCTATTTTAGGAAAATTACTATGGAAAATGTGATATGCACACTGTGGCATGATTCTATGACCTCCGGGAATGAAGCACAGTGCTGAGGTCACTTCTCAGGCTTGGAGCATGCTTGCCCCAAATTATCAGTGGGCCCCCAAAACCCTACATGTTTCTAATACTCCTGCTTAGAGGATAAATACAGTTGTTCCCCACCTCCTTATCCTGACACTTTGTTAAATTGAGTGTATGTCTCAGTTTGATCTACCTTAATCTCCATCATTCCCATTACTTCTTGATTTTCTTTCTTTTTTCTACTTGACCAACAAACATAAGAATATTTTTATCCTAGAAATTCTTGTGACTGAAAGGTCTCCGTCACTTTCTATATTTATTTTCAATTTCCTCTCTGTCTTGTTTTAACCCATTATTTAGTGTCTTACATTGCAAGAACAAGTGAAAAGCAGATATAATACTTTAACATTTACCTTTCGGCACTTAATAATTATTTGTATAAGGTGTCTTTCCCTATGGACTGCCCTTGTGGCTCAGATGGTAAAGAACCTGCTTGAAAGGTGAGAGACCCAGGTTTGATCCCTGAGTCGGGAACATCCCCTGGAGGGAATGGCTTCTCACTCCAGTATTTTTGCATGGAGGATTCCATGGACAGAAGAACCAGGTGGGCATAGTCCATGGAATCATAAAGAATTAGACATAACTGAGCAACTAACACTTTCACACTTGTTTCTCTCTAAACAGCCAGGTCATACATATATGTATCTGTATATAGGCTTCCCAGGTGGTGCTAGTGGTAAAGAACCCATGTGCCCATGCAGCAGACATGAAACATGGGTTCAATCTTTGGATCAAGAAAATCCCCTGGAGGAGGAAATGGCAACTTACTCCAGCATTCTTGCCTGGAGTATCCCCATGGACAGAGGAGCCTAGAGGGCCACAGTCCATAGGATCACAAGAATCTGACATGACTGAAGTGACTTAGCATGTACACATAGGCTGATTCGTGATTTTGGAAAGCAGAAACCAACCAACACAGTAATATAAAGTAGTTATCTTCCAATTAAAAAATAAACAAAATACATGATATAAATAGCTAGAGAATTTGATCGAGTGGTTGGTTGATTAACTTATTTCATGGAGTTTTTAGAAAAAGCATTAAGGCTTAAAAGTTCTATTTTCTTCAAAACTCTGGTGTTTCATCTCCCTTCTTTCTCCAAAATTTCCATAATTCTGAAATACATTTTAGAATACTGATTGATCTAGTCAATAGGAAATTTGACTTGTGTGTATTTTCCATAAGTTTCCAAGGAAGAGAACATTATATGTTGACTTCCTGGGAGATTTTTCAAACCAATAGGATAAGTGTTTTTTCATAATAATCTCTTTTGCAGAGCACAATTAACCAATTATTTTATACTGTTTTTTTTCACCTCTCCAGTTCCTTCAAATTAAGAAAGTGATTTTCTCAACAAAGTGAGTAGCCTCTTAAAAACCCTATCTGTAGGGTTTTTCCTTCTCATATCATAGTTTCCCAAACTGCTGGCATATATATGAAAACTCCAATTTAAACTTCAGACAAACTTTTCTGTGATACAGAGCCCTTTTTGTCAATGGTTGGAGTGGAATTACTTTGAAATAATATTTGGCAGATTTGTTTTATCTACCCTAAGATCCATCAGGTCTATTCCTAGCTATATATATGCCAAATATAGATGAAAACATATGCACACCCAAAGAACTGTGTTAACATGTTCATAGCAGATTTATTCACAGTGTCACTAAATTGCAAGCAACCCATACATATATAAAAGCAAAACTTAAATAAACATATGAAGCAGTATTCAATACTTCTTAATTATAGAAAGTGAACTACTAATACACACATAGATAAATCTCAAAACAAATCAAATATTAAAAAGTGCACAGTACATGTTGTACATGCTTTCATTTACATGAAGTTTTAAAATAGGTATGCTTAATTGATGCTGATAAAAAGTAGAATAGTTGTTGCTTCAGGGTGAAGTTGTGGTGTAAGCAAGAGAAGAGGCAGGAGAGAATTTTCTACTGTGATATGTGTTCTCTATCTTCATAAGGGGGTTGTTTATACAGATCAATTTATTTGCAATCTCATCTAACTATAACTGTATAGAGAAACCATCTGCATTTTACTGTGTGCAAACTGTATTTACTTCTTAAGTCATCTGCTTATCGTATAATATAGAATCTATAAGACAAAAATCTAAACATTTAAAAAATGTTATTATTCATTAGAGAAGTTAGCTATTATTATTTATGTAATTGGGCGCCCCAGGTAGTGCAGTGGTAAAGAATCTGCCTGTCAATGCAGGAGACAAAAGAGGTGCAGATTCGACCCCTGGGTTTGGAAGATTCCCTGGAGGAGGGCATGGCTACCCACTCCAGTATTCTTGCCTGGAAAATTCCATGGGCAGAGGAGCCTGGCATGCTACAGGCCTAGCACGGTTGCAGAGTCAGACACAACTCAGTGACTGAGTACATGTAATTGAACAGAGAATACAAAATAATTTAAACATGCTAAAACCAATTAATAGAAGCAAAACTAAGCTATTTTAATTATCTTTCAAAGTAATAAAAATAATAGTGTTACATAGATTTTAGGTCAATTTGCTTCTATGATGGTTTGTTCATGTAGTTGTTTGTGGAAGGCCTCGGTTCCTTACCCGTGAACCTCTCAACCGTGCTGCTTGAGTGTCCTCATGACAAGGCAGTAGGCTTCCCCTGGGCAAGTGATCCAAGGGAAAGCAAGGATGAAGCTATCTGCTTCCTGAAGCCTTGGATCAGAAACCACACATGGTTACTCCTGCGACATCCTATTCATTAGAAGCCCATCACTAAGTACAGCCTACACTCCAGGAGAGAGATATCAGTTTCCATTTTTTGAAGAGAAGAGTGTCAAAGCACTTTTTGACATATTATAAAACCAACACACAGTGAATGACCCTTGCCTTCCCATGTTTCTGATCTTTGCAAAGGAAAGAGGGGTTTACCCTGTAGAATTTCCCAACATAAAAATACTAGTGTCAACAATGAAGCCTTGCCAGTTGGGAGAGTGAACTGCTGGCTCTAAAGAAAAAGAATAGTCATTCCCTGGCCCAGTACCAGGGTGAGGCAAGTGAAAAGCCAGAGATTAATGAGACACTTGTCTCAGGTACAAATTAGGGGTGCAAAATAAATACAGAATGGTTGCTTTGCATTAATTTTGATTTTTAAGAAATATTGGATTATAATATTCTGTATGTTGAATACTGAATTGTTTTATTCCCATTTAAGTTTGTACCCAAAGCAAATGCCTTACTCACCTTGTTTGTTTAAACCTTCCCTAACCCCTTTCTCTCACATTTTCCCCACTTCCTACTTTGTGTGTGTGTGTGTGTGTGTGTGTGTGTGTGTGTGTGTGTGTGTGTGGCTTAAGGCCAGTATCTAGCAGTCTGAAATTAATAGATCCTCAAAATACTGCAAACAGACTAGAGATAGTACCGAACAGTGGAAAAATGCCAAACTTGCTATCAGTGTCAGCACAGGTACCAGTCAAGTCCTGCGCTAATTAGCCACAGGACCTTAAGAAAGTCATTTCACCTCTTCACGTGTCAGTTTCTTGGTGACAAATTTGAAAGAACTGAATTCGATATTTTCTAACGCCCAGTGAAGGACTAACATTTTGACAGCAGAAAATCTTAGCATCTTGGGTGCTGTTTTTCCTTCCCTGAATCCATCATCTGTAGCGAGAGACCTGAAATCCATTACTCTTCAGAGTAAAGCTAATGCCTTTCCTATGTGATTATTGTTTTTAATTTTAATTTGGAATCATTCTTTTTGCAGTCATTTGGCAGGTTTGCCCAATCTCGCTCTGGGGTAGTAATCAGGGCACGGTGCAGTATTGGTATCATTTTGTATTTTCATTAAGGTGCCCTGAGGACTTCCAGCATTTGATGCCAACAAATTTAAATTATTAATTTTATCACAACAAGAATTCTACAATGGTAGAGCTACTGAAATTCTTTTTTAAATTGGTTTTTAACTAGAAAAAAAATAAAGAGATAGAATTTGGACACTTGGGAGATAATGAAAAAGTGAGACAGAGCTGTTATTGATTTAAAGTCAGGTAAGGGGATATTTTTTTAAAGTTCAATTTTCACAAATCATTGGCCTTAGATGAGATACTAATGAGAATACTCCACAATCTCACAAGTGTGTAATCATGAAGAAGAAATCAACTAATAATGAACAAAACCTGTGGTACTATCATGTAAGGAAGGAGAAACTGATACCATTGATTAAATATTTTAATTGATTTTACTTTTTACTAAAAAATAAAAACCCTACATTTAAACTTTCTTAGTTAAAAATGTACTATAAGTAGGAGATATATAATCAAAAGTGATGGACTCCCAGCTGCATTTCTGAATGACCTTGGGTAAATCACAAAAACCAATTTGAAACTGTCTTCACCTGAAAAATGGGGACATTAAAACCCTCATACAAGGAATTCTGTGTGGCTCAAATGAGGTATTGTGCATGAAAGCAGTTTGTAAACCATGAACTACTCTGCATGTATAGAGAATTTATAAATTTGTAGATATTTCTCATTTCCAATTAATATTATTGGGAGTCCTGTGAAGGGAATAGAGATGAAAGATCATTGGCATTCTAATGTGACTTTATCCATCAGATGACTCAAAACTGACCTTGAAACATACAAGTGCATGGATTTCACTTTCATTCAGAGTGATGTGATGAGCTCTGTAATAAATGATAGTAGCAAAGAGGTTTTGAAAAATCCTTGTCATTATTTGTGTTTATTAGGTGCTTAAACAAGAAGAACCTCCACTGGTGAACACAGTAACAAATCCATCAGCAAAACTCATCAGGGTTACACTGTTTCTGATTTACCACAGTCAGTCGCCCTTATGTTCCCTTCCTGGTTCTGTTTTATCAACATGAAAGTGAAAGTTTCTCAGTTGTGTCCAACTCTTTGTGACCCCAGGAACTATACAGTCCATGGAATTTTCCAGGCCAGAATACAGGAGTGGGTAGCCTTTCCCTTCTCCAGGGGATATTCCCATCCCAGAGATTGAACTCAGGTCTCCCTCACTGTGGGCAAATTCATTTCCAGCTGAGGAACAAGGGAAGCCCAAGAATGCTGGAGTGCTGTAGGTAACCTATCCCTTCTCCAGTGGATCTTCCCAACCAAGGAATCAAACCAGGGCCTCCTGCATTGCAGGCGGATTGTTTGCCAGCTGAGCTATCAGAGAATCATGCCCAAACCCAATTGCGGATCAGTCTGAGCCTGTTAAATGCTCTGCGATCTGACAGGTCTAGACTGGGACTAGAGCCTCATCCATGGTTCAGGTACAGGGGATCTAGATTGGCTTCATGTATAAGGAAGAAAACGTCATCCCTAAGGGGAAGCCAGAAATTTAGTGGCCCATGTAAGAACATAGAGGCTGGTATAGGAGGTTGTAGAGGCATAATCTGAAAGTTAAGTCAGGCTTTGAGTTTAGTGGAAACATTTGAAGGTGATTGATGAGGTAAAGATCATAAAGACTTCAAGACTGGAGTATGAGATGGAGAGTCAGCACCTTACCACTGGCAAGATAGGAAGGGCAAACCCAGAAATGTCATCTCCTCACATTCCCTGTCATCACAAGAATGCCCAGAATCAAAAGAATTTAGCGAAAGTCAGAACCATACATTGGAAACAAGGCAAGGCCATTCAGTGTTCAAGTGGTGTTCTGGTTATGTGTGTGGACCATTTCCATGCTTGTGTATTGATGTTGTTGAGTCATCCCTCAGCTTGAACAGAAAGACACAAAAACAATTCATTGTTCCTCCAGGACAAAGGTAGGAAAAGTCTTTGCTCTAATATGACATTGCTTGGAAAGTATTAGAGGAAAGGTAATGTTTGGGAGATGCTCACTAAATAGGTCATCCTATAAAAAAAGCATTGTTCCCAAGAAGACTTTCCACATCCATAGAAAAATCCAAAACTTGGGAATACATGAGATGGCCCAGCAAAGAAAATAAAACCAAGCTTCTAGGTTAGTTAAGGATCCCCTTTCGTAGGATCTAGAATACAGAACTTTTACTCCAACAGCCCAAGAGGTTACTCTGAGCAGTTTTCTGCAGGTTTTCTTTTGACTTTTGAGTATCCATCTTCTGTTTGAAAAGGAGAAAAGGGACAATAGCAGCTGAGTACTTCATTTATTTCCTTTTATAGCTTTAGCCTCAAATTCATTTTTTTCTGATGACCGCTGAAAGATCTTTCCATGCTTCCTACCCATGGGAATGCCCATCTGTCTGCACTCCATCACTTCCAGCTGGATTTGACACCATTTGTCTCTAATAGCAAGTTTCTTTTTCTTATTTTTTCCAGTCCCAGGCTGAACATCTGCCTTGTACATTGGCAAGATTAATATATCCCACTTGAGCAAATGCAATATGGTCTCTTGGTGCCACTCTCAGAGATAGGACTTGGCTTGCCAATTGTGATAACTGTACAATATTATACCAAAAGAATGTGAATTTTTTGTAATGCTCTGGGTAATGTGCAATCTTTCATGACTGAGATTCATGTCTCTCAATGCCCTCAGTGAGATACTCTGAGAGCAACATAGATGGCTTTCTCCTAAGCCTAAGAAGGAAACTATTCATATTTGGCTTCCTGTGACACAGGGAATTTTGCCTTTCCTTGCAATCTATTGGTGATTAGTTTTATATTTGATTCCTGTTGTCAAACCATATCTTGTGTGCGTTGTGGCCCAATTGTCTAAGGCAGTGCCAAGGATCTTGTAGGCCCTCAATGGATATAGGTTGAGTGAATAAGTGAACTTTGTCACAGACATCTTAACTTTATAAGTATTATAAATTTAGTAACACACACCTTATTTGCACATATATTTTCTTTCTCAAAGAACTTAGAATATCATATGATTTATCATTAGAGAAATCATGCTACTAGGTACAAAAATGTAAGACTTACTCTACAAATTTGGAGCTTCCCTGACAGCTCAGTGGGTAAAGACTTTGCCTGTAATGCAGGATACATAGGAGATGTGGGTTTGATGCCTGGATTGGGAAGATCCCCTGGAGGAGGAAAATAGCATCCACTCCAGTATTCTTGCCTGAAAATTCTCATGGACAGAGGAGCCTGGAAAGTCCAAAAGGTCACTACTGAGTTGGACACAACTGAGCAACTATGCATGCACTCTACAAACTTATAGATATTGTCAAAGAACCTAAAAACGGAAGATATTTCCTAAAGGGAAGATCATATGATCAATATCATGATGTCATAGAATCCGTATTGCAGAAAGGGATGCAGAAGGTTATCTTAAAATACAGATTAATTGATTTCCCCACAACTTTGAATTCCTCACAACTTCCATTATAAGGAATGGAGAATTTTTAACCTAGAAATGATTCATAAAAATTTAATGTTGAAATCATCTGTCCCAGCTAATTTTGCTATGACAGTTTTCTCCCTATGGAAATCTTAAATGTCTCTAATCTCAGAATTCTAGAATTATTGAAAATTGAATTTTGAAATTCAAGCTACAGAAATAGAAACCATTTTTAGGATGCTAATTTAAAATATGACTATTTCCCAAAGCTCCTGATTTTATCTGTTTTAGAAAGAAAATACTCCTGGAAAAAACACAAGTTACATGCTGTCGCTCTCCACACATAAACCCCCTTTGTCATCAACATGACCTGAATTCCAACAGCTGGCTAACCTCATCACTAGTAATCAACCATCATCCCAAGAAGTGAACATAATCAAAAGCTAAATCAAATAAATATGTCTTACTCTCTGTTCTGACATCAGCCAAGTTCCATTTCTGGTGGGAGGCCAAGAGGAGCGGGTGCCAAAGGCATATGGCTGTGGGCACCATTGTGCCAAAAAGATGTCAACACACTGGAAAGGATTCAGAGAAGAGTAGCGGGGGTGATTAAGGGGCTGAGGAATTTACTTATGAGGGAGATTAAAAGAGCTAAGTATGTATACATTGGCTAGGCAATATATTGGAGGCAACAGAGTTGGATATAATTTGAAGTGTTGACAAGTCCACACGAGGAATTAGTGGCACAGGAGCCAGAGGGAACATTGAGACTTGGGGAAGTGACGTAAATAAGGATGAAAACTAGAGTCTAGTTGTTGTCAACATTTCTTAAGAGACTGTTGACTTAAAATAAGACCATTTTACAGCATCAGCTGTAAGATCAGTCATAGATTTAAAAGAAGAAAGACGAATGTGAAAACAAGGTGACCTGGACTGGGACAAGAGGCATACGAAACAAAGTTTATCTTTCCTATTCCCTCCCCTATTGGGAGTACAATTACTAAGAACATGTCTACTGCCCACTTTTAACATAATCAATTTTGAGTATTTTTATTTCACCCAAAAGGAAACATACATCCTTAGCTATCATCCCCAAATCCTCGCAGCAGTTTGTTCAGTTCCACAAATTAATGGGTATTGTCAAAGTCCAGTAAAAAATGAAAACACTCTACTAAATTCATGATGATACAATCATTACTTTGACTGAGATCCAAGAGGTGGCTTATAATTATGGGTAAATTGATTTTCCTCCATCTTTTAATGCCTCACAACTTCTGTCACACGGAGTGAAAAGTTTGTAACTTGAAATTTCCCCCTTCTCCAGCCCTTGCAAAACACCATCTTAATTTCTAACTCGATAGATTTTCCTACTCTGGACATTTCATATAAATGGAATGTACCATATGGGTTCTTTGTGACCAACTTCTTTAAGTTAGCGTAATGTTCCAAGGTTCATCAATGGTATGGCATGAATCAGTGCATTGTTTTCTTTTATAGCTGAATAATGTTCTATTGTATGGATATGCCACATGTTGTTTTTCCATTCATCAGTTGTTGAATATATACCATTAAGATAGAACAGCGTGTAATTTTTTTTTCCTGTGAAAATGCCTGGTAATTTCATTAATTACGTAGTTCAACCTGGGATATTGTGAGCTGATTTCATCATCTCTCCCAGGTAAGAGGTGCACTGTCTACAATCAAGCAAAAGATGCTGGAATTTGATGTTCCTTGTCAGATTTTGTTGGAGATATATTTGGTCAGTCAGTTCAGTGTTCAGTGATTTGGATAGATAGTACTTTCAGTTACTTATGACATAGAACATATGGATACAGTCTCTCTTTATGGACTTTGCCCTCAGTATTTCCCCATAGGGAATACAATATACTTTACTAGAGGCTGGTGTACCCTTGGCACTTCTCTACAACAATGAAGGAAGCTGTTGTATGTCTTCTCCAGGTGCAGGTTTCCTCCTCAGAAAATAAAAGAACAAAATGTTTTGTATTATTCTAGCAAAGGTCTCAAAATCATACTCCAGATCCTAATAGTGGTGTGACATTGAAAAATTATTTTAAATTCCTAGTACCCAGTTTACTCATGGAGACAAAGAATTTTAGAGGACTGTATGAAGGAAATTAAATGATATCCAAATGGCATGTACTTGGGGATCAATAATAGTGGTTGATTTTAACAAGAGGTGATCTTACTAGGAGCAGAGGAGTGGGAGCATGTGAAGGCAAGAAAAGGTTTGAGGTGATTCATAACACTATCTAATAATACCTCTGATACAGAAGAAAAAAATAACAGCCATCATTTAATAGCTCTTTATGTGCCAGGCACTATTCCCCAAATCTTTTCATACCTTAGCCCTTGCAACGCTCCTGTGAGTTAGATATTATTACCATCATTTATTAACAGAAGGGTTTTGTCAAAGGTAAATCAGCTTCTCAGAGGCAGTGTTTGCATGCAGGTAGCTGGTTTGGAGACTGAATTCCTAACCACAACACCCTGCTGAGGCCCTTGTTCATCTGAGTATACAGGCCAGGGGCATTGTGCACAGAGCAGGATATTCAGGTCTTAGATGTAAGAAGAAATTGTTCATCAAGAATCAGCTTCCTGGAGGTTAATGGTGTAGCTTTCACTATTAATTTTAAGCATATTGTTTCAGTTATAACTCTCTTTTCACTGTGATATCTTCAACTTTTACAACTCTCTCTTTCACCATGTTAAAGCCCAAGAAAAGGCCTTGATAAAAATTGAGCTGTTCATCTTTTTCTGAATTGTCCTTTGCATGTCATCTTTCATTGCTATAAACTCACAAAGAGGAGCAGGTGGTGAGGATAAAAATATGTTAGTATTCATATTTCTAGCCAAAAGTCACCAACATTTCATTTGAGGCAAATAGGAAAAAAGAAAAATACCTCCCTTTTATTCCTACTCCATCTCTGTCTAACAGCCTAGCCAGACCCCCAGTCTTGGACTATTGCCACTCACCCTGTCTTTCCATGTTCTCTGTTACTTTAAGCCCTTTCTCCAGCAGGTTGCCAGAAGAGCCACTGGATAATATATTACCTGCTGCCCCCCCAAGAGCTTCCAATGAATCCCTTCCTTTCAACTAGGTCCAATTTCAAACCCCTGTGCTTTACTGTGCCCACCCCAAACCCTCCCAACATATTCCTGTCCCTCAGTCAGACAAATCTCATCACTAGTCCCTGAGCCCGGCCTTCCTCGTGTCTCACATCTTCCTAATGCCCTTAGGTAGACATGCTCCTCACTGTATGCACACACACACACACACACACACACACACACAGAGGCACACATGCACAAGTGCACAATAGTAGAAAGAATGGTAAACACAAAGTAAATATCAGTTTCTCTTAATTCATCTTATTTTTTCTTCTCAGCTCTACTGAAAATGGCTTCCCTAACTTTCCCAGACTCTGATTCCTTCTCTTGCTTAAACCCATGCAGCAGTTGGTGTCATCGTGTTTAGAATTTGACTGTTCTATGATTATAAACTACTAGGAATCATTCTTTGAGGAATTTAGTTAAGGTACATTTTTGAAACAAGGCTGGTGTTTAAAAGGTTTTGAACACCTTCTGTCTAATTGATTGATTCATCAAACATATCATGGCTGAGAACAAATATCGTCTCTTTTCTGTACTCTTCATATACCAGAATCCAATTTTCACTACCCTCGGGGAAAAGCAATTTCTCCTCTGGAGTCCCATAAGCATGTGATTTATAGATTGTTTCCCTGGTAGCTCAGATAGTTAAGAATCTGCCTGCCATGTGGGAGACCAGGGTTTGATCCCTGGGTTGGGAAGATCCCCTGGAGAAGGGCATGGCAACCCACTCCAGTATTCTTGCCTGGAGAATCCTCATAGACACAGGAGCCTGGAGGGCTGTAGGCCATGGGCTTGCAAAGAGTTGGGCATGGCTGAGTGACTAAGCACACACATAGATTGTTCTACCACTGCAGATAGCACCTTATTCTGGTTATTGTAATAAAGCTGTTTCTCTCAAATAGACTGTGCACTTCTTGAAGGCAGAGGTTGTACTTTCCTTGTATCCCAAGGGCCTCTGCACATAGTAACAATAAATTTCTAAACAAATCTGGATTAATTTAGTTAGAAGAACAGAACTCTGAAGGAAGAGGATTGTGTTGAAATGGGTTTGGAGTGAAGAGGATGAGATTGTGCAGATGTACAGGGTGCTTCTTCTTTTCATACATTGCATTAGATTTGCTCTTTATCCAGGACCCACTGTGTCAAATCAAGCTTGTGATTAAGATCAAGTCTACCGGGAAATGAGCAGAGTTGCTGAGTGTTTGAAAAGGGCCTTGCTGTCCAAAGTATGCAACTCTGGCAAACAGCTGTTATGGTTCTATTGTTTTATTTTCACTTCTCTTAAAGGGCGAGTTTTGAAAAATCTGGGAATTTATAAAAAGATTTTCAGGACAAAGAGAACACTCCAGGAATCATTTTCTCTTGAAACAAGCTGAGCTGTCCACTGCATAGCATCCTGGATGCATGGTAGCTGTGCCAGCTTCAAGGACCACTTAGTCCAAAATCACCTTCTTCCAGATGTAAAAGACCTATCTTGCCCTCGGGCGAGACTGCAAATATACTGACTCTGTTTCTGAGAACAACTTTCAGATATATTAAGGGCCTCTCAAATAATTGTGTCTCCATTCTGTGGGGAATTGAAAGCTTTTCTTCACTGGATCAGAGAATATTGGGACTAGAATAATCATTAGAAGTCATCTAGTTTAAATTTATTTTATTTTGCTTTTCCTTTTGTTTTTTCTTTGTTTTTCTCTTAGAGAAGAAACCAAGGGGAAGAAAGAGAAATCACACAACCAATTATCACAGAAGGAAGACTATGACATCAAGTTATCTTCATTCTCTGGCACACCTTGGATCCTCTGCTGGTGTTGATTTCTGCAAAAGTTTACACCTGTGTGTGAAAGGGGCCTATCTAGGTAGTTAGTTAAATAAATTAGTGGTCTCACAAAGGCAAAATGCTACCTAATTTTATGTCTAAGCACTAGTTTTTTTCTATATCAGCTTTGGAGAAACAGAAGTTCCTGGACTTCTTTATTCTGTTTGAGTATCTGGAGAGTGAAAGGTAAATATGGAGCTTATACTTAAACTTCCATATGTGTAATCCAGGTGTGTGTGTGTGTGTGTGTGCATCTCCATTTGTTTGCATGGGACTGATGAAGGGAAAGGTGATTAACTGAGTTGGGCATTTGACTAAGAAAACAACATATTTACCCACAGGGTCCTTGACAGAACAGAGAGAAGACAAATGAGGACTCTCGGATTGAGGGAAGGGCACAGAAGTCTCCTTGGAAAGTAATGCCCTGGCCTGAGGCTCCCTTGGGGAAGAGCGATGGGCAGTTCTGCAGTGATGGCTGGGTTTCACACAATGAGAAGTCATATTAGTAATGTAACTGCCTGCTTGGGTTCCATTTACCTGCTTTATGATTCTTTGATCACGTATGCACACAAAATGGAACTGGCAAAATGACGATGCTCTTGAAACAATTGATAGAAGAAAGGAAAAATCCTTTGAAAGTATAAAAAGTTAATTAAATAGAGGTCATTTATTATTTGGACTGCAAGGATACTCTGTTTATAAATGTAAAAGTGTTTCTCCACGTAATGCCAGTTCTCCATGACAAAGACTGGTACAGTTTGGTCTGAAAATAAATCATTTGCAGAGACAGAGTTTCCAATGGGTAAAAGAAAATAAACAGAGGCCTACATACCTCGTTTAAAACATGAACTGTCTATCATGTTCAGACACATGTTCTGCCCACTGCTTACCTCACCCAGTTTGATTTTGGAGTAACCCTGTTTCTAATTAGACACGGACCCTGAAAAATATTGATAAATGTTGATGTCTGTGTCTGGCAGAAATTTTTCATCTTTCAGTCAGATCAATATCTTATTTTTTGAACTCCTTGAAGTTCAAAAATCCTTGAAATTCTGCAACTTCAGTCATAAAATTAAGCATGGCTTAATATTATTGCCAGAGAAATTAATAAAGGAAGAACACATTTGGGGATTCCAGGTGTGGGCACTGTAGGTATCTGCAGTGCTCTAAGCGCCTTTGGTTTAAAATAATCACGTTGTGTCTTCAGCTCAGCCCACTTCATAACTTTAATTAAACAAAATTAAAATTAATTATTAATGGAATAGGTGAATTAGCTAAGGTGAGCCGATACTATTTTTGTTGTTGTTCTTTGTAAGGTGCCACTAGTATACCCAGCACAAAAGAGCTCAGCTTGAATAGTGCTGAATAAAACAAAGTTCTTGCCCCAAGGAGCTTTCCTTCCATAAATATGTCAGTAAAATACAGATCATAACTCAAGGTGTACTTGTCAGAAGATGCTACTTCCAAAATAAGAGAATATCCATGAGAAATTCTCTTCAAAAAATTGAAATGTAGTTCTCTAGAGAATCTAAATAAGGGATCAATTCAGTCATTGACTCATGTTTTATGAATATTTAGAGGCACAAAATGAAATTCTTCCCTTAAAGTAGTGTCTTATGAATGCTGGGACTACCATAGTTTTACAAAGAAACCTTGGTCTTTATTTAAATCTGTTTTAGTCACTGAATAGTCACAAACCAATTCTTAATTTGTATTTTATTTAGCTTTTCAGCTTGCCAACTTCAGGAATTTTTTTCATATCTTTGGCATATATTTCTTAAAAATTTATTAGGAAGCACACAATACATGATGAGCATACAAAGGCAAATAGAGTAAGTGTGAAGGAATAGATTTTTGGAGAGAATTTCATAACATCCCCTGGAGAAAGAGGCAGGTAGTGGTGGGTGCCGCATGAGCTCTGAGGCTGAGCTTTCTGAACTGTATAACTCAGTGATTGCAGGTAGAACTCACTCAAAGGCCAAGCAAGCAGAAGACCGGGCTGGAAGGAAGATTCATGGATTTGGTTTTAATCATTTTGTATTTGCAGTAATGAAGACATATCTAAAAGCAACCTAAATGTCCATCAACTGAGAAATAGATAAAGACGATATGGTCTATATACACAGTGGAATATGATTCAGGAATAAAAAGGAAATAATGCCATTTGTAGCAATATGAATGGACCTAGAGATTATCATACTAAGTGAAGTAAGTCAAATGAGAAAATCAAACATCACATGGTACTACTTATATGTGGACTCTGAAAAAAAAAAGAGAGAGAGAAAGATATACAAACGAATTTAGAAATAGACTCAGATTCAGACAAAGAAAATAAATTTGGTGGCTCAGATAGTTAAGAATTTGCCTGCAATGCGGGAGACCTGGTCTTGATCCCTGAGTTGCCAAGATCCCCAGAGAAGGGAATGGCTACCTACCCCAGTATTCTTGCCTGGAGAATTCCTAAGGACAGAGGAGCCTGGCAGGCAACAGTCCATTGGGTCACAAAGTCAGACATGACTGAGCAACTAAGCACAACAAATATATACACTTATAGAAATATATACTTTTTTATATATTTTTTCTCTTATAAGTTATTACAAGACATTGAGTATAGTTCTCTGTGCTATATAGTAGGTCCTTGTTGGATATCTATTTTATATATAATAGAGTATATATTTTAATTCTAAATTTCTAAATTATCTCTACCCATTTTCCCCTTAGAAAGTAAAAACTTTGCTATATACCTGAAACTAACATAACATTGTAAATCAACTACATTTCCATAAAAATTTTAAAAAAACAAACAAAAAAAATGCAGTTAAGGAAACATTTTTATATATGGGTTGGAATCCTGTAGCCAAACTTGACAAGATCCTTCTTTGTTGTCATGACATCATAATGATAATAGCTACCAATCTAATAAAATTTTTGACTGGGGGTTCCTGTCCATTGACTGTTTACTGATAGGAATCCTGAAGTTGGCTAAATGTCCATGCTCTCACAGAGGATTCCTGTTTGTTTTTACTGGTTCACGTAATCAACATGGCACACCATTGTAATATAAAGTCTAACCTGAGGTATTTTAGGTGACAGGCACGTGAAATTTGATCATAATCCAGAAAAAGAAAACTTCGTTTAGTATCACAAACCCCAGGGGAGAGTTATTTTTCTCTCTTCAATCCAGCATCAACGTGAAACTGAGTGTTTACTTGCTGCACATTCCCATAGAATGGGTCAACTCTTAACTCTTTGGGGCCTGGTTTTATACAAAAGGCATAGATCACCCTTGTATCATGGGTTATATGCAATGTCTCCCTTCTGTTGCCCTCCTCAGCAGAGCAAAATCACGATTGTCCCCCCAAAATCCATTTGGGAGCAAATTTATTACACCAGAGTTGAGCTTTTATTTTAGGTTTTGGCTTCTGTATGTATGTGTCAATTTAGTAACACATTTGAAAAATGCATTTCAGAAGAATATATATTTTATTTAGAAATTTTAGTTACTTTAGGTAATATACCTTTTCAGAGCATCTGCTTTGTCATGGACCCAAAAAAGAAAGCCATTATTTCCCTAACATTTGCTATGTTATTTACATTTGTTATATTATCAAATCCTTAAAGAATCTATATGCAATGCAGTAGGTATTCTTATCATAGTTTACAGAGGAAGGGATCAAGGTTAGAAGAGATAAGTAAATTGTCTAGAGTAAGAGAATAATTGGTGTTTTAGGATTTGAACTCATACCTGCTTAGTTCCCAAGCTCATGTCTGTAATAATTGTAGACAGTGGGACATTGACAGAACACTTACATCATTTTACCGCTTGCTCTTTTTGTCTATTTTCCCCCATCTAAAGTGTCTTGTTTCTTTTATCTCCCCAAATCTTTTGCTTCATAAATCCTTTATATCTCAACAAACCACACCACATTCATACAATTATTTGGATTAAAGTAAAGTAACCTGGATAGCATATTGAAAAGCAGAGACATTACTCTGCCAACAAAAGTCCATCTAGTCAAGGCTATGGTTTTTCCAGTAGTCATGTATGGATGTGAGAGTTGGACTACAAAGAAAGCTGAACACCAAAGAATTGATGCTTTTGAACTGTGGTGTTGGAGAAGACTCTCGAGAGTCCCTTGGACTGCAAGGAAATACAACCAGTCCATCCTAAAGGAGATCAGCCCTGAGTGTTCATTGGAAGGACTGATGTTGAAACTGAAACTCCAACTTTGGCCATCTCAAGGGAAGAGCTGACTTATTGGAAAAGACCCTAATGCTGGGAAGGATTGGGGGCAGGAGGAGAAGAGGAAAGCAGAGGATGAGCTGTTTGGATGGCATCACCGACTCGATAGACATAGGTTTGGGTAGACTCCGGGCATGCTGCGATTCATAGGATCACAAGGAATTGGACATGACTGAGTGATTGAACTGAACTGAACTGAAAAGTAACCTATAACTCATTATATATATATGTGTGTGTGTGTGTGTGTATGTGTATGTGTTTGTGGGTGTGTGTGTTAGTTGCTCAGTTGTGTCCAACTCTTTGCAACCCCACAGACAGTAGCCCACCGAACTTCTCTGTCCAGGGAATTCTCCAGGCAAGAATACTGGAGTGGATTGCCATTCCCTTCTTGGGAACTTCCCAACCCAGGGATTGAACACTGGTCTCCCGCATCACAGGCAGATTCTTTACCATTTGAGCTACAGGGAAGTCTATATCCACAGACATACCTCTGGCCTAGGTCACTGTCACAAATGGCTTAGAATCCTGCAGCATTCTTCAGTACTTGTACCCTTTTTTCCACTAGTGAACAGATTCATGGTCAATTTTCACTGAGCGGCCTAAAATCCTCATTGTATCACTTCCTTTACTGATAAATGTGACAGCTCTCCATCTTGAAATAATGTTTCTCCTTCTGGTCACAGCCTTTTAGATCTTATGTCATCTGGCCTTACCTATTTTTCTAACTTCACTTTGTAAAACTCTCTCCCTCACTTACCACTTTCCAACCTTATTGATTCCTCTGTTTGCACAGACATGCCAAGTCTGTTTGAATCTCTTAATGTCCATATGTACTGGTTCTTCAAGTGTCATGCTTTCTGCTTAGTATTTTACCTGTCTAACTTATACTTATCCTTCAGAACTCAGCTCAATCATCCATTATTTAAATAATCCTTCTCCCTCTTATATTATGGTACCTAATTTTCATTTTTCTGTTTATCTCTAATTTTATCCTATTTTGTTTCTAAATATATTTTTGTTTTCCATGGCAACTGCATGAAAACAAGGGTCTTGCCCATCTTATTCAAAGCCATCTCAATGACATCCCAGAAAAGTGTGTCACTGAATGAATTTGTGCTGAAAATATATCTGTAGAACTAGTGCATAGCTGAGCAGCATTATCTATGAACACATCACTATTTTGGGAGACTCTCAGCATGGGGCCAAGAAAGGATTTATCTTTACTAGCTTGTGAATCTTGGCCAAGAGATAGGATTGAATCTGAATAAACAAAGCAACAAGAAAGACAATAATGGAGTACTACTGGCAGTATTGAGTTCAAGAACATTCTCCACAGGGATAATCAAGGAATCAGAAAGCCTGAAAAAGAAGCCAATGCATCCATGAAAGTACCTCACTAAGGCTGAGGCTGATGATTTAATACTGCCACACCACTAGTCCAGCTGTCTCAACATCAGATGACATTAAAGGCTAACTTCTCAGATGCTGAGTCAGATAAGCTCCCCTTTTCCAGCCTTGCTAACTAAAAGAAAAAGTCAAAGCCTCATCTCACTTCTGACCTCCGATCTTGCTCAAATGCATCTCATTACGAGGCATTAGTTTTCCCAAAGTAGAACTTTAGCTTCAAGGAAAGGTGGGTGATGTTGTCCTTAGGTTTTTGGAATTTGTAATACAGAAAAGTACACAAGAAAAAGAAATGAATGCATGCTGAATACCATATTAACCACAAGATAGCACCCACTGTGCTTTACAAAACCCAGTGTGCCTCATGTACCTTCATGAAGAAACTGAGCTAAGTTAGACTCCAAAGAATTGTGTGCACTAATCAGTATGCTATGCTCTGGAGATATATCAATATATAAGAAGGTATATGTGATATATGCATTCATGGGGTTAAATTGATAGACTGTAAATAGACACTTTGGTGCTTCTCATTGGTTAGAAATGTTCTGAAATTCCCCTCTTCCACCGGATAGTTCTAGACTGAACAACACTACTTTTATGATCTTATTTGTTAGACTTTTCATGACATGGAACTCTTCTTTCTAAAGAATGGGCTGAGGACACATGTAGTACTGAGTCTCAAGTATGATTTCATTGATGACGCAGTTGAGTGAGACTACCCACTCATGCCATACTCACTGGACTTTGCCTAGATCATTGTCAACACATCCAGGGAAGTCCAAAGTCTTTGGCCATTTCACGAGGAATGACCTTCACACATGTTGAGAGAATAGACAGTATATTATCCATCTTTAATTCCATGGAGAAATTCAGTGCAATGTCTTCATATATAAAGTGGGGAAATTCTAAGGAGGTTATTTTGTTTTTGAAATGTGTTATGTATAAGTGTGTGAGCCAATTGTCTTCGTTATACCAAGGAAAACCAGGTTATGTTTTGGAGTACAACTTAAGGTTCTTCTTCCACTAGTATTTCTTCAAGCCAATTAAAAACAAACAAACAAAAAATGATTAGAAATGTTGATGTCCATAAAGTCAGCCCCAGTTAGTAACTCTGTTATTTATTTTTTAATGTTTTGTTTCCTTTTTTTTCCTCCCTCCTCTCTTTTCTCTCCACTGTTGTCAACCAGGTTTATCAACATAAACTGGACGATGAACCCATTAGTAAATACTGAGTTAAATCTTGTATCACCTTTCCAAGTTCAGGGGATAAAGAGAGAGACTAGAATGACAAAAGTCAAACGAAGACTGATTTGGTCACCATGGAAGGGGAACAGTATTAAGAAACACCACATTTTCTGCTAATAGACCAGGTTTCCCCAGTGCCTCAGATGTTATAAAGAATCTGCCTGCAATGCCGGAGAAATAGGTTCCATCTGTGGGTCAGGAAGATACCCTGGAGAGGGAAATGGCAACCCACTCCATTACTGTGCAAATATTGGAAACATTGGCATGATTTAGAAATTTCTACACTAAAATTTGGGTCGCATATATAAACTGACACAGAATAAAAGAGAGATCCCCTTTTCCTTCATTTTTTCCCTCTTCTTCTTTACTATGCTTTCTAATTGAAAAGCAAAAATGTGTTTAAGTTACTGAAATGGGACCTAAGACTTAGAGAATTTAAGGACTTTCTTAGGTTCACACAGAAAATAATAGCAAAGCTATGCATAAAGCCCAAGCCAGAGCTGATTGTCAATATTTCTATCTCATGCCATCTTCTGTGAACACACTACTCAAACAACAGCCCCAGTTGTCTCTAACAACACAAATGATTGCCCATCTATCTGTTCTTTAAATTGGAATGTTTGTAGGTAGGATTTTCATAAGATACTGTGTGGTATTATAGACTGACTGCTTGTGCTCTCTCAAAACTCATATGTTAAAGTCCTAACCCTCACTGTGACATTGGAAAGTAAGGGCTCTGAGGAGGTTATAAGGGTTAAAGGAAGTCACAAGGGAGAGACCATAGTCTGATATGGCTGGTGCCCTTATGAGAACTCTGTCTCTATATTGGGAGGACATAGTCAGAAGGTGGCTATCTGTAAGCCAGGAAAAAAACTTTTACCAGGAACTGAACTAGCTGTCACCTTCTGGAAGCTGGGCTTCCAGAACTGTGAAAAAATAAATTTCTATTGTTTAAACCACCTAGGCATTGGGATTTTGTAAGGGCCATAAGAGATTAAGACACAAAGTATGCCTTTTCCTTCTAGAATACATAAAAAACATGACACATTTATTTACAAAGACATTTTATATTATTCAATATCAGCTTTCCTGGAGGAAATGCTTCTAGTTAATTTTATGAAAAAATTATCCAAGGTGGTATGCATTTGTAAAGCAAATATATAATAAAATATATTTGAGAAGATTAACAGATTTTAATACCATGTTTTGCTATTTTTTAAAGTTGCTACTGTGTTTTTACCTTATATTGCTTTTATTTTATTTTTTTTAAATTACTCTTTGCTTTAGTCTAAAATCAATTTTTTTTTCATTGGAATAAACTGTGGTGACCCTGGATGCTAAAACTAAGGAAGTTATACACTACGAGTAACTACCTCCCACCCATCCAAGGAAGACACAGATAAGATAATTTGTTTTACTAACACTTTCTACATCCTATAGGAAGTAGAATATTTATTAATGCCTGTGGAGGAATTAATCTGAGTGATTAAAAGTAGAGTTAAATGTTTCTGTTTCTCAAGTAGATTATCTTAATAGGCATTTGCATATCAACTGATATTACATATGCACATATATTTTCCCTTGTGAAGCTTGTGCCTCTGTGTATGTGTGTGTGTGAGTGTGTGTGCATTAATTCTCACAGTTTAAAGATTATACTTTGAAACAATTCAATTGTTAGTGGCTGTCACACACATAGAATCAGTCCTAGACTGGAAGATTCAAGCACCAGACATATAGCCACCGGGTGGATGAGCTGATGAGAAAATTTACACGCTCAGTGTTTAAATAAAATACAAGGCCAGAATTGCTGGTGCAGAGGGCAATCGAGTCTCTGAATTGTGTAGAAATCAGAAGGTGAAGCATTCCATGGCAATATGAGACTGGATATCACTTAGAGGACTGGTCAGGTTTAGTTGAGAAACAACCAATAATTTGAATATGGAAAGGGGATGGGACACTCCCAGAAGGGTTTGGTAAAGAAGAGTCTGACATCTTCCCTCGTGTTGTCCCGACACATATGATGAACCTCTAAGATAATCATCTGAATCCATCATTCACAAACAACCTTGTCTGATTCCTTTCCTGGCTGAGGGGCACTTTGGGCACTACCACATTAGCCTCAGTGGGTCTGTGCACAGGGTGCTTTCTGAGAGACGGTGGCCAGAGTGGTACATAAGCCACTTACACAACTACAGCTCAGCATCAGGGCCCCCACCCCGCCATGACCTCTGGGGCTCAAGCAAGGAGAGGCAGCATCAGGTAGCAGGCACAGAGTGGTTATCGGTGACAAGCAGACCCAGATACCACGTGGCACACACTACAGACCAAGGCGGTCCTGTAGGAGGGTCACGAGGGCCACACAGGGACTGCTACATATTTTGGTAGCCATACTTACAAAGAAAAAAAGAAAAACATGAAACCAAATGTAGTAATATACTATATGTATACAATATATATGTATATAATTTAACCAATATATCCCCAATAATGGATTTTCCTGGTGGGCTTAGTTGGTAAAGAATCTGCTTGCCAATGCAGCAGAAGCTGATTTGATCCCTGGGTTGGGAAGATCCCCTGGAGAAGGAAATGGCAATCCACTCCAGTATTCTTGCCTGGGAAATCCAATGGACAGAGGAGTCTGGCAGACTACAGTCGACGGGGTTGCAAAGAATTGGCCATGACTTAGCTACTAAACAACAACAACAAAATCATAACGTGAAGATTTTAGGTTTGACCCACTGCAAATCTTCCTTTCCATAGGGACATGCCTGGGCTTCCTGCAGTCATTTCCCAAAACAGGTGCCTCATTTAAAGCTCCTGCTCTCTTCTCATTAATAAAAATCAAAACATCATAGTTTGCATGAGTTTTAGTGAGTTGAAGAGTTAAAGTGATCAAAAATATAAATGCAAATGTGGGTGCTGAAGTCACTCATATTTCTGCTAATTGTATACAATTAGTATTAAATATCTTCACATACATGTCTACCGTATATCCCCCTACTCATCCTCTCTCTCAGCTAGCCTGTTTTAATACAGGTATATTATCTTTTTTGCTTACACCAGAAGCACATTTTCCATGTTGCTCCATAGTTTTCATGAAGTTGCTTTAATGGTCATATAATATTCAATCAGGGACTCATCAGTAACATCAGCTCACTGCTGGACCCATTGTGCCTTTGATTTTTCTGTTGTATTAGATTCTAATGAAAATGCTGTCTGCTGCCCATCAGTTCTTCTTTCTTGAGCCTCTCTTTTCTCTCACCTTAGCTTCCCAAGTCTTATTTACTCCCAGATCACTAAGTGCCTACCTCCTTCCTAAGCCATTAAATGCCCACCTCTTCTCTCCTCTCTGGACTCATCATCCAGGGTTTCAGCTGCTCCTCTATGTCAGTGAAGCCATTCCTTCTTCTCTAGATCCTAGTCTAGCTTTCCCTATTTTCTAGAAACTATGTTTGCCAGTTACCTCTGCAGCAAGATAAATACTAAACTGTGGCCATTTTCTCTGCTGTAGTACTTCCCCATCACAGAATCCCCTGGACTTTTCCCTGTTAACTACCTATAGCCCCATGCTACTAATGAACATGGGCTGAAAAGTTTGAAATCATACATGTCTTTTATTTTTCCTTTGTCTGCCATAACCAAGCACTTGCCAAGACTCCTCATGAGTGACATTCCTAAGTGTGATATTGTCATTGTCACTCTTTTCACTGTTTCTCACCTAAGGCATAGCAAAGGTGCCCACTCACATCACAGGCCCACATGTTCTGGAAGCCAGACCTATAATGTTCAAGTCCTTAAAGCAGTCCCCTGATCCTGAATGCCTGCCCCCAGGAAACATTAACGGTTGTGCTTGCCAATCAAATTAAATATTCTCATTGGAGACATTTCCTTTCTAATCTCAGAATACTTTTCTACCTTCACTCAGTAGGTGAGGACTTTAGATTCTGTAGGCAGGCCTATCTACTTTCTCTCATCAGACTAGATGTTCAGATTCAAGGGTCATGTCTGATCATGTCAAATCACAGCCAACAATACTCATAGAATGAGTATTTAATCATTACATAAATAAATAAAAGTCTTAAAAATGAATTTCAACAATTTACACCCTTTAGCACAAATGATTCATCAATCAAATGACAAAACGACTATGGTGCTAAGAATCAGTGTTATATGTTAGTCATAAAAAGCCACCCAGTGTAGCCTGGCTTGAGATTAAAAAAACAGAGGGCTATACATATCAAAATAGGGACTCATGGTCACTAGAATCATAGAATCTGAGAGTCTAAAGGACCATTGTCGACTTAAAAAATACAGTGACAACTTGAAAGTAGATACTTTGTGGGAATGTTGAGAACTCTGAGTCAAAAAGACAGCATCTCAGTAGCTCTGAGAAAACTGCTCCACGGAGGCAAGAGGGGGAGTTAGGCTAAACACAAATTTGCAACAAAGGAAGCAGGCAGTCTGAATCTCAAGGATCGGGTATCAAGTTGAAGAATTTAGCATTCTTTGTATACTAAATGCAAGCCTCTGGGCTCACTGAATTCATTCATTTCCTATGCACCTCAGTTATCTGGGGCCAACTCTGCTTCCTTGTTTACCCTTCTTCTTGCATTCCTCCAGCTCTTTAGCAATTGCTGTGGAGCGAGTGGCAGGCAGCATCTGCAGGATAACTTTTGGGAGCCCTCATTCACATTTGGGCTTCCCTGGTGGCTCAGCTGGTATAGACTCCACCTGCAATGCCAGAGACCTGGGTTTGATCCTTGGTTTGGGAAGATCCCCTGGAGAAGGGCACGGCTACCCACTCCAGTATTTGGCCTGGACAGTTCTGTGGACTGTATAGTTCATGGGGTCTCAAAGAGTCGGACACGCCTGAGCGACTTTCATTTCACTTCTTCATTCACATTTGGAGGCCGGAAATCATTGATGGCTGTGACATTTCTTGTTTAATAATATGGCAGGAGATATTTTCATTTCACACAGTTTAATCCATATACTGTGGAGTCTCATTGTATAGGGGAGATCATGATTTGTGATCACAAATTTAAGAAATTTAAGAAATTGTGATCTTGATCACAGATTTAAGAAATAGCCTCTTTTCACTTTTCCATTACTGTGTCTCCTTACTGACATAACTCTTAGTTGTGTTTACTCCAAAAGCTTTTGTCTTGAGACATTAAGTTCCTTATGAAGGTTTTCTAATCTTTAATTGATCAGACTGAATATGTAACCAAGTCATGATTGCTTAAAGGCCTTCCGAAAGGAAAACTTGGCAATGACCACAGATAAACTTTTGAAAAACTAATTAACATCTGTTTAGTACTTTACAGTTTCTCATTTGAAAGGTATAGTAAGCTTTTGAGAAGGTCAGGCAATTACTATTATCTTATTTTACCAATGATAAAATTGAAGCCTAGAATGCTTTTGTGGCCAAATGTCATAGTACTGACACGGCAGAGCCAACACTAAATCCAGTTCTTCAGATGGTTGGGCCAGGGTTCATTCTAATATTTACTGCTCTTCATTTAATATTTTCCCAATGATTAGACCTGATTGAAAGTTACTGCAACATAAAACATTGTAAGTATCAGGTACCTATCACCTCTACTGCATTATACCATGTTCTCAAGTAGGCTGCTGGCCTCTACTATTCTTTCTGGAATGTTTCCATTTGGATCTGCATAGAAAATGCTCTGATTCCTTAACTTGAGCTCACTTGGAAGTAATAATTTTTTAAATAAAATATTTGTTCAACATTATTCAATCAAAATTGTAATTTTTTTCATTATTTAATTTTTGTCTGACTTTCGTTCAATTTCCATTGTGGATTCCCAAGCAGTGTATATATAGATCAGAGCTTCTGGTACAAAGTCTTGTGTTTTAGGGCTCTAAGAACACTTGCTCTGGGTTTGGTTATAGCTGCAATTCAATCAATTAAAAGTAAGAAATCCACACTTCTGAGACTTGCTGCCTAAAGGCAGATGATTCTGGAATAAATAAAACTTTGGAATTCTTATCTCAATGAGGAGACTCACAGATTTTGTTCCTGTTATTGTTGCAGATTTTCAGCTTTCTATTTTATAACATAAGGAACAGCTAAGTAAAACATGTTTTTATTTTCATTTTCAACTTGCATATATTAACAAATTAAAAGCAGACAGAGCTGAAGAGTAGTTCAAGCTCTCTCTCCCTTCCCCCAACTGCGTTTTAGGAATTTACAGTAGGGCTACCAGATTTTTTTCCCTAGCAAATCTAGGGACACATATTTGCATATCTGTTTGCATTCATTTGAATTTTAATTTACATAAATTTGCATACTAAGTGTAAATGCTTCAACTACAAGTATATAAAGTAAAATAAAATTGATTAATTAGTGCAACCTACTATAGTTGTACCCAATCCCATTAATCTGGTTGTGCTGGAAAACTTGTAATCAATAGTGGCCTGAAGGCTAGGGAGCCAGCTTTCCAGCTGTTCCTTAAAGTGGGGCCAGCTCCAAAAACAACGCATAGCAGGAAATGGGAGGATCAGTGTCAAAACTGGTCCTGGAAGGAGACACACACACACACACACACACACACACACACACACACATACACACAAAAAGGAAAAGTTTTATCTTTAGCTAAGGATCAAATTGGAATATGGCATTGAGCTGGGCAAGGCCATAGATTTTGTCTCACATGCCAGTTAATAGTGAACAAGTTAAAGCTTCTTCCAAGGCCACAGGAATCACTCACCCCAGAGCCAGTCCATCCTCACCAGGGACACATGGAGAGAGCACCCACCACTAGCATCAACACCTTTGATCCACTGACCTCAGCCTTGTGAGACCCAACAATATGAACTTGCCTCTGGTAACCCCACTAATTCTTACTGTAACTTTCTCCCAAGTTCATTTCTGGTTTATTTCTTTTCTCATGCTACTCATTCTGCCATTCCTGTCTTCCTCATTCTCCAACTTCAAGGCTTAGCATTAAGTCTATCCACGTCCTTAAAAATCAATAAGAACAACAATAAAAATAACTATGACAAAAAAAGCTCTTCCCTGTTTCAGTCCTTAGGCCTCCTTTCCCTGAACCTTGATATCTACTCTCAGTTTGATTCACCTGAGGCTCCAATGTGCTTTATGATAGCATCTGTCTCATATGTGTGTAGCTTATCTCCATACAGAGTTCCAAGGTTTTATGGGATAAATACTAGACATCTGACATCTTTCAAGTTTCCTTCGTAATTCTGTGGTTATCCCAGAGGATCATTGTATTTATTGGTTGAATATTCACTATTCAAATAAGGAGTACTACCTGACATAGTAGGCAGAACGAGATGGAGAGGAGACTGAAACATTGAGTCAGCAAATGTGGGTTTCTTATTGTAGATGGGTCCTATTTTAAGTTTGCCTTTGGCTTGAATGACCATAGCAGTTGGTTAAAGAGGCTGAAATGTACTGAGCACTTATTCTGCGCTGTTCACTGAAATGAGTGGATTATAGGCAGTGTTCTAGTTGATCCCCACAAAGCCTGATGGCAGTGATCACTGTAATCAACATTTCACAGATTGGGAAACTGAGACATTAGACAGTTTGCCACAGTTTACTCCTCCTTTGGGACCCGCACCTAACAGGTCTGACACCAAACACTGTTTAGTCACGCAAATGTTTCTTGATTCTGTTCCTCTGAAAATGCATGTACCAACTTCTACCTCATATACTATAGGGCTCAAATGCACTTATATAGAGGAAAAAAATTATAAACTATAAAAAGATATTATTTATGTTTATGGTTATTATAGACAAAAAATATTAGTCTCCTAGTCCACTCTTTCATTTTCACTTAAGGTTTAATATTTTGAGAAATCTTGAAAATGATGACATCACCTTTACTTTGTTTTAAAAGAACTCTCCAAACTGGCCACTTGTCAGGCAGATGAGAATGCATTTGGATACCAGCAGAGCATGCAGTTCCAGTTTCTCCATTTATAGAGCTTGCTGCAGGGAGCTGTATCAACCACGAATAGCATCCCGTTCCACAGTAGCCAGTAGGTGCTATCTCTTCTGCCCTTGGCATTTAACTTTGTTGAAGTATGACTGTGCTTCCAATCACACTGTTTGCCTTGGAGCTGATTAAGATGAATGTGGTACCTTTGGGGGAGTTAGATTTTTAAAGTGGACTAGGCAATTTTTAAAGCAAAGTTTATTTGGAAAGCCCTGGTTATCTCAAGATTTGCCAGATTATGGGGAATGGCACTGACTCTTGGAGGAGCCTGTGGAGTGGTTCTCTGCAAATACTGTGGCTTTAATAGTCAATAAAAAGGATCGGGCCAGGCTCAAGGTGGGCCCTATAAAATCAAACAGCTGATAGGTTGGTTTTCCTGTCTCTTCAGAGAAAGTGCTCCAGGGAAACCTGGGTCTCAGTTTTGTGTGAGATGAGACCTCTCCTTAAATGAGTATGAACATTATCTTCCTATTAGGGAGGATTATATTCTGTTCTGCCCAACAGGCAAGAATAATAAGATGGTAAATTCAGAGATGGGTACTTAAGTTATTCTCCCTCTAGCGAATGTATTGGTCTGTGGGCACTTCATGGAGAAAGAATGATGATACATGGAAATCCAGGGTTAGGCCTTTTCTCTACCTTGGTCCTCTCCACAGCCTGCTGAAGAAGCTAGAAAAACGCTATGAAATGGAGGTATTTCATGCACACTTAGACAGAAATTTACAGGTTTTTATGAGTCTTCTCAGGGTGGGTCACAGTTTCTTTCTTACTTTTAAGATAAAAGAGTTAGAGATAATTTTAGGTTAAAAAATAGAAAGTGAGGAGGATTTCAGAGAACCTTCGATCACATTACCAAGGGAAATATATGAATGCAAATATGCAAATGAAAAGATGCTTAACATTATTAGTCATTAGGGAAATGCAACTTAAAACAATAATGAGGTACCATTTTATAGTTATGAGAATAGCTATAATAAAAAAATAACAGTAAAAACATTGGTGAGGATATGGAGAAACAGGAACCCTTATATGTTATTATGCCTTTATCTCCTACTGAGAGCAGTTTGTTTAGGATCTCTCTCCTCCTAAAAAAAAAGTATCATATAAAACTTATATGCATTATATTATGAAGAAGTGGTCAATTAAATTCACTCCTTGAGTTGAAAAATATCAAATAATTAAATGGTAAGATTTTTCTGCTCCCTTCTAGTTCTATTCTTCTTATAAGTAAAGAGAACAGAGGCACACACACAAAATGAAAATCAAAGTGAATTCTAATTCAATGGCTTTGGGTAACTTCATACTTAAATTTTCAAGAACAGGGAACTTAAATTATAGGACATAATGTTGCTAGACATGGTTCAAAATAGAAACATATTAAAACACACTGAAAAAATAGTAAAGTGATTCATAAATATAAGTTAGCATCATATGTCTAAAAAAATCATATTGCATATTCTTAATTTAATAGCATAAACATAGAACACAGAACAGGCTATATAGGTAGCATAAATTGGTTTAATTTTCTTCTTGCTATATTGGAAGGAGAAAATCCTGATTGCTTTAAAATTCTATAAGCTCTTGGTAGGATGTCATTAAAAGTTACCCTTAAGTTAAGTGGTTATAAAAAATGATATAAAAACCACTCTAACCTAATCAAGCCACTTCAACATTTAGAGTAGTTTTTCAAAAGTGAAAACATTTTTGACATTTTTGATGAGTGTTTGGCCATTCAACATTTTTTAATGTTGAGAAAGAAAATGATTAGTTTAAGATTCTGCAGCCAATTGAAATGTTACTACCCCAACAAACTGGGATTAAAATACAGGTGGTACTCCTATTGAGGAAAAGCTAACATATGGAAATGCAGGTTTACAGAGCAGACACATAAGAATATGATAATTTTCCTTATAAAAAGGTCTTCCACATAACAAAATGATTTTCTTCAGAAATTCCCATAAATACTAGGTTTCTTTAGTTCATTTAGAACAAATAATTTCTCAATTTGTATGGAAATACAAAAAACCTCGTATAGCCAAGCAATCTTGAGAAAGAAGAGTGGAACTGGCGGAATCAACCTACCTGACTTTAGGCTATACTACAAATCCACAGTCATTAAGACAGTATGGTACTGGCACAAAGACAGAAATATAGATCAATGGAACAGAATAGAAAGCCCAGAGATAAATCCACGCATCTATGGACACCTTATCTTTGACAAAGGAGGCAAGAATATACAATGGAGAAAAGACAACCTCTTT